>LR738715.1:587272959-587479949 GCA_902687465.1 Secale cereale
GTGGAGGCGCGGCCCATTTACTGAATGGGGCCGAGGCGTGGTCGTCTAGGCGTCCAGTCCCCACGATCACGGGGTGGGGAGAGGTCGCCTCACCCGTCCCCTCGGCTCTGCACATTCGCCACGTGCCTTCCATGCGCTTGAAGTGGCGAGCGGTGGAGGCGGGAAACCAAGCCGTCGCTGGTTGGGGCGACGGGTCGGTCCCGGCTCCCTCGCCTTCTGCGTCTTGATTGGCTGAGCGGGGCGGTCGAGTCCCAGCCCCGCCCCTTTATAAAGAGCGGGAGGGAAGGGACGGCGCCCCGCACTCCTCCATCTTCTTTCTCCTTCTGCTTCTGCTCCTCTCTTCTGTTCGCCATGAAGAGATGAAATCCCGGCTCTTCAATGGTGGCAGCGAGGGTCGCTGCTCGACAACGCGTCCCTCCCTCTCCTGCACCTGCAGTGGTCGAACCAGCCACGAGGGGAAGAGGGAGGGGGCGAGGCCGTGGGCGATGCTGGGGCGCTCGGGGAAGAGGAGGATGGGGCGGCCCGCCGGCCTCGCCCCCGCCAGCAGCTCCTCCTCCAATGGAAGGTCATATTGGGGATGACCCTTGTGAGTTCTTTGTTAGGATGCGACGGGAGCCGCGCCGTCGTCTTCGTCTCCTGACTCCATTTGCGCGGGAGATGGAGGTGGATCCGCCGGAGTCGCTGTGGCTGCACATGAGGGGTTGCAGGATCAGTGGCACGCGGGTCCGCGTCGACTTCCGTGCCCCTCATGTGATGTATCTTCGTCAAGGATGGAAGACGTTCGCTCGCATCCACAGCCTGACGGATGGGCTAGACCTCCACTTCAAGTTGATGGAGGATGGCCATCTCTCCGGCAAGGTCTTCAGGCACCTTGGGACTCGTGCGAGGTGCTGCGTGGAGAGCTCCTCCGATGACGAAGACTCCTCCTCAAATGAGGGTGACGAGGAGGACAGCGGCAGCGATGACGAGGGCGGTGGACAGCAGGATGACATGTCCGACTAGGTGTCGGGCGCCGCTCCTGGTGGCACCGGCGACCCCATCATCCGTGTCGCCGGCTCCTTGAACTTCTCGGGGGCGTCTCCTTGGCGGCTGGCATAGGGAGGCTGCGGAAGAGGAAGAGGAAGAAGGTGGGCGGCAAGGTCATCATGTCGGAGTACGTGGGCACCGACGCCTTCGACGCGTACTGACGTCCTGCTGCCTCGTCTTCGAGCTCTGCCTCTGGCGTCGTCATCACCGTCCAGCCCTTGGGCGGCCACCGAGATGTCCTCTTGGTGTCTTCTGCTACCCGTAGCTCGCCTAGGCGCCCCTTTTGCCCTTCTCGCCTCCTTGACCTACGTCCTGAGGAGAGGGACAAGAAAGGCATTACGGGCATCTTATCTCTTTTTAGTCTACAAGCCTTCGGGCATCTGTTAAGTTTAAAACTTGTAATCTCCTTGCTCATGTTTTTCATTCCCTATGGAATGTATCTGAATGGAATGTTTTTAATGAAAAAGGAATGTTTGCCGGGTCATTTCTTTGCAGGTAAAACCCACAACAGGGAATAAATCCCTGATATCTCCAGGATAAACATTTTCTCGCCCGGCAACAGGCCCTTTCGTTTCCCTACTTCGCTCGACCTTTCTCACGCCTTTGGCGGAGGCAGGGATGAAGTGGGCTCAGGCTCCTCGTTCCATTCTTTTGCTGCCGCGACTACGACCAAACTTAGTCCCAGGAACAAGCCCTAGGGCCTAGAGTTATGGGAGCACGATAGCTTAAGGAAAAGAACGAGGTTTCTCATACCTCGGTCCATAATGGAATGCATGATAAGGGATAAAGAACTTATCTGAAGCTGCAGCTCCCGGCAACCATGGTCTGCCGTGGGTGAATCTCCGCCCTTGTAGCCCCCGGCAACACTGGCTCGCCGGGGCCTAGGTGCTGGTCTTTTCTTCTTTCCTTTCCTCAAGTGGCTTCGGCAAGGATGTCTGCGCGTCCTGTGAACCAAAGAAGACAAAGGAAAGACAAAGACTCGACCTCTAAGCTAGGGGTTAGCCGCCGCTAAGCACTATCAACCCTAACCAAGGACGAGACTCGACTCAGCATGCATGCTATAACTTAGGGCGCCAGCGCTTCATTTATTTATGCTCAGGGTCTGCGCCTGGCTTTGTACAAAGGGTTACATGCCTTGCCGGCAAGGCTCGTACAAAAGGGTGGCTTGCCGGGGGCCCGGCAAGCCGCGCCTTATGGGTAAAACTTGCGAAGGTGCTCAATGTTCCAGGAATTGCTCACCGGAACGGCATCCTCGGTCTCCTGGCAGACTGCGCCAGGCTTGGTGACTCGTATTACCCGATAAGGGCCTTCCCACTTCGGCGTCAACTTGTTCGTATTCCTGGCCAATTGAAGGCGCCGGAGAACAAGGTCGCCTTCCTCAAAGCTTCGGACATGGAACTTGCGGCTATGGTAGCGGCACAAGGCTTGCTGGTAGCGTGCTACTCTCACGGCCGCCCGAAGACGATCTTCCTCAAGGAGCGTTGCGTCCTCTTGCCGCAGTTGCTCTTGCTCAAGCTCATCATAAGCGAGCACTCGAGGTGACCCGTATATGAGTTGAGTGGGGAGAACTGCTTCTGCATCGTATATCAGGGCAAAGGGCGTCTGGCCGGTGGCTCGATTTGGCGTTGTTCTGATCGACCAAAGAACTGCCGGTCATTCATCAATTCAGGGCCTCCCGCTCTTGTGCAGCCTGTCAAATGTCTTTGTCTTTAATCCTCGCAGCACTTCAGCGTTTGCCCTCTCAGCTTGACCATTGCTTCGGGGGTGAGCAATGGAAGCGAAACAGACTTGGCTGCCGAGGTCTTGGGTATATTGCATGAAGGTGCGGCTTGTAAACTGCGTGCCGTTGTCGGTGATGATCCTGTTGGGTACACCAAAATGGCACACTAGTCCCTTGAAGAACTTGGCGGCTGACTGAGTTGTGACCTTCCTGACTGCCTCCACCTCTGGCCACTTTGTGAACTTGTCGATTGCAACGTACAAGTACTCAAAGCCCCCGACAGCACGGGGGAAAGGGCCCAGTATGTCGAGCCCCCAGACCGAGAAGGGCCAGGAGAGAGGAATGGTTTGAAGGGCTTGAGCTGGTTGATAAAGTTTCTTTGAATGGAACTGACACGCTTCACACCTGGTGACCAGTGCCGTCGCATCCTGGAGGGCAGTGGGCCAGAAGAAACCTTGCCGGAATCCCTTGCCGGCAAGGGCTCTTGACCCTATGTGGGATCCACATATGCCTCCATGTATCTCTGCCAAAAGCTCCAGTCCTTCCTCTCGAAGGATGCACTTCAATTTCACACCGTTCGGTCTCCTTTTGTACATGACGTCATCGACGAACTGGTACATAGCAGACCGACGGGCTACTTTCTCCGCTTCTTCCTGTTCCTCAGGAAGTTCCCCAGTCTGGAGGAATCAGACGGTATGCTGCGCCCACGCTGGAGCCTGAGGCTCGACGGCGAGGACCAAAAGCATTTCCTCCGCCAAGGGAGTGGCCGTATCGAAGGCAAAAGCTTGACGCTCCGCCGGACTTAGCCCTCCTGTGGCGGGCTCAGTGTCTCCGGCAACATCCTTGCCGGCGGCTCCGGGGAGCTCGGCGGGAAAGTACTTGCCGGGCGCTGATTTCCTCCTCTTGTTCTGCTCTGTTGATGGATCAACAGATGGCTGAGAAAGCTGAAGCACAAAGGTACCTGGTTCCACACGTAGCTTGAGGGCAGCGCGCTTTGACAGGTAATCGGCGATGTCGTTCTCCGCTCGGGGAACGTGCTCCGCCTATATACCATCAAAGCGCTCTTCCAACTTTCTCACTTCATTGACGTAGGCCTTCATCAACGGGCTCTGGTAATCCTTGTTGACTTGTTTGACGACAAGCTGCGAGTCGCCCCTAACAATGAGCTTCTTGATTCCGAGGTCTGCCGCGATCCTAAGACCAGCAAGCAGCCCCTCGTACTCAGCAGTGTTGTTCGTTGATACCTCCCTGGGGAAGTGCATCTGGACCACGTACTTGAGGTGCTCTCTAGTGGGCGTGACCAGCAGTACGCCAGCCCCGGCGCCCTGCAAGGAGAAAGCTCCATCAAAGTACATGATCCAGTTGCAACTCGCCTCTTTGCTGAGGAGAGCAGTTTCCTGGACTTCTTCATCAGGCGTTGCGGTCCATTCCGCGACGAACTCTACCAGGACTTGGCTCTGAATCGTCGAGGTACTTTCAAACTTTAGGCCAAAGCTGGATAGCTCCAGTGCCCACTCTACAATCCTTCCCGTTGCATCTGGATTATGCAATATCCGTTATAGAGGGAGGCGAGTGACGACAGTGATCTCGTGCGCCTGGAAGTAGTGACGCAACTTCCTCGAGGCCATGAGAAGGCCGAAGAGCAATTTCTGCACACCAGAGTACCTTGATCTAGCCCCCTGCAAGAGGGAGCTAACAAAGTAGACCGGGTGCTGCATCATTTTCTTCTTTGGCTGCACTCCAACCGTCCGTGTTGTCTCTGCACCAGTGGCATCAGGCTCTGTTGCTGCTATCACCTCATCATCAATTTCTCTCTGCGCCACTAGTGCGGCGCTGACCACCTGGTTTGTTGCCGCTAAGTATAGCAGCAACGGTTCTTGTGGTCTAGGCGCGACTAGTATTGGCGTGGAGGAAAGATACCTCTTTAGATCTTGTAATGCTGCTTCAGCTTTCGGCGTCCACTCCATTGGGCCCGCCTTTTTCAAAATCTTGAGAAAGGGAAGGGCGCGCTCGTTAGACTTGGAAATGAATCCGCTCATGGCGGCAATGCAGCCAGCAAGCCGACGCACGTCCTTGACCCGTTTGGGTGCTTCAATCCGTTCTATAGCTTTGATCTTGTCTGGATTGGCTTCTATCCCACGCTGCGACACAAAGAACCCGAGAAGCTTGCCAGATGGGGCGCCGAAGACGCACTTCTCAGGGTTCAGCTTGAGGTTGATCTTGCGTAGGTTTATAAATGTTTCTTGTAAATCCGGTACGAGGGTTGCCCTGTTCTTGGTTTTGACCACTATATCATCCATATAAGCCTCCATATTTCTATGGAGCTGGGGTTCAAAACCAATCTGGACTGCCCTTGCAAACGTCGAGCCAGCACGATTCAACCCGAAAGGCATTCGTACGAAACAGTACGTACCACATGGGGTGATGAATGCTGTCTTCTCTTCTTCTTCTTCTCTAGCCATGAAGATCTGGTGGTAACCAGAGTAGGCATCGAGGAATGACAGCAGGTCACACCCTGCCGTGGAGTCAACAATCTAGTCTATGCGCGGCAACGGGAATGGGTCCTTGGGACAAGCTTTATTGATATCTGTGTAATCAATACACAACCTCCACTTCCCATTCGCCTTGCGCACTACCACTGGATTGGCCAACCACGTTGGATGGAGCACTCCTCTTACCATACCCACAGCTTCCAATTTCCGGATCTCCTCTGTGATGAACTCTTGCCGTTCCAAAGCTTGCTTCCTGACCTTCTGCTTGACGGGCCGCGCATGAGGACAAACAACAAGGTGGTGCTCAATCACCTCCCTGGGAACGCCGGGGATGTCGGATGCTTGTCAGGAAAACACGTCGACATTCGCCCGCAGGAAGGTGATGAGTGCGTCTTCCTATTTGTTGTCAAGAGCGGAGCTTATGGTAAAAGCCCCTCCCGTGCCGTCCTCCTTGACAAAAACCTTCTTGGTTCCTGGCGGTGTGACCCTGGATCCCTTGTTCCTACCGGTGGAGCTCTCTGGCACGTCCTCGACGGGGGCGCGACACTCCGAAGAGGTGCGCTTGCCGGAGTGGGTGTTCGAGGTCTCACCGGCCTTCTTCTTTCCGGTGGAGCTCTCTGGCACGTCCTCGACGGGAGCACAACACTCCGAAGAGGTGCGCTTGCCGGAGTGGGTCTCTGAGATCTCACCGGTCTTCTTCTTCTTCCCTCCCGGGGCTCCAGTGGCAGGAGCAAGTGCCCTCGTAGCGGCAGCTGCTGCGACTGCTTGCTGGTACAGTTGGTCAGCACAAATCAGCGCATCCTTCTTGTCGGAGGGGATGGTGATGATCGTCACAGGTCCTGGCATCTTCAGGGTGTTGTAGGCGTAGTGTGATACTGCCATGAACTTGGCCAATGCTGGGCGGCCGAGGATCCCGTTGTAAGGCAGGGGGATCTTGGCAACATCGAACATGATCCTCTGTGTCCTATAGTTCAGATCACTTCCAAAAGTCACAGGCAGCGTGACTTTCCCCTTCGGTTGACTTATCCCTGGGTTGACCCCCTGAAACGTGCCCGTTTCTTCGAGGTTTGCATCAGGAACTTGCAGCTTCTCGATCACGATGGGCGAAAGTAGGTTCAGACCGGCCCCGCCATCGACTAGCATCTTTGTCACCTTGAGGTTGCGTATTGTCGGTGAAACCAACAATGGCAAGCACCCGACCGCAGTAGTGCGATTAGGGTGGTCCTCGGCGTCAAAGATGATAGGTGTGCTGGACCATTTCAGCGGCTTTTGGGCACCCGACGATGGCTCCGCCGCAATAATCTCACGCGCCCACTGTTTAAGTTGGCGGTGAGAAGTATGCAGCGAGGCGCCACCATCGACGCACATGGTGTCCGTAGCCTTCTGGAACTCTTGGCCGCCGGACTCCTCGTACTCTTCGTGATCGTCGTCTTCAGGCCTTCTGTCCCGGCCCCGGGCGGGCCTTTACTGCTGTTTCTCCTTGCCGCGACGGCCCGCTTGGCCGTCACGCTTCTTGCCGGACCCCTCAGCGCCGTCCTGGCCCTTCTCCTTGCCCCGCCTCTCGTATTCAGCCCTTTGCTTCTCAGCAAGGAGCTCAACCTGGTGGCAGTCCTGGAGATCATGGCCTTTAGTGCGATGGATCTTGTAGTATCGCTTGCCAGAGTTTCCTGGCTTCTCGGCAGTCGCCAAGGCCTGGCAGGCGACGCACCCGGCAATCTCCTTGCCGGGGTCACCCGCCCTGGTTTTCTTGGCGGAGCCGGCGTCATCAAATCCCTCGACGGCAAGTACGACTTTACCCTTGTGCTTCCTGTTGCGGTGCCGGCCCTTCTTCGCCGGGGTGGCAGTATCCTCGTCCGAGGAGTCGGTTTTCGCACAGGCGCCTTCGCCAGGGTACTTCCTTCCCTCTTCAGCCCGGGCACATCTATCAGCAAGAACATAGAGTTCTGCCACATCCTTTACCTTGGTCATCGCCAGTTCTTCGCACATCTTGCGGTTGCGCACGTTCTGGTGGAACGCGCTGATGATGGCGGCAGGGTGAACATCGGGGATATTGTATTGTACCCAGCTGAATCTCTGTATGTACTTGCGCAGACTCTCGCCTTCCTTCTGGGGTATGACATGCAGGTCACTTGCTTGGCCATGGGCTTGGTGGCCTCTAGTAAAGGCGCCAACAAACTCATGGCACAAGTCGGACCAGGAGGAAATAGAGTCTACTGGCTAGTGCATCAACCACGACATGGCGTTAGGTTTAAGAGCCAACAGAAAGTAATTCGCAAGCACCTTATCGTCGCGGGCCCCGGCGGCTTGCATCGCGATGGTGTAGATGCTGAGGAACTCCGACGGGTGGGTCTTGCCGTTGTACTTCTCGCCAACGTCAGGTTTGAAGGTGCGGTGAGGGGGCCACTGGAACTGCCGCAGCTCACGGGTAAACACCGGACAGCCTACCTCGTAAGGTAGACCCCCAGTGCTCTCCGGTGCTGGGCTGTCTGCAGCAGGCCCCGCTCGCCTGTCTGACTGGTGGCGTGCTCCGCGCCGGTGCTCGATGGTGGTTCGAGCGTCTTCATGAGCTCGCTCCTGAAGAACTCGACGCTGGTTGCCGTGGGTCCGCGGGGGACGACGCGATGGAGATGGCGTCGCCCGCGACGTCTCGACGAGTCGACACACGCGGTACCGGGCGAGGAGGAGGCGAATGCACCGTAGCCACGGAGCTGCCGGTCCTCCTGCCACCGGTGCGTGGGACTCCATCAGAGCGTCGACCCGGGAGCTCCGCTGGATTTGGTTCATCCTTGTTGCCGACTGCGACAAGGCTTCGGATGATGGCTCTCCATTCGTCGAGTTTCCCCGTAATGGGAGGAAAATCGAGGAGCAACTGCGCGTGTGCCAGGGCTTCGGCTGGGGTCAATGGTAGCGAAACCTGCACGGATCGCAACGTGCTTCGACCCCTGAGCGTGTCAGGAGGAGCCCCATCACGATCCCGCGGTCGCATACCGTCTCCACTAGTGCCTCGGCGGCTGGGCAGGTCTTCTACGTCCCGGGAGTGGCGCTCGGGGCTCTTCCCATGGCGACGCTCGGGATCTTCGGGGTGGCGGCGCCGTTCGTCGCGCGCTGCTTGAGAAGAGCGCACTGTTGGTGCCGGCGTG
Organism: Secale cereale; assembly: GCA_902687465.1. Classification (NCBI taxonomy): domain Eukaryota; kingdom Viridiplantae; phylum Streptophyta; class Magnoliopsida; order Poales; family Poaceae; genus Secale; species Secale cereale. Next base: position 587,281,338 of record LR738715.1, read on the forward strand.
GGAGTTCTGGAGGTCCTTGCGTCGCCTTCGGGTGAAGCGGCAGCGACCTTGGAAGGCCTCGCGCCACCCGCGGAGAGCCGGGCTCCATCTTTGGAACTGGCGATGTGTGGCCCGTTACCAGGCGCACAAACATCGCCACCTCCCAGACTTCGGCTGCCGGGGTGGCGTTGGTGTTCGCGACCAGCGCCCCGGGTTCTTTCCGCGATCGGTCCACTGCTCGCCCGCGTCGGGACGGGCTGCCCGGCTTCCGACTGGCCAAGCGCCACCGTCGTCTTCTTCTTGGGCGCCATGACGACGAAGAAGCGTCGAACTGACTGCTAAAGCCGATTCTCACAACAGCGCCCCTACCTGGCGCGCCAAAGATGTCGGTGTATTTGGATCGACACCTATGGGATCACAAGAATCCCTACTTCGGTTGCGGGGCGCGGGGTTGAGAGAAGAGCGGATCTAACAGTCAGGACACGGTTCCTTTACCCAGGTTCGGGCCGCAAAGATGCGTAAAACCCTACTCCTGCTTTGGTGGATTATATGTTTGTGTTCTTCAGCTAGTGAGGAGCTCCAAAAGAGTCGTGAGGAGTTCTGAAAAGCCGAATCCTTCTCCTGGTCGCCTCGGGCCTCCTTTTATAGGAAAAGGGGTTGCCACAGTGGCACACAGGAGGTGGAAAGGGTACAGTGATGTGAGGTTATGCCTCGCATTACAGGACAAGGCGCATTTAATGCGCTTAGCTTAGGTGTCCGTGCTTTATCGGGAACGAGGGGAGACGTCCATCTTTACCGTCGCCGCTCCTCCTCGTGTTGACACGCGCCCTGGCCAGCGGTGCCTGAGGTGCCATGTAGATAGGCAGGCAGCTGAGGTGGCGCAACGGCGGGTCTCCACGAAGATCTGCAAGTTGCCACGCAGGAGCCTGTCCAGTTGGTTGGGTCGGCGGCTGCGTGGGGTGGTGGAAATACAGTTGGTGCGGGCCTGATGGTGGCCCTGCGGGTGTCCCCGGCAAGGGTCTTGCCGCGGCGCCTGCTGTTATCCCCGGCAAGGTGCTTGTCGGAGGCCTTGTGGTCCTCCTTGGCTGGGATCCCGCCAAGGGTCGTCGTCTTCCTAGCTTGTATCTGATCTTGGATGTCTTCACAAAGATCTGCATGCCACCAGTGGGATATCTCCTGAATCCTCGCCCCATGGGGGCGGTGGACTCAAGGGTGATCCGCTCCGTAGGCGTGGGTCGAGCTGCCGCGGTAAGGGTCTTGTCAGGGCTGCCAGAGCTGGCCCCGGCAAGGGTCATGCCAGGGCTGCTGAAACTGGCTCCCGGCAAGGATCTTGCCGGGGAAAGCCGCTTCGTCCCTTTGCTCTATGTTGTCTTGTTCTTGGCGTTGTTCCAGTCTCCATCAAGCTTCGGTCTTGCCCCGGCTCACCTCCCTTGCCATGCTTGGTGTGGTGGTGCCCGTGGCTCAGACTGTCCGTGCACAGTCATAAGGGTACAAAAAAGTGTACCCCTCTTTTTGTACACCGACAGGGGATCTTCCACGGAGTGCTTCTACATCATCATCATCGCCTCACCATGAGTTGTGAGTAGTTTACCACGGACCTTCGGGTCCATAGCTAGTATCTAGATGGCTTCTTCTCTCTCTTTGGATCTCAATACTAAGTTCTCCTCGGTCTTTGAGGAGATCTATTCGATGTAATCTCTTTTTGCGGTGTGTTTGTCGAGATCCAATGAATTGTGGGTTTATGATCAAGATTATCTATGAGAAATATTTGGTTCTTCTCTGAACTCTTTATGTATGATTATAATATCCTTGCAAGTCTCTTCGAATTATTGGTTTGGTTTGGCCTACTAGATCTATAGTTCTTGCAATGGGAGAAGTGCTTGGCTTTCGGTTCAATCTTGCGGTGTCCTTTCCTAGTGACAGTAGGGGCAGCAAGGCGCGTATTGTATTGTTGCCATCGAGGATAAAAAGATGGGGTTTATATCACTAAGTTTGAGTTTATCCCTCTACATCATGTCATCTTGCTTAAGGCGTTACACTGTTCTTATGAGCTTAATACACTAGATGCATGCTGGATAGCGGTCGATGTGTGGAGTAATAGTAGTAGATGGAGAATCGTTTCGTTCTACTTGTCTCGAATGTGATGCCTATATATATAATGATCATGCCTAGATAGTCTCATAATTATCCGCTTTTCTATCAATTGCTCAACAGTAATTTATTTACCCGCCGTAGAATATCGCTATCATGAGAGAAGCCACTAAAGAACACTATGGCCCCCGGGTCTATTCTCAACATATCAATCTACAATCTACTTTACTTTTAAGCTTTTACTTTCTGTTCTTAAAATCAAAAATACTAAAAATATCAAACTATCATCTCTATCAGATCTCACTTTTGTAAGTGACCGTAAAAGGATTGACAACCCCTTATCGCGTTGGCTGCGAAGTTCTTATTTGATTGTGCAGGTGCGAGGGACTCGTGCGTGGTCTCCTACTGGATTGATACCTTGGTTCTCAAAAACCGAGGGAAATACTTACGCTACAGTGCTGCATCACCCTTTCCTCTTCGAGGGAATACAACACAAGCTCGAGAAGTAGCACCTACATGTCAGGTTTTTTTGCCGAAGCATGTGGAAAGTACTGTGCTTTATTGCATGAAAAAATGTTCGAAGAGGGTGAGTCTAGTGCATTCGATCATGGTCGATAGATGCATCGAGTTTGGTAGAGCGAGGTACTATTTGACGAGGAATGCAACTATCGGTGTACTAAGATAGGGGTACCTTAGTACCCCAACTTGTGCACGGGCAGTAGCAGCTTCCCGCGGCTGGGCTTACCACGTGCTTGCCGGAAACCTTTCTGGTCCCTATAAAGCCATTCAAAAACAAAGTATACAAGATAGAGGATCAAGGCCCCGGCAAGAGGAGCTTTCCAGGAAGGCCGCACCAGGCTCAAGATTATCACTTTAGCACAAGACCCTGGCAAGAGGAGCTTGCCAGGAAGGCCAAGGAACACATACCTCAAGAGATGCCTCGGCGCATCTTGCGCCCCGGCAGGGTCCGGAGAGCGACAAGCTTCCGGGCCCGGCAAGATCGCTACCCCGGCAAGGTGCTTGCCGGGGAGACCTACGCTGTGTGCCCGCGCTCCAGCTCATCGGCCCACGCGTCGCCCTGGGGCCCTTCCAGGGGCACGTGGCAGATGGCTGTGCAGCTTGGGGCACACGGTGGCAAGCCACGGTGACGAGGCTACCGCCGTGGCGAACGGAGAAGCATGGGCGTACACTTTTGGGGTCGACGGCGACGGGCATTTAAGGCCCTTGTCCCCCACTGTCAAGATTATGTGAAGACCACTGTTCATCCACTGTTCATGCACTATTCACGCACTGTTACAACTACCACCAAAATTACACTTTTACCCTCCTCTACGTTGACACCTGTCGGTGACCCCTTGAGCTATAAAAGGAGGCCCATGCACAACGTAGAAAGGGTTCGAAACCTAGACAACTCTCTCGCTCGGTGTAGCCAGTACTGTAGCTCTTCAAGCTCCCGAGCTCAAGAACTCAATACAACCTAAGGCAGGAGTAGGGTTTTACGCGTCCGCGCGGCCCGAACCTGGGTAAACTGCCCGCGTGTGCTCCTCGATTTGCTCTCCGTGCTCCCTCCGCTCCCTTACCGCAACGTAGAAGGGGCTCCGGTCCCATAGGTGCTCGTGGGAGGACAGTTTCCCCCGACATCTTTGGCGCGCCAGGTAGGGGAGCGTCGAGGTTGTGCGAACCTGATCCGGCGCTCACGCGGGCGCATTCCTCATCAACCTCTCCAGCTTCATCGACTTCATCAGCAACAATGACATGCCTCCGAAGAAGAAGGCTTCGGAGGTCGGAGGCCCGTCTGCGTCGATTCCACCGCCACCAGAACCAACGGTTGGTGGAGGAGACGCCGGCGGAAGGGTGGTCGCCGGCGAGGAAACTCACGGCGCCACCAAGTCCAAAGACAAGACGGACGACCGGGCGAATTCCAAGGCCTCGGTGTCCGTGGACGCGCCACGTCTCTCTCGGGAGGTGCAAGACCCACAGCGGCATGGTATAGGAGGTACCATACGCTTGCTAGGACGAAGCCAAGCCGGAGGATCGCGGGATGCTCAAGGCCAGCGTGCTGGCACGAGCAAGGCGCGGTCGCCGGGACGGGAACATGCTCCTTCTAACGCTGTTAGAAGTCCGAGCGTGTCCCGCTCCTCGCACCGCTCGCCGCCGTTCCCCTCTTCTCCAGCAGAAGCTCTAGCAAGAGCACAACTGCTCCTCGATTTCCCTCCAGCGGCAGACAAGGCCGAAGACTGGAGGGCGACGATCCAGAGCCTCATCGCCTTCGCTAACAACGATGCGCCACAGCAGCCGGCAACCTCACGGCCGCGGCAAGTCGATCAAGCGAAGGCCGATGGCGACAAGACCGCTGGGGGTGCAACTACCGTGCACTCCCCGCCGCGGAAGCAGAAATCGCCGCCCCGCCGGATCAACGTCGACGACGACTCCACGGCGTCGTCGGATCCGCGGGCTCGCCGCGATCAGCGCCAAGTCCTAGACGATAGGCGGCAAGAAGACGCTCGGACTCGCATCGAGCGCCGACGAGAAGCCCGACGACAGTCAGATCAGCGTGCTGGGACCGCTGTCGACGCGCACGCGCCCGATGGACCAGGGGACTTGCCGTACGCGGCAGGTTGCCCTGCGTTCACCCGTGAGCTGCGGCAAGTCCAGTGGCCCAGCATGAAAAACTTCAAGCCCGACGTACCCGAGAAGTACGACGGCAAGACACACCCCTCGGAGTTCCTCAACATCTACACCATCGCGGTGCAGGCTGCCGGGGGACGCGACGAGAAGATACTAGCTAACTACTTCCCGCTAGTGCTTAAGCCAAACGTCCGCTCTTGGCTTATGCACTTGCCGGAGAACTCCATTTCTTCGTGGGCGGATCTGTGCCACCAGTTTGTTGGCGCCTTCACGGGCGGCCACAAACCCCACGGCCAGGAGAGCGATCTCCACATCCTAGCCCAGAAGGAGGGATAATCCCTGCGCAAGTACATCCAGAGATTCAGCCGCGTGCAACACAACATTCCTGACGTCCACCCTGCCGCGGTTATCAGCGCGTTCCACCAGAACGTGCGTAACCGCCGCATGAGGGAGGAGATGGCCATGACCAAAATCCGGGATGTCAGCGAGCTCTACGCTCTGGCTGACAAGTGCGCGCGTGCCGAAGAGGGGAGGAAACTCCCCGGAGAGGATACTGGCGCAGGAGGAAGCGACAGCGAGGATGCCGCCCCGGCAAAGAAGAGCCGGCGGCGGAACAACAGAAAGAAGAAGAACAAGGAGGTGCTGGTTGTCGAGCAGTCCGGCAAGGAGGCTCCCGCCAAGAAGGCACAGGCTGGCGGTTCCGGCAAGGAGCCTGCCCCTGTAGCGGCAGCCGACAAGCAGGACGGCTCCGACAAGCAGTACTGCAAGATCCACCGCACCAAGGGCCACGATCTTCAGAATTGCAAACGAGTCGAGTACCTCGTAGAACAGCAGAAGGCTGAATACGAGCGTCGCAACAAGGAGAAGGCCCAAGGAGGCGGAGGAGAGCCCAGCAAGAAGCGGCCGTTCAATGGCCGGGGAGGACGCCGCGGCAAGGCCAAGCAGCGGCAAGGTGACAGACCTCCCCGGGGCCGCGACAACGATGAGGAAGAAGACGACGATGATGACATGGAAGAAGGAGATAACAGCGAGCAGGAGTTCCAGAAGGCCACAGAAGTTCTGTGTGTCGATGGAGGCGCCTCTCTGCACACTTCCCACCGCCAGCTCAAGCAGTGGGTGCGGGAAGTGAATGCAGCAGAGCCGCCCGTCGAGTCACGCAGGCTGCTGAAGTGGTCCAGCACGCCCATCATCTTTGACCTTGAGGACCACCCTGACCGCACCACGGCGGTCGGATGCTTGCCGATGTTGGTCTCACCAACTATCCGCAACCTCAAGGTCACCAAGATGTTGGTTGACGGCGGGGTCGGCCTAAACTTGATCTCCTCAGCTGTGATCAAGAAGCTACAGATCCCAGACGGCGAGCTCGAAGAAACCGGGTCGTTCCAAGGGATCAACCCGGGAAGGAGCAAGCCGAAGGGCAAGATTACTCTGCCAGTGACCTTTGGCGGGGAGCTCAACTTCAGGACGGAGAGGATCACGTTTGATGTTGCCGATATCCCATTACCATACAATGGGATACTTGGACGTCCTGCCCTCGCCAAGTTCATGGCAGCTTCCCATTATGCCTACAACATACTCAAGATGCCGGGGCCGATAAGCGTCATCTCTGTCCCCGGCGACAAGAAGGACGCGCTTATCTGCGCCGACAAGATCTACCGGGATGCAGCAGCCGCAGCAGAAAGCAACACACTTGCCGCTGAAGCTCCTGGGGGGAAGACCAAGACCAAGTCCGGCAAGAGTTCTGGGGCCCACTCCGGCAAACGCACCTCTTCGGAGTGCTGCGCTGCCGTCGAGGACGCACCATCGAGCTCCACCGGCAAGTGCAAGAAAGGGATGGCAGCTCCACCGGCGACCAAGAAGGTGTCCGCCAAGGAGGACGGCACTGGTGGTACCTTCACCATCAGTGCTACGCTCGACAACAAATAGGAAAGCGCGCTCGTTGCCTTCCCGCGGGCGAATGTCGATGTGTTTGCGTGGCAACGATCTGACATCCCCGGCGTTCCCAGGAAGGTAATTGAGCACAAGCTTGCTGTTTGTCCTCATGCGCGGCCCGTCAGGCAAAAGGTCAGAATGCAAGCCGTGGAGCGCCAAGAATTCATCGCCGAAGAGATAAAGAAGTTGGAAGCAGCAGGCCTAGTTAGAGGCGTAATCCATCCTACGTGGTTGGCCAATCCAGTTGTTGTACGCAAGGCCAATGGGAAGTGGAGACTTTGTATAGACTTCACTGATGTGAATAAAGCATGTCCCAAGGATCCATTTCCCTTGCCGCGTATTGACCAGATTGTTGACTCCACCGCTGGATGTGAGCTGCTTTCCTTCCTTGATGCATACTCAGGTTACCACCAGATATTCATGGCCAAGGAAGATGAAGAGAAGACTGCATTCATTACTCCATGCGGCACATATTGCTTCATACACATGCCCTTTAGATTGAAGAATGCAGGCTCGACATTTGCAAGGGTGGTGCACACTGCTTTTGAGCCACAGATACACAGAAATGTAGAAGCCTACATGGATGATATAGTGGTCAAGAGTAAGAGCAAGGATACCCTGATCCAAGACTTGGAAGAAACATTTGCGAACCTGCGCAAGATCCAGCTCAAGTTGAACCCCGAGAAGTGCGTCTTCGGAGTCCCCTCCGGCAAGCTTCTCGGGTTCTTTGTGTCCCTGAGGGGGATTGAAGCCAATCCCGACAAGATAAAAGCCATCGAGCAGATTGAAGCCCCAAAGCGCGCCAAGGACGTAAGGAGACTTGCTGGTTGTGTGGCTGCCCTCAGCAGGTTCATTTCAAAGTCTGCAGAACGCGCCCTGCCTTTCTTCAAAATCTTGAAAAAGGCAGGTCCTATGAAATGGACTCCGGAAGCGGAGGCAGCGCTGCAAGACTTGAAAGGATACCTGTCCTCCACTCCGATACTTGTCGCACCTAGGCCACAAGAGAAGTTGCTGCTGTATCTAGCGGCAACCAATCAAATGGTTAGTGCTGCGTTGGTAGCGGAGAGGGAGGCGGATGAGGAACCCACACCTCCGGCAAGCGAATCCAGCGACAAGCAGGGGGCTACTCCGACAAGCTCTGGCCCCGACAAGGACAAGTCTGCGCAGGAACAAGGAGAAGTGCAAAAGAAGATGGTGCAGCGCCCAGTGTATTTTGTAAGTTCCCTCTTGCAGGGGGCTAGATCAAGATACTCTGGGGGTGCAGAAGTTGCTGTTCGACCTCCTCATGGCCTCAAGAAAGCTGCGCCATTACTTCCAAGCACACGAGATAACAGTGGTCACTCGCTTTCCGTTGAAGAGGATATTGCAGAATCCGGAGGCAACAGGTAGGATCGTCGAGTGGGCACTGGAGCTGTCAAGCTTTGGTCTCAAGTTTGAGAGTACTTCAACCATACAGAGCAGAGCTTTGGCAGAATTCATAGCGGAATGGACCCCAACGCCAGATGAAGAAGTCCAAGAGACAAGCGTCCCCGTCCAAGAAGCAAGCAAAGAATGGATGATGTACTTTGATGGTGCTTTCTCGCTGCAAGGCGCCGGTGCCGGCGTGGTACTCATAGCGCCCACCGGAGAGCACCTCAAGTATGTTATCCAGATGCACTTTCCCAGGGAACAAGCGACAAACAATACTGCTGAGTATGAAGGGTTGCTTGCCGGCCTCAGAATTGCAGCCGAGCTTGGGATCAAGAAGTTGATTGTGCGGGGAGATTCACAGTTGGTGGTCCGACAAGTGAATAAGAGTTACGAGAGCCCTTTGATGGAAGCTTATGTTGATGAAGTAAGGAAGCTTGAAGAACACTTTGAAGGTCTGCAAATGGAGCACGTCCCAAGAGCTCAGAATGATATTGCGGATGGCCTTTCAAAGTGTGCTGCAATGAAGTTACCTGTGGAACCAGGGACCTTCCTGCTCAAGTTAACTCAACCATCCGTTACACCATCAGTTGGGCAGAACAAGAAGAGAAAGTTGGTCTCCGGCGACTACTTGCCGGCGGATCTTCCCGAAGCCGTCGCCAAGGTCCCCAAGATCAACAGCCGAGATGCTGAGGAACAGTTTGCTCCTGCAGACCCAAGGGTCTGTACAGTTGAAGCAGGCGTTCCCGACAAGCCCTGCCCCGGCAGGCTTGCCGGGGGACCATCAGCTCCGGCAGAGCCGGAGGTTCTTGTCGTAGAAGCTGGGGTTCCCGCAGCAGCCCTCATGCCTTTAGTCCTTGCCGTTGAGCCTCGGGCTCCGGCATGGGCACAACAGATCGTCCGTTTTCTGCAAACTGGAGAACTTCCCGATGAGCCAGAAGAGATAGAGAAAATAACCAGACAGTCAAGTATGTACCATTTCGTTGACAACGAACTGTACAGAAGAAGACTCAACGGTGTCAGGTTGAAATGCATTTCCAGAGAAGATGGACAGAAGCTGTTGGCAGAGATACATGGAGGCATATGTGGCCACCACATTGGCGCAAGGGCACTTGCCGGGAAGGCGTTCCGGCAAGGGTTCTTCTAGCAAGAAGCCCTCCAAGATGCAACTGCACAAGTAACCAAGTGTGAAGCGTGCCAGTTCCATGCCAAGCAAATTCACCAGCCAGCTCAAGCTCTCCAGACGATTCCTTTGTCCTGGCCCTTTTCGGTCTGGGGGCTCGATATCCTCGGCCCCTTCCCCCGTGCTGTCGGGGGCTTTGAGTACTTGTACGTAGCAATCGACAAGTTCACAAAGTGGCCAGAAGTGGAACCAGTGAGAAAGGTGACAGCACAGTCAGCAGTCAGGTTCTTCAGAGCGATTGTTTGCCGTTTCGGAATCCCTAACAGGATTATCACCGACAACGGCACACAATTTACAAGTCGCACCTTCATGCAGTACGTCCAAGACCTTGGCGCCAAGGTCTGCTTCGCTTCTGTTGCTCACCCGAGGAGCAATGGTCAAGCGGAGAGGGCCAATGCTGAAGTGCTGCGCGGACTCAAGACAAGAACCTTCGACAGGCTGCACAAGTGCGGAAGAAACTGGATAGAGGAGTTGCCGGCGGCTCTTTGGTCAATCAGGACGACACCAAATCGAGCAACCGGATAGACACCCTTTGCTCTTGTCTATGGAGCAGAGACAGTTCTCCCCACGGAACTCGTATACGGATCTCCTCGAGTGCTCGCTTATGATGAGCTCGAGCAAGAGCAACTGCGACAAGATGATGCATTGCTCCTTGAGGAGGAACGTCTCCAGGCTGCTGTACGAGCTGCTCGATACCAGCAAGCCTTGCGTCGCTACCATAGCCGCAAGGTCAAGGCTAGGAGTCTCGAGGAAGGCGACCTTGTTCTTCGGCGTGTTCAGTCCGCCAAGAATTCCAACAAGTTGACGCCGAAGTGGGAAGGCCCTTATCGGGTGAGACAAGTCACAAGGCCCGGCGCTGTCCGCCTTGAGACCGAAGAAGGCTTACCGGTGAGCAACTCCTGGAACATAGAGCATCTTCGCAAATTTCACCCATAAGGCGCGGTTGCCGTGATCCGCTCCGGCAACCACCTTTTGTACGAGTCTTGTCGCTGTTGCATATAAACCTTTGTACAAAGCCAGGCGCAGACCCCGTGCATCAGTAAAGCTTTTGTGCTTCGCATTATTTGCCATTTCCATGCCTTTCTTTGTTATTTGCATGCATTGTTTGGCACCTTGTGCAACGCACATCCCCGGTAAGCATTAGCAAGCCATATGGCCCAATACTTGTTTTTCCTCCTCTTTTTCTTTCCCTCTTAAGCAGAAGGTATATTCCTCGCGCACAAGTTTGCCGGGGGGGGGGGAGGAGATGGAGGATGAACCAAGTGCTGTTCAAGAAAGAGAAGCCTTGTCGGAGAACAAGCGATTTATGAAAGCTAAGTTACCAAAGTTTGAGTAATTCAAATTTTTAAATTTTAGTTATCTTCCTTGAACAACCACACTTCGTATGGAAAACCTGTGCGCGGAGGAACCTACCCGCGGCTAGCCGCGCCCTTACTCTGTTTCGAGCACGCTCAACGGCTTAAGTGAGCTGCGACAAGTGTCGCGCCCTTACTTCGTTTTCGAGTTCGCTCAGCAGTCTAAGTGTGCTGCGACTAGCTGCGGCAAGGTTACTTGCCGACAAGGTCTTTGCCAGCAGGCTGCTAAGAGTCCAGCACTCAGCACTCGCGGCAAGGGCCCCTTGCCGGCGAGTCCCCTAAAAGCGTAGGGAAGAAAGCATACAAAGTGGAGGACCAAAAGCAAGGGAGATAACACTGCATTGATTGTTCAAAATAAGATTGTATATTACAGAGATAGCTTGCCGCTGTTCTAATCAACTACTGCCTATGACTTAATTGGCAGCGGCAAAGGAAGAAGAAGCAAAGGAATCTAGTCTACGCGATCGCCTTCACGCCTCGTGATCTTGCTCACCTTGGCGACAATGTGGGCAACCTGCGCCTTCAACGCCTCCTGGTCAGCTTCGGGCGGCAAGGTGCGAAGGACATTGACGAGGTTGATGTCGGGGTTGCGGTAGACGATCTTCGACAAGACGTGCTCCAGAGTGCCCATGCAGAGCCGATGCGCCTCGTCGGCCAGCTGCGCAGAGATCTTCTCCCGCAGCCGCGCAAGCGCCGGCGCAATTCCCCGGAAGAACAGACTTAGCTTGGCGCTGTGGGGGAGGCTCTCGTCCGGGGAGTACACAAGATGTTCAGCCCTCAGCGCCATCATCTCCATGTCAATACTGGCAGCGGAGGTGACCAGCTCATCAGTCCATTGCTCCACTGCCCGGCTGAAGTTGTTCGCTGAGACGGCGGCACTCTCCACCAAGTTCCGCTCCTTGCGGAGCTCGTCCTTCAGCTTCGTCTCGCGGTCCCGGGCGGCGTCGAGCGAATCAGTCAGAGTGGAGACCTTCAACTCTAAGTCAGCAATGGAATCCTTGGCGGCAGTGAGCTTGTCGCCTTTCTTGGAGAGACGTACCTGCAAGTCAGAGTTGGTGTGGGCATCTTTCTCCCGCTCCACATTGAGCGCGGTGACTCTGTCCTCGCTCGCCTTCAGGTACAGCTCCAGCTGCTCCACTTTGGCCTCCAGGTCCTTCTTGGCGGTCTCCGCGGCGGCTGCGGCGGCCTTCGCCTCCTTCAGGGCCCCACCAATGGCCTGCTCCTGGACGGTGAGGTCGTCCTCGTGGGCATCGAGGTTGACCTTCCGCTGGTTGAGCACTCCTTCTCGCCGGGACAGCTCCTCGGCGGCCAACCGCTGCTGCTCGTCCACCTCGGCCTTCTCTAGGAGGAAGGCTTGCTGCGCCCCGGCAAGCTCTTCGCGCTCCTCCGCTAAGTTGCGGAGGGCCGCCTGGTTGTTCGCGCGGAGCTCCGCGGCGCGTTTCTCCAGATCAGCTCCAGCCTTGGCGGCAAGAGCCTCCCGAGACTCCAACTTCGCCTGCCTGGCCCGGTACAAGGCCAGGAGCCGACGAAGGAGCTTCTCCTCTTCGGGCTCGTCGCTGCCGCCAGGCGCTTCAACGACCTTCAACCCCGCGGAGGCGAGGACCTCTCCTTCAAAGGTCTCTTCCTCCACGGGGGCTCGAGACGAGGACGCCCACGGGACTTGTATGAAAACCCCGTTGGGGGCCTCCAGGTAAACGCCCTGCTCAGCCGTGGAGGCGGAAGGATCGGCGGCCGGTGCAGCGCTTGATGCTCCTGCTGCCTCCGGGCCAGCAGTGTGGTCGCCGGTCCCTCCCCCAGCCGCGGCGTCTGCGGGCGGGGCGGTCTCTTCAGCGACAGGCTCGTCGGCTCCAGCCATGCCCTCAGTAGAAGTGGCGTTGCCACCATCGCCGTGCACCTCCTCCTCAACGGTGGTCTCCGTCTCCATCCGCTCCGGTGCAGGAGGATCTAGCAGAAGAAAAAGAAAAGAAAGAGTCAAGCAAATATCCAAAAAGACAAGTCCAAGAAGAAGAAATTACAAGACTCACCTTCGCGGACTTCTTCACTGACAGGCTCCCTCGCCGGGGAGTTCTCCCTTGGCGGCGGACTGGTGGCCCCTGCAGGCGGAGGGCCGCCCGCGCCCTCCCTTGGCGGGGTGCTCACCCTTGTCGGGCTGCTCACCCTTGGCGGGGTACTCGCCCTTGGCGGAGTACCCGTCCTTGGCGGAGCGTTCTCTCTCGCCGGGGAGCTCCTCCTTGGCGAGGAGGGTGGAGCAAGTAGCTCTTCGGGGGTGACCTCCGGGCGCTCCTGCGGCTGCGGCTCCACTTCTGCACAAGACAAACAAGACAACAAAATATCAGTACAAGCAACAACCTCAAGCGCGCCCGTCAAGCAGAAAGATAAAAACCAGACTTACGCTGGGGGCTGCTCCTCGGAGCAGCAGGTTGATCCGGCAAGCTTGCCGCTGGCACGTCTCCGGTCGCCGCGGTGGGCGAGTCGTCTTCAACCTCGACCACAGGGATCTTGGCCCTCTTTGCCATCCGCTGGGTCAAGGTCCTAAAAGCAAAACAAAAACAAGGTCAGAATCAACAAGGAAAATCAAGACAAAATCGAAGAAACTAAAAGAAGTGCAAGTACTTACTCCTCTTCCTCTTCGTCGGAGCTGAGGGCGGAGAAGTCAAACTCCGCCTGAGGTGCTCCCTCGCGAGGAGCTGGAGGAGAAGGCTCCCTGGGGCGCTTGGCGGTCTCCGGGGCCGTGGGCTGCGAAGACCCGGCCTCCGTCGTCACCGAGGCCCGAGGAGCAGATGGAACACCCGTTCCACTCCGGGAAGATCCTCCCCCGCTTGGCGCACGGGCGCGGGGTGCCTCCTTGACGACTTCGCTCGTCCTGGTGGCGCGCGTCGCCCGGCGCGCCGGCTGCTGTCGAGGCGCCTGTGGCCTCGTTGCCGTAGCCGCCTTGCGGAGGCGCTTCCTCGGTTGTTGTGTAGGGCTTGCCGGAGGCGGGGAGTTCTCTGAAGATGAGGAGGCGTCGTCATCGAGATTCAGAGATCCACCAGAGTCTTCGTCAGCCTCGACGTCCTCCTCCTCCCCGGCAGGCCCGCTGGACTTAGCACCATGCCCAGCGGCCTCGCTCCCTCCGGCGACCTCGCTTCCCCCGGCGACCTCGCTCGTCCCGGCAAACTGCACAGAAGGCTCCCCGGCAAACTCCTCGGGCGCAAGTTTCAGCAGCTTGAGGATTTCCGCCTCCTCTGCTTGGCTCACTGCGTCCGCGGCCTATGCCTCTTCCACAGTATACCCAAAGTTACCCGCCGCCGTAGCTGCGGCGGCCTCGTCCATCCTGGTGGCGATGTAAGCTATATCCCGTGCCGTAGTGGCCCGGGTGAGGGCCCTGTTCTCCTCGGCGTTGCGGGGCGTCTCGACCAAGTTGTCAAAGAAGCTCAGCACAGTATCCGGCGGAGGCTCTATCCAAGTAGGGACAACGCCATGGGAGTCGCACGCAAGGAATCACGGGCAGTGCTGTTGCACAGCGGCACCACTCCCCGGGAAGGTTTGAACCACTCCGGGTGGGCCGGGTCATGCTTGAAAAGCTCTCGGACCATCCCCTTCAACTCCAAGGCAGTGAAGTTATAGTTTAATCCAGGGCGCAGCCTCATGATATCCGCCGCATTGCCGAATTCCCAGGCGGCCCTTTTCCTTTCTTGTAAGGGGGCGATGCGGCGGCGGAGGAAATCTGCCCCAACCTCTCCGATAGTCAGATTGGCGACCCGGAGACGAATAATCCTGATGAGGGCGATGCTAAGCTTGTTGTCCTCCGGGGCCAATTCGCTCCAATCCCTACCGCGCACTATGGCAGTTGTGCGCGGCGCGGTGAAAGGCTCCGGCTTATCCTCCACCACCCAACACCAATCGGCTCTCCATTCCTCCCACTTGCCGCGGAGCTCTCCCTTCAGGTACGAGTCCTTCTTGTTCAGCCTGAAGATCCAGGAGATGCCACCGGAGAGGGGAGCGCCAGCCTCTACTCTAGGCATGAAGAAGTGGCGGAAAAGGGCTACGTTTGGATGAATCCCAACGTAGTTTTTGCACAGATGTACGAAAACGGCCATCGTAAGGATGGCGTTGGGGGTGAAATCTAGGAGGTGGAGGCCATATGTGTTCATGATATCACAAAAGAACTCCGAGAATGGAGGGCACAGACCACAGTGGAAAAATGCAGCGAAGAAGAAGTACCCGCCGGGGAACATGTCTTTGGCGACGGCGGGGAAGGCTCTGGTGCGGGGATGAGCTTTGGTCTCCCTCGCCCAGAACAAATAATATTTGTTCCGCAGCTCCCTCGCGCCAAGCCTCGGCGCGAAGACCACGCTCCTCTTCCGCAGGGCGGCCAGCTTTGCCGCCTGCTCGGACTTCTCCTTCTTAGCCTTGTCGTTCTTGGCCTTGTCGCTTTTCGCCTTATCTCTCTTTGGAGCCATGGCGGAGGCGGCGAGGGAAGAGGCGAGGAGCTCGACGGCGCCGCGGATGCGGAAGACGGCGGAGGAGGGGCGGAGGCAAGAAGCAGCGGAAGTTTTCTGGAGAATCAAGGCGCAATGAAGACGATGGAGGGGAACTGCCCCTGCTTCCTCTGCTTTTAAGGAGGGAGTGGGGGACGTTCCGCATTTCCCATTAAAGAAACAGGCCACGATCTCTCCCACGACGCCGCAATCGACGCGTGCCGTTAGGGAGAGATGCGGCGGATGCGGAAGGGGATACGGCTTGCCGTGGGCCGCGCGTGCCCGTGCACTGTCTTGGGCCTGGCCCAACAGCGCTCGGCACCGTGTGTGGCCCAGGCCCGGGGGCTCCTGTCGGTGTACTAAGATAGGGGTACCTTAGTACCCCAACTTGTGCACGGGCTGTAGCAGCTTCCCGCGGCTGGGCTTACCACGTGCTTGCCGGAAACCTTTCTGGTCCCTATAAAGCCATTCAAAAACAAAGTATACAAGATAGAGGATCAAGGCCCCGACAAGTGGAGCTTGCCGGGAAGGCCGCACCAGGCTCAAGATTATCACTTTAGCACAAGACCCTGGCAAGAGGAGCTTGCCAGGAAGGCCAAGGAACACATACCTCAAGAGATGCCTCGGCGCATCTTGCGCCCCGGCAGGGTCCGGAGAGCGACAAGCTTCCGGGCCCGGCAAGATCGCTACCCCGGCAAGGTGCTTGCCGGGGAGACCTACGCTGTGTGCCCGCGCTCCAGCTCATTGGCCCACGCGTCGCCCTGGGGCCCTTCCAGGGGCACGTGGCAGATGGCTGTGCAGCTTGGGGCACACGGTGGCAAGCCACGGTGACGAGGCTACCGCCGTGGCGAACGGAGAAGCATGGGCGTACACTTTTGGGGTCGACGGCGATGGGCATTTAAGGCCCTTGTCCCCCACTGTCAAGATTAGGTGAAGACCACTGTTCATCCACTGTTCATGCACTATTCACGCACGGTTACAACTACCACCAAAATTACACTTTTACCCTCCTCTACGTTGACACCTGTCGGTGACCCCTTGAGCTATAAAAGGAGGCCCATGCACAACGTAGAAAGGGTTCGAAACCTAGACAACTCTCTCGCTCGGTGTAGCCAGTACTGTAGCTCTTCAAGCTCCCGAGCTCAAGAACTCAATACAACCTAAGGCAGGAGTAGGGTTTTACGCGTCCGCGCGGCCCGAACCTGGGTAAACTGCCCGCGTGTGCTCCTCGATTTGCTCTCCGTGCTCCCTCCGCTCCCTTACCGCAACGTAGAAGGGGCTCCGATCCCATAGGTGCTCGTGGGAGGACAGTTTCCCCCGACAACAACATTTGTAGTTTTTTTTGTGAAATTGACTAGAACCACACGAATCAAACAAAAAGGAGTGTCTCCAAGGACCAGGTTGGTTCTGGTAAGACGGAAACAAGGGGTCAGATGTGGTTGGCTTCTGCAGTCTGAGCGTAACAGAACTACGTCGCAGCGACACCATTTGAAAGTGATAAGGCTGTAATTACCAGTGCAATCCGGCATAAGGCCTCTCCCAATACTCCACCTTGTACAGGTGCTAAGCCTTCTGATGTGGCAAGTTATTTAAGAGGAGAGAGATGAGTGTGGTGACCCCAGGAAGAAACAATGCTAAGCGCGTGAATCTAGGCAAAATATTTAAAGAAAGGAAGCCCACCAATACATGAAGAGCTTTAGTTGCTAAATCATTAAATGAATCAAGCTTAGCAACCATAAACTAAGCACCTATGCATTGGGTAGTATAGTTGCTAAGCTATTTAATGTGTTTAGCACCTCATCTAAGCACCCATGCATTGGCAGCAGCCTAAGCGTTGGCTAGCTTACAAACAACCATGATGTCGGGCGTTCCAATCGACGCAATAAAACGGATCTAGGAAATGGTGAGGTAGGCTGGTCCAATGATGTCACACAGACGCTCGTGTCCATACATTGGAACATTGAATCTTCTTTTGTTACACATTATTGAAAATGTCCTTTTCTAGGCAAGGTTGGCTACTAGCGAATGGCTATCTATCTCTCTTTAATCTTCCTCGCCTCGTGTTCTTCCAGGGGTTGATGGAGGGAAGGCGTCTTCATGGGAGTCATCTCATGCGGCTGCTGACTCAGCTTCAACAGTGGTGATAAGGTCCCTTGCCCATTGAGCACAGGCGTTTGCTATGCTCATCACTAAAAACACTTCCATGATGATACATGTTTGTCACAGTAGATCACGTTTCCTGTATCCATGATGATTTTATGACAGAATCAAGATAGTCATACATGTGCTGTCATAGAAGTGTTCCATGACAATACTCAAATTATCATCACGGAAGTGTCCACTTCCATGGCAATAAATGGCGCGTCATGTAAGTGCTTTTTTCAAGGGTAACCGACATGTGGCATCCACCGTAACGGGCCGCTGTTAAGCTGTCGGGGCCGGTTTTGGATCCAATAACCCACTAACAACCACGACGGCGATTTTCCACGTGTAAATTCTCATTGGCCAAAGGAACCATGTGTCAGCTCCGCGTTGGGACAGATGTCAACCGTGCAATCGACAGGAGGCACCTATGAAACGTCGACATGTGGCACGTCCCAATAGTGGCCCATTTAGGTTAAAAAGGCCGGCCCATTTGACTTGGTCACGGGCCGGTCCATTGAAAGCCTGTTAATGACCTACTCGCATATAGCCCATTCATGGCCCATTAACTCATGGCCCGTTATGGCCTTTCCAAATTTGGCCCAGTAGCATCATGTGGGCCGTCCAATATAATTCCAGCCCGTTGCCACTTTCGGGCCATGTATGGCTGCTACTTGTGATCCGCGTTGGTATCTCCCCGAGGAGGAGGGGATGATGCAACACAACAAAGGTAAGTATTTCCCTCAGTTATGAAACCAAGGTTATCAATCCAGTAGGAGAACCAAGCAACACTATGTAAACAACACCCGCACACAAACAAAAATCTTGCAACCCGATGCGTAGAGGGGTTATCTATCCCTCAACTGTATTGAGATTTGATAAATAGATTGATTGATATATGCAAATAAAATAAAAGCAAATAAAATGCAATAAAGTATTTTTGGGGTTTTGGCCGAACAGATCTGAAAAATATATGATAGAAAATAGACCCGGGGGCCGTAGATTTCACTAGTGGCTTCTCTAAAAAAAATAGCATACGGTGGGTAAACAAATTACCGTTGGGCAATTGATAGAAAAGCAAATAATTATGATGTATCCAAGACAATGATCATGTATATAGGCATCACGTCCAAGATTAGTAGACCGAAACGATTTAGCATCTACTACTATTACTCCTCACATCGACTGCTATCCATTGTGCATCTAGTGTATTAAGTTCATGGAGAAACGGAGTAATGCAATAAGAACAGTGACATGATGTAGACAAGATCTATTCACGTAGGAATAGACCCCGATCTTGTTATCCTTAATAGCAACGATACATGCATGTCTGCTTCTGCCACCGAGATTGAGAACCGCCAGATCGAACCCATTACAAAGCACATCTTCCCATGGCAGGATAAATCAATCTAGTTGGCCAAACCAAACCAAAATAACAAAGAAGAAATAGGTGGCTATAATAATCATGTATGGATAGATCTGATCATAAACTCAAAATTCATCGGATCCCAACAAACACACCGCAAAAAAGTGTTACATCAAATAGATCTCCAAGAACATTAAGGAGAACATTGTATTGAAGATCAAAAAGAGAGAATAAGACATCTAGCTACTAACAACGGACCCGTAGGTCTATGGTAAAATACTCATGCATCATCTGAGGAGCATCAATGAGGATGATGAACCCCTCCATGATCGTGTTCCCCTCTGGTAGAGGGCCGAAAAAGGCCTCTAGATTGGATCTCATGGTTCTAGAACTTGCGGCGTCTGAAAAAAATTCATTGACTCCACTAGGGTTTCTGGAATAACGTGGTACTTATAGAGCCAGAGGTCGGTGAAAAGAGGTTCCATGGACTCCACTACCCACCACGGCACGCTTGGGCTCCCTGGCGCACCCTAGTGCCTAGCAGGCCCCATGTGGCTTCCCCCGTGTGATCTCTTGGCTCCCGGGGTGTCTTCTGTCCAGAAAAAATCTCCAAAACATTTCGTTGCATTTGGAATTCCTTTGGTATTGATATTCTGCAAAGTAAAAAACAAGCAGAAAACAACAACTAGCACTGGGTACTATGTCAATAGGTTAGTCCCAAAAATTGATATGAAGTTGCTAAAAATGTATATAAAACATTCAATATTGATACTATAACATCGTGGAACAATAAACAATTATAGATATGTTGGAGACGTATCAGCATCCCCAAGCCTAATTCCTGCACGTCCTCGAGTAGGTAAATGATAAAAACAGATTTTTTGATGTGGAATGCTGCCTAACATATTCATCATATTCTTTTCTTTGTAGCATGAACATTTTGACTTTCGATGATTCAAAGAAATAGTCTATAATATGACATGAAGACCTCAATACTCAAGCATATCAACAAGCAACCATGTGTTCCAAAATATCAATGCTAAAGAAAGCTATCCCTAGTCCATTATGCTCAATCATTGATCCATTCATGAAACACATCCAAATATTAGCTACATCCAATGCACACGTATGATAATAGTGTTTCCTACTTGGTGCTTTATAAGAGATGATGGAGACTCAAGAAAATAAAAATTACATAAAAGTAAATATATAGGCCCTTCACAGAGGGAAGCATAGATTTGTAGAGGTGCCAGAGATCAAAGCTTAAATTGAGAGATAAAATTATTTTGAGAGACATGCTTTTCCTGTCAACGAAAACGACCGAGAATTCCTAATACCTTCCATGCTAGATAAATCATAGGTGGTTCCAAAACATAAAATAAAGTTTATTTCCTTTCCGCCATTCTTTCACATTCCATGGTTAGCCGTATCCACGGGTGCCTTCAATAACAACACATACCAAGGAATTTATTATAATATTTTTTTGCATTTCGGGACTCGGTATCCCTATTACCTACCACACTCTCGTGCAATGACAAGTGAATAAACACTCATCTTGAGAATAACATTGTCGGATTCAGGGTTCCGCAGACCCAAAGAGGTTTGAACTCAGGGGCGTGAACGAAGGGCTCCACTTCACTGATACGTCCAAAACGTATCTATAATTTCTGCTTGCTCCATGCTACTTTTGGGTGATATTGCTATGATATTCATACACTTCCATACACTTTTGATCATATTTGGACTAACTTACTAATCCAGTGCACCCCAGTGCCAGTTTCTGTTTTCGGCTGTTTTTGTATTTCAGGTTTTCACGTTTCGAGAACTGCCCAGAAAAATTATATAAAAAAATCAGCGATCTGGAAACAACACTGCGTCCGAAGGGCAGCCTGGGGGGGGGGGCACAGGGGCTCCAGGCGCCCTGTGGGCGTGCCCCCCCTGGGCCGCGCCGGGGGGGCGCCTGGGCCCCCCGAGGCTCCCCCGATGCCCTACTTTGGCATATATTTAAAGGACCCTCCGAAACCCTCTGAGGAGGAACTCTTTTTGCGATCCCATCTCTGTTCCGCCGCCGCCGTCGCTTCCAAGATCGGGAGCACCAGGAGAACTCTTCTCGGCACCCTGCCGGAGGGGAGGATCATCACCGGGAGCTTCTCCTCCACCTTGGATGCCTCCCGGATGACTCGTGAGTAGTCTCCCTTGGACCATGAGTCCATGACCAGTAGCTATGTGATGTTCTCCTCCCGTTCTTGTGCTTCACTAATTAGTCCTCGTGAGCTGCCCTACATGATCGAGGCACCTATGTAATCCTTATGCTGTTGCTATGTTGAGTTTGCTGGGATCCGATGGATTATGAGATTATGTTCAGATTGATCGTGAGTAATATATTTGATTCACCTCTTTTATATTTTAGTTCATAAGTAATTCTTGCATGTTCTCCGTTGTTATTTATTGCTTTGGCCGAGTAATAGGTAGTGACTCCAAGAGGGAACGTTATGCTCGATTGTGGGTTCATGCCCCTCGATGACTAGCTTGAGTGACAGAAACATGAGTCTAGGGGATGTGCTGTTGCCACAAGGGGGAAAACAACGGTGCTTGTGCCCGCGGGTGCAAGGATTGTTTACTTTACGCAAAGTTCTTTTAATGCAGTTGTCTGTTGCATTGAGTTTACACTATGGGTGGGACTCGCAACTTAATACCAGCGAGATGTTCTGGATAGATATCTCAAGGTGGATGATTAGTAGTAGATATTGATGGATTTCGGTCTACTTACTTTGGCGTACCGCCCATGCTTTGAACCTCAACCTTTCTTGCAATGTAGTCAGCATTGGTTTGCGTTGGTGGTCCTGTCAATTGCCCAGCTGTAATTTGTTTACCTCACATAGCTGTTTTATCGTCTTTTGGGAGAGAGACATCACTAGTGAACATCATGAGACTCCGGTCCATATTACCATCATTGATCACATCCACTATTTACTTTTCGCTATTTACCTACTATTGCAAAAACTATCTATCACAACTATCATTGCTTTTAATCCTTTGTGAACTACAAGGCCGGAGAGATTGACAACCTCTCTGTACTCGTTGGGAGAAAAGTTATTTGTATCTGTGTGCAGGTCCACGTTGATTGCTAATTGCGCCGTTAGCAATTGACACCTACTTGTTGAACCTAGGAGTCTCTGGGGATTCGATCCTTGGCATCTTTGCTAAGGGAAAACACTTCTACAATACTGCATCTTACACCTTCCACTTGGGGTAACCAACGAGGGGTTCGAGGCCCATCAAGGAGTATTTTCTGGCGCCGTTGCCGGGGACTCCACTCTTCAGGATAGGGGAGTTGCATGCTATCTTTTACCTTTGCTTTTTAGTCTTGTTAGTTTACCTTTCATTTTTGCTTTAGTACCTTTTTATCGAAAATCACAAAAAATAGTTATCTTGCTTGCTTGCTACTATGGGTTCCACCGAGAACACCAAGTTGTGTGACTTCACTAGTCACAACAACGATGACTTTATCAGCACACCTATCACTACACCTGCCACTTAGTCATGAGAGAACAATTCTCCGGTGCTGGAGATGATGCTGCTTTACACTTGAACAACTTTGTTGAACTTTGTGATATGCAAAAGTACCAAGAAATAGATGGTAATATTGTTAAGCTTAAGCTTTTTCCTTTCTCCTTGAGAGGAGGAGCTAAAATTTGGTTTCAGTCTTTGCCTAGAAATAGCATAGATTCATGGGACAAGTGCAAAGATGCTTTTATCAGAAAATACTATCCACCTGCTAAAATTATCCAACTTAGAAGTAACATAATGAATTTTAAACAATTGGATAATGAACACGTTGCCCAAGCTTGGGAACGTATGAAGTCTCTTATCAAGAACTGCCCTACTCACGGTTTGACTACTTGGATGGTTATCCAAACTTTTTATGCAGGCTTGAACTTTACCTCGCGGAACTTGTTAGACTCGGCCGCGGGAGGAACTTTTATGTCAACTACACTTGGTGCTGCCACAAAGCTTCTCGATGAGATGATGACCAACTATTCCCAATGGCACACCGAACGCGCTCCAACAGGTAGGAAGGTAAACTCTGTCGAGGAGATTTCCTCCCTTAATGAAAAAGTTGACTTGATCATGTCTCTACTTTCGAAGCAATCTACTGTTGATCCTCGTGATGTTCCTTTAAATTCTTTGATTGCTCAAGAACAAGTAGATGTGAACTTTATCTGTAGAAACAATTTTAACAACAATGCTTATAGGAGTAACTTTGGTAACCGTTCCCCTCTAACTCTTATGGGAACAACAATGCTTATCCTAGTACCAAGAACTCCAATACATAACTAGAGACCATGCTTAGAGATTTCATCACTACCCAAAAAGCCTTTAATAAGAATGTAGAAGAGAAACTACATAAACTAGATGATCTTTCTTTTAAGGTAGACCACTTAGCCAATGAGGTAAAATTGCTAAAAATTGAAACTTCTCCTCTTAAGGAGAGGGAAGTCATCCCTATTAATGCTACTCAAGTACAAATTAATGAAAATATTACGATGATGGCTAAGCTCAAAGAAAGATGGGCTAGAGAAAGGGAGGAAGAGGAAAGAATTAAGAGCCTTCCTACCCACCACACTGTTGCTACTATCCAAGTTATTGAGGATGTTCACACTCTTAGCTCCCAATGTACTCCTGGTCCCAATGGACCTATTAATGGTGATGCTATGACTATAGAAGCTACCAAACAAGTGAACCTTAAGGACACCACTACCGCTTTACTTGATGCTCGTGACCTTGATTTTGATAATTGCACTCTTACCGAAGTTATTGATTTCCTTCACAAGATGTCTAGAGACCCCCGCACTAGCACGCTTAACCTTGCCTTCACAGAGCATATCACTAATGCTCTCATCAAAGCTAGGGAGGAGAAACTTAGAGTAGAAGCCTCCATACCTAGAAAGCTAGAAGATGGTTGGGATCCTATGATAAAAATTTATTTGAATGACTTCTCTTGTTATGCATTATGTGATGTTGGTGCTAGTACCTCTGTTATGCCCAAAAGGATATATGATATGCTTAAATTGAAACCTTATGATTCTTGTTCTTTTGGTGTTCGTCTCGTTGATTCTTCCATAAAGAAACCTTTGGGGAGGGTCGACGATGTTCTTATTGTTGTCAATGATAATTATGTGCCCGTTGATTTCACTATTATGGATATTGAATGTGATCCTTCATGTCCAATTATTTTGGGACGTCCCTTTTTGTGCACCGTTGGTGCTGTCGTTGACATGAAAGAGGGTAATATAAATTTTCAGTTTCCTCTCAAGAAAGGGATGGAACACTTCCCTCGTAAGAAGATCAAGTTACCTTTTGAGTCCGTTGTACGGGCTAGCTATTCTATTACTCTTGATAAAACTTGATCTATGCATTATGCCTAGCTTAAAGGCATAAAAGAAAGCGCTTTTAGGAGGCAGCCCGATGAATAATTTTTTTTGCTTTTGTTGAGTCTTGATGTTGTTTACTTCTGTAGCATCATCATTGTATCTTTGCTTTTCATATTTGTGCCAAGTATAGCCTCCGATTGCTAGAAAGTTCAAAAGTTGTGAGTTGCTGTCCAGGAAACATATTCTGTCCTTGGATAGAAAAATTCGTATAAAATCAGAAGATCATCTTTTTGGTCTGAATTTTTTCGACAGCGTTCTCTATATAATTGTCTTTCGTGCGTCAGTTCTGAGTTTTTTTATTTGAGTTGCAGAAGTATCCCGAACAGATCAATTACTGCCTGCTGTTCTGTTTTTCACAAATTCTGTCCTGTTTTGCCTTACCTTCACTTTGCAAATTAAGAACTTGCTTTTTCTTTGCAAAAACCTTTTGGCAATCTTGAGAAACAGTAGAACTTCAAGAATATCCTTATTTCCAGCAAGGTATGATTATTTTATTAAGGGTACTAACCTCGCTAATCAGATTATGATGAGTTGTGTATGAAGGGAGTTTTCAAGTGTGCGAGGGAAGATGATAAAAAGATTCAGGAGTGTCAAGCGCTCAAGCTTGGGGATGCCCCCGTGCACCCCCAAGAAATATTCAAGGAGACTCAAGCGTCTAAGCTTGGGGATGCCCCCGTGCATCCCCTTCTCCATCAACACTATCAGTTCGTCTTTCGTTTCGCTATATTTTTATCACTTCATGTGTTATATGCTATGCTTGGAGCGTCTTGCTTTTAGTTTTTTTTAGTTTTTCATAACGAGTCGGAACCCAGCATTCCTTTATGTGGGAGAGAAACACGCTCCACTTCTACCTAGAACATTACATAGAATTTTCATGTCTATCTATGCTGTGTGTGTTCTTTGTCTTTTAATGGCTACTATCGTGCTCTGCTCTTAGTATTCATGCTTATCTTTTCAAGAGCTTTTATTTAGTTGATTGCTTGAACTCTCTTTAATTACCATGCTCACCTTATTAAGAGAGTTTGCTTCCGTTGCATTGGTTAATGTGTCTATGATAAAGATGCTACTTTCATGATGGTGCTTAGTAGTTCAGGTTTTCTTATGGTTAATCTCAAATAGCTGGGGGGTTCCCAATGTGTTATGGGAGTACCAACTTGGTTTGTTTGCCTATGATATGGTATGGTTTAGTAATATCTTCCTTCGAGAATTTATTTTGATTGACTTGGCGTATGCTCACGCATATTCAAGACTGTAAAGAAAGTCTGTCAAGCCCTGATGATCTTTTGTTTCTAAGTAGCGATATAACTACCATACCTGATTCAATATTGCTTTGTCGCTCTACATGATTATGACCGTCATTGCTCTCTTAGTTGGTTGCTCCCAGTCTTTTGCTAACCTCCACCTGTACTAAGCAAACTAACCATGCAATACATAGCTCATGGGGAAGTAGCCTAAAAACTATTGTGGTAAAGAATATGTTGCTTATGTATCTTATTTCTTATAAGTTGCTTGCTGAGCGGTAACCATGTTTCTGGGGACGCCATCAACTACCACACTTTTGTTGAATATCATGTGAGTTGCTATGCATGTTCGTCTTGTCTGAAGTAAGGGTGATTTACCGTGGGTTAAATTAATATGCATATTGTTAGAGAAGAACATTGGGCCGCCAACCAAAGCCATGCATCATGGTGGAAGTTTTAGCTTGGACCTTAATCCTCAATCTCTCATGAGAATATGCTTATGCATTAAAGAGGAGTCCATCATCTATTTTCTATGTTGTCCCGGTATGGATGTCCTCAAGTTGAGATCTATCAAAAACGAGAAATCAAATGCGATCTATCTCCTTGGACCTTTGTACAGGTGGCATAGAGGTACCCCTTTATGACACTTGGTTGAAACATATGTAATGCAATGATAACCCATGGGAATCCGAGCTAATTAGGACAAGGAGCGAGCACTATTAGTATTCGATGCATGAGGCTTGCAACTTATAGGATGTTTTATGCATGACACATATGAAGTACTACTACCGTTGACACAATTGCTTCCATGTTTTCAAAATAAAAAGCTTTAGCACTTAACCTTTCTTTTACCTTTATGTTGAAGCACCAACTACTGAGAGCATGATTGTCATTCTGAGTGTAATGTGCATTGTCCCAAAGTAGCATTGTCTTTTGCATGATTGTGATATCGTTTATTCTGAAATGATTGTATCTAGTCAACACTTAAACCTTGAAGGTGCCCTTGCATTTATGTTTTGCATCACTAAAGGGGGCAAGCTAGATATCACTTTATCATATTTGCACATCATATTCATTGCAAATCTTTTTGATGTTTCAGTTTCATATTGTAAAACTTTCAGTCATTTGTGATTTTCTCTTGAGGCAACCTAATTACTTTAGAATCATTCTCTCAGTAAGCTTTTGTCATATGACTATGAGAAAGTCCTATATGGTTAATAGCATGTCACCACATAAATTATTCTTGTTATCATTTACCTACTCGAGGACGAGCAGGAATTAAGCTTGGGGATGTTGATACGTCCAAAACGTATCTATAATTTCTGCTTGCTCCATGCCACTTTTGGGTGATATTGCTATGATATTCATACACTTCCATACACTTTTGATCATATTTGGACTAACTTACTAATCCAGTGCACCCCAGTGCCAGTTTCTGTTTTCGGCTGTTTTTGTATTTCAGGTTTTCACGTTTCGAGAACTGCCCAGAAAAATCCAGAAAAATTATATAAAAAATCAGCGATCCGGAAACAACACTGCGTCCGAAGGGCAGCCTGGGGGGGGGGGGGCACAGGGGCTCCAGGCGCCCTGTGGGCGCGCCCCCCCTGGGCCGCGTCGGGGGGGCGCCTGGGCCCCCCGAGGCTCCCCCGACGCCCTACTTTGGCATATATTTAAAGGACCCTCCGAAACCCTCAGAGGAGGAACTCTTTTTGCAATCCCATCTATGTTCCGCCGCCGCCGCCGCTTCCAAGATCGGGAGCACCAGGAGAACTCTTCCCGGCACCCTGCCGGAGGGGAGGATCACCACCGGGAGCTTCTCCACCACCATGGACGCCTCCTGGATGACTCGTGAGTAGTCTCCCTTGGACCATGAGTCCATGACCAGTAGCTATGTGATGTTCTCCTCCCGTTCTTGTGCTTCACTAATTAGTCCTCGTGAGCTTCCCTACATGATCGAGGCACCTATGTAATCCTTATGCTGTTGCTATGTTGAGTTTGCTGGGATCCGATGGATTTTGAGATTATGTTCAGATTGATCTTGAGTAATATATTTGATTCACCTCTTTTATATTTTAGTTCATAAGTAATTCTTGCATGTTCTCCGTTGTTATTTATTGCTTTGGCTGAGTAATAGGTAGTGACTCCAAGAGGGAACGTTATGCTCGATTGTGGGTTCATGCCCCTCGATGACTAGCTTGAGTGACAGAAACATGAGTCTAGGGGATGTGCTGTTGCCACAAGGGGGAAAACAACGGTGCTTGTGCCCGCGGGTGCAAGGATTGTTTACTTTACGCAAAGTTCTTTTAATGCAGTTGTCTGTTGCATTGAGTTTACACTATGGGTGGGACTCGCAACTTAATACCAACGAGATGTTCTGGATAGATATCTCAAGGTGGATGATTAGTAGTAGATATTGATGGATTTCGGTCTACTTACTTTGGCGTACCGCCCATGCTTTGAACCTCAACCTTTCTTGCAATGTAGTCAGCATTGGTTTGCGTTCGTGGTCCTGTCAATTGCCCAGCTGTAATTTATTACCTCACATAGCTGTTTTATCGTCTTTTGGGAGAGAGACATCACTAGTGAACATCATGAGACTCCGGTCCATATTACCATCATTGATCACATCCACTATTTACTTTCCGTTATTTACCTACTATTGCAAAAACTATCTATCACTACTATCATTGCTTTTAATCCTTTGTGAACTACAAGGCCGGAGAGATTGACAACCTCTCTGTACTCGTTGGGAGCAAAGTTATTTGTATCTGTGTGCAGGTCCACGCTGGTTGCTACTAATCTGGCGCCGTAGCAATTGACACCTACTTGTTGAACCTAGGAGTTTCTAGGGAATCGATCCTTGGCATCTTTGCTAGGGGAAAACACTTCTACTTACTGCATCTTACACCTTCCACTTGGGGTAACCAACGAGGGGTTCGAGGCCCATCATTCACCTAAACACTCCGCTCGCCATGCTCAAGGTTCAAGCTCGCGATGATGGATGGATAAAGGGAGGAGGGAGAACACGAAAACTTCCCAGGTTCGGGCCACCATGCGGTGTAAAACCCTACTGGCGGATTGTCCTCACGAGGAGGTTGAGGATGAACTAGTATAATGGATGAGCTACCTCGTGAGGGCTCAAGTGTCAGGGTGGAATGAGTCTGATTCCTTCTAAGGTGGTGGCTAGCCTATATTTATAGTGGCCATGATCCTCTTCCCTTTCCGTTTAGGCGGGAAGGGATTCTACAACGGCCAATTGTCGGTGTACTAAAGTAAGGGTACCTTAGTATCCCGACTTGTGCACGGGCAGTAGCAGCGTCCTGTGGTCAGGCTCACCACGCGCCCGCCAAAGCCCATTCTAGTTCCCTTGAAGCCATTCAAGAACAAAGTATTCAAGCTAAGAAGCAAAGCCCCGGAAAGAGGAGCTTGCCGGGAAGGCCACTCTAGGTTCAAGATTATCCCTTCTGCACAAGACCCTGGCAAGAGGAGCTTGCCAGGAAGGTCAAAGAATAGCATTTCAGAAGACATATCGCGGCGCATCGCGCGCCCCGGCAAGACCCGGAGAGCGGCAAGCTTCCGGGCCCGGCAAGGTAGCGACCGCGGCAAGGTGCTTGCCGCGGCAAGCTTTCACTGTGTGCCCGCGCTCCAGCTCACCTGGCCACGCGTCACCCTGGGGCCCTTCCTGGGGCACGTGGCGGATGGCTGTGCAGCCTGGGGGTACACGGTGGCAAGCCACGATGACGAGGCCTCCGTCGTGGCGAATGGAGACGCCCGGACGGACGCTTTTTACACTGTTTGGGGCGACGGTGACGGGCATTCAATGCCCTTGTCCCCCACCGTCTGGGTTAGGTATAGACCACTGTGCGTACACTGTACATGCACTGTTACAACTACCACTGATTTTACGCTTTTACCCTCACCTATGTTGACACCTGTCGGTGACCCCTTTGAATTATAAAAGGAGGCCCATGCACAACGTAGAGGGGGTTCCGAAACTTGATCACTCCCACGCTCGGCATAGCCAGTACTGTAGATCTTCTTGCTCCCGAGCCAATAACTCAATACAACCAAGGCAGGAGTAGGGTTTTACGCATCCGTGCGGCCCGAACCTGGGTAAACTGCTCGCGTGTGCCCCTCGATCTGCTCTTTGTGCTCTCTCCGCTCCCTTGCCGTACCGAAAAGGGGCTCCGGTCCCATAGGTGTTCGTGGGCGACCAGTTTCCCCGACACCAATTTTGAAGGGGGACAAGAGGTACATCTTATCCCAATAAAGGGTGGTCTTCGCCTGTAATGCTTCTGGCCGTGACACAACGGTGGGCTCGGTGATGACATCCGTCCTGCTGAGCTCGTGGTCTTGGTCTCATTGCGCTAGAATGGAAACCTTCAGGGGATTCCTCGGGAACCCACGTACGTCTTTGCCTCTATAGCACTAAAGGGGAAACTGTCTCCTCTGCACCCGCTGGCATCCGCCTGGCCACGATCATCATGGCTCACGTCATCGCAGCCTCGTGAGGTTGGGCACTTGCATAAAAATCTCTGCTCCTCAAGAGGCAGCCTGGGGAGGCTGATACGTCTCCAACGTATCTATAATTTTTGATTGTTCCATGCTATTATATTATCTGTTTTGGATGTTTTATATGCATTATTATGCTATTTTACATTATTTTTGGGACTAACCTATTAACCTAGAGCCCAGTCACAGTTTTTGTTTTTTCCTTGTTTTTGAGTTTCGCAGAAAAGGAATATCAAACCGAGTCCAAACGGGACGAAACCTGCGCAATGATTTTTCTTGGACCAGAAGACACCCCATAAGCTTGAGAACCAAGTCAAAAGAGCCACGAGGTGGCCACAAGGGGGGAGGGCGCGCCCCCACCCTTGTGGCCCCCTCGTGACTCCACTGACCTATTTCTTCCGCCTATATATTCACATATATTCTAGAAACCCTAGAAGAGGGGACGAAACCACTTTTCCACTGCCGTAACCTTCTGTATCCGTGTGATCCCATGTGGAGGCCTTTTTCGGTACTCTGCCAGAGGGGGATTCGACCATGGAGGGCATCTACATCAACCCTATTGCCCTTCCGATGAAGCGTGAGTATTTTACCACAGACTACGGGTCCATAGCTAGTAGCTAGATGGCTTCTTCTTCTTCTCTCTCTCTCTCTCTCTCTCTCTCTCTCTTTGATTCTCAATACCATGTTCTCCTCGATTTTCTTGGAGATCTTTCCGATGTAATCTTCTTTTGTGGTGTGTTTGCCGAGATCCGATGAATTGTGGATTTATGATCGAATTATCTATGAATATTATTTGAATCTTCTCTGAATTCTTATATGCATGATTTAATATCTTAGTAATTCTCTTCGATCTATCGGTTTGGTTTGGCCAACTAGATTGGTTTTTCTTGCAATGGGAGAAGTGCTTTGCTTTGGGTTCAATCTTGCGGTGATCTCACCCAGTGACAGCAGGGGACGAGGCATGTATTGTATTGTTGCCATCTGATACGTCTCCAACGTATCTATAATTTTTTTTATTGTTCCATGCTATTATTTATGATGTTTTGGATGTTTAATGGGCTTTGTCATACACTTTCATATTATTTTTGGGACTAACCTACTAACCCAAAGGCCTAGTCCAGATTGCTATTTTTTTTTGCCTATTTTAGGGTTTTACAGAAAAGGAATATCAAACGGAGTCCAAACGGAATGAAACCTTCGGGAGAGTTATTTTTGGAGAAAATCACGCACGAGAGACTTGAGAACCATGGAGTAGGGCATACGTGGTGCCCACGAGGGTGGGGGGCGCGTCCCCCCTATAGGGCGCGCCCCCTACCTCGTGGGCCCCATGTTTGGCGCCCGGTGTCCTCCTTCCACCTATATATACCTACGTACCCCGAAACCATCAAACGAACAGAGAAAACCATAGTTCTACTGCCGTAACCTTCTGTTCTCATGAGATCCCATCTTGGGGTCAGTTACGGAGCTCCGCCGGAGGGGGGATCTGCCAAGGAGTGCTTCTACATCATCATCATCGCCTCACCATGAGTTGTGAGTAGTTTACCACAGACCTTCAGGTCCATAGCTAGTATCTAGATGGCTTCTTCTCTCTCTCTTTGGATCTCAATACAAAGTTCTCCTTGGTCTTCAAGGAGATCAATTCGATGTAATCTCTTTTGTGGTGTGTTTGTCGACATCCGATGAATTGTGGGTTTATGATCAAGATTATCTATGAGAAATATTTGGTTCTTCTCTGAACTCTTTATGTATGATTATAAGATCCTTACAAGTCTCTTCGAATTATTGGTTTGGTTTGGCCTACTAGATCTATAGTTATTGCAATGGGAGAAGTGCTTGGCTTTGGGTTCAATCTTGCGGTGTCCTTTCCCAGTGACAGTAGGGACAGCAAGGCACATATTGTATTGTTGCCATCGAGGATAAAAAGATGGGGTTTATATCATATTGGTTGAGTTTATCCCTCTACATCATGTCATCTTGCTTAAGGCGTTACTCTGTTCTTATGAACTCAATACACTAGATGCATGCTGGATAGCGGTCAATGTGTGGAGTAATAGTAGTAGATGTAGAATCGTTTCGGTCTACTTGTCTCGGACGTGATGCCTATATATAATGATCATGCCTAGATAGTCTCATAATTATTCGCTTTTCTATCAATTGCTCGACAGTAATTTGTTTACCCGCCATAGAATATCGCTATCATGAGAGAAGCCACTAGAGAACACTATGGCCCCCGGGTCTATTCTCAACATATCAATCTACAATCTACTTTACTTTTCCACTTTTACTTTCTGTTCTTATAATAAAAAATACCAAAAATATCAAACTATCATCTCTATCAAGTCTCACTTTCGTAAGTGACCGTAAAGGGATTGACAACCCCTTATCGCGCTGGCTGCGAAGTTCTTATTTGTTTGTGCAGGTGCGCGGGACTCGCGCGTGGTCTCCTACTAGATTGATACCTTGGTTCTCAAAAACTGAGGGAAATACTTATGCTACTGTGCTGCATCACCCTTTCCTCTTCGAGGGAATACAACACAAGCTCGAGAAGTAGAAAGAAGAATTTATGGCACCGTTGCCGGGGAGGCTTACGCAAAAGTCATATACCAAGTACCTATCACAAATCCTTATCCTTCGCACTACATTTTTTGCCTCTCGTTTTCCTCTCCCCCACTTCACCCTTGCCGTTTTATTTTCCCTTCTTCTGCCGTGTGTTTATCGTTTGCTTGCTTTTTGTTTGCTTGTGTGTTGCTTGCTTGCTTGCCCTCATGTCTGAGATGGGGGACAATTTTATCGAGAAGGGTAATAATGTCGAGGGACACGTCTATGTTGACCTCCCGGATGAAACTACCAATTTACATATTAAGAAGTTCCTGGTTGGTAGTGGTTATATCATTGGAAAAGGAGTTCTTCAAGACTTCTTTACTTGTGCCGGTGCTTTGCCCACTATGGGTGGCTCTATTCTTCACAGAACTAGTAGCCCCGCGGATGATGTATCTATGCTTATAGTTGAAATTGAAAGGCAATTTATCCATATGCATCCCTGTATTCAGAGAATCTTTTTGGAGTTTTCCAATATTGAGCATTCTTCTATTAAGCGTGCAACTACTATCTTTTTGGCTCATGAATTTAGATTTATCATGAAAGAGGCCAAAGAAATCTTTGCTCATTACGGGGTAGATGCCGGCCGACCTCCCATAGAGGCTATCTTATTTAATCAAGAAGACATAATGCGGTTGCAATCTCCTGATCATGTTGTTTTTAATGAAAACCTTAGAAAAAAGGTTCCTACCGATATCTTGGTTGATAGAATTTATGAGATGAATGATGATTTTGCTATTCAAAACAATGGGTTAGGCTTCTCCCTTGAGCGAAGGCTTATGACCTTCTGCCAAAAGAACGCCTATAATGATGGATTGGTTGTTCATTACAAAGGGCCAAAAGAGGAACCTATTCCTCCTGAGTTTGATGTGGGGGACTTTTGTCCCATTAAATTTAGCCATTTCGATTACTTTTGCTTGCCACAAAGGAAACTTGCTGCTGAACGTACGGAATATGAGATGAGTTTTCGCGATATATCGTATGATTATGGCATTCCCTATATCTATCCATGTATCCTGCCTAGCTAGTGGCGTAAAACGATAGCGCTTGTTGGGAGGCAACACAATTTTATATTTTTTGTTTTTGCTTCTGTTTAGGAATAAATATTGCATCTAGCTTCTGTTTAGATGTGGTTTTGTGTTTTGTTTAGTGTTTGTGCCAAGTAGAACCTTTGGGAAGACTTGTGTGAAGTTTATGTCATCTTGCTGTGAAAAACAGAATCGTTAGCGCTCGCTAGAATGGTCATCAGATTTTACTGGAGTGTGCTATTGAGTTGATTCTTTTTGCAGACGATTAATAGACAAATTCCTCACGTTTACCAGTTTAGTTTGAAGTTTTTGGAGTTACAGAAGTATGCGAAACCTGCAGATTACTACAGACTGTTCTGTTTTTGACAGATTCTGTTTTTCGTGTGTTGTTTGCTTATTTCAATGCATCTATGAGTAGTATTGGGAAGTATGAACCATAAAGAAGCTGTAATACAGTAGGTTTAACACCAATATAAACAAAGAATGAATTCATGGCAGTACCTTTGAGTAGTGGTTTGCTTTCTTATACTAACGGAGCTCACGAGATTTTTTGTCTAAGTTTTGTGTTGTGAAGTTTTCAAGTTTTGAGTATTGCTTTGATGGAGTATGGAACAAAGATTGGCAAGAGCCTAAGCTTGGGGATGCCCAAGGCACCCCAAGGTAAAATTCAAGGACAAGCAAAAGCCTAAGCTTGGGGATGCCCCGGGAAGGCATCCCCTCTTTTGTCTTCATCCATCGGTAACTATACTCGGAGCTATATTTTTATTCACCACAAGATATGTGTTTTACTTGGAGCGTCTTGTATATTTTGAGTCTTTGCTTGTTAGTTTGCCACAATTATCCTTGATGGACACACCTATTTGAGAGAGTTAAATATGGCCTAGGAATTGATAGAACACTCTATGTGCTTCACTTTTATCTTTTGAGTTGAATAGTTTTTGCTCTAGTGCTTCACTTATATCTTCTAGAGCACGGTGGTGATAATATTTTGAAGAAATTTTTGAACTCTCATGCTTCACTTATATCCATTTGAGAGTCTATTAAAGCAGCATGGTAATGTGCTTAGGCTATAAAACTAGTCTTCACATGATAGACATCCAATATCAATGTAGTAAAAACTTTCACACTTAGTGCATTGAATACGATGAGAAGTTGGATGCTTGATAATTGTTTTGAGATATGAAGATAGTGATATTAGAGTCATGCTAGTGGAGTTATTATGAAATTGAGAAATACTTGTGTTAAGGTTAGTGATTCCCGTAGCATGCACGTATGGTGAACCGCTATGTGATGCAGTTAGAGCATGATGTATTTGTAAAGTGTCAACCTTTGTGTGGAGGTCGGGGGAGCGCGATGGTTAAGTCCTACCAAACTCCCCCTAGGAGCATGCATTGATTGCTTTGTTTTGATGACTCATAGATTTTTGCAATAAGTATATGAGTTCTTATGACTAATGTTGAGTCCATGGATTATACACACTCTCACCCTTCCACCATTGCTAGCCTCTCTTGAACCGCGCAACTTTCGTCGGTACCATACACCCACTATATATCCTTCCTCAAAACAGCCACCATATATATTCCTCAAAACAGCCACCATACCTACCTATCATGGCATTTCCATAGCCATTCCAAGATATATTGCCATGCAACTTTCCACCGTTCTGTTCATATGACACGCTTCATATTGTCATATTGCCATGCATGATCGTGTAGTTGACATCGTATTTGTGGCAAAACCACCATGCATAATTTTTCATACATGTCACTCCTGATTCATTGCACATCCCGGTACGCCGCCGGAGGCATTCATATAGAGTCATACTTTGTTCTAGTATCGAGTTGTAATATCGAGTTGTAATGAAAGTGTGATGATCATCATTATTAGAGCATTGTCCCATGTGAGGAAAGGCTAAATCAATAAAGCCCCTCCAAGAAAAAAAATAAAAAAAAGAAAGGCCAAAGAAAAAAAGGAAAGGCCCAAAAAAAGAGAAAAAAGAAAAAAAGAAAAGAGAAAGGGACAATTGCTACTATCTTTTTCCACACTTGTGCTTCAAAGTAGCACCATGTTCTTCATGATAGAGAGTCTCATGTTTAGTCACTTTCATATATAAGTGGGAATTTTTCATTATAGAACTTGGCTTGTACATTCCAATGATGGGCTTCCTCAAATGCCCTAGGTCTTCGTGAGCAGGCAAGTTTGATGCACACCCACTAGTTTCTTTTGTTGAGCTTTCATACCTTTTTAGCTCTAGTGCATCCGTTGCATGGCAATCCCTACTCACTCACATTGATATCTATTGATGGGAATCTCCATAGCCCGTTGATACGCCTAGTTGATATGAGACTATCTCCCTCCTTTTTGTCTTCTCCACAACCACCTCTCTATTCCACCCATAGTGCTATGTCCATGGCTCACGCTCATGTATTGCGTGAAAGTTTAAAGGTTTGAAAGGATAGAGTATGAAAACAAGTGCTTGGCTGAAATCGGGGTTGTGCATGATATGAATATTTTGTGTGATGAAGAGGGAGCATAGCCAGACTATATGATTTTGTAGGGATAACTTTCTTTAGCCATAGTATTTTGAGAAGACATGATTGCTTTGTTAGTATCCTTGAAGTATTACTGTTTCTTATGTCAATATAGACTTTTGTCTTGAATCATTCAGATCTGAACATTCATGCCATAATTAAGAGAATTACATTGAAAAACAGTGTTGGTTAGCATTTCACAACAAAAATTCTCTTCTTATCATTTACCTACTCGAGGACGAGCAGGAATTAAGCTTGGGGATGCTTGATACATCTCCAACGTATCTATAATTTTTGATTGTTCCACGCTATTATTTATGATGTTTTGGATGTTTAATCGGCTTTGTCATACACTTTTATATTATTTGGGACTAACCTACTAACCCAAAGGCCCGGTCCAGATTGCTGTTTTTTGCCTGTTTCAGGGTTTTACAGAAAAGGAATATCGAACGGAGTCCAAACGGAATGAAACCTTCGGGAGAGATATTTTTGGAGAAAATCACGCATGAGAGACTTGAGAACCACAGAGTAGGGCATACGTGGTGCCCACGAGGGTGGGGGCGCACTCCCCTGCCTCGTGGGCCCCACATTAGGCCCCTGGTGCCCTCCTTCCTCCTATACATACCTACGTACCCCGAAACCATCAGACGAACAGAGAAAACCCTAGTTCCACCGCCGTAACCTTCTGTTCCCGTGAGATCCCATCTTGGGGCCTGTTCCAGAGCTCCGCCGGAGGGGGGGTCTACCACGTAGTGCTTCTACATCATCATCATTGCCTCACCATGAGTTGTGAGTAGTTTACCACAGACCTTCGGGTCCATAGCCAGTATCTAGATGGCTTCTTCTCTCTCTTTGGATCTCAATAGAAAGTTCTCCTCGGTCTTCGAGGAGATCTATTCGATGTAATCTCTTTTTGCGGTGTGTTTGTCGAGATCCGATGAACTGTGGGTTTATGATCAAGATTGTCTATGGGAAATATTTAGTTCTTCTCTGAACTCTTTATGTATAATTATAATATCCTTGCAAGTCTCTTCGAATTATTGGTTTGGTTTGGCCTACTAGATCTATAGTTCTTGCAATGGGAGAAGTGCTTGGATTTGGGTTCAATCTTGCGGTGTCCTTTCCGAGTGACAGTAGGGGCAGCAAGGCACGTATTGTATTGTTTCCATCGAGGATAAAAAGATGGGGTTTATATCACTAAGTTTGAGTTTATCCATCTACATCATGTCATCTTGCTTAAGGCGTTACTCTGTTCTTATGAGCTTAATACACTAGATGCATGCTGGATAGCGGTCGATGTGTGGAGTAATAGTAGTAGATGCAGAATCATTTCGGTCTACTTGTCTCGGACGTGATGCCTATATATAATGATCATGCCTAGATAGTCTCATAATTATTCACTTTTCTATCAATTGCTCGACAGTAATTTGTTTACACGCTGTAGAATATCGCTATCATGAGAGAAGCCACTAGAGAACACTATGGCCCCCGGGTCTATTCTCAACATATCAATCTACAATCTATACTTGTCCGCTTTTACTTTCTGTTCTTATAATCAAAAATACCAAAAAATATCAAACTATCATCTCTATCAGGTCTCACTTTCGTAAGTGACCGTAAAGGGATTGACAACCCCTTATCGCATTGGCTGCAAAGTTCTTATTTGTTTGTGCAGGTGCGAGGGACTCGCGCATGGTCTCCTACTGGATTGATACCTTGGTTCTCAAAAACTGAGGGAAATACTTACGGTACTGTGCTGCATCACCCTTTCCTCTTCGAGGGAATACAACGCAAGCTCGAGAAGTAGCACCATCGCAGATAAAAAGTTGGGGTTTTCATCATATTGCTTGAGTTATTTCCTCTACGTCATGTCATCTTACTTAAAGCGTTAGTCTGTTCTTCATGAACTTAGTACTCTAGATGCAGGCATGAGTCGTTCGATGTGTGAAGTAATAGTAGTAGATGTAGGCAGGAGTCGGTCTACTTGACACAGACGTCATGCGTATATTCATGATCATTGCCTTAGATATCATCATAATTTTGCGCTCTTCTACTAATTGCTCGGTAGTAATTTGTTCACCCACCATAATATTTTCTATCTTGAGAGAAGCCTCTAGTGAAACCTATGCCCCCCGGGTCTATTTTTCGTGATATAAGTTTCCAATCTACAATATTAGTTTCCTATTTACTCTTTTTGCAATGTTTTACTTTCCGATCTATAAACCAAAAATACCAAAAATATTTACTTTACCGTTTATCTATCTCTATCAGATCTCACTTTTGCAAGTAACCATGAAGGGATTGACAACCCCTTTATCGCGTCGGGTGCAAGTTGTTGATTGTTTGTGCAGGTATTTGGTGACTTGCGCATTGTCTCCTACTAGATTGATACCTTGGTTCTCAAACGGGGGGAAATACTTACTCTACTTTGTTGCATTACCCATTCCTCTTCAAGGAAAAAATGAACGCAAGCTCAAGAGGTAGCAGGAAGAAATTCTGGCGCCGTTACCGGTGAGATTTACGCCAAGCCAAGAGTCAAAATTTGTCTTTTGTCAACTCGCCAATTTCTGGTGTCATTTATATCTTCGTGAAATCAAGACATACCAAGTACCCTCTATAAAATTATCAACTCTTGAATTTACATTATTTTCCATTCGCCTCTCATTTTCCTCTCCCCCACTTCTAAAATTATTTTTGAAAAGATTTACCTTTTCTTCGCCCTTTTTCCGTTCGTCTTCCCCGTTTGTTAGTTTGTTTGCTGCCACCATGTCTGAAATTGGGGAGGTTATCGTTGAAAATCTTGAGGAAAAACTTGAATCTTGTTCTTTGGATCATGAAAGGGAAGCCCCTCCTAATTACAAAACAAAAAGCTTTTGCGTGGGGGATGGTAATATTATTGGAAAGAGTCTTATCCAAGAGTTCTTTGATTGTACGGGATCCTTGCCTATTAATAAAAGATATATTCTTCTCGAAACAAATTTTTATGCGGATGCTATTGTTATGCTCATTGAGAAATTAGAAAGAAAATTTGTGCATCTTCATCCTTCTTTGCAAAGAGTGTTTTACGAACTTCCTAATATTAATCATCCAATAGCTAAAAAGATTGCCACTATTATCCTTATATGTGAATTCGATTTTATAATACAAGAAGCTAGGGATATTTTTGCTTTCAATAAAAAGGATGTTGAACACCCTCCAAATATAGACATCCTTCATGATAAAGAAACTATGTGTAGTTTGAAATCTAGGGATTATCAATCTTATAGTGAAAATCTTATGAGAAGAGTTCCCCATTCAGAAATATCTCAATCTTTATATCTTGAGGCCTTTGAGGAATTTGATTGGATAACTAGGGGAATTTATGTAGGATTTGATAGGGATTGGTTGAATAAAATGATAAAGGAACCCGTTAGAAACGAGCTACATATTTTATATGATGATATATACGGTGATTATACCGACTATGGGTTTATGATTGTTAAATTACCAATCAAAGTTCTTTCCATGATCTAAGTTCATCTACTAGGAGGGAAATAAATGAAAGGATAGAATTGTTAAGACGAGTTTTGGAGGGTTTGATGAGAAAATAATTGCATATCGAAAATGAGAATACATAGATCTATTCGTGTTTTATGCATGGCTAAGGGCGTTAAACAATAGCGCTTGTTGGGAGGCAACCCAATTTTATTTTTGCTTTTTTGCTTTTTGGTTCCGCTTTTCAATTTCCACACATTATTACTTTTGTAGTAATTCTGTTTTGGTGGTTTAATTAGTGTTTTGTCGTTGCCGGATCGATCGAGAGGAGAAACAAGAGAGAGAGAGAGAGAGAGAGAGAGAGAGAGAGAGAGAGAGAGAGAGAGAGAGAGAGATGAACACACGCGAGGAAGAAGACACTGATATATTTTGTGCCATCGAACTCGACATCGTTTTCTGTTATTCCTCTTGTTTTTCTTCAGCGATTACAAGGCTAACTACCTCCCGATCAGCTGCTCTAGATCCACATCAGTTGCGCCATCCCACAACTGCGTCACTAGTGCCATACCGATCGGGAGTTTACGAAAAAAAACAGAAAACGGGAAATTGGAGATCGTGCAACTTCACATCTCGCAACCTAGCAACGAGCATGTGCATGGAGCTGTCCCATCGTACATGCATACATGCACTTATTCTATGCTGAAACAGGTACGTGCTGGAGGTGAACTTAATTAGGTCCTACATTTCACCCCCTTAAGATCTGCTCCTTAATACCAACCTCGAACATTCCAAGCTTCTGACGCATCTCGACAAAGACAACACGACCCAGCGTCTTCGTCAGTGCATCTGCAATCTGCTCCCTGGTACGAATGTGATCCACTTCCACCTGACCCTTCTCCACACAATCATGGATTTAATGATACTTGGCGTCAATATGCTTTCTACGGTCATGATGGACTGGATTTTTACTGAGAGCAATGGAAGCTTGATTGTCCACGAATAGATTGAACTTGGCCTGCGGCCTCCCGAGCATCTCACTGATCAGACAAGAGAGCCACACACATTGGCATGCCAACGCTGCCGTAGTGTCGTACTCCGCCTCGCAAGAAGAGAGAGCTACTATCTTCTGCTTCTGTGAGCTCCAAGTGACAAGATTGTTGCCAAGGAAGAATACATTACCGGAGGTGCTCTTTCGGTCCTCAGTGTCACCGGCATGATCACTGTCTGTATAGCCAACAAGCTTCACCTCGCCGTGCCCGGCCTAATAATGACAGCCATAGCCTTGCATCCCTCGAATATACCTGAGAATCTATTTCACGGCTGCCCAATGATGAGTGCTAGGAGTCTCCATGAATCTGCTTACAACTCCCACGTCATGTGCGATGTCAGGTCTTGTGTTGACGAGATAGCGAAGACTGCCTATCACACTGCGGTACATCTTGGGATCAAACAGCTCGCCTTCATCCTCCTTCCTGAGCTTCAAGCGGCACTCCATTGGAGGGATGCTACTGTTGCACTCTTCCATGCTGGCTACCTCTAGGATTTTCTCCGCATAAGTCCGCTGATGAAGTGTGATTTCACCCTCTCTCTGGGATACCTGAATCCCCAAGTAGTAGCTTAGTAATCCAAGATCACTCATCTTGAAGAGACTCTTCATCTGATCCTTGAACTGTCTGATTAGACCTTTGTTCGTGCCGGTAATGACAAGGTCATCCAGATACACTCCAACTAGCAGAAAAGTGGACTCATCTCCACGCCTGTAGACTGCATGTTCCAATGGACTTCGCTCAAACCCAAGATTGACAAGAGAATCGTGAAGCTTTGCATACCAGGCCCTCGGCGCTGGACAGAGGCCGTAGAGCGCCTTGTGAAGTCTCACTACACGGTGCTCTTCCCTTGGAGCAGCAAATCCAGGCGGCTGGTCGACATACACCTCCGCACTGAGATTGCCATTTTGGAATGCCGATTTGACATCCATATGGTGAACTTCCCAGCGGTGGTGCGCGACGAGCGTGAGCAGAACACGCATAGTCTCCAGTCTGGCCACGGGCGTGAACACTTCCTCATAGTCCACCCCATGCTTATGTACGCATCCCTTCGCCACTAGACGGGCCTTGTACTTGGTGATGTTTCCAGCAGGATCCCTCTTGACTTTATAACCCACTTCAGCCCGATGGATTTTTGATACGTCTCCAACATATCTACTTTTCCAAACACTTTTGCCCTTGTTTTGGACTTTAACTTGCATGATTTGAATGGAACTAACCCGGACTGACGCTATTTTCAGCAGAATTTCCATGGTGTTGTTTTTGTGCAAAAATAAAAAGTTATCAGAATGACCTGAAAATCCACGGAGAATTGTTTTGGAAAATATAAAAAATATCCGCGGAAAGATCCATGTCAGGGGGCCCACACCCTGTCCACGAGGGTGGGGGCGCACCCCCTCCCCCTGGGCACGCCCCCTGCTTCTTGGGCCCCCTGATGCTCCACCAACATACCCCCGGACTCCACATATTCACTTTCGGGGAGAAAAAAACCGGAGAGGAAGAATTATCGCGTTTTACGATACGGAGCCGCTGCCAAGCCCTAATATCTCTCGGGAGGGCTGATCTGGAGTCCGTTCGGGGCTCCGAAGAGTGGAGATCGTCGCCATCGTCATCATCAACCTTCCTCCATCACCAATTCCATGATGCTCACCGCCGTGCGTGAGTAATTCCATCGTAGGCTTGCTGGACGGTGATGGGTTGGATGAGATTTACCATGTAATCGAGTTAGGTTTGTTAGGGTTTGATCCCTAGTATCCACTATGTTCTAAGATTGATGTTGCTATGACTTTGCTATGCTTAATGCTTGTCACTAGGGCCCGAGTGCCATGATTTCAGATCTGAACCTATTATGTTTTAATGAATATATGTGTGTTCTTGATCCTATCTTGCAAGTCTATAGTCACCTACTATGTGTTATGATCCGGCAACCCCGAAGTGACAACAATCAGGACCACTCCCGGTGATGACAGTAGTTTGAGGAGTTCATGTATTCACTATGTGTTAATGCTTTGGTCCGGTACTCTATTAAAAGGAGGCCTTAATATCCCTTAGTTTCCACTAGGACCCCGCTGCCACGGGAGGGTAGGACAAAAGATGTCATGCAAGTTCTTTTCCATAAGCATGTATGACTATATTCAGAATACATGCCTACATTACATTGATGAACTGGAGCTAGTTATGTGTCACCCTAGGTTATAACTTTTACATGATGAATCACATCCGACATAATTCCCCATCACCGATCCAATTCCCTCGAGCTTTTCACATATTGCTTGTTGCTTATTTACTTTTCCGCCGCTACTGTTACAAAAACTACAAAAACACTACCGTTACTTTTATTGCTGTTACCGCTATCTCCATATTACTTTGCTACTAAACTACCTTGCTATAGATACTAAGTCTCCAGATGTGGTTGAATTGACAACTCAGCTGCTAATACTTAAGCGTATTCTTTGGCTCCCCTTGTGTCGAATCAATAAATTTGGGTTGAATACTTTACCCTCGAAAACTATTGCGATCCCCTACACTTGTGGGTTATCGAGAGTATTTTCTGGCACCGTTGCCGGGGAGCATAGCTCTATTCTCTAAGTCACTTGGGATTTATATCTGTTGACCACTATGAAGAATTTGAAGGACTCAAAAACCAAGATTTAAATCTCAACTACGAGGGGAGGTAAGGAACTGCCTTCTAGCTCTGCACTTGATTCACCCTCTGTTATGAGTAAATTAGCGGCACCTACTCCTGCTATTGAATCTGATATGTCGCATGTTCTTGATGATGCCACTTCTGCTATGAATGATGAAACTACTTCCATGCTTGATAATAATGTGCCACTAGGTGAATTTCTAGATGAACAAATTGCTAAGGTTAGGGTGAACGCAAATATTGAAACTGATAATATTTATGAAAGTGGTGATGAAGATTCTCCCCCTAGATATGAATTACCTGTTGTTCCCGAGGGTTATGTTATGGATGAAGAAACTGCTAGAGACTTTCTTGCTTGCAACGATAGATATGATCTTAAGAAATTATTAACTAAGGTGAAAGAAAAGTCCTTGAATGCTAGAATGAAACATGACCCTGCTTTTGCTACTTCACCTATCTTTGTTACTGATAAGGATTATGATTTCTCTGTTGATCCTGAGTTAATTACTTTGGTTGAATCTGATCCTTTCCATGGCTATGAGTCTGAAACTGTTGTGGCACATCTTACTAAGTTGAATGATATAGCCACCCTGCTTACCAATGATGAAAAGATGCGTTACTACTATATCCTTAAGTTGTTTCCCTTCTTGTTGATACGTCCAAAACGTATCTATAATTTCTGCTTGCTCCATGCCTCTTTTGTGTGATATTGCTATGATATTTATGCACTTCCATACACTTTGGATCATATTTGGACTAACCTATTAACTCAGTGCACCACAGTGCCAGTTTCTGTTTTCTGCTCTTTTAGTATTTCAGGTTTTCCCATTACTTAAAGTGCCAGAAAAATTCCGGGAAAAATATATAAAAAATCAGCGCTCCGGAAGCTTCCACGCGCCAGAAGTGGGGCCAGAGGGGAGCCAGGGGCAGCCCAGGCGGCCTGCCCCCACGGCCCCCCTCCTGGCCGCGCCGGGGGGGCGCCTGGGCGCCCCTTACCTCCTCTGGTGACCCCCTTTGGCATATATTTACACCGCGTCCTGAAACCCTCGAGGACGGAACCCTTTTTCGCGATCTCATCTCTGTTCCGCCGCCGCCGCGCTTCCAAGATCGGGAGCACCAGGAGAACTCTTCCCGCACCCTGCCGGAGGGGAGAACCACCACCGGGAGCTTCTCCACCACCATGGACGCCTCCCGGATGAGTTGTGAGTAGTCCCCCTTGGACCATGGGTCCATGACCAGTAGCTATGTGATGTTCTCCTCCCCTCTTTGTTCTTCATCGATTAGACCTCGTGAGCTGCCCTACATGATCGAGGTACATATGTAATCCTTATGCTATTGCTATGCTGAGTTTGCTGGGATCCGATGGATTCTGAGATTATGTTCAGATTGTGTGTGAGTAATATATTTGATTCACCTCTTTTATATTTATGTTATTGAGTAATCCTTGCATGTTCTCCGTTGCTATTTATTGCTTTGGCCGAGTAGTAGGTAGTAACTCCAAGAGGGAACGTTATGCTTGATTGTGGGTTCATGCCCCTCGATGACCAGCTTGAGTGACAGAAACATGAGTCTAGGGGACGTGTTGTTGCCACAAGGGGGAAAACAACGGTGCTTGTACTTGCGGGTGCAAGGATTGTTTACTTTACGCAAAGTTCTTTTAATGCAGTTGTCTGTTGCTTTGAGTTTACACTATGG
This sequence comes from Secale cereale, assembly GCA_902687465.1. Taxonomy (NCBI): domain Eukaryota; kingdom Viridiplantae; phylum Streptophyta; class Magnoliopsida; order Poales; family Poaceae; genus Secale; species Secale cereale. The sequence goes on from LR738715.1 coordinate 587,326,088, forward strand.
GTGGGACTCGCAACTTAATACCAGCGAGATGTTCTGGATAGATATCTCAAGGTGGATGATTAGTAGTAGATGCAGATGGATTTCGGTCTACTTGCCTTGGCGTACCGCCCATGCTTTTGAGCCTCTACCTTTCTTGCAGCATAGTTAGCATTGGTTTGCGCACATAATCCTGTCAATTGCCCAGCTGTAATTCGTTTACCTCGCTTAGCTGTTTTATCGTCTTTTGGGAGAGAGACATCACTAGTGAACATCATGGGACCCCGGTCCATATTACCATCACTGATCACACCCGTTATTTACTTCCTATTTACTAGTTGCAGTCATACCTATCACTATTATCTCTTGCGTTTGATCCTTTGTAAACGACAAGGCCGGAGGGATTGACAACCTCTCTGTACTCGTTGGGAGCAAAGTTATTTGTATCTGTGTACAGGTCCTGTCAAGCAAACGTCTCTGGCGCTATTGACACCTTCTTGTCGACCCTCGGAGTCTCACGGGATTCGATCCTTGGTATCATTGCCAAGGGAAAACTACCGCTACGCTACATCTCAAACCTTCCACTTGGGGTAACCAACGAGGGGCGAGAAGCCATCAAGCAAAGTTTTCTGGCGCCGTTGCCGGGGACTCCACTCTTCAAGATAGGGGAGTTGCACGCTATCTTTTATCTTTGCTTTTTAGTCTTGTTAGTTTACCTTTCAGTTTTGCTTTAGTTCCCTTTATCAAAAATCACAAAAATATTTATCTTGCTTGCTGCTGCTATGGGTTCCACCGAGAACACCAAGTTGTGTGACTTCACTAGTCATAACAATGATGACTTTATCTGCACGCCTATTACTACACCTGCCACTTCAGCACCTTCTTATGAAATTAAACCTGCTTTACTGAACCTAGTTATGAAAGATCAGTTCTCCGGTGCTGGAGATGATGCTGCTTTGCACTTAAATAATTTTGTTGAACTCTGTGATATGCAAAAGTACCGAGGAGTAGATAGTGATATTGTTAAGCTTAAGCTTTTTCCTTTCTCCTTGAGAGGAGGAGCTAAAATTTGGTTTCAATCTTTGCCTAGGAATAGCATAGATTCTTGGGACAAGTGCAAGGATGCCTTTATTGGGAAGTACTATCCACGTGCTAAAATTATCCAACTAAGGAGTAACATAATGAATTTTAAACAATTGGATAATGAACACGTTGCCCAAGCTTGGGAACGCATGAAATCTCTTGTCAAGAACTGCCCTACTCATGGTTTGACTACTTGGATGGTTATCCAAACTTTTTATGCAGGCTTGAACTTTACCTCGCGGAACTTGTTAGATTCGGCCGCGGGAGGAACCTTTATGTCAACTACACTTGGTGCTGCCACGAAGCTTCTCGATGAGATGATGACCAATTATTCCCAATGGAACACCGAACGCGCTCCAACAGGTAGGAAGGTAAACTCTGTCGAGGAGATTTCCTCCCTAAATGAAAAAGTTGACTTAATCATGTCTCTACTTTCCAAGCAATCTTCTATTGATCCTTGTGATGTTCCTTTAAATTCTTTGATTGCTCAAGATCAAGTAGATGTGAACTTTATCTCTAGAAACAATTTCAATAACAATGCTTATAGGAGTAATTTTGGTAGCAACCCTAGACCGTTCCCCTTAATTCCTATGGGAACAACAATGCTTATCCTAACACCAAGAACTCCACTTCTGAACTAGAGATTATGCTTAAAGATTTCATCACTACCCAAAAATCCTTCAATAATAATTTAGAAGAAAAACTAGCCAAACTAGATAATCTCTCTTCGAAGGTAGACAATTTAGCCCATGAGGTAGAGTTTCTTAAAATTAGAACTTCTCCTCTTGAGGAGAGGAAGACCACTCCTACGAATGCTATTCAAGTGCAAATTAATGAAAACATTAGGATGTTGGCTAAACTTAAAGAGAGATGGGCTAGAGAAAAGGAGGAAGAAGATAGAATTAAGAGCCTTCCTACCCACCACACTGTTGCTACTATCCAAGTTGTTGAGGATATCCAAACTCTTAGCACCCAACGCACTCCTGGTCCCATTGGACCTATTAATGGTAATGCTATGACCTCAACCGTAGAAACTCCTATGACCATAGAAGCTACCAAACAAGTGAGCCTAAAGGACACCACTACCACTTTACTTGATAGTAGTGACCTTGATTTTGATAATTGCACCCTTTCTGAAGTTATGGATTTTCTTCACAAGATGTCTAGAGATCCCCACACTAGCACGCTCAATCTTGCCTTCACAGAGCATATCACTAATGCTCTCATCAAAGCTAGGGAGGAGAAGCTTAGGGTAGAAGCCTCCATACCTAGAAAGCTAGAAGATGGTTGGGATCCTATGATTAAAATTAAGTTGAATAACTTCTCTTGCTATGCTTTATGTGATGTTGGAGCTAGTACCTCCGTTATGCCCAAAAGAATATATGATATGCTTAAATTGAAACATTTTGATTCTTGTTCTTTTGGTGTTCGTCTTGTTGATTCTTCCATAAAGAAACCTTTGGGGAGGATCGACGATGTTCTTATCATTGTCAATGACAATTATGTTCCCGTTGATTTTACTATTATGGATATTTAATGTGAACCTTCTTGTCCAATTATTTTGGGACGTCCTTTTCTTCGCACCGTTGGTGCTATCATTGACATGAAAGAGGGGAATATAAAATTCCAATTTCCTCTCAAGAAAGGGATGGAACACTTCCCTAGAAAGAAGATTAAGTTACCTTTTGAGTCCGTTATACGGGCTAGCTATTCTTTTACTCTTGATAAAACTTGATCTCTTTGCATTATGCCTAGCTTAAAGGCATAAAAGAAAGCGCTTTTGGGAGGCAGCCCACAATGAATAAAGTTTTATTTTGCTTTTGTTGTGTCTTGATGTTTGTTACTACAGTAGCATCATCATTGTATCTTTACTTTTCAGCTTTGTGCCAAGTTTAGCCTCCGATTGCAAGAAAGTTCAAAAGTTGTGACGTGCTGTCCAGGAAACAGATTCTGTCCTTGGACAGAAAAATTCTTATAAAATCACCAGATCATCTTTTTGGTCTGAATTTTTTCGACAGCGTGCTCTATACAATTGGCTTTTGGGCGTCTGTTCTGAGTTTTTTGATTTGAGTTGCAGAAGTGCCCCGAAAAAATTATTTACTACCTGCTGGTCTGTTTTTCACAGATTATGTCCTGTTTTGCCTTTTTTCGTTTTGCAAACCTTGAGCTTGCTTTTTATTTGCAAAAACCTTTTGGCAATCTGGAGAAACAGTAGATCTTCAAGATTATCCTTATTTCCAGCAAGGAAAAATTATTTTATTATGGGTACTAACCTCGCTAATCAGATTATGATGAGTTATGTATGAAGGGAGTTTTCAAGTGTGCGAGGGAAGATGATAAAAAGATTCAGGAGGGTCAAACGCTCAAGCTTGGGGATGCCCCCATGCACCCCCAAGAAATATTCAAGAAGACTCAAGCGTCTAAGCTTGGGGATGCCCCCGTTCATCCCCTTCTCCATCAACAATTATCAGTTCGTCTTTCGTTCCACTATATTTTAATCACTTCATGCGTTATGTGCTATGCTTGGAGCGTCTTGCTTTTAGTTTCCTTTTTAGTTTCCTTTAGCTTTGCTTGCTGTTCATAACGAGTTAGAACCCAACTTTCTTTGTGTGGGAGAGAAACACGCTCCACTTCAACCTAGAACACAACATAGGATTTTCATGCTTATCTTTGCTGTGTGTGTTCTTTGTCTTTCCATAGCTACCGTCATGTTTAGCTCTTAGTTTTCATGCTTTACTTTTTAGAGAGCTTTTGCTTAGTTAGTTGCTGAACTCTCTTAAGTTTTCATGTTTATCTTGTTAAGAGAGTTTGTCTGTTGCACTGAGTTGTGTGTGTTAACTTAAAGTAGGTAATTGAGGTTGCTATTTAATTTTAGTAGTAATTTGCAATAGTTTTGAGGTATTGCCATGAGTAATGTCTGAACTTTTGGTGTCAAGAGCTTTAGCCTATTAGTGATAGATGTCGTATTTTGGGCAATCCGTGTTTATTTTCGAAAACCTACAAAATAGTTGAGAACTTTAGCTACTAAATGGATCACTAATCTTTGGAGGGATCGAATATTAAAGTACACTCACGTACCATGGGCCGAGGATGAGCAAGGGTAACCAAACCCCCATACACACCTCCTCGGGGTACTTGTCTCTTTGTGAACCTCCTAATTAGATTGAGAGTTACAGATAATAGGTGCATGAGTTCTTCGGACTAATGTCAGTATTCGAAGGTTGACACTTCCACCTATCCATATTTTTCTAGCCTCTTCGGTACCGAGCATTGCCCTTTCTCACCTCGAGAGTCGGCGCATACTTCGCCGGTGCATCCAAATCCTTGGCACGCTACGCTCTGTCATCATAAGCCTCATTATATCATTCCTCAAAATAGCCACCATACCTACCTAGTAAGGCATTTCCATAGCCTTTCCGAGATACATTGCCATGCAACATCCATCCTCTCATGACTTGATCTTCATGTCATACATGCTTTTTGCTTGATCGATGAGCCGCATGCTAGTTGGGCCTTGCCCTAATCATTGCTACATGACGCGCTAGTATCATTGCATATCCTGCTACACTGGCAGAGGCATACATTTGCATACATCATGATAGTTTCATTTTCTTTATGTTGAGTACTTTTGTAAAGTGTGAAAGATCTTCTATACCTCTTGTAATACATAGAGTGTTGCCCCTAAAGTGAGGAAAAGATCCCAAAGAGGACAAATCAAAAGATCCCAAAGAGGACAAAATCAAAAGATCTCAAAGAGGACAAATGAGAGATAAATAGAAAGAGCCATTGAGGCCACAAAAATAAAAAAAATAAAAAAAAAAGAGAAAAAGAAATAAAAAGAGAGAAGGGGGCACACTACTATTTCTTTTGAGAGATCCACATGGGTACTCCATCTTATACCTTGTACTCCATAGAGATTATCATTTATGCATATAGCTATGTGGGGACCTTTACACTATAGAACTTGGCTTGTATATTCCAATGATGAGCCTCCTCAAAAGAGCTCTAGGTCTTCTTGAGCAAGCAAGTTGGATGCACCCCCACTAGTCCCATTGGAGAGCTTACCTTAGCTCATATGTGCATCCGTTGCATGGCAATCCCTACTCCTCGCATCATATCTATCATTTGGCTTTCTCTCGCCGATGATTGTCCTCATTGATGTGAGCCTTTCACACCCTTTTTGTCTTCCCCCTCTATCATTTCTCTCTTTTCCATCCTAAGTGTCGAGTTTCTTGCTTACGCTCATCCATTGCGTGAGTGCTCAAAATATCGAAAGGGAGTGGATCATTTTGACTTGTACCTGGCTGACGGTCTGGGGATGAGTCAAGATAAGATTCCAAAGAAGACCAAGTGTGAAACTTTAGTAGATTAAGTTCTCAACAATACAAAAACTATGTTTTACTCTCTCATATATCCCTATCCCCTTTCTTGCACGCAAACACCATTTGGAGACATTCGAGTCACGGACAGTGAGAGCTCTTGCACCTTTATGTTCTTATGTTACTTGTTACAATGCTAATATAGACACTTGCTTGTTATGACTTGAATTGGATTACATGCCTTGATTACTTTACTTAAAAGATCTTATATGGTTGATAGCATGTCACCACAGAAATTATGCTCGTTATCATTTACCTACTCGAGGACGAGCAGGAATTAAGCTTGGGGATGTTGATACGTCCAAAACGTATCTATTATTTCTGCTTGCTCCATGCCTCTTTTGTGTGATATTGCTATGATATTTATGCACTTCCATACACTTTTGATCATATTTGGACTAACCTATTAACTCAGTGCACCACAGTGCCAGTTTCTGTTTTCTGCTGTTTTTGTATTTCAGGTTTTCCCATTACTTAAAGTGCCAGAAAAATTCCGGGAAAAATATATAAAAAATCAGTGCTCCGGAAACTTCCACGCGCCGAGGTGGGGCCAGAGGGGAGCCAGGGGCAGCCCAGGCGGCCTGCCCCCGTGGGCCCCCTCCTGGCCGCGCCGGGGGGGGGGGGCGCCTGGGCCCCCCTTACCTCCTCTGGTGACCCCCTTTGGCATATATTTACACCGCGTCCCGAAACCCTCGAGGACGGAACCCTTTTTCGCGATCTCATCTCTATTCCGCCGCCGCCGCGCTTCCAAGATCGGGAGCACCAGGAGAACTCTTCCCGGCACCCTGCCAGAGGGGAGAACCACCACCGGGAGCTTCTCCACCACCATGGACGCCTCCCGGATGAGTTGTGAGTAGTCCCCCTTGGACCATGGGTCCATGACCAGTAGCTATGTGATGTTCTCCTCCCCTCTTTGTTCTTCATCGATTAGACCTCGTGAGCTGCCCTACATGATCGAGGTACATATGTAATCCTTATGCTGTTGCTATGCTGAGTTTGCTGGGATCCGATGGATTATGAGATTATGTTCAGATTGTGTGTGAGTAATATATTTGATTCACCTCTTTTATATTTATGTTCTTGAGTAATTCTTGCCTGTTCTCCGTTGCTATTTATTGCTTTGGCCGAGTAGTAGGTAGTAACTCCAAGAGGGAACGTTATGCTTGATTGTGGGTTCATGCCCCTCGATGACTAGCTTGAGTGACAGAAACATGAGTCTAGGGGATGTGCTGTTGCCACAAGGGGGAAAACAACGGTGCTTGTACTTGCGGGAGCAAGGATTGTTTACTTTACGCAAAGTTCTTTTAATGCAGTTGTCTGTTGCTTTGAGTTTACACTATGGGTGGGACTCGCAACTTAATACCAGCGAGATGTTCTGGATAGATATCTCAAGGTGGATGATTAGTAGTAGATGCAGATGGATTTCGGTCTACTTGCCTTGGCGTACCGCCCATGCTTTTGAGCCTCTACCTTTCTTGCAGCATAGTTAGCATCGGTTTGCGCACATAATCCTGTCAATTGCCCAGCTGTAATTCGTTTACCTCACTTAGCTGTTTTATCGTCTTTTGGGAGAGAGACATCACTAGTGAACATCATGGGACCCCGGTCCATATTACCATCACTAATCACACCCGTTATTTACTTACTATTTACTAGTTGCAGTAATACCTATCACTATTATCTCTTGCGTTTGATCCTTTGTAAACGACAAGGCCAGAGGGATTGACAACCTCTCTGTACTCGTTGGGAGCAAAGTTATTTGTATCTGTGTGCAGGTCCTGTCAAGTAAACGTCTCTGGCGCTATTGACACCTTCTTGTCGACCCTCGGAGTCTCACGGGATTCGATCCTTGGTATTTTTGCCAAGGGAAAACTACCGCTACGCTACATCTCAAACCTTCCACTTGGGGTAACCAACGAGGGGCGAGAAGCCATCACTTGTTAAAGGGTGATGCTAAGACTTGGTTCATTTCTCTTGATCCTGGTTGTGTGCATAGTCCCCAGGATATGATGCATTACTTCTCTGCTAAATATTTTCCCGCTCATAAGAAACAAGCTGCCTTACGGGAAATATATAACTTTGTGCAAATGGAAGAAGAGAGTCTCCCAAAAGCTTGGGGGAGGCTTCTCCAATTACTTAATGCTTTGCCTGATCATCCTCTTTAGAGGAATGTTATACTTGATGTCTTTTATAATGTACTAACCGATGCTTCCAGAGACCACCTGGATAGTTGTGCTGGTTGTGTTTTCAGGGAAAGAACGGTTGATCAAGCTGAATTACTATTGAATAATATGCTAGCCAATGAAAATAATTGGACACTTCCTGAACCAACCCCTAAGACAACTCCGAAGAAAAGGGGTGTTCTATTTCTCAGTCCTGAAGATATGCAGGAGGCAAAGAGATCTATGAAAGAAAAGAGTATTAAAGCTGAAGATGTTAAGAATTTACCACCTATTGAAGAAATAGATGGTCTTGATAACCCGACACATGTAGTAAAGGTAAATTCTCTTTATAGATTTGATGAAGGTGATATTCCTCGTTATAAGTCTGCTAGCCAATGCTTAGATGATTTTGACAATTTTATTGTGAAACAAGAAAACTTCAATGCTTATGTTGGTAGACAACTGCAACGAAATGCTTATATGATTGAATGCTTGAGTGATTATATGTCTAGAGTTAAAGGTGAATTGAAACTCATTAGTAAACATGCTTCTATGGTTACCACTCAAGTATAACAGGTACTTAAGGCTCAGAATAATTTGCTCAATGAATTAAATAGTAAGAATAATGACTATGCTGTTAGAGTTGCAACTAGAGGTGGTAAAATGACTTAGGAACCTCTGTATCCTGAGGGCCACCCTAAAAGAATTGAGCAAGATTCTCAGAGAGCTAATTTAGATGCACCTAGTTCTTCTAAGAAGAAGGAAAAGAAAAATGATAGGACTTTGCATGCTTCTAGGGAACCTGTAGCTGACACACCTGAGAATCCCAATGATATATCTGTTTCTGATGCTGAGACACAATCTGGTAGTGAACATGAACCTAGTTATAATTTTAATGATGATGCTCAACCTAGCAATGATAATTATGTAGAGATTGAACCTGCTGTTGATCTTGATAACCCACAATCAAAGAATCAATGCTATGATAAGATAGACTTTGTTGCTAGGAAGCACGGTAGGGATAGAGAACCATGGGTTCAGAAACCCATGCCTTTTCCTCCGAAACCATCCAAGAAAAAGGATGATGAGGATTTTGAGCGCTTTGCTGAAATGATTAGACCTATCTTTTTGTGTATGCGTTTGACTGATATGCTCAAAACAAATCCTTATGCTAAATATATGAAGGATATTATTACCAATAAAAGAAAGATACCCGAAGTAGAAATTTCCACCATGCTTTCCAATTGCACTTTCAAAGGTGGAATACCTAGGAAACTAGGAGATCCAGGAGTACCCACTATACCTTGCTCCATTAAAGGAAACTATATTAAAACTGCTTTATGTGATCTTGGAGCCGGTGTTACTGTTATGCCTCTTTCTTTATATCGTAGACTTGACTTGAGTAAGTTGACACCTACTGAAATATCTTCACAAATGGCTGATAAATCAACTGCTATACCCGTCGGTATTTGTGAGGATGTGCCTGTTGTACTTGCAAATGTTACTATTCTAACGGACTTTGTTATCCTTGATATTCCCAAGGACGATAGTATGTCTATTATCCTTGGTAGACCCTTTCAGAATACCACAGAGGCTGTTATTGATTGCAACAAAGGCAATGTCACTTTTCATGTCAATGGTAATGAGCATACGGTACAATTTCCGAGGAAACAACCTCATGTCCATAGTATCAATTATATTGGAAAACTTTCAACTATTACTATTGGAGGTTTTGAATTTCCTGTTCCTATTGTCAAGAAGACATATGACATTCTTATTGTTGGGGACATACATATCCCCATTGAGGTAACCTAGTGTTATTCGAAAATTTTCCGGTTTCATGTTATTCAGAAAGAGTTTGTTAACAAGACCTGATCAACCTTGTTAATGGATTCCTTTTGATGAGCATGAGATGGGTGAATCTAGATAGCACAACCTTCTGTATCCCCCTTTTACTTTTTGTCAATAAGTATAAATAAAGCAAAAATAGTGTTTTCCGTCTGTTTCCAGACTTATCCGTGCAATAAAAAAATAATACCCCAAAAATAGAAGTTCTCCAAATGCCCTGAAAGTGAAATATGATTTTTTCTAGAATATTTGAGAATATATGGCACAGAACACACAACGAGGGGAGCCAGCACCTGGCCACGAGGGTCCAGGGCGCGCCCACCCTGACAGAGCGCGCCCCTGCCTCGTGGGCCCCACATGGCCCGCCTCCACTTATTCCTGCACCCATGCCCTTCTTCTTCCTCCCAAAAAAATCACTATCCAGCTCAAGCACGAGTTCTAGCTCATCTTGCTGCCATTTTCGATCTCCTTGCTCAAAGCTCCATTCACAAAATTATTTGGGGAGATTGTTCCTTGGTATGTGACTCCTCCATTGGTCTAATTAGTTTTTGTTCTAGTGCTTTATTTATTGCAAATTGTTGCTGCTGTGGTGGGCTTGTTCTTGAGCTTGCATGTCAAATTTCCTTAGTCCCAAGTAGGTCTAATGCATGATATAGTCTCTAGGCACTTGTAGGAGTTGTTGCTATCAATCTTGTTGAGTTTGGTTAACTTTTATTTTGAGTTACTAAAAATTTCAAAAAAATTCAGAAAAATGCATAGGAAAATCTTCCGAGGTGGTTCTTCAAGGAAGCAACAACCAAGGCTCGCAATTCGTGAGCCGGACGATGAACTACCGAGGGAAGCTGAAGTGCGGCCTTGTGAATGGCCGTCAGACGAATTTATGGTTCGGGTTGGCATTAAGGAGGAATTTGACACATATGTGTGCAACGCTGACCTCGAGGGCTTCATACAAGATAAGTGCCCTCAACATCGTTACTGAACTGATACCTTTGTGAGAAGGTTTAAATTTTCATCTTCACGTAATTCTCACACTGTCCTGTTTGACCTTTATGATAAATCCTACACCATGGACTTAGAGGATTTTAATGATGCTTGTAAGCTCCTACAGTGGGGCAGTATGGGTGATCCTCGCAAATATGAATATAGAGACTTCCTTGCTAGTATCACCGTGGACGAATCTAGAGAAATCTCACAAGCTACCATAGGGAGCATTCATTTTCCTGCTATTCACTCTCTTTATTGGTAGATGCATAAATGATAAAGATGCGGCTTGCCACATGTGTGTCCCTGATCTTAGTGTTCTCAAGAGTGTTGTATTAGGTGATAGACAATACAAATTGGGAGCCATTGTTGCACGTAGGCTACATCATAATGGTTTGTATGGAGATTTATTTGGTTGGATTTATGCCACTCGCATAGCCCGCCATCTTGGTGTGCCTATACATGAGAATGATGAACCTTACTGCCTGCATATTTGGATTACAATGCTATGGTTAGTCACCGGTTTATTGAGAGGGATGAACAATCCCTCAAATATCGACTAATCTTTGACAGGCGTCACGCCGTCCATATTGCTCTTCCTGCCTCTACCTTGTTTGACTTTCAGGCAAAAGGGAGATATACTATAACCAGGGAGGAGGCAAATGAGTATCATGATATGATGGAAGGAGCCCGGCTCCAAGCTGTAGCTCAGCAGGCAGTAGCTGCTGCATCTCAGTATAACCCCAACTACAACTTTGGATATCCGTCAGGCCAATACTGGCCATAGACCAACTTAGGCCAAAAGCCTAAGCTTGGGGGAGTATGTGTTCCTCACCGACTTCACATTCTTTCTCACACACTTATTCTAGTTGTCGGTGCTCACACTCCTTCATTGTACCATCCATGCTTAGTTTCAATTCTTTTTCTTAGTCTTTTTCTTGTGTGCTAGAAAAAAAACCTTAAAAATTAGTTGTAGCTTTTTGTTAGTTTACTTTTCTTGCTTGTAGTAGTAGTAATTAAAAGAAAACCCAAAAATATTTCTCGTTCTTCTTTTTCTTGTTGGGAGGTTTCCCGTGTAAATAGTTTCTTTTCTTTTCTTTGGGGGTTAAGAGTAGAAGACCATGATTGAAAATGCTTAGTGGCTCTCATAGGCTTTATTGTTGATTTAACCTTGAGCCATATTACCTTGTCTTCTCTCTTGTATTAAAATGCTCGCAAATTCCAGCTTAGTCCAATGCACGTGCACTATTATTATTATTCACACTATTCGGTCGTGTGAGTGAAAGGCAATAAGGATGATATATGATGAACTGATTGAGATGAGAAAAGCTGGTATGAACTCGACCTCTCTCGTTTTGTAAATATGATAGTTCATCATTCCTGATTCAACCTGTTATGAATGAAACATGCTTGCAATGACAATTAGAGATCATAGCTGCTTATGCCATGCTTAATTAGCTGAGAGTTTATAATGGTCTATCTTGCGTGCCAACATGATATTAAAATGGTTCTAATGTGTTATGGTAGGGTGGTATCCTCCTTTGAACGATTCAAGTGGTCTGACTTGGCACATGTTCATGCATGTAGTTGAAACAAATCAACATAGCCTCCATGATATTTCTGTTCATGGTGATTTATATCCTACTCATGCTTGCATTCATTGTTGATTAATTTTAATGCATGTTCATGACTGTTGTCGCTCTCTAGCTGGTCGCTTCCCAGTCTCTTTCTAGCCTTCACATGTACTAAGCGGGAATATTGCTTGTGCATCCACTTCCAGAAACCCCAAAGTTATTCCATATGAGTCCACCATACCTTCCTATATGCGGTATTTACCTGCCGTTCCAAGTAAATTTGTATGTGCCAAACTCTAAACCTTCAAATGAAATTATGTTTTGTATGCTCGAAAAGCTCATGTATCAACTAGGGCTGTCTATATCTTCCATGCTAGGTGGGTTATTCTCACGATGAGTGGACTCCGCTCATCATTCATGAGAAAATGGATGTTAACCGGGATGCCCAGTCCCATGCTCAAAATCATAATAATTAAACAAAACTCCCCCAGGGTTGTTGCTGGTTTGGACGGTGCCCGTTGTTTCGGGCTAGCCGTGAGTGTGCTTGTTGGTGGTTGGAGGAGTATAAACTTTACCACTATATTTGGGAATCGCCTATAATGTGCGTAGCATAGAAGATATCGAGATTCTTGGTTGCTATGTTGACAATGAGAGTGTACCGCTCAAAATGTTATTCATCTCTATTTAAAAATCGAGCTCTGGCACCTCTACAAATCCCTGCTTCCCTCTGCGAAGGGCCTATCTATTTACTTTTATGCTGAGTCATCATCCTCTTATAAAAGAGCACCAGTTGGAGAGCACCTCTGTCATTTGCATGTATTACTATTAATTTGCATTGAGTATAATCATGATTGGATCTCTTTTACCATGAATTACAATGTATAGTCAGTCCTTGATCTTTAAAGGTGCTCTGCATTTATGTTTTGCGGTCTCAAAGGGCTAGCGAGATACCATCTTGTTATATCATATGATGATTGTTTTGAGAAAGTGTTGTCATCCGAGGTTTATTATTATTGCTCGCTAGTTGATTATGCCATCGATGTGAGTAGACATGAGATTTGAAAGTTTTGTGAATGTGGTTAGTTCATGATATTTGCTGAAAACTTGAATGCTAGCTTACATATTTACAACAACAAGGGCAAACAGAGTTTGTCAAAGTTTTTCTTTATCACTTTCAGTTTATCAACTGAATTACTTGAGGACAAGTACAGGTTTAAGCTTGGGGGAGTTGATACGTCTCCAACGTATCTACTTTTCCAAACACTTTTTCCCTTGTTTTGGACTCTAACTTTGTCGGGGGAACTGATCCACCCACGAACACCTATGGGGACGGAGCCCCTTTCGGTACGGCAGGGGGCGGAGATCGCGCGAAGAGCAGATCGAGGCGGGGCACATGAGCAGTTTACCCAGGTTCGGGCCGCACGAATGCGTAAAACCCTACTCCTGCTTTGGTTTGTATTGAGTACTTGGCTCGGGAGCGCTGAAAGCTACAGTACCCCTCAGCAGCTAACGAGACCAAGCTTGAGAGTGTTCGAACGTCTAACCCCCTCTACGTTGCGCGCGGGCCTCCTTTTATATGCTCAAGGGGTCACCGACAGGTGGCAACGCAGTTGAGGGTAAAAAGGGAAAAGTGATGCGGTTGGTACAGCTACCTGTACAGTGTTCCATACCTAACCCTGACGACAGGGGACAAGGGCATTAAATGCCCATCCACGTCGCCCAAACAGTGCAAAAAGGGGCCGTCAGGGGCGCCACCGTTCGCCACGATGGCAACCTTGTCAGCGCCGCTTGCCACCGCGTACCCCTGGCTGCACAGCCTCCCGCCACCTACGCCTGGAAGGGTCCCAGAGCGGCACGTGGGTGGATGTGCTGGAGCGCGGGTACTGAGTGGAAGCTTGCCGTGGCAAGCGCCTTGCCGCGGTCGCTATCTTGTCGCTTCCGGGAGCTTGTCGCTCACCGGGCCTTGCCGGGACGCGTGGCGCATCGCGGCAAGTTTCTTGAGATGCCTTGGTTGGCCTTCCCGGCAAGCTCCTCTTGCCAGGGTCTTGCGCCTTGAGTGGTCTTGTGCCTGGAGTGGCCTTCCCGGCAAGCTCCTCTTGCCGGGGCCTTGTCTCCTTGGCTTAAATACTTTGTTCTTGAATGGTTCCAAAGGACCCACGGAGGACCTTGGCGGTCACTCGGCAAGCCTTGCCGCGGGACGCTGCGACTGCCCGTGCACAAGTTCGGGATACTAAGGGTACCCCTACTTTAGTACACCGACAGGAGCCCCCGGGCCTGGGCCATACATGGTGCCGAGCGCTGTTGGGCCAGGCCCAAAACAGGGCACAGGCACACGCGGCCTGGTTTGCGCCGTATCTTACTCCGTATCCACCGCGCCCTCCCCTAACGGCACGCGTCGATTGCGGCATCGTGGGAGAGATCGTGGGTGTCTTCTTTATTTGGAAATGCGGAACGTCCGCCCCCTCCCTCCTTATAAGCAGGGGAAACAGGGGCAGTTCGTCCATTCGCCCGTTGCTACTTCAACCTCGAAAACCTCCGCCGCTCCCCTTCTTCCCAAAGCTTGAAAGAGAGCAGCGCTCCGCCCCCCATTGCCACCAGCACCACCAGCGCCATCGACCTCCCTCACCGCTTCCGCCATGGCTCCGAAAGGCGACAAGGGGAAGGTTGCGAAGTCGGCCGAGGCTCGCGGCACTGCGAAAGAAGCGGGCTGTCTTCCCCCCCCAAGCTTGCCGCGAGGAAGCTGAAGGAGAAGTACTACCTCTTCTGGTCGGGGGAGACGCGGGCGCATCCGCGCACCAAGGTACTCCCAGCCGTTGCTTGTGAAATGGCTTCGAACGGATACGCGTTCTTCGCCTTGTTCTTCTACTGCGGGCTCTGCCCGCCTTTCTCTGAATTTTTCTGCGACCTCATGAATACCTATGGGTTCCACCTCCTTGACTTCACCCCCAACGCCGTTCTGACCATGGCAGTTTTCGCACATCTCTGCGAAAACTTTGTCGGAGTCCATCCCAATGTAGCTCTTTTCCGCCACTTCTTTACGCCCCGAGTAGAGAGAGGAGAGCCTTTATCCAGCGGAGTCTCCTGGATCTCGAGGACCGGCAAGAAGGAAGCTTATCTAGAGGGGGAGCTCCGCAGCAAATGGGAGGAATGGAGAGCCAATTGGTGTTTGATTGTCGAGGAGAACCCGCAGCCATTTACTGCCCGGCGCCAAGTCCCAGTAGTGCGCGCCAACGATTGGGGCGACCTGGCCCCGGAAGACTGTAGACTGAAGATTGCTACTGCCCGGATCCGACGCCTCAGGCTTGCCGGGCTCACTGTAGGCGCAGTTGGTGCGGATTTCCTTCGCCGCCGCATCGCCCCCTTGCAGGAGAGGAAGAGGCACGCCTGGGAGTTTGAGAATGCGGCGGATATCATGAGGCTGCGCCCGGGCCTCAACTTCAATTTCACTGTCCTGGAGCTCAACGTGATGCTCCAGGAGCTGTTCAAGTATGACCCCGATCATCCCGAAGTGTTCAGGTTGCCGAGGGGCGTCGTCCCGCTGTGCAACAACTCCGCGCTCAGCCGCATTCGCGCGATGATGCCGTTGTGCGTCTCGCACGGGATCGACCCAACTTGGCAAGAGCCTGCAGATGACGCCGTGCAGGCGTTCTTCGACAACTTAGAAGAAGTGCCGATTCGCTCCAACGAGAAGAAGGGCCTCACCCGCGACATCACCGATAAGGAGATGGCGTACATCGCCACTAGGCTGGAGGAGGCGGCGGCAGCCGCAGCCGCGGGCGAGTTTGGTTTCACCCCGGAGGAGGCAGATGCAGCAAAGGCGGCAAGCCTTGCCGAGCGAGGGGAGTTTGTCGGCGAGGGAGAGCCTGCCGGGAAAGTCGCCGAGTCGAGCGAGCCCGCCGAGCAGGGTGTTGGGTCGAGCGAGCCCACCGAGCAGGGCAACGAGTCGAGCGAGCCCGCCGAGGATACGAACGGCTCACTGGAGATCGGCTCCTCCTCCTCCTCATCTTCAGGCAGCTCGCCACCAGCAGAGCCTCCAGCTCCACTAAGAAGGCGTCTCCGCAAGGCCGGGGATGTAACGGAGCGGCAGACGGATCAACAGCCGCCGCTCCACGCGACACGCTCCACCGCGGCAAGCAAGGTTGCTGCGGGAGCGCCTCGCGCATCTGCTGCAACTACAGCGGGGTCTTCCCGGACCGCTGCTTCTGCCCTTGCCACTCCCCACGCCACGGCGGCAGCCGGAGCGGGGTCGTCTCAGACCACCGCCACTGCTCCCGCCAAGCGGCCAAGGGAGCCCACTCCTCCGCTTCCTCGCGCCGGGACGCGTGAGCCAGACTTCAACTTCTCCGTGCTCAGCTCCGACGAGGAAGAAGAAGAGTAATATTCTTGTTGTTCTTGCGTTTCTTCACTTTTTGCTGTTTTGTCTTGTATCTCTTTTGCCTGACTCTGAACTCGTTCCTTTTAAGAACTCTGGCCCAGAGGGCGGCAAAGAGAGCCAAGGTCCCGGCGAGGAGCGAGGAGGTGATCATCGTCGAGGACGAGCCCACCGAGGCCACCTTGCCGGACCTGACAACCAATCTTCAGAGCAGCCCCCAGCGCAGCCCCCAGCGTAAGTGTATGGTTCACTTTCCGCTGTTAGGCGCGCGTGGGTGTTTTTGCTGATATCTTGATTGTTGATTTGTGTAGGAGCAGAGCAGCCACACCAGGAGCGCCCGAAGACCGTCCCCGACTGTCGGGACCCTGATCCTAAGTCACACAGGTCTAGCCTGTAACACATCATATCACTTTGCGGCCTCACGCACGGTATCCCCACGGGTGCCACCTTACCTGGCCCAGGACCGTTTGCGCATTTTGGCACACGTATATGATAGTGTCGCTAGCATCCATATGACAGAGAACTCGGGCCGACATGACCCGTTTTAAACCAAAAGTGGCACTAAATTACAGAGACAGGCATACATGACCCAGCAACAAACGTGTCGGTCATCAACGTATGAACCCAAGTCGTAGCAAGCTACAAGGACTTAAAGGAACAACGCGTGACATTTCCCCTAAGGTACAGACACAGGAACAAAGAAGGACACATGTCGGCCAGCCTAAGTGTTCCGGAGCAGTAGCAAGCTACCAAGGCTCAGTGGAAGCACTAGGAGACATTTCCCTATAAGATAGGCTACCAAAGGTAAACAACTAGGTGTCGGATCCCACACATAGCAATACACATTACACGTACGCATAACATGCAAGTATGTGTTGTACAACATGGCATCACAACATAACTCAACAACTCATATAGATAACGGCCCAGAAGAGCCATCATAACATTTATTACAACCAGAGGTCACATGACCCAACATACAGAGCATACAGGCAACAGAAGCATAACATGTCTGAGTACATACAACTACAAATGAAAAAGACTAAGAAGCATGACTATCTACAAGACCCTCCCAAGGGCACAAGATCGTAGCTGAGGTAACAAGCTAAACGTCGAAGTCCACGTGGAAACACTATCGAGACTGAAGTCTCTCTGCAAAACATAAATTAAGAAAACGTGAGTACAAAGGTACTCAGCAAGACGTACATGAGAACTAACTACATATGCATCAGTATCAACAAAGGGGTGGTGGAGTTTGACTGCAGCAAGCCAGCTTTGACTCGGTGGCTATCCTAAACTACGACTGCAAGTAACTCTTTGAGGTGGCGCACACGAGTCCACATATTCACCAAACAATACACCACTATGGATCCATTCCCGTCTACCTACGAGAAGGCCATCCATAGCACTCACACTTGTCTTGAGTATTTTAGAGTATCCACTTTCACTTGTCTATGTACCACGTAAGCATCCAAGAAGTCCATAACCGCGGACCCGGCTATTCGAATAGATCATGTTAAGCCTGCAGATCTTCACACACGCTCTCGCCACTTACCGCCATGTACACGTCGTGTATCTCGGCAGCCTTCAAGCGGAAGCCTGGCGAGGGTGTCGGCCACGACCTGACAAACCACACAAGTCTCTCGTCCAGGTTTATCGCCTATTCGGGTTCCATCCGTGGGGAGATCCGGCCAGGGTGTCGCTCACGGCCCCAAATGATGTGCGCAGGGTTCCCAAGCCCACCTCGACAGATGGATCTACGCTTGGTACACCGTGCCATGGTGCCTAGTCTGCCCCAGGCCCACATGTACCGTGTGCCACTTGGTAGATTACTAACACTACCTACAAACACCAGAAACTAGTTGCAACTCCTGGACAGAGATCGAGTTGATTAATAAGTCGAGAGGGGCACTTAAGCATTCCAATGCGTGGTAGTAGCTTTGTCATTGGACAACTTACAAAGAACTCAGTTCTTAAGGACGGTTCCAGTGAGACAACCCACCATGTACTCCTACATGGCCTCTCACCGCTACCTTTACCAAATCGTGTTCACACACTTAGCTCTCAACGGTAGGACATGTTCAAAATTTCCCAATTCATCCCCGATGAATCAGACCTGACTCAACTCTAAGCAATAGCAGGCATAACCAAAAAGCATGAATGAGTAGGCACAACATGGCTCAAACAACTCCTACTCATGCTTGTGGGTTTCAACTATTTACTGTGGCAATGACAGGTCATGCAGAGGAAAGGGGTTCAACTACCGCAGCAAAAGCAGTTCAATCGTTGTTGTCCTAATGCAGTAAAGAGAGCAGGAGCGAGAGAGTGGGATTGGATCGGAATGAACAAGGGGGTTCTGCTTGCCTGGCACTTCTGAAGATAGTAATAGCTCTTCATCGGTGTCATCGAACTCATCGTCGGAACGTCGTCTACTGAGAGAGAGCAAAACCGGCAAACAGAGAAAGAACACAATCAATGCAATGCGACAATATGATGCATGATCATGACATGGCAATATGCTGTTGGTTGAGCTAATGCAACTAGCAACACAATTAAATGAAGTTGGTTTGAACCAAAGGTTCAAATTCAAACCCCATATGTGATTATTCAAATGCCATTTATTCAAATTGTCCTAAACAGTGGCTGTAAGTTATTCAAACATGCATGAAAATGCCGTAAACAGATTCCTTGGATTTTTCTGATCAATTTTCATATATAATTTATTTTCATCTGAGTTATAGATTATTTTCTATGATTTTTAGAAGTTTTGGCTATTTTCTGAAATAAATAAATCATTTCTGATTTATTTAAAATTCCAGAAAATACTTACTGCGTCAGCACTGCGTCAGGCTGAGGTCAGCAGGTCAACTGACCGGCCTGGGTCAAACCTGACGTGTGGGGTCCACATGTCAATGACACATGGACTAAATCCGGTCAAACCCTGTGCTGACTGGGGTTTGACCAGGGACTGGGCCCACTGTCAGTGGCTATTAGGGTGTTTAGCGGCAGGGTTTAGCACTAATGACAGTGCCACGTCAGCAGTCGCCGGAGTTTGGCCGGCGGTGACCAAACCGACGGTGGCACGCGTCGGAAAAACGCTAAGGGGCTCGGTTTTAGGAGCGGTTTGTTGCTACGGCGTGCTGGAGCTCTTGCGCATCTAGTGGTGGCATCAGCTCTCGCCGGAGTCGAACAAAAGTACGGCGGCGACAACTTTTGCGGTGGCCGGAGTTCAGGCAGCTGCGTGTGCGGCACTAGGGGGCTCGGGAGGGAAAAATAGAGGTGGCTACGGGCTCCTGGAGGAACACTGAGTGCGGTGATGCGCTCAGTTTTGAGCATGCGTGGATGTGGCCACGACGGCGGCATCGCCGGCGGATCCGAGTTCTCGGGCTCATCGGCGATGGTGGTTAGAGGGCTACTCGAATGGGGCGACTAGGGGGAAAAGAGAGAGGAGCTCACGGCGGTTGCGGCGGTGGCCTCGGTGAGCTCGGGGAGGCGACAGACGTTGCGAAACGACGGCGAGGTCGACGGCGGCCGGAGGTTGAAGACGAGCGTGATGATGACGAAGCAGGGCCTCCCGGCGTCCCGTAGCTTGGTGGAGAGGACGAGAAGGACGCAGCAGTGCTCGTTGGCGCGTCAGAGAGGCGAGGGGGTCATGGTGGCTACGGCTACGGCAACGACGGCGACGACGGTGGCGTTCGGCCATGTGTGGAAGGGAGTGAGGGAGAGGCGAGGGGAAAGGCTGGAGAGGTCGGCTTGATCCAGACGTCAGCGGCAAGACGATCCACGGCGTTGCGCTGTCCTCAGGCGACCAGGCAGGCAGGTGGCGTGGCAGCACGGCCAAGCGCGCGCTTGCCACACGCCTGGCCGACTAGCGCCACGAGGACGATGACGGTGGTGGGCTGGGCCTCTGGCCGGGCCGGTTGGGTGGCTGCTGGCTGGGCCGGCTACAGGTAAGCCTCTGCTCTGTTTTATTCTGTGTTGTTTTCTATTTTATCTTCTGTTTTCTATTCTATTGCCTTTGTTTTGATTTAGTTTAGCCGCTAAATCATTTTGGTAAATTCTGATAAAATAGTGGATGCACAAAGAACTATTCCAGAGACCCTCCACAATTTTCAGAATTTATTTGGAGCTATTTTAAATTATATAGCATTTAAATGGCCCCAATTCAAATACTTATTGATTTAATTCAAAGCCCAAAAATTCCCCAAAAATGTTCAATATTTTTGGTTTGGACCAAAACCCTTGCCAAAATTATCAAACATTACTGAAGGCATTTTTTGGGTTTATTGAAAATATTTTTAGGTTAAACCTAATTGCTTTGATTAGGTGCTAGGGTTTAGTCATCCCCATTTCAAGTTTAACAAAAATTTAAACATGATGACATGATGATCAGGCAAAGACCACAGGGGTTGATCTAGGGATGTGACAACTCACCCCCACTAAAACAAGAATCTCGTCCCGAGATTCAAGCGTAGGGTAAGAAATCAGAGGGGACACAAGCGAGCACAATCTTCAGGATCCAAATTTTCCTTCTCGGAGATGTTGATTTATTGCATCATATTGATCTTGTCATCCTTGCTTTGAGATCTTCATCCAACCAGATGATAACGGAGACATACTCTGTAGAAATCGATCTTCCCGGAGATCGAGGAACTCAAGATCAACTTATGGAGTGAGACATCGAAGCATCTCTTGAGTTGAGACACGGAACACACATCCAGGGGGATGGAGTGAAACAAATGATGAAGATTCACTTGGTAGGCACTAATTACACACCTAAGAAGATGGTGATCAATGTCACCAGACGGAACACCTTGGAGAAGGTGACTCGTAGAGTTATTCCCTTAAGTGGCAAAAAGAATTACTTTTGATATAGAGATCATTGAAATTCCCTATACCAGCCTGAGGCGGATCACAATCGATCATTTGACGGAGTCCGTAAGAATGAAATTCTCGGGCCAGTATGTATGATGTGGACTACCTTGTTGAAGACAACACAAGGGATGATTTTGGTTATCATCGGGAATGGATGGGACCCATGGTGAAATGGCACATTGGCGGTGCAAGCTGGAAACAAATTACAAATGCTGGGAATGATTATGGTAATTGGGGTGAATCCCAACAGTAGAGAGTGAAACTACTCTTGTAGAGGCTATAGCATAACCAATAACACTAAGAGCAATCCCGGTTAGTGCTGGTGATAACACCTAGTGCTTGTGCGCGCTCTCAAGAACTTAAGAATTCCCATATCCATCAAGGTTTTACCAATATCCGTGTCAAGGATCCTGGCAACACCACATACTACCATGATGAATAACGATGGGCGATGCAGATGCAAAGGAAGATAACACTTTCTCGGATTTCACCTTAGCGGAGTCAAGGGGCAAAATCTGGATGATCGACCGAGAGACATTTAGCACTCCGCTTCTAATGTTCTCCTTGATGTGTTAGCGTAAGCCATTCATAGATATGTTTAGTATCTTGAACATCAAGTAAAGGTCGGACTTCGGGAGCACAAGAATCCATAAGGAACAACTAGGGAGTAAATCCTACGAAATCCTTATGGGGAGGTGGCCAACTTCTTCAATCAAGATACTACAACAATAGGTCTTCCAACTGGATGGGTTGGCCACGACATCCACTTTACCGGTTATCGAGAGACCAATATTATAGTTCTTGGAAAATGCTCCAACCATCATATCTGCCTGAGATTCAGTTCTAGTTGGTGTCAGGATATTCCAGACTCATCGAGTCTAGGAAGAAAAATGAAAGTTTGCAACCCAAATCGACGAGACGACATTGCGAGATTCTCGGGAAATGGACTGCGGTAGTAAGCTCCAAAACATGAGCTGGTTCTGCTACATACACATGAACACGTTGTCCAAGACAAGCATGACCACGTAGAAGTCTTACGATAAAACACTACCGGGTTCAGGTGGGGAACCATCATCAAGGATAACGAAGTCTTTACATAAATCATATGATTAGCTCTTATGATGGAACTTCTTCTCCTTGAATAATCAATCAGTGGCTTGGTGTGCTAGGGGTACATACAGAATGAAGATGATCAGTCTATCAGACCATAGGATACTTCACACGTATGCATGACTGAGTTGGGATGACTCCAGAGGACATAAAAACATGCTTTCTCGAATTCACGGCGGCAACTTGTATCAAATGCTCATGAATTAGAGGACGTCACTTCTTTCTTCCGTACCTATGCTTCACGAACGGTTCATGAAGATAATGCTTATAAAAGTTTCCAATACTAACTGGATGTTCAACATAGATCATGGAGAAGATAACAATGTTGCTGATGGACTCAACAACAATTCATCCAGGTTTCCATATAGATGGAATTCCATGACAATGTGAACAAAGTGATAGCATTGGTCAGACCCAAAAGATATAATGGTGTATGCTCAAGGGAACAACCATGAGTAAGACAACATTACGAATATCGTTGGTTCTGATTTGACTTGACGATAACCCATACTCAAATCAAAGTTTGGACAAGACAATAGATCCACAAATGATCACGGGGATCAATTGAAGAGGATATCATCTATCTTCAATACACACAAGATATCCCTTTGGAGTGAGCTATGTGGGTTAAGCTTTTATCTTCCAACTCTCCAAGTTGTTGTTTAGCTTAACCAACTAGTTCGGGGTATCCAGCGCAGATTCTTGGACAAGTGGTGGTTTATAAGAAACCAACTTGATCACGAGCTCAACATAACGGCCAGGAAACATCCTGTTATACTTCCGAGAAGATATTCGGAAAACCACGAACCACCGATATGTTATGAAGCTCGAGAAGAATCTTGCTTTTCAGGACAAGACGATATGATCAAAAGAATGAGGGATTTATGCAATTCTAACTCATTGATCAAAGAGTGCACCAGAAAAATGGACTAGGTAGCACGGTCAATCTTAGAATGATGGTTCAGTAACCAGCACGCTAAGAATGAGATTATCATCCATTAACTACCAAGCAACGAGGTTGCTAGGGGTATTGATTCACACATCATGGTTCATTTGTCGGTATTCCGGTTATAACAACACGGAGACCTAGGAATAAACGACGATGGCGAGAGGTACTACTGTATCAAGAGTTTATAGGAGGTTGTGCAATTCCCATGACATTCTTGATATAAAGATGGTAATACCCCAAGATAGAACAAATTAGAAGATGGATTAACATTCTTCATCTGCGGAGTACAACTTCTTTGACCCAATCCTAGGAATGGATGAGGTACTGGAGTTTGTTTCTCCTAGTCATTCCAGAATAGAATGGCTTGACGGACCGCAAGAGTAAAAGGCATCGATGCACGAGTGCACAACTACTCCTGACTATCAATTGATAGACGAAGGTCAGAGTACAACTAAAAAGGGACAACTCAAGGAACATATAACTTTCCGAGTTGCAGATGCATAGACTAGCATGTCGAACCAGTTCAACATATTTCTTCCAAATAACCCATGCAGAAAGGTAGGACTGGCAGAGTCACAGTATGAATGGAGTACTACTTGGAGCACTCTGGTTGTGATCTTTTGGTTCGGGAGAACTCCTGCCATGATGGTTCATGGTATTTGGAAGAAGGATATACCACGGACCTCGAGGACTATCACAAGGTTACTAATATCCTAAAGGGACGAGCAAATACTACTAACAGGAGGTGAGTGGAGTGAGTCTTGGGTTCCAGAACCCAGGAATAGAATACCTACCAACTAAATAGCATCACGGGATGCTTTCGAGAATGATGGCCAGAACCATCACACTGGAATATAAAACATTGCTGGATTACTGGGTGATCTTCTAAGATACTTAGGGTCATAATAATAACTCCAACATATGTGTCGAGGTAACAGAGTACCACAACTCACCGTCTAATGTGGTTAATCTGGCCTAAAAGGACACTAAGAACAGGTAGGAATGATTTGCAAATGCATCAGATTGTTTAGAGACCTGGGATGACTCGGACAGCATAACGGCTGTAAATGCTCGAAAATACTGTTGAGACTCATGCACAAGGATAGCATAACCACTCAACATCATAATGTCAAGGTTCTGAGATCAATAGTTGAACACACAGAAGTAGAATAAACTGAACTGAGAGTTGAATCCACAATTAACGTGATCCTGATAGGCAGAAGAGAAAGCCTAATTCTTAATCCCCGTAGAAAGAAGAAGGTGACTCAGATCAGAAGGGCATAGGGTAAAGGAGTAAAAAGAGCCATACGTTCCCTTCCACAATCAATTCCCTTATATAACTAAAGAGTTTCTAGACACGACTTCGACCAGTTTGGCTTGCTAATCCTACAGGCAGTCAGGCTCTGATACCAAAGCTGTCGGGACCCCGATCCTAAGTCACACAGGTCTAGCCTGTAACACATCATATCACTTTGCGGCCTCACGCACGGTATCCCCACGGGTGCCACCTTACCTGGCCCGGGACCGTTTGCGCATTTTGGCACACGTATATGATAGTGTCGCTAGCATCCATATGATAGAGAACCCGGGCCGACATGACCCGTTATAAACCAAAAGTGGCACTAAATTACAGAGACAGGCATACATGACCCAGCAACGAACGTGTCGGTCATCAACGTATGAACCCAAGTCGTAGCAAGCTACAAGGACTTAAAGGAACAACGCGTGACATTTCCCATAAGGGACAGACACAGGAACGAAGAAGGACACATGCCGGCCAGCCTAAGTGTTCCGGAGCAGTAGCAAGCTACCAAGGCTCAGTGGAAGCACTAGGAGACATTTCCCTGTAAGATAGGCTACCAAAGGTAAACAACTAGGTGTCGGATCCCACACATAGCAATACACATTACACGTACGCATAACATGCAAGTATGTGTTGTACAACATGGCATCACAACATAACTCAACAACTCATATAGATAACGGCCCAGAAGAGCCATCATAACATTTATTACAAACAGAGGTCACATGACCCAACATACAGAGCATACAGGCAACAGAAGCATAACATGTCTAAGTACAGACAACTACAAATGAAAAAGACTAAGAAGCCTGACTATCTACAAGACCCTCCCAAGGGCACAAAATCGTAGCTGAGGTAACAAGCTAAACGTCGAAGTCCACGTGGAACCACTATCGAGACTGAAGTCTCTCTGCAAAACATAAATTAAGCAAACGTGAGTACAAAGGTACTCAGCAAGACGTACATGAGAACTAACTACATATGCATCAGTATCAACAAAGGGGTGGTGGAGTTTGACTGCAGCAAGCCAGCTTTGACTCGGTGGCTATCCTAAACTACGACTGCAAGTAACTCTTTGAGGTGGCGCACACGAGTCCACATATTCACCAAACAATACACCACTATGGATCCACTCCTGTCTACCTACGAGAAGGCCATCCATAGCACTCACACTTGTCTTGAGTATTTTAGAGTATCCACTTTCACTTGTCTATGTACCACGTAAGCATCCAAGAAGTCCATAACCGCGGACCCGGCTATTCGAATAGATCATGTTAACCCTGCAGGGGTGTACTTCTTCACACACGCTCTCGCCACTTACCGCCATGTACACGTCGTGTATCTCGGCAACCTTCAAGCGGAAGCCTGGCGAGGGTGTCGGCCACGACCTGACTAACCACACAAGTCTCTCGTCCAGGTTTATCGCCTATTCGGGTTCCATCCGTGGGGAGATCCGGCCGGGGTGTCGCTCACGGCCCCAAATGATGTGCGCAGGGTTCCCAAACCCACCTCGATGGATGGATCTACGCTTGGTACACCGTGCCACGGTGCCTAGTCTGCCCCAAGCCCACATGTACCGTGTGCCACTTGGTAGACTACTAACACTACCTACAAACACCAGAAACTAGTTGCAACTCCTGGACAGAGATCGAGTTGATTAATAAGTCGAGAGGGGCACTTAAGCATTCCACTGCGTGGTAGTAGCTTTGTCATTGGACAACTTACACAGAACTCAGTTCTTAAGGACGGTTCCAGTGAGACAACCCACCATGTACTCCTACATGGCCTCTCACCGCTACCTTTACCAAATCGTGTTCACACACTTAGCTCACAACGGTAGGACATGTTCATAATTTCCCAATTCATCCCCGATGAATCAGACCTGACTCAACTCTAAGCAATAGCAGGCATAACCAAAAAGCATGAATGAGTAGGCACAACATGGCTCAAACAACTCCTACTCATGCTAGTGGGTTTCAACTATTTACTGTGGCAATGACAGGTCATGCAGAGGAAAGGGGTTCAACTACCGCAGCAAAAGCAGTTCAATCGTTGTTGTCCTAATGCAGTAACGAGAGCAGGAGCGAGAGAGTGGGATTGTATCAGAATGAACAAGGGGGTTCTGCTTGCCTGGCACTTCTGAAGATAGTAATAGCTCTTCATCGGTGTCATCGAACTCATCGTCGGAACGTCGTCTACTGAGAGAGAACAAAACCGGCAAACAGAGAAAGAACACAATCAATGTAATGCGACAATATGATGCATGATCATGACATGGCAATATGCTGTTGGTTGAGCTAATGCAACTAGCAACACAATTAAATGAAGTTGGTTTGAACCAAAGGTTCAAATTCAAACCCCATATATGATTATTCAAATGCCATTTATTCAAATTGTCCTAAACAATGGCTATAGGTTTCTCAAACATGCATGAAAATGCCATAAACAGATTCCTTGGATTTTTCTGATCAATTTTCATATATAATTTATTTTCATCTGAGTTATAGATTATTTTCTATGATTTTTAGAAGTTTTGGCTATTTTCTGAAATAAATAAATCATTTCTGATTTATTTAAAATTCCAGAAAATACTTACTACGTCAGCACTGCGTCAGGCTGAGGTCAGCAGGTCAACTGAACGGCCAGGGTCAAACCTGACGTGTGGGGTCCACACGTCAGTGACACATGGACTAAATCCGGTCAAACCCTGTGCTGACTGGGGTTTGACCAGGGATTGGGCCCACTGTCAGTGGCTATCAGGGTGTTTAGCGGCAGGGTTTAGCACTAATGACAGCGCCACGTCAGCAGTCGCCGGAGTTTGGCCGGCGGCGACCAAACCGACGGCGGCGCGCGTCGGAAAAACGCTAGGGGGCTCGGTTTTAGGAGCGGTTTGTTGCTACGGCCTGCTGGAGCTCTTGCGCATCTAGTGGTGGCATCAGCTCTCGCCGGAGTGGAACAAAACTACGGCGGCGACAACTTTTGCGGTGGCCGGAGTTCGGGCAGGTGCGTGTGCGGCGGTAGGGGGCTCGGGAGGGAAAAATAGAGGTGGCTACGGGCTCCTGGAGGAACACTGAGTGCGGTGACGCGGTCAGTTTTGAGCGTGCGTGGATGTGGCCACGATGGCGGCATTGCCGGCGGATCCGAGCGCTCGGGCTCGACGGCGACGGTGGTTAGAGGGCTACTCGAATGTGACGACTAGGGGGAAAAGAGAGAGGAGCTCACGGCGGCTGCGGCGGTGGCCTCGGTGAGCTCGGGGAGGCGACAGACGTTGCGAAACGACGGCGAGGTCGACGGCGGCCGGAGGTTGAAGACGAGCGCGATGATGACGAAGCAGGGCCTCCCGGCATCCCGTAGCTTGGTGGAGAGGACGAGAAGGACGTAGTGGAGCTCGTTGGCGCGTCGGAGAGGCGAGGGGGTCATGGTGGCTACGGCTACGGCAACGACAGCGGCGACGGTGGCGTTCGACCATGTGTGGAAGGGAGTGAGGGAGAGGCGAGGGGAAAGGCTGGAGAGGCCGGCTCGATCCAGACGTCAGCGGCGAGACGATCCGCGGCGTCGCGCTGTCCTCGGGCGACCAGGCAGGCAGATGGCGTGGCAGCACGGCCGAGCGCGCGCGCCGGCCACACGCCTGGCCGACTAGCGCCAGCAGGACGACGGCGGTGGTGGGCTGGGCCTCTGGCCAGGCCGGTTGGGTGGCTGCTGGCTGGGCCGGCTACAGGTAAGCCTCTGCTCTGTTTTATTCTGTGTTGTTTTCTATTTTATCTTCTGTTTTCTATTCTATTGCCTTTGTTTTGATTTAGTTTAGCCGCTAAATCATTTTGGTAAATTCTGATAAAATAGTGGATGCACAAAGAACTATTCCAGAGACCCTCCACAATTTTCAGAATTTATTTGGAGCTATTTTAAATTATATAGCATTTAAATGGCCCCAATTCAAATACTTATTGATTTAATTCAAAGCCCAAAAATTCCCCAAAAATGTTCAATATTTTTGGTTTGGACCAAAACCCTTGCCAAAATTATCAAACATTACTGAAGGCATTTTTTGGGTTTATTGAAAATATTTTTAGGTTAAACCTAATTGCTTTGATTAGGTGCTAGGGTTTAGTCATCCCCATTTCAAGTTTAACAAAAACTTAAACATGATGACATGATGATCAGGCAAAGACCACAGGGGTTGATCTAGGGATGTGACACCGACGTGCCATCTGCCTCAACTACGCCGCCAAGGGGAAGTTCTACGACGAGGGTCTCTCCGGCGAGGGAGAGTTCCCCGCAAGGGCGAGTCCTCCGGCAAGGGAGAGCTCTCCGGCAAAGGAGAGCACTAGCGGGCCCCCGCCGGCGGAGACTGCGACTGCGCCGCCAAGTGAAAACTCTCCGGCCAGGGAGCCTGCCGTGGAGCCGGCTCGCGCAGGTAATCTTCTCGCTTCAAACTTCCCTTGGGCTTTTCTTCTTTTGATTCTTCTTTTTTTTGGATATTTGCTTGACTGTTTCTCTCCCTTTCCGGCGGTCAGATCCATCTGCTACTGAGCCGATGGAGACTGAGGTTGCTGCTGACGACGCCGCTGCCACCGAAGAGGCAGCCGGCGCTGACGACCCCGCCGGCGCAGAGGCCGCCAAGGCTACCGCCGCAGCAGCAGGCGAGGGGTCTGGCGATCGCACTGACGGCCCTGAGGCCGCAGGAGCGCCAGGCGCTACACCGACCGCCGAGCCCTCCACCGCTGCCGCAGCCCCCGGCTTCGAAGAGCCCGAGCCAGGCGCCTACTTGAAGGCCGGCGACAGCGTCTTCATCAAGCTCCCCTAGGCATCAAGTTCCAGGGCGTCGGTCGAGGGAGAAGTCTTTGACGGAGAAGTGCTCGCCTCCGCCGGGCTGACGCTTGTCGATGCGCCGAGCAGCAGCAGCGGCGAGCCTGAGGAGGAGCGGCTGCTGCGGAAGCTGCTGTCGCTCTACCGCGCTCGGCAGGCCAAGCTGGAGTCCCGCGAAGCGCTGGCCGCCAAGGCAGGAGCCGACATTGAGAAGCATGCGGAGGAGCTCCGGGCCCTCAACCAGGCAGCTCTCCGGTCCTTGGCAGAGGAGTGGGAGCAACTTGCCGAAGAGCAGACGGCCTTCTTCCTCGAGAAGGCCGAAGTCGAAGAGCAGCAGCAGCTTGCCGCTGAGAAGCTATCTACGCGGGAAGGCGAGCTGGCGCAGCGGAAGGTCAACCTCGACAGCCACGAGGAGGAGCTTGCCGCGCGCGAGCAATCACTTGGCGGGGCCCTCCAGGAAGCAAAGGACGCTGCCGCAGCTGCCGAGACTGCCAAGAAGGAACTGGAGCCGAAGGTGGCGCAGCTGGAGGCCGATCTCAAGGCGAGAGGTGAAGAGATCGCCGCGCTCAAGCTCGAGCGGGAGAAGGACGCTCACAGCCACTCAGAGCTACAGGTCCGTCTCGCCGAGAAGGGCAAGGAGCTTGCCGGTGATGGCTTCTCGCCCCTCGTTGGTTACCCCAAGTGGAAGGTTTGAGATGCAGTGTAGCGGAAGTTTTCCCTTGGCAAAGATACCAAGGATCGATTTCCCCTGAGACTCCTAGTTTCAACAAGAAGGTGTCAACTGCTAACGGCGCCAGATATTAGCAATCAACGTGGACCTGCACACAGATACAAATAACTTTGCTCCCAACGAGTACAGAGAGGTTGTCAATCCCTCCGGCCTTGTCGTTTACAAAGGATCAAAAGCAAGTGATAATAGTGATAGGTATTGCTGCGAATAGTAAGTAAAAGCGTAAAGTAAATAGCGGATGTGATCAGTGATGGTAATATGGACCGGGGTCCCATGATGTTCACTAGTGATGTCTCTCTCCCAAAAGACGATAAAACAACTATGTGAGGTAAACGAATTACAGCTGGGCAATTGACAGAATTATGTGCGCAAACCAATGCTAACTATGTTGCAAGAAAGGTAGAGGTTCAAAGCATGGGCGGTACGCCAAGGTAAGTAGACCGAAATCCATCTGCATCTACTACTAATCATCCACCTTGAGATATCTATCCAGAACATCTCGCTGGTATTAAGTTGCGAGTCCCACCCATAGTGTAAACTCAAAGCAACAGACAACTGCATTAAAAGAACTTTGCGTAAAGTAAACAATCCTTGCACCCGTGGGCACAAGCACCGTTGTTTTCCCCCTTGTGGCAACAGCACATCCCCTAGACTCATGTTTCTGTCACTCAAGCTAGTCATCGAGGGGCATGAACCCACAATCAAGCATAACGTTCCCTCTTGGAGTCACTACCTACTACTTGGCCAAAGCAATAAATAACAACGGAGAACATGCAAGAATTACTTACGAACATAAATATAAAAGAGGTGAATCAAATATATTACTCAAACACAATCTTAACATAATCTCACAATCCATCGGATCCCAGCAAACTCAACATAGCAACAGCATAAGGATTACATATGTGCCTCGATCATGTAGGGCAGCTCATGAGGTATAATTATTGAAGCACAAGAAGGGGAGGAGAACATCACATAGCTACTGGTCATGGACCCATGGTCCAAGGGAGACTACTCACAACTCATCCGGGAGGCGTCCATGGTGGTGGAGAGGCTCCCGGTGGTGATCCTCCCCTCCGGCAGGGTGTCGGGAAGAGTTCTCTTGGTGCTCCCGATCTTGGAAGCGCGGCGGCGGCGGAACAGAGATGAGATCGCGAAAAAGGGTTCCCCCTCTCGAGGGTTTCGGGACGCGATATAAATATATGCCAAAGGGGGGCATCAGTGGAGGCCTGGGGGGCCCAGGCGCCCCCCCGGCGCGGCCAGGAGGGGGGCCGCGCCACCAGGGCGCCTGGAGCCCTGGTGGCCCCCCTCCGGCCCTACTTCGACCGTGTGGAAGCTTCCGGAACGCTGATTTTTTATATAATTTTTCCGGGATTTTTCTGGCAGTTTTCGTGACGGGAAAACCTGAAATACAAAAACAGCAGAAAACAGAAACTGGCACTGGGGTGCACTGAGTTAATAGGTTAGTCCAAATATGATAAAAAGTGTATGGAAGTGTATAAATATCATAGCAATATCACCCAAAAGAGGCATGGAGCAAGCAGAAATTATAGATACGTTTTGGACGTATCAACATCCCCAAGCTTAATTCCTGCTCGTCCTCGAGTAGGTAAATGATAACAAGAATAATTTCTGTGGTGACATGCTATTAACCATATAAGGACTTTTTATAGTCATATGACAAAAGCTTACTGAGACAATGAATCTGTAGTAATTAAGTTGCCTCATGAGAAAATCACAAAGAATTGAAAGTTTTACAATATGATACTGAAACATCAAAAGGATTTGTAATGAGCTTGGTGTGTAAATATGATAAAGTGATATCTCGCTTGCCCCCTTTAGTGAAGCAAAACATAAATGCAAGGGCACCTCCAAGGTTTAAGTGATTACTAGATACAATGATTTCAGAATAAACGATATCACAATCATGCGAAAGACAATGCTACTTTGGGACAATGCACATTACACTCAGAATGACAATCATGCTCTCAGTAGTTGGTGCTTTAAAAGAAGGTGGAGACTCTCGAACCGTGGCTTTTGTTGGCAAGGTTGAAAACCCGTGGTCGGAAACAAAGACAAAACATGTACCAGAGCTCTTGGTTTTAAAAACAGAAATAATAATAATTATTTTTTAGATTATGCATGTTTCGTCAACGAATGCTAGCAGACAACTCAATCACTTCTTGAGATGGACAAGTTTCGAGGAATGGCTCCCGAATGAGGACGATCACATCCTCTTAATCTCCTTTGTTTATCACTGCCAAAGTTTTCTGATTTCTCATGAACAAAGGGTGAAGGAGGGTTTGTTTGTTATATTAATTTTGAGCCGGGCGCACTCTTTGCCAGTTCCTTCTCGTATTATGGGTTTGCACATTAGACATGCAATCCCGGGGTGAAGCTTGTCCAACTTAAAAAGATCATGAATTAACTACTACTTCCTCATGAACTAAAACAGAGGCACAAAATAGGAATGCTTTTTTTTGAATAATTTCGAGATGGTACATGAAAGTATCCGTTAGGAATGGCAGGTAAATACCATGTATAGGAAGGTATGGTGGACTCATATGGCATAACTGGTTTAAAAGAATTTGGATGCACAAGCAGTCAGTCTGCTTAGTACAGGTGGAGGTTAGCAAAAGACTGGGAGCGACCAACTAAAAGAGCAATGACGGTCATAATCATGCAGAGCGACAAAGCAACATAGAATCAGGCATGGAAGTTATATCACTACTCAGAAATAAAAGATCATCAAGGCTTGACAGACTTTCTTTACAGTCTTAAATATGCGTGAGCATACGCCAAGTCAATCAAAATAAATTCTTGAAGGAAGATATTACTAAACCATACCTCATCATATACAAACAAATCATGTTGATACTCCAATAACACATTGGGAACCCCCCAGCTATTTGAGACTAACCATAAGAAAACATGAACTACTAAGCACCATTATGCACGTAGCATTTTTATCATAGACATATCGACCAATGCAACAGAAGCAAACTCTCTTAATAAGATAAGCATGATAACTAAAGAGAGTTCAAGCAACCAACTAAACAAAATCTCTTTAAAAACATAAGCATGAAAAATAAGAGCTAAGCATGATAGTAGCTATTGAAAGACGAAGAACACACACAGCAAAGATAGACATGAAAATTCTATGTTATGTTCTAGGTTGAAGTGGAGCGTGTTTCTCTCCCACACAAAGAAAGCTGAGTTCCGACTCGTTATGAAAAGCTAAAGAAAACTAAAAAGGAAACTATGGGCAAGACGCTCCAAGCATAGCACATAACACATGAAGTGATAAAAATATAGTGGAACGAAAGACGAACTGATAATGTTGATGGAGAAGGGGATGCACGGGGGCATCCCCAAGCTTAGACGCTTGAGTCTTCTTGAATATTTCTTGGGGGTGCATGGGGGCATCCCCAAGCTTGAGCGTTTGACACTCCTGAATCTTTTTATCATCTTCCCTCGCACACTTGAAAACTCCCTTCATACATAACTCATCATAATCTGATTAGCGAGGTTAGTACCCTTAATAAAATAATTGTTCCTTGCTGGAAATAAGGATATTCTTTAAGATCTACTGTTTCTCAAGATTGCCAAAAGGTTTTTGCAAAGAAAAAGCAAGCTCAAGGTTTGCAAAATGAATGAAAGGCAAAACATGACAGAATCTGTGAAAAACAGAACAACAGGTAGTAAATGATTTTTTCGGGGCACTTATGCAACTCTAATAAAAAAACTCAGAACAGACGCACGAAAGACAATTGTATAGAGCACGCTATCAAAAAAATTCAGACCAAAAAGATGATCTGGTGATTTTATACGAATTTTTCTATCCAAGGACAGAATCTGTTTCCTGGACAGCACGTCACAACTTTTGAACTTTCTTGCAATCAGAGGCTACACTTGGCACAAAAATTGAAAAGTAAAGATACAATGATGATGCTACTGTAGTAACAACATCAAGACACAACAAAAGCAAGATAAATTTTTATTCATGTGGGCTGCCTCCCAAAAGCGCTTTCTTTTATGCCTTTAAGCTAGGCATAATGCAAAAAGATCAAGTTTTATCAAGAGTAAAAGAATAGCTAGACCGTATAACGGACTCAAAAGGTAAGTTAATCTTCTTTCTAGGGAAGTGTTCCATCCCTTTCTTGATAGGAAATTGGAATTTTATATTCCCCTCTTTCATGTCAATGATAGCACCAACGGTGCGTAGAAAAGGACGTCCCAAAATAATTGGACAAGAAGGTTCACATTCAATGTCCATAATAGTAAAATCAACGGGAACGTAGTTGTCATTGACAATGATAAGAACATCGTCGATCCTCCCCAAAGGTTTCTTTATGGAAGAATCAACAAGACGAACACCAAAAGAACAAGAATCAAAAGGTTTCAATTTAAGCATATCATATATTCTTTTGGGCATAATGGAGGTACTAGCTACAACATCACATAAAGCATAGCAAGAGAAGTTATTCAACTTAATTTTAATCATATGATCCCAACCATCTTCGAGCTTTCTAGGTATGGAGGCTTCTACTCTAAGTTTCTCCTCCCTAGCTTTGATGAGAGCATTAGTGATATGCTCTGTGAAGGCGAGGTTAAGCGTGCTAGTGCGGGGATCTCTAGACATCTTGTGAAGGAAATCAATAACTTCGGTAAGAGTGCAATTGTCAAAATCAAGGTCACTACTATCAAGTAAGGTGGTAGTGGTGTCCTTTAGGTTCACTTGTTTGGTAGTTTCAATAGTCATATCATCACCATTAATAGGTCCAACGGGACCAGGAGTGCATTGGGTGCTAAGAATTTGGATATCCTCAACAACTTGGATAGTAGCAACAGTGTGGTGGGTAGGAAGGTTCTTAATTCTATCTTCTTCCTCCATTTCTCTAGCCCATCTCTCTTTAAGTTTAACCAACATCCTAATGTTTTCATTAATTTGCACTTGAATAGCATTCATAGGAGTGACCTTCCTCTCCTCAAGAGGAGAAGTTCTAATTTTAAGCAATTCTACCTCATGGGCTAAATTGTCTACCTTCGAAGAGAGATCATCTAGTTTGTTTAGTTTCTCTTCTACACTCTTATTAAAAGCTTTTTGGGTAGTGATGAAATCTTTAAGCATAATCTCTAGTTCAGTAGTGGGGTTCTTGGTGCTAGGATAAGCATTGTTGTTCCCATAAGAATTAGAGGGGAACGGTCTAGGATTGCTACCAAAATTACTCCTATAAGCATTGTTATTAAAATTGTTTCTAGAGATAAAGTTCACATCTACTTGTTCTTCAGCAATCAAAGAATTTAAAGGAACATCACGAGGATCAATAGAAGATTGCTTCAAAAGTAGAGACATGATCAAGTCAACTTTTTCATTTAGGGAGGAAATCTCCTCGACATAGTTTACCTTCCTACCTGTTGGAGCGCGTTCGGTGTGCCATTGGGAATAATTGGTCATCATCTCATCGAGAAGCTTCGTGGCAGCACCAAGTGTAGTTGACATAAAGGTTCCTCCCGCGGCCGAATCTAACAAGTTCCGCGAGGTAAAGTTCAAGCCTGCATAAAAAGTTTGGATAACCATCCAAGTAGTCAAACCATGAGTAGGGCAGTTCTTGACAAGAGATTTCATACGTTCCCAAGCTTGGGCAACGTGTTCATTATCCAATTGTTTAAAATTCATTATGTTACTTCTTAGTTGGATAATTTTAGCAGGTGGATAGTATTTTCCAATAAAAGCATCTTTGCACTTGTCCCATGAATCTATGCTATTTCTAGGCAAAGATTGAAACCAAAATTTAGCTCCCCCTCTCAAGGAGAAAGGAAAAAGCTTAAGCTTAACAATATTACCATCTATTTCTTGGTACTTTTGCATATCACAAAGTTCAACAAAGTTGTTTAAGTGTAAAGCAGCATCATCTCCAGCACCGGAGAATTGATCTTTCATAACTAGGTTCAGTAAAGCAGGTTTAATTTCATAAGAAGGTGCTGAAGTGGCAGGTGTAGTGATAGGCGTGCATATAAAGTCATCGTTGTTGTGACTAGTGAAGTCACACAACTTGGTGTTCTCGGTGGAACCCATAGTAGCAAGCAAGCAAGATAACTATTTTTGTGATTTTCGATAAAAGATACTAAAGCAAAACTGAAAGATAAACTAACAAGACTAAAAGCAAAGGTAAAAGATAGCGTGCAACTCCCCTATCTTGAAGAGTGGAGTCCCCGGCAACGGCGCCAGAAAACTTTGCTTGATGGCTTCTCGCCCCTTGTTGGTTACCCCAAGTGGAAGGTTTGAGATGCAGTGTAGCGGAAGTTTTCCCTTGGCAAAGATACCAAGGATCGATTTCCCCTGAGACTCCTAGTTTCAACAAGAAGGTGTCAACTGCTAACGGCGCTAGATATTAGCAATCAACGTGGACCTGCACACAGATACAAATAACTTTGCTCCCAACGAGTACAGAGAGGTTGTCAATCCCTCCGGCCTTGTCGTTTACAATGGATCAAACGCAAGTGATAATAGTGATAGGTATTGCTGCAAATAGTAAGTAAAAGCGTAAAGTAAATAGCGGATGTGATCAGTGATGGTAATATGGACCGGGGTCCCATGATGTTCACTAGTGATGTCTCTCTCCCAAAAGACGATAAAACATCTATGTGAGGTAAACGAATTACAGCTGGGCAATTGACAGAATTATGTGCGCAAACCAATGCTAACTATGTTGCAAGAAAGGTAGAGGTTCAAAGCATGGGCGGTACGCCAAGGTAAGTAGACTGAAATCCATCTGCATCTACTACTAATCATCCACCTTGAGATATCTATCCAGAACATCTCGCTGGTATTAAGTTGCGAGTCCCACCCATAGTGTAAACTCAAAGCAACAGACAACTGCATTAAAAGAACTATGCGTAAAGTAACAATCCTTGCACCCGCGGGCACAAGCAGCGTTGTTTTCCCCCTTGTGGCAACATCACATCCCCTAGACTCATGTTTCTGTCACTCAAGCTAGTCATCGAGGGGCATGAACCCACAATCAAGCATAACGTTCCCTCTTGGAGTCACTACCTACTACTTGGCCAAAGCAATAAATAACAACGGAGAACATGCAAGAATTACTTATGAACATAAATATAAAAGAGGTGAATCAAATATATTACTCAAACACAATCTGAACAAAATCTCACAATCCATCGGATCCCAGCAAACTCAACATAGCAACAGCATAAGGATTACATATGTGCCTCGATCATGTAGGGCAGCTCACGAGGTCTAATTAGTGAAGCACAAGAAGGAGAGGAGAACATCACATAGCTACTGGTCATGGACCATGGTCCAAGGGAGACTACTCACAACTCATCCGGGAGGCGTCCATGGTGGTGGAGAGGCTCCCGGTGGTGATCCTCCCCTCCGGCAGGGTGCCGGGAAGAGTTCTCTTGGTGCTCCCGATCTTGGGAGCGCGGCGGCGGCAGAACAGAGATGAGATCGCGAAAAAGGGTTCCCCCTCTCGAGGGTTTCGGGACGCGATATAAATATATGCCAAAGGGGGGCATCAGCGGAGGCCTGGGGGGCCCATGCGCCCCCCCCCCCCGGCGCGGCCAGGAGGGGGGCCGCGCCACCAGGGCGCCTGGAGCCCTGGTGGCCCCCCTCCGGCCCTACTTCGACCGTGTGGAAGCTTCCAGAACGCTGATTTTTTATAGAAATTTTCCGGGATTTTTCTGGCAGTTTTTGTGACGGGAAAACCTGAAATACAAAAACAGCAGAAAACAGAAACTAGCACTGGGGTGTACTGAGTTAATAGGTTAGTCCAAATATGATAAAAAGTGTATGGAAGTGTATAAATATCATAGCAATATCACCCAAAAGAGGCATGGACAAGCAGAAATTATAGATACGTTTTGGACGTATCAGCCGCCGCCAAGGACTCCAACGCTGATCTTGAGTTGAAGCTGACCACTTTGACCAAGACGCTGGACGGCACCAGGGAGCGGGAGGCGACCTTGAAGGAGGAGATCAGGGCCGAGAAGGCGTTGCTGTAGAGTGCTGCCGTCACCCAGAACATCTTCAGGGAGACCGTCGAGCACTGGACGGAGGGTCTTGTCAGTGCTGCCACGGATATCGATAGGGAGCTGGCGCAGCTGGGGGCGGAGTATCTCGGGTATTCCTCCGATGAGAACCTCCACCCCAGCGCCAAGCTCACCTTGTTCTTCAAGGGCGTGGCGATGGCCCTCCAGCA
This sequence comes from Secale cereale, assembly GCA_902687465.1. Classification (NCBI taxonomy): domain Eukaryota; kingdom Viridiplantae; phylum Streptophyta; class Magnoliopsida; order Poales; family Poaceae; genus Secale; species Secale cereale. The sequence continues at coordinate 587,364,461 of LR738715.1, forward strand.
ACTCTGGGAGAGGATCCCAAAGCAACTGGCGGATGAGTCGCTCAAGCTCTGCGCGGGAGCCCTTCAAAAGGTGCTGATGAAGGTAGCCTTCCGCAACCCGGGCCTCAACCTCACCAACGTCCTCAGGTCCCTGCCGTCGGACGCTGATCTGGACGCGCTCAAGGCCCTTGTCGCACCCATTGTGGACAAGGTGAGCGGGATCAAGAGGGTTGAGGGCGATCGCGCAGATTAGGCCGCCCGTTTTCTTCTTTCCTTGTCGCTGCTTATCATGTTAGGAGAACAATATGTTAGAGCTGCGACAAGCTATCTTGTAATATAACTCTATTTTGGGTAGTAATTGCAATGTTATTTCCTTTACTTGATTCCTTCCTTTGTATGTTTTTGCCCTACACTTTTAGGGAACTTGCTGGCGCAGGCACCTTAGCCGCGAGCGCTGAGTGCGGAACGTCAGCAGCCTGCTGGCGGTGCTGTCGTCGACAAGAAACCTTGTCGCAACCAGTTGCAGCACACTTAAGTTGTTGAGCGGGCTCGAAAACAAAGTAAGGGCGCGACACTACTCGCAGCACACTTAAGTCGTTGAGCAGACTCGAAACACAGTAAGGGCGCAACTAGCTACGAGTTGGTTCCTCCGCGCATAGGTTTTCCATACAAAGTGCGGTCGTTCAAGGAAGATAACTTAAAAATTTAAAAATCTGATTGCTCAAACTTTGGCAACTTAGCTTTTGAGTTGTTTGCTTCCCGGCAAGGCGGAACTTTCTTGAACGGCACTTGGTCCATACCACTATCTTCTCCTCCCCCTCCGGCAAACTTGTGCGCGAGGGAACCTTCCTTTCCTTGAGAAAAAAGAAAGAAGAGAAAATACAGATATGGAGCCCTAAGGCTCGTTATTGCTCACCGGGGGTAGGTGCTGCACAAAACGTCAGATAATACATGCAAAAAATAGAAAGCATGAAATAGACAAGATGTGCGGAGCACATTAGCTTTACTTATGCATGGGGTCTGGGCCTGGCTTTGTACAAAGGATTACATGCAACAGCGGCAAGACTTGTACAAAAGGTGGTTGCCAGAGCGGGTCGCGGCAACCGGGCCTTACGGGTAAACCTTGCGAAGGTGCTCGATGTTCCAGGAGTTGCTCACCGGAAAGCCATCTTCGGTCTCAAGGCGGACAGTGCCAGGCCTAGTGACTCGTTTCACCCGATAAGGGCCTTCCCACTTCGGCGTCAACTTGTTGGAATTCTTGGCGGACAGAACGCGCCGAAGAACAAGGTCGCCTTCCTCGAGACTTCTGGCGTTAACTTTGCGGCTATGATAGCGGCGCAAAGCTTGCTGGTAGCGAGCAGCTCGTACAGCAGCCTGAAGACGGTCTTCCTCAAGGAGCAGCGCGTCATCTTGTCGCAGCTGCTCTTGCTCGAGCTCATCATAAGCGAGCACTCGAGGTGACCCGTATACGAGTTCCGTGGGGAGAACTGCCTCTGCTCCATAGACTAGAGCAAAAGGTGTCTGTCCAATGGCTCGATTTGGCGTCGTCCTGATCGACCAAAGAACCACCGGCAGCTCCTCGATCCAGTTTCTTCCGCACTTGTGCAGCCTGTCAAAAGTTCTGGTCTTGAGGCCACGCAGCACTTCAGCATTTGCCCTCTCCGCTTGACCGTTGCTTCTCGGGTGAGCAACAGAAGCGAAGCAGACCTTGGCGCCAAGATCTTGGACGTACTGCATGAAGGTGCGGCTCGTGAATTGCGTACCGTTGCCGGTGATGATCCTATTAGGGATCCCGAAGCGGCAAACAATCGACCTGAAGAACTTGACTGGCGACTGTGCGGTCACCTTCCTCACTGGTTCCACTTCCGGCCACTTTGTGAACTTGTCGATTGCAATGTACAAGTACTCAAAGCCCCCGGCTGCGCGGGGAAAGGGGCCGAGGATGTCGAGCCCCCAGACCAAAAATGGCCAGGATAAAGGGATCGTCTGGAGAGCTTGAGCTGGCTGGTGTATCTGCTTGGAATGGAACTGGCATGCTTCACACTTGGTTACTTGTGCAGTTGCATCCTGGAGGGCTGTCGGCCAAAAGAAACCTTGCCGGAATGCTTTGCCGGCAAGTGCTCTTGCGCCAATGTGGTGACCACATATGCCTCCATGTATCTCTGCCAACAGCTTTTGTCCGTCTTCCCGGTGAATACACTTCAATTTCACACCGTTGAGTCTTCTTCTATACAGTGTGTTGTCAACAAAATGGTACATACTTGACTGCCGGGCTACTCTTTCCGCTTCTTCTTGCTCTTCGGGAAGTTCTCCTGTCTGAAGGAAACGGACAATCTGCTGTGGCCATGCTGGAGCCTGTGGCTCGACAACAAGGACTAAAGGCACATCTGATGCTGCGGGAACATCCGCTTCTACGGCGAGAACCTGCGGCTCAGCCGGAGCTTGATGTTCCCCGATAAGCTTGCCAGAGCAAAACTTGTCGGGAGTGTTTGCTTCAACGGAACAAACCCTGGGGCTTGCCGGAGCAGACTGCTCCTCAGCACTCTTGGTGTTGATCTTGGGGACCTTCTTGGCGGCGGCTTCGGGAAGTTCTGCAGAAAGATAGTCGCCAGAAATCAACTTCCTCTTCTTGCTCTATCCAGTTGATGGTGTTATGGATGGTTGAGTCAGCTTGAGCACAAAGATCCCTGGTTCCACAGGTAACTTAAGTGCGGCGCACTTTGACAGGCCATCGGCGATGTCGTTCTGAGCTCTTGGAACGTGCTCCATCTGTAGGCCGTCAAAGTGCTCTTCAAGCTTTCTCACTTCATCAACGTATTCTTCCATCAACGGACTCTGATAATTCTTGTTCACTTGGCGGACGACAAGCTGCGAGTCACCCCTGACAATGAGCTTCTTGATCCCAAGGTCTGCCGCGATCCTGAGACCGGCAAGCAAACCCTCATACTCTGCAGTATTGTTTGTTGCTTGCTCCTTGGGAAAGTGCATCTGGACTACGTATTTGAGGTGCTCTCCGGTGGGTGCGACAAGCAGCACGCCAGCACCGGCGCCTTGCAGCGAGAGGGCACCATCAAAGTACATCAGCCACTCTTTGCTCGCTTCCTTGACGGGGATGCTCGTCTCTGGAGTTTCTTCATCTGGTGTTGGCGTCCACTCTGCTATGAATTCTGCCAATGCTCTGCTTTGGATAGTTGAAGTGCTTTCAAACTTGAGGCCAAAGCTTGACAGTTCCAGTGTCCACTCAACAATCCTGCATGTTGCTTCTGGATTCTGCAGTATCCTCTTCAGCGGAAAGCGAGTGACCACTGTGATCTCATGTGCTTGGAAGTAATGGCGCAGCTTTCTCGAGGCCATGAGAAGGCCGAAAAGGAATTTCTGCACACCAGAGTACCTTGACCTAGCCCCCTGCAAAAGGGAGCTGACAAAGTAAACTGGGCGCTGCACCATTTTCTTCCGTATCTCCTCGTGCGCCTGCACAGATCCACCTTTGTCGGGACTAGAGCTTGTCGGGGAAGCCCCCTGCTTGTCGCTGGACGCGCTCGCTGCGGTTTCTGGCTCATCATCTGCCTCCCTTTCCGCTACTAACGCAGCACTAATCACTTGATTGGTTGCCGCTAGATACAGCAGCAACTTCTCTTGTGGCTTAGGTGCGACAAGTATTGGAGTGGAGGACAGGTACCTCTTCAAGTCTTGCAGCGCAGCCTCCGCTTCCGGAGTCCATTCCATTGGACATGCCTTTTTCAAAATTTTGAAAAACGGCAGGGCGCGCTCAGCCGACTTAGAGATAAACCTGCTGAGAGCAGCCACGCAACCGGCAAGTATTCGTACATCCTTGACGCGCTTTGGTGCTTCAATCTGCTCGATGGCCTTGATCTTGTCGGGATTGGCTTCAATTCCCCTCTGAGACACGAAGAACCCGAGAATCTTGCCGGAAGGGACTCCAAACACGCACTTCTCGGGGTTGAGCTTGAGGTTGATCTTGCGCAGATTTGCAAAGGTCTCTTCTAAATCTAGAATCAGGGTTGCCCTGTCCTTGCTCTTGACCACTATGTCAACCATGTATGCTTCTACATTTCTGTGTATCTGTGGCTCAAAAGCGGTATGGACTACCCTTGCAAATGTTGAACCAGCATTCTTCAAACCGAAAGGCATCCGTATGAAACAGTACGTGCCACATGGAGTGATGAATGCGGTCTTCTCTTCATCCTCTTCAGCCATGAAGATTTGATGGTATCCTGAGTATGCGTCAAGAAATGAAAGCAAGTCACATCCGGCCGTGGAGTCAACAATCTGGTCAATGCGCGGCAAGGGAAATGGGTCTTTGGGACAAGCTTTATTCACATCGGTGAAGTCGATACAAAGTCTCCATTTCCCGTTTGCCTTGCGCACGACTACAGGATTGGCCAACCACGTAGGATGGAGCACTCCTCTGACAAGGCCTGCTGCTTCCAACTTCTTGATCTCTTCTGCGATGAATTCTTGGCGCTCCACTACTTGTTTCCTGACTTTCTGCTTGACGGGCCACGCGTGAGGACAGACGACAAGCTTGTGCTCAATCACTTTCCTGGGAACACCGGGGATGTCAGACGGTTGCCATGCAAACACGTCGATGTTCGCCCGCAGGAAAGCAATGAGCGCGCTTTCCTATTTAGGGTCAAGGGTGGCACTAATGGTGAAGGTACCACCAGTGCCATCCTCCTTGGCGGACACCTTCTTGGTCTCTGGCGGAGCTGCCATCGTCTTCTTACACTTGCCGGTGGAGCTTGATGGTGCGTCCTCGACGGTAGCGCAGCACTCCGAAGAGGTGCGCTTGCCGGAGTGGGCCCCAGAGCTCTTGCCGGACTTGGTCTTCTTCTTCCCCCCCGGGAGCTTCAGCGGCAAGTGTGTTGCGATCTGTTGCGGCTGCTGCTTCCCGGTAGATCTTGTCGGCGCAGATAAGAGCATCCTTCTTGTCGCCAGGGATAGAGATGACGCTTATCGGGCCTGGCATCTTCAACATGTTGTATGCGTAGTGAGAGGCTGCCATGAACTTGGCAAGTGCTGGACGACCGAGTATCCCATTGTAAGGCAATGGAAAATCAGCAACGTCAAAAGTGACCCTCTCAGTCCTGAAGTTCAGCTCGCCGCCAAATGTCACTGGCAACGTGATCTTCCCCTTCGGCTTGTTCCTTCCCGGGTTGATTCCTTGGAATGTGCCGGTCTCTTCGAGCTCGCTGTCAGGGATCTGGAGTTTCTGGAGTACAGCGGAGGAGATCAGATTCAAGCCGGCCCCGCCGTCAACTAGCATCTTAGTGACCTTGAGGTTGCGGATAGTTGGTGAAACCAACATCGGCAAGCACCCGACCGCAGTTGTGCGATCAGTGTGGTCCTCAATATCAAAGATGATAGGCGTGCTGGACCATTTCAGAAGCTTGCGCGATTCGACAGGTGGTTCTGCTCCATTAACTTCCCGCACCCACTGCTTGAGTTGGCGGTGTGAAGTATGCAGAGAAGCACCGCCGTCAACGCACAAGACTTCTATGGCTTTCTAGAACTCCTGCTCACTGGTCTCAACATCATCCATGTCTTCATCGTCGTCGTCATCTTCATCCTTGTCGCGGCCGCGGGGAGGTCTGTCTCCTTGCCGCTGCTTGGTCTTGCCGCGGCGCCCCCCCCCGACCGGCGAATGACCGCTTCTTTCCGGATCCTCCATCACCTCCTTGGGCCTTCTCCTTGTCGCGTCGCTCGTACTCAGCCTTCTGCTGCTCGACAAGCTGTTCGACTCTCTTACAGTTCTGGAGGTCATGACCCTTGGTGCGGTGGATCTTGCAGTACTGCTTGTCGGTGCCATCCTGCTTGTCGGCGGCCGCCACAGCCTAGCAGTTGGTGCATGCGGCAGTCTCCTTGCCGGAGCTACCAGCTTGGGCTTTCTTGGCGCCACCTTCGTTGCCGGACTGCTCAACGACTAGCACCTCTTTGCTTTTCTTCTTCCTGTTGTTCCGCCGCCGGTTTTTCTTTGCCGGGGCAGCATCCTCACTGTCAGATCCTCCTGCTCCTGTATCATCTCCGGGGAGTTTCCTCCCTTCCTCAGCACGTGCGCACTTGTCGGCCAGGGCGTACAGCTCACTGACGTCCCTGATCTTGCACATCGCCATCTCCTCCCGCATCCTGCGGTTACGCACGTTCTGATGGAACGCGCTGATAACCGCGACAGGGTGGACATCTGGGATGTTGTGCTGTACACGGCTGAATCTCTGGATATACTTGCGCAGGGGCTCTCCTTCCTTCTGGGCGAGCAGATGAAGGTCACTTTCTTGGCCATGAGGTTTGTGGCCGCCTGTAAAGGCACCAACAAACTGATGGCACAGGTCTGCCCAGGAAGATATGGAGTTGTCCGGCAAGTGCATGAGCCAGGACCTGACGTTGGGCTTGAGTACCAGCAGGAAGTAGTTGGCAAGGATCTTGTCGTCTCGCCCCCCGGCAGCTTGCACCGCGATGGTGTAGATGTTGAGGAACTCCGACGGATGCGTCTTGCCGTCATACTTCTCTGGTACGTCTGGCTTGAAATTCTTCATGCTGGGCCACTGGACTTGCCGCAGCTCACGAGTAAAGGCAGGACAACCTACCGCGTACGGCAAGTCGCCTGGTTCCCCGGGCGCATGCATGTCGACAGCGGGCCCATCGCGCTGGTCTGATTGACGCCGCGCTTCTCTTCGGCGCTCGATGCGAGTGCGAGCGTCTTCTTGTTGTCGTTCGTGAAGAACTTGGCGCTGATCGCGACGAGCTCGCGGATCTGATGACGAAGTGGAGTCGTCGTCGATGTTGATCCGACGAGTCGGCAATCTTGGCCTTCGGGGCGGAGAGTGCACGGTGGTTGCACCCCCACCAGTCTTGTCGCCATCGGCCCGCGCCTGGCTGACTTGCCGCGGCTGCGACGTACTTGGCTGCCGCGGAGTGTCGCCGTTGGCGAAGGCGATGAGACTCTGAATGGTGGCCCTCCAGTCGTCGGCCTTGTCTGCCGCTGGAGGGAAGTCTAGGAGCAGTTGAGCTCGTGCCAGAGCTTCTGTTGGAGTGGCGGGTAGCGGTGGCGAATGGTGCGAGGAGCGGGATATGCTCGGACTTCTAACTACGTTAGAAGGAGCAGTATCCCGTCCAGGCGACCGTGCCTTGCTCGTGCCGGCATGTTGGCGTGCATGCTGGTCATGAGCGTCCCGGGATCCACCAGCTCGATCTTGGTTCAGCAAGCGAATGGTACCGTGAGTACCATGACGCTGCCGGTCCCGCGCCTCCTGAGATGGGCGCGGTGCATGTACGGACGCCGAGGTCTTGGAGTGCGCCCGGTCGTTGTGGGAGTCGACTACTCCGCCGATGGGCAGCGCAGCCTTGTCCTTGGACTTGGCGGCACCGTGAGCTCCCTCGTCGACGCCCGTTCTTCCGCCGGCGTCTACCCCACCAGCTGTCTGCTCCGACAGTGGTGGGATCGACGCGGACGGAGCAGCTGCCTCCGAAGCCTTCTTCTTCGGCGGCATGTTGATGAAGATGATGAAGATCTAGCTCGTGTAAACGCCGGATCAGGTCCACACAATCTCGACGCACCCCTACCTGGCGCGCCAAAGATGTCGGGGAAACTGATCCACCCACGAACACCTATGGGGACGGAGCCCCTTTCGGTACGGCAGGGGGCGGAGATCGCGCGAAGAGCAGATCGAGGCGGGGCACACGAGCAGTTTACCCAGGTTCGGGCCGCACGGATGCGTAAAACGCTACTCCTGCTTTGGTTTGTATTGAGTTCTTGGCTCGGGAGCGCTGAAAGCTACAGTACCCCTCAGGAGCTAACGAGACCGAGCGTGAGAGTGTTCGAACGTCTAACCCCCCTCTATGTTGCGCGCGGGCCTCCTTTTATATGCTCAAGGGGTCACCGACAGGTGGCAACGCAGTTGAGGGTAAAAAGGGAAAAGTGCTGCGGTTGGTACAACTACGTGTACAGTGTTCCATACCTAACCCTGACGGCAGGGGACAAGGGCATTAAATGCCCATCGACATCGCCCAAACAGTGCAAAAAGGGGCCGTCAGGGGCGCCACCGTTCGCCACGATGGCAACCTTGTCAGCGCCGCTTGCCACCGCGTACCCCTGGCTGCACAGCCTCCCGCCACGTATGCCTGGAAGGGTCCCAGAGCGGCACGTGGGTGGATGTGCTGGAGCGCGGGTACTGAGTGGAAGCTTGTCGCGGCAAGCGCCTTGCCACGGTCGCTATCTTGTCGCTTCCGGGAGCTTGTCGCTCACCGGTCCTAGCCGGGACGCGTGGCGCGTCGCGGCAAGTTTCTTGAGATGCCTTGGTTGGCCTTCCCGGCAAGCTCCTCTTGCCAGGGTCTTGCGCCTTGAGTGGTCTTGTGCCTGGAGTGGCCTTCCCGGCAAGCTCCTCTTGCCGGGGCCTTGTCTCCTTGGCTTAAATACTTTGTTCTTGAATGGTTCCAAAGGATCCACGGAGGACCTTGGCGGTCACTCGGCAAGCCTTGCCGCGGGACGCTGCGACTGCCCGTGCACAAGTTCGGGATACTAAGGGTACCCCTACTTTAGTACACCGACAAACTTGCATGATTTGAATGGAACTAACCCGGAGTGATGCTGTTTTCAACAGAATTGCCATGGTGTTGTTTTTGTGCAGAAATAAAAAGTTCTCGGAATGACCTGAAAATCCATGGAGAATTGTTTTGGAAAATATGAAAAATATCTGCGGAAAGATCCACGTCAGGGGCCCACACCCCGTCCACGAGGGTGGGGGGCGCGCCCCCCTGCCTCGTGGGCCCCCTGATGCTCCACCGACGTACCCCCGGACTCTATATATTCACTTTCGGGGATAAAAAAAATCAAAGAGGAAGAATTATCGCGTTTTAAGATACGGAGCCGCCGCCAAGCCCTAATCTCTCTCGGGAGGGATGATCTGGAGTCCGTTCGGGGCTCCGGAGAGTGGAGATAGTCGCCATCGTCATCATCAACCTTCCTCCATCACCAATTTCATGATGCTCACTGTCATGCGTGAGTAATTCCATCGTAGGCTTGCTGGATGGTGATGGGTTGGATAAGATTTACCATGTAATCGAGTTAGTTTTGTTAGGGTTTGATCCCTAGTATCCACTATGTACTAAGATTAATGTTGCTATGACTTTGCTATGCTTAATGCTTCTCACTAGGGCCCGAGTGCCATTATTTCAGATCTGAAACTATTATGTTTTCATGAATATATGTGTGTTCTTGATCCTATCTTGCAAGTCTATAGTCACCTACTATGTGTTATGATTCGGCAACCCTGAAGTGACAACAATCGGGACCACTCCTGGTGATGATCGTAGTTTGAGGAGTTCATGTATTTACTATGTGTTAATGCTTTGGTCCGGTACTCTATTAAAAGGAGGCCTTAATATCCCTTAGTTTCCACCACGACCCCGGTGCCACGGGAGGGTACGACAAAAGATGTCATGCAAGTTCTTTTCCATAAGCACGTATGACTATATTCGGAATACATGCCTACATTACATTGATGAACTGGAGCTAGTTATGTGTCACCCTAGGTTATAACTTTTACATAATGAATCGCATCTGACATAATTCCCCTTCACCGATCCAATGCCTACGAGCTTTTCACATATTGCTTGTTGCTTATTTACTTTTCCGCTGCTATTGTTACAAAAACACTACCGTTACTTTTATTGCTATTACCGCTATCTCCATATTACTTTGCTACTAAACTACCTTGCTGCAGATACTAAGTTTCCAGGTGTGGTTGAATTGACAACTCAGCTGCTAATACTTAAGAGTATTCTTTGGCTCCCCTTGTGTCGAATCAATAAATTTGGGTTGAATACTTTACCCTCGAAAACTGTCGCGATCCCCTACACTTGTGGGTTATCAATTTCTCGCCGATAGGAAGGTCTGGTAGTTCCCATGTCTTGTTCTCATGAATGCAGCAGATCTCCTCCACCATCGCGGCCTTCCATGGTGCATCACCCAGAGCCTGTTCAACATCGCGTGGCTCTTCGACACTGAGAAGAAAACTCTCATGATACTCATATTCCGCATCTTCTTCTATGCATCCATGACACATGACATGCGTCGGTACCTGATTGGTCCAGTGTCCACGTCCCGCTGGTTTTCGTCCTGTGATAATGGGGTGGCCCACCTGATTTCAGGCGTTCCCAGAGTCTCTTATGCATTTGGCGTGGTTGTTTCCTTCATGGGTGAAAATGGCATCTCTCCCTATACTGGCGTCTTGAGTGGTGTAGTTGGGGTCAGCGGCGTGGTGGGCGAGCCACCATGTGCTCCACCGATGTCCAGCTCCTCGACACCTGGTTCCATGGTGTACACCAAAGTGAAAACGCCCGGCGTGGCCTGCGCCAGGGCCGCGGTCACCGCGTTCCAGCTCCATGCCCGTCCTTCCTCGAAGAGCACAGCACGAGTGACTTGTACGCTTTTTGTATCAGGATCATAGACGCGGTAGCACTTCGCCCCCCCTTCATACCCGACGAAAACCATCTGCTTTGAGCGGTCAGAGAGATTTGTGATGCCCGACCCCAACCTCTTGACGTGCACTATGCAACCAAAAGTCCGTAGGTGATGAATCACTGGCTTTCGCCCGTGCCAAGCTTCATACGGCGTGACTCCGTGTAGACTGCGGGTAGGTGCTCTATTGAGAAGATACACGGCAGTCCTCACTACTTCTCCCTAAAAATATGCTGGAACTGACATGCTTTTCATCATACAGCTTGCCATCTCAACTACAGTTTGATTCCGCCTCTCCACCACACCATTATGTTGGGGAGAGTAGGGCGCAGTCGTATAATGCTTGACAGCTTGACCACTGCAGTACTCTTTAAATTCTGTCGAGTTGAACTCCCCTCCGCGATCGGACTTGAATGCTCGAAGTTTACAGTTACCTTCAACTTCTGCCATGGTCTGAATCCTTTTGAAATAGGTATGTGCCTCATCCTTAGACTTGAGCAGCTCAGTCCACATATACTGGCTGTTGTCATCAATAACAAGGATGAAATATTTGTTCCCTATTGGTGTTAGTGGCGTGATTGGACCACACAAATCTGTATGCACTAGCTCCAGACCATGTTCTGCTTGGTATGAACTCGCCTGCGGGAAGGGGGTTCGATGTTGTTTCCCTAATGCACAACCATCACAATACTTCTCAATGCGAGCTATCACAGGCATACCCCTGACCATTCCTTTTGCCGACATGGCGCGCAGCTCTCGGAAGTGCAGATGCCCCATTCTAGCATACCACTTCCAAGTCTCATCATCCACTTCCGTCATCAGACACACCGGCGTGTCAATGGTCAGCATGCCAGTGTACAAACGAGTACTTGAACGTCGGACACGAGCTAGTATGCACTGAGCTGGGTCATGTACTGTCATCTGACCATTCTAAATCCCAATCTGACACCCCCTTCATCTAACTGACCAACAGAGATTATGTTGCTTTGTGATACGTCTCCAACTTATCTATAATTTTTTATTGTTCCATGCTATTATATTATCCATCTAGGATGTTTTATATGCATTTATATGATATTTTATATGATTTTTGGGACTAACATATTAACCTAGAGCCCAGTAAGCAAGTTTGGCAAAAGCTCAAGACTCTACCTTTTCACTTTTAGTGATCCAAGATCACATTGAGTCCTTAGGAAAGCCAATACTATTAAAAGGGGATGAGGTGTTGCTTAACGAGTTGGTTGTTCACAATGCTTGATGATATGCTCCAAAACCCTCACACAACCTCTCCACTCCAAACAAGTCAAAACCAAAATGCCAAACTCGGACTCACCGATTTCCATATCCAGTCCCACCGAGTTTCTTTTGACTTAGACAGAGCCACAAACCCTAACATTTTGGTCTCACCTATATAGGCTTTCGGTCTCACCGAGATGGTTCTGTAAACACTCTGTTACAGGTTAATTTATTTCGGTAATACCAAGTTCATTAATTGGTCACACCGAGTTTACCTTTCCAACTCTTGGATGACCTAACCCTAGCTTTCGGTCCCACCGAGATGCCCCAGTCGGTCCCACCGAGATTCCTAACGTTCACATATTTGAATCTTTCGGTCAGACTGAGTTCACTGAATCGGTCCCACCGAGTTGGCCAAAATGTGTGTAACGGTTGGATTTTGTGTGGAGGCTATATATACCCCTCCACACACTCTTCATTCGTGGAGAGAGCCATCAAAACAAGCCTACACTTCCATTACTTATTTTTTGATAGAGAACCACCTACTCAAGTGTTGAGATCAAGATATTCCATTCCTACCACATAAATCTTGTTCTCTAGATTTCCCTAAGTAGCTTTCCACTTAATCTCTTCTTCCACCATATCCAAATATGCGAGGAGATGTTTGAGTGTTGGGGAGACTATCATTCGAAGCATTTGAGCAAGGAGTTCGTTATCAACACATAGTCTATTACCTTTTGGAGAGTGGTGTCTCCTAGATGTGTTAGGTGTCACTTGGGAGCCTCCGACAAGATTGTGGAGTTGAACCAAGGAGTTTGTAAGGGCAAGGAGATCGCCTACTTCGTGAAGATCTACCCTAGTGAGGCACGTCCTTCGTGGGGGATGGCCTTGGTGGGATAGACAAGGTTGCTTCTTCGTGGACCCTTCATGGGTGGATCCCTCCGTGGACTCGCGCAGCCATTACCCTTCGTGGGTTGAAGTCTCCATCAATGTGTATGTACGATAGCACCACCTATCGGAACAACGACAAAAACATCCCTGTCTACGCTTGCTTTTGCATTCTCCAAACCTCTCCCTTTACCTTCATATGCAATGATTTACTTTCCGCTGCTATACTCTTAGAATTGCATGTGTAGGTTGATTGCTTGACTTGTGCTAAGTTTCTAAAATCTGCTAAGAATTAAAATCGGGAAAAGGCTAGATTTTTATTTGGTCAAGTAGTCTAATCACCCCCCTCTAGACATATTTTCGATCCTACAAGTGGTATCTGAGCTTTGGTCTCCATTTGCGTTGATTTCCATAGCTTTGGTGATCATAGCCTTGGTTTCACAACCTAGGAGAGTATGACATCTACCGAGGGAAGTTACCACCGTAGAGGTCCTTACTTTGATGGTCCAAATTTGCTAGTTGGAAGCATAAGATGAAAATACATATTCTTGAACATAACCCCGCCGTTTGGGCTATTGTGTGTATTGGTTTGCAAGGTGAATTCTTTGATGGGAAGGAACCAAATTGTGAAGCATCCGCAGAAGAATTGAAGATGTTGCAATTCAATGCTCAAGCTTTTGATATCCTCTTCAATGGATTGTGCCTCGAAGAATTCAACAAAATCAGCCGTCTTGAGAATGCAAAGGAAATTTGGGATACTTTGATCGATATGCACGAAGGTACCAACTCCGTCAAGGAATCCAAGTTGGATGTGCTTCAAAGTCAACTTGACAAGTTCAAGATGAAGGATGGTGAATGTCGTGGTGGGCGCACGGCAGATGCCAAGGAATGGCTAAAGATAGGAGGAGGCTCGAGGGCATTGGTGGGCTCCAGAGGCGAGGTTGGCATGAGCAAGCGTGAGACGTAAGACATACCCAGGTTCAGGGCTCTCTGGAGAGATACCACCCCTAGTCCTGCCGAGTGTAGTTGATGTGTACCAGTACAGAGTTTCTCGTTGAGATGTATCCGGATCCGGTAGAAGAGAGCTATGTGCTCATTTACTAGTACATGAGTGTGTGGCGTGAGTTTGCTAGCCAGGGAGTGTGAGCGTGTGTGCTCTTGTGGCTTGTGGCCAAGTGAGCCCGTGAGCATGTATGCATGCGTGGGAGAGCTCCAGGATGGACGGATGGATGTTCACTTTATAGTGTGATTGTCCCCTTGGCCAAGTCTATGACTTCTTGGCCAAGGGAATGCCCTCCTCTCCAAGTCAGTGTCCCCTGGGTCACTTTGTACAATAGTGCTTAGGGATAAGTAACACTGTACATGACACCGCGTATGACGAGTGAATAGTGTATGCTCTGTCAGCAATAGTGGCCACGGTATGGCCGTCTTGTCGGTGTCGTGTCATATGGGACGTCGTAGTTGACTTTGCGTAGCAGGCCGACAGGAGCAGCCGGACGAGGAGCCGGCCGGGCGGTCAGGATGGTGAGTTCGGCCGGGTTGAGGGACTTGGTCGGATTGAGGGACTTGGCTGGGTTGAGGGACTTGGCCGGGTTGAGCAACCCGGCCAAGTGCGAGCCGGATTGAGGGGCGTTGCTGGCCCCCGATGTTTTTGAAGCGTCATTTGCCGTCTTGGGCCTACTCGGGGGTCATCCCCCCGACAGTAGCCTCCGTGCCACCGGGCACCATGGAAAAGTAGCGCGGATGTTTTTAGCGGGCGTTGATGTAGCAGTAGATGTTGATGACGGCCGGCTGCGGACCACAGCTGGCGCGGCTTGCTTTCGATGGGGGCACGCAAGCGCACCCACTGGGTGTAGCCTCCGAGCCTCCGGGCAACTTGGAAAAGTTGGGCGGAGGGTCTTGCCGTTGTTGAAGAAGGCGACGGTGATGTCGAGGGTGCCGGGCGCTGACACGGAGTCCACTGGCGGGAGGGCGCGGGGCCCTGCCGAAGGCGGACGCGGAGTCCGCCGGCTGAGTAGGGGGCGCGCGAGCGCTCCCATTGGGTGTAGCCTCCGAGCCTCCGGGAAACTTTGGAAAAGTTGGGCGAAGGGTCTTACTGTTGATGAAGAAGCCGACGGTGACGTCGAGGGTGCCGGGCGCGGACGCAGAGTCTGCCAGCTGGAGGGCGCGGGGCGCTGCCGAACACGGACGCAGAGTCCATCGGCTGAGTGGGGGCGTGCGAGCGCACCAACTGGGTGTAGCCTCCGAGCCTCCGCGCAACATGGAAAAGTTGGGCGGAGGGTCTTGCTGTTGGTGATGAAGCCGACGGTGGCGGCGGAAACACCGGTTGCGGCCGGTGTTAGGCCTGCAACCCGCGTGTAGCCTGCATGCCTCCGGGTGAGGAGGAGGTTCCCCATAGAGATGATCGTGCAAAAGACAAGGTTAGTATGCGCATATATATCAAATGTTTGCTTTTAGCATTGTATGTTTTATGCGGAGGGTGCCGACTTGGTTTCGTCCGAGCCCCCTTCAGCCTTTTTCATGTCCCCTCCGCTCTTTGGCTTTGCCTCTTGTTAGATAGACATTCCGAAGCCGGTCTGTAGCTGTTACGAAGAGTGGCCGCGGAGTGGAGCGTACCGTACTCGGACTACAGGAGAATATTCGACCGAATAGATACTCATAAAGGAAACGACCGGGTTGCCCAATCCGTCTTCTCCCGGACGTTTTTCGCGTGGGGTGACCTCTAGCTTTTGCTCTCGCTTGCCGGACAGCCGCGCTGCAGTCTGTGGCTGAGAGTGGACCTTCGGTACCGTATGCACTACTAAGCCGTCTGCGGGAACGAACGTATCGAGCCGAGACTAGCTGGCGCCGAGGCAAATAGTAGTGCAACTATAATAAAGATGGAGGTGGTCCCTGAGTGTTGCTCAGGGTTATCCGGTTTGGTGTGCATGATGCAAAAAATACGCGGGTGAGGAGCTCATATTGCTTTGGTGCAGACGAGGCGGAGCAAGGTTGTCGATGATAGTTGACGGATCCCGCCCACTGGGTGTAGCCTCGACCCAGCCGGTCGGACCCGACCGGCCAGGTGTCGAAGTGGACAAGCGGCCGGACCGGCTCGCAAGTCGGCCAGGCGTCAGCAGGCGGTGGCGTGCCCGAGCGAATGCATCCGTCGGATTTTTTTTACACAGCCGACCTCTTTTTCTAGCAGCCGGCCTGCTACTTTGGCATCTGAGCAGCCGTCCCTTCTATTTTTTCGTTCTTCTTTCTGCACGAGCAGCCGGACGAAGGGAGAGCCACCGCTCGCGCGCGGGGCCTACTAGCCGCGAGCCGGCCATGGGGCCAGCGTGGGAGATGGCAGGCGCGGCGCAGGAGCCTGCCGCGGATGCACGCAAGGTGCGGCCGACGGGAGGCGGAGCCAGGGGCGCGAACCGGCCATGGGCGGAGCCGGAGCCGGCGGGCGCGCGGACCCGACCATGGGGGAAGCCGGAGCCGAAGCCGGCGGGAAGAGCCGGAGCAGGCGGCCGCGCGGACCCGGCCGTGTGAGAAGCCGGAGACGATGGGCGTGACCCGGCGATGGGCGAAGCCGGAGAGGCGAGTCGAGGCCGCGGCACCCCGTAGGCGGCCAGGTGAGTGGTGCGTAGTCGACATGCGCATGAGGAAGGAGCTGGACGGGCCAGCGGGCGACGAGGCCGGACGCAGCCGGAGCGGGGTGCATGACCCAGCCGGAGGTGGCGGGAACCCGGCGGAGCGGCGCAGGAGGTGGACGGGCGGAACGGGGCGAGGAGGACCCGACACTGCGGGCGGGGGAGACGGCATGCGCGGAGCCGGCGCGGCAGAGGGACGCAGAACTACAAAAGAGAGATAGTACGTACGTACATAGCTAGCTACAAAATCAATCGAGCTGCCAGGCTGTGTGTTTGCTTGCTAGCCTTGCACATGCGTTGAGCTGCAGGAGAGGTGGGCAGCGGCCAGGAGCTCGGAGCAGAGGATGGATGCGGCGCTCGGAGCAGAGGATGGTCGGAGCTACGGGCGCACGGCAGAGGTGCCAGGCCGGAGGCGGATGACGACGATGCATTGGGGGTGTGCTGATGTAGAGCCCCCAACCGGCGTCGGGGACGGCGGCAACGTCGCGATTGTGACGACGAAGAGGGCGAGGCCGGCGATGAGGACGCGCCATCCTGCGCGGTCGTCCTAGAGGCGTGTTGGTGTCGCGCCTCCGAGTGCTGTCGGAGAGACGGCACGACGCCACGGTGATGATGACGAAGATGGTCGCGCCCGGACCGCGGTTCCGCGGCAGTTTGATGGGCTCGTCGGAGTCGAAGGGGAGCCCCGTCTGGAACATGCTTCCAGCGAGGACCTCGAGCTGCCCCACGGTGGTCGACAACAGTCGTGGGGGGCGCACGACAGATGCCAAGGGATGGCTAAAGATAGGAGGAGGCACGAGGAAACTGGTGGGCTCCAGAGGCAAGGTTGGCATGAGCGAGCTCGGGATGCAAGACATACCCAGGTTGGGGGCTCTCCAAAGAGATAACACCCCTAGTCCTGCCGAGTGTAGTTGATGCGACCAGTACAGAGTTGCTCCTTAAGCTATATTCAGATCAGGTAGAAGAGAGCTATTTGCTAATCTACTAGTACATGAGTGTGTGGCGTGAGTATGCTAGCCAGGGAGTGTGAGCATGTGTGCTCTTGTGGCTTGTGGCCAAGTGAGCCCGTGAGCATGTATGCATGCGTGGGAGAGATCCAAGATGGACGGATGGATGTTGACTTTATAGTGTGACAGCCCCCTTGGCCAAGTCTACGACTTCTTGGCCAAGGGAATGCCCTCCTCTCCAAGTCAGTGTCCCCTGGGTCACTTTATACAATAGTGCCCTGGGACAAGTAACACTGTACATGACATCGCGTATGATGAGTGTCGGGGAAACTGATCGCCCACGAACACCTATGGGACCGGAGCCCCATTTCGGTATGGCAAGGGGGGCGGAGGATGCACAAAGAGCGGATCGAGGCGTGCACGCGAGCAGTTTACCCAGGTTCGGGCCACGCGGAGGCGTAAAACCCTACTCCTGCCTTGGTTTGTATTGTGTACTTGGCTCGGGGCGAGAAGAACTACAGTGTTGATCGCTAGCAGCACCTAGAGTGAGAGTGATCGATGGTCCGAACCCCTTCTACGTTGCGCATGGGCCTCCTTTTATAGGTCAAAGGGGTCACCGACAGGTGGCAACGCAGTCGAGGGTAAAAAGTGGCAAAGGGTGTCTGTCCGGTGGCTCGATTTGGTGTCGTCCTGATTGACCAAAGAGCCACCGGCAACTCCTCGATCCAGTTTCTTCCGCACTTGTGCGGCCTATCAAAAGTCCTTGTCTCGAGCCCGCGCAGCACTTCAGCGTTTGACCTCTCCGCTTGACTATTGCTCCTGGGGTGAGCAACAGAAGCGAAGCAGACCTTGGCGCCAAGGTCTTGGACGTACTGCATGAAGGTGCGACTTGTGAATTGTGTGCCATTGTCGGTGATGATCCTGTTAGGGATTCCGAAACGGCAAACAACCGACCCGAAGAACTTGACTGCTGATTGTGCGGTCACCTTTCTCACTGGTTCCAATTCCGGCCACTTTGTGAACTTGTCGATGGCGACGTACAAGTACTCAAAGCCCCCGGCTGCGCGGGGAAAGGGGCCGAGGATGTCGAGCCCAGACCGAAAATGGCCAGGACAAAGGGATCGCCTGGAGAGCTTGAGCTGGCTGATGTATCTGCTTGGCATGGAACTGGCACGCTTCACACTTGGTTACTTGTGCAGTTGCATCCTGGAGGGCTTCTGGCCAAAAGAAACCTTGCCGGAACGCCTTTCCGGCAAGTGCTCTTGCGCCAATGTGGTGACCACATATGCCTCCATGTATCTCTGCCAACAGCTTTTGCCCATCTTCCCGGGGAATGCACTTTAATTTGATACCGTTGAGTCTTCTTCTGTACAGTTCATCACCGACGAACTGATACATACTTGACTGCCGGGTTATTCTTTCTGCTTCTTCTGGCTCTTCGGGAAGTTCTCCTGTTTGATGGAAACAGACAATCTGTGTGCCCATGCTGGAGCCTGAGGCTCAACAACAAGGACTAAAGGCATCCATGCTGCTGCGGGAACGTCAGCTTCTACGGCGAGAACCTGTGGCTCGGCCAGATCTTGACGTTCCCCGGCAAGCTTGCCGGGGCAAAACTTGTCGGGAACGCCTGCTTCAACTGTACAAACCCTAGGGTCTGCAGGAGCAGACTGTTCCTCAGCAACTTTGTCGTTGATCTTGGGGACCTTGTTGGCGGCGGCTTCAGGAAGTTCTGCCGGCAAGTAGTCACCGGAAATCAACTTTCTCTTCTTACTTTGTCCAGCCGATGGTGTAACGGATGGTTGAGTTAACTTGAGCACAAAGATACCTGGTTCCACAGGTAGCTTTAGTGCAGCACACTTTGACAGGCCGCCTGCGATGTCGTTTTGAGCTCTTGGAACGTGCTCCATCTGTAGGCCTTCAAAGTGCTCTTCAAGTTTTCTCACTTCGTCGACGTAAGCTTCCATCAGCGGACTCTGGTAGCTCTTGTTCACTTGGCGGACGACCAACTGCGAATCACCCCGCACAATCAGCTTCTTGATCCCAAGCTCTGCTGCGATTCTGAGGCCGGCAAGCAAACCTTCATACTCTGAAGTATTGTTCGTTGCTTGCTCCTTGGGAAAGTGCATCTGGACGACGTACTTGAGGTGCTCGCCGGTGGGTCCGACAAGCAGCACGCCAGCACCGGCACCTTGCAGCGAGAAGGCACCATCAAAGTACATTATCCATTCTTTGCTTGCTTCTTTGACGGGGATGCTTGTCTCTGGAACTTCTTCGTCTGGCGTTGGTGTCCATTCTGCTATGAACTCCGCCAATGCTCTGCTCTGGATAGTTGAAGTACTTTCAAACTTGAGACCAAAGCTTGACAGCTGCAGTGCCCACTCGACAATCCTGCCTGTTGCTTCTGGATTTTGCAATATCCTTTTCAGCGGAAAGCGAGTGACCACTGTTATCTCGTGTGCTTGGAAGTAATGGCGCAACTTTCTTGAGGCCATGAGAAGGCCGAAAAGCAGCTTCTGCACCCCAGAGTACCTTGACCTAGCCCCCTGGAGAAGGGAGCTAACAAAATAAACTAGGCGCTGCACCATCTTCTTCCGTACCTCTTTGTAGGATCGAAAGTAGGTCTAGAGGGGGGGTGATTAGACTACTTGACAATATAAAAAATCTGCCTTTAGATCATGCAATGTTTTTGGCAGTTTCACAAACAAGATCAGTTCAAGTAACACCCTACACATGCAATTCTAGAGTTTATGCAGCGGAAAGTAAATTGCACATGTAAAAGAGAGGTGGAGAAGATCAAACGCAGTTTGGTGACACGGAGATTTTTGTCGTGGTTCCGATAGGTGGTGCTATCGTACATCCACGTTGATGGAGACTTCAACCCACGGAGGGTAACGGCTGCGCGAGTCCACGGAGGGCTCCACCCACGAAGGGTCCACGAAGAAGCAACCTTGTCTATTCCATCACGGCCTACGCCCACGGAGGACTAGCCTTACTCGGGGTAGATCTTCACGAAGTAGGCGATCTCCTTGCCCTTACAAACTTCTTGGTTCAACTCCACATCACGACGGAGGCTCCCAAGCGACACCTAACCAATCTAGGAGGCACCACCCCCCAAAAGGTAATAGACGGCGTTGATGGTGATGAACTCCTTGCTCTTGTGCTTCAAGTGATAAACTCCCCAACACTCAACTCTCCTCACTGATATGGCTGTGGTGGAAGAAAGATTTGAGTGGAAAGCAACTTGGGAAGGCTAGAGATCAAGTTTCATATGGTAGGAATGGAATGGCTTGATCTCAACACAAGGGTAGGTGGTTCACTTCTCAGAAAGTGTGTGGTAGAAGTGGTGGTACTTTCTGATGGCTCTCCTCACGAATGAGGAGGGGGTGGAGGGGTATATATAGCCTCCACACAAAATCCAACCGTTACACACACATTTGACCAATCTCGGTCAGACCGAAGTGAAAACTCGGTTTGACCGAAAGTTCAAATATAGTGAACGTTGGGATTTTCGGTGGGACCGAAAATACCATCTCGGTGAGACCGAAGTGAGTCAAAGGTTAGGGTTTGCCATCTCGGTGAGACCGAAAATATAAACTCGGATATTCCGAATTGATGTCAACTGATCACAGAAGGTTGGCAGCCCTTTTTCGGTGAGACCGAAACTCAGAATCGGTGTGACCGAGAATTTAGGGTTTGGAGAAACAACTGAAGTGGTTCATCTCGGTGGGACTGAGTTGGAGAAATCGGTGTGACCGAGATTACTTATGGGTGTGTGTTAAGTAGTGAATAGTGCTGATAGTTGAGGGAGTTAGATCACCAAGCACTTGAGCAACGAGAACATTAACACAACCTCATCCCCTTTTAATAGTATTGGCTTTCCTATGGACTCAATGTGATCTTTGATCACTAAACCAAAAATGGAGTCTTGAGCTTTTGCCAATGCTTGTCTTAGCATTTTGAGGGGTCCACTTCTTCAGACATTTCCATACCCACATCATCGAACTTTTCTGAAATGATTCTCAAGAGAATATTAGTTCAATGATATATATGTTGTTATTAATTACCAAAACCACCCGGGGATTAGTTGCACTTTCAATCTCCCCCTTTTTGGTAATTGATGACAACATATAGATCAAAGCTTCGACAAAAGATATATTCAAAGAATAATATCGTCGCTTTGAGAAGTATGTGATAAACAAGAGCTCCCCCTAAATTTGTGCATTATTTAAATTTGCGTTTGAATGCAAATGCACAATCGATTAGGATTATGGGTCACTCTTCCATGTCACATACATCTTGGTGGAGCGCACAAAATGATAAGAATGAATAACATGCACTCAATCACCAAGACAAGAGTAAATAGCCATACAATAAGAAATAGCATATGATAAACAATAAGCACACATTAAAGCATAGTATGACTAAGCACTCATTAAGGTAGCATCAAACGTAGTAGCAAGCACACTTAAAGTATCTGGAACCAAAAGAAACCAATGTATCTCAAGGAAAACGGCAAAAGAACGAAAAGACGAAAGAGCACTCTCTCTCTCGAAGCCCTATGATCTATAGCAATTTCTCCCCCTTTGGCAACAAGTTACCAAAAAGTTCGAAAAAGGTATAGAGCTAAACGTCACTGCGGGCTCGGCTGGCTGCTCCCGTCTGGGTCGATGTCGGTGTAGAGATAGCTGCGTCGGCGAAGACTTCTGCGGATGTCTGCGCTGGAGGAGTAGATGCTGGAGCTGAAGGAACTGCTGGAGCTGTAGCTGGTGCTGAAGTGGTAGCCCTGGAGTCTGTCACTGGGATAGCTGCAGACCTGGATCCTCTGGGAACCGGAGCAGTCTGGCGATGAGAGTCCTGGACTATATCATCCTGCATAAGCTCTGCCCTCTCCTGCCTAGTCTCCTCCATGTCTGCCTCAAGCTTGTTGACAGACACCTGAATCTCAGTCAGCTTCACGTCTAGGGCGTGGATCTTGTCCTCGACGATCCTCTCAAGGCTCTCCTGAGATTGCTCAATGCTGGCCAGGCGTTGTTCAATTCTCCGGGTTGCTTCAAGAATCTGATCTCCGAAGCTCTTTGGCTTAGCTGCTGCTGCTGCTGCCTCTCTGTCAGCTTTGGCTTTCTTTGCAGCTTCGATCTTGGCTTGCCCTTCAACTGAGGTGGGATCCTCTTCATCCATCACAACTACGTTGTCCTCATGCTCTGGCTTCAGTGGTAAGTGCTTCCTATCCAACATGAATTTGCCCGTGCCAAACTTGGCGTTGATAAGCATCTGTATCTGCGGTGCAAACCCACACGACCTCTTCTGGTCAGCTGCAGTCCTCTTGATGGTCTCTACCATCAAGTCCATCACCTTAAAAGGTGCCTTCTCATCGAGAATGTGCAGCATGTTGATAGAATAGCCTCGTATCATCCGGTGGTCACCTGACTTAGGCATCAAAGTATGCCTCAGGATAGTGTTAGTGGTGGTCAGACCTGCCTGGAGATAATACACTGAGCCAAGTTTCCATCCCTCCAAATCAGCAGCTGGGATCTCCTTGTACATATTCTTCATGGAATCATGACTCTTCTTAGGAATCCCATAGACATCAATGTCGTCCTCTCTCTGCACTGGAGCGTTCAGAAGTTCTGCCCATTCTGCAACAGTTGAAGAAAACCGTTGACCTTCAGTCATCCATGTGATCTTGCCATCGGGGTAGAAATGGGCTGTGGCATAGAACTGCATGATCATCTCGTCGTTCCATGTTGTCAGTTCTTGACCCACAAAGTCAGCAACTCCACATGCAGTAAAGCTCTCATGCACATGGGGAAAGAAGTCCCGATGCTCTCTGCTGTCAATGTACTTCCAGTCGACATACCTGGTGTCAGCAACAATGGGCTTCTTATCCATTAGCACGGTCTCATAGAAATCCTGCTGCTCTTTGGTGTGGAATCTGGGGTCCACAGCAGTCCTTCTTCTTACGGCATATGGATCAGATTGTCTCCATAGCCTGAGACCTTTGTCCTTCCTTGCCTTCATATCCTCAGCTTGAGGATGAGCATCATTGTGGAGTGGCAATCTGGGACGGAGCTTGAGCAACACATGCTCTTCATCTGACTCAGAAGGTGGCATCTCACCTTTGTTCTTCTCAGAAGCTGGAATGCTTCTGGTTGTCCTCTTAGGCTTTGCTGGAGCTGCCTTAGCTGGAGCAGGCTTCTTGGGCTTGGAGGAGGCTTGAGCCCGAATAGCATCACCCATGAACTTAGCTTTCTGAGGAGGAGGCTGGGGTGCATCTTCTTCTTCTTTTTCAGCATCATCAACTTGAGGTTCAGCATAAACAACTCTCTTCCTTTTGGAAGTCTTCTTCACCTTGCTTGGAGCTGGCTCTTCCAAGTTTAGCTTCTTGGCAACTGCAGACTGCTTCACTTTGCTCGTGCCTTTCTTTGGCTGCTGCCCTTGGAGCTCTTTGGCGACCACTTGCCTCTTTGGCTTGGAGGTAACTTCCTCAGCAACGAAATCGGAATCCTCAGAATCAGACGTTCTCTTCTTCCTGGTTCTCGTAGCAGCAGGAGGCAGACCACTGGGGGTACTCCTCTCACCATCATCACTAGAGCTGCTAGCCTCAGGACTTGTACCTGCCTCTGGAATCTCAGCAAATGGTGATTCGGACCTGTTCTGGCTGTCACTGACATCTGACATGGCTGAAAGACCTGTGAATAGATAAGGTATAGGCAGAATAGAAGAGTTATCACAACTGCAGAAGTTTTTGCAAAAAAATGAGTTAAAAAAACTTAGTTTTGAGTTTTCACAGAATGTATTTCGGTCAAACCGATTTCAAGTTTCGGTGTAACCGAAGTGTTCAACAGAACCTACACACCACTTTCGGTCAGACCGAAATGGGTTTCGGTCCTACCGAAAAACTAGGGTTTCATAGAAACTTCACTTCGGACATTCCGATTTTCACAACTCGGTCAGACCGAACTGTGTAGTGCAATGGTCAGAGACCAAATCGGTCAGTCCGAGTTTCAGGAATCGGCTTCACCGAGATGCATTCCGTGGAAACCTAAACCTAAGAATTTTCCTCGAAACTAAACGATCTGAGCAATGTATTGGGATCATATCAAACGTGGATTGAATCAGGGCAGTCCTATCATGCAAGAATCAGAAGTGGAGCATGAATAGGGATTGAGACACACCCTAACTTGGTGGTGTCCCTCTACGGCGGCAACGGAGGAGAAGATTACCGTTGACGGCGGCGGAGACCTGCGGCAAGGGCACACAGGCGACGACGGCAACGATCCTTAGATCAGGGCGGCGGCAGCAGGGGTCTTGGAGGGCGAGCGGTTTGAAAGGAATAGATCGCGCGCAGCCCTCAGTATATATAACCCCGTACTGTCGGTGGGACCGAGTTGAAAAACTCGGTGTCACCGAGATGTATTTCTGCTGTGCAGTTACACATATCGGTCAGACCGAGATTTTGAACTCGGTTTCACCGAGATGAAACCTAGATCAATCTAAGTGTTTCGGTTGGACCGAGATTGAGAAGCCGGTCAGACCGAAATAGACTTAGAAGGTTTTGGAAGTCAGCCTTAGACGAATCGGTGGTTCCGAGTGCTCCTCACTCGGACTGTCCGAAAAAGACTTGTTCAAAGTTGTGATATAAGCATGAATAGATTTTTGAGATAAGAAAGCATAGATAGCTAGGGAAGGTGCTTAGGCATTCTTGTCCATCCATTTGGCCAGAAAAAGAAACCAAAACAATCAAAACAACAAATGGATGTCCTTGAATGAATAAAATCATGCATCCAACATGCTCACACAATAAGATAGCAACTGAAATATGTGTCAAACATGCACAACCAAAACTCTAGCTACTAGCACACAATTTGTCGATGACTAGGTCATCTATATATGAGTATATTGACTTAGGAGCCAAATGAGAACATTTGATCATAGGTCATACTCATCGTTTAAGCACAAGTGGGGTTACCACTTTTACATAAAGCATTTATGTGTTCACATCATTTGGAGATGCTTTAGCTCAATTTTTTAGAGCAAAGCTCCCCCTAGATGTGAGAACCCCTTTTAAAGGGTCAAACTAACCTTGGGTTGTCGTAGAAGACTTCATGTAGATGTTGAAGATGTGGATGCTCAATGTTGATGTAGATCATCAGGAGTTGGGAGCTATCCTTTGGATTAGGGCACTTTCAATACCTACATGGGTTAGTCCCACAAGGAACAAACAAGAATATCCATAGACATAGAGTGAAGTACATAAAAGATGATGTCCATGAAAGCAATGATTACCTTGTCCCTTGACTTACCAACAAGAGGGTTTGTGACTCCATGAACTAGTGCATGATGTGGAAGTTGATTGCACAAGTTCTTGCCAAAATGAATATGAGTGAAGTTTGTTGGCGGAGTCACCCTCAAGAACCTTCTAGTTCTTCTTCTTTGGGATCCACATCATCTTGATGGGAATCCTTGGTGTTGTAGTTGAGCTTGACGAAGTAGAACTTGATGTGTCCTTGGGAACCCACTTGACCATGGCTTGAGGTGCTTCAATGAATGCATCAATCTCCTCTTGAAGCTTGTCCTTGGCCTTTAGCTTGTGGTCTTGTGGTGGAAGGTCATCTTGAGCTTGTTCCACATTGGAAGAAGTAGGATCATACTTCTCCTTTTGTGAAACAAACTGTGGAGTAGGGTATTGACCTTCTTCCCACTCAACACCTTCGGCGTTGAACTTTCGCTCAAAACCAATCCATTGATTCTTCCGGTGTCTTCCTTGTTTGCGAACAATCTCCTCAAAGTTCTTGCTTCCGGCAAGACTCTTGTAGACACCTTTCTCTATGATTTCCTTCAATAAGCTATTTTCTTGCTCAAGTGTAACTTGGCTTGAAACATTGTTAGTGGAATCAAGAGAACTACTAGAAGCAACAATATTGGATTTAACATTGTTATTGTTACTACTAGAGGAAGAATTTTTCTTATGCTTGTCATGCTTACTCTTAATAGGTGGCAAGAAATTAGACAAGAGAAGTCGTTTGGCAAGATATGAAGAACTCTTCTTTCGAAGATCGTCATTGATCGCTTTTAGAAACTCATGTTCTTGCTCTAGAGTGAGCTTCTCGAAGCGTAGCTTCTCATGAGATCTTAGGAGCTCTCTATGATCTTCTTGAGTTGTTTCATGAGCTAACTTAAGAGTGTTTAGTTCTTTAGTTAGACGCTCAATCTCCTTCATAGCATTGTCATTCGACTCTTCTCGACTATAAAGACTACTAGCATTTTCATCATTACTAAGCTCACTAGATTTATCATGCAAGAGCTCATCTTCACCAAGTAAGTCATCCTCAT
This sequence comes from Secale cereale, assembly GCA_902687465.1. Taxonomy (NCBI): domain Eukaryota; kingdom Viridiplantae; phylum Streptophyta; class Magnoliopsida; order Poales; family Poaceae; genus Secale; species Secale cereale. The sequence continues at coordinate 587,390,944 of LR738715.1, forward strand.
CACTATCAAAGTCAATGAATTCAGGGTGTGTTACCTTGGGGCCTTTAGCCATGAAGCATCTTCCAATTCCCTCATTTGGTGAATCAAATAAGTCGTAGGAGTTGGAGTTGGAGGATACGAGTGCAAGTCCGGCAACACCTTCATCTTGACTATAGTCGGAGTCGGAGTGATAGCTTCCATCGGATTGACTGTCAGAGTCGGAGCCGGAGACCCATTCACCAACATGAGCTTGATGTCTTCTTCTTGTATAGCTCCTTGATGACTTGTCTTTCCTCTCCGAGTCCTTGCTTCTCCGAGAAGGTCTTCGTTCATAACGATCATCTCTACTCCTTCTCTCTCTCCGAGGTGACTCATCTCTTGCTTTCCTTTTTGGAGACTCTTCTCTTCTCTTGTGGGGAGCCGTACACTCATTTGAGAAGTGTCCGGGTCTTCCACAATTGTAGCAGTTTCGATCACGACTAGAAGATCTCTTTCCATCATATGATCTAGACTTTGAGCTTCTTTCTTTGCCTCTATTCTTGTAGAACTTGTTGAAGTTCCTGACCATTAGGCTTATGTCTTCATTGGAAACTAACTTGTCACTTGAGGTAGTAGGAGCATCACTTGTAGCTTTGTAAGCACCACTTGACTTGTTGTGAAGCTCTTCCTTATCCTTAAGTGTCATCTCATGAGCAACAATCCTTCCAATGACTTCAGTTGGCTTGAGAGTCTTGTAATTTGGCATCATTTGGATCAAAGTGCACACGGTGTCATACTTTCCATCCAAAGCTCTGAGAATCTTCTTAATGATGAATCGGTCGGTCATTTCTTCGCTTCCTAAGCCAGCAATCTCATTTGTGATGAGAGCAAGCCTAGAGTACATTTCAGCGACTCCTTCACCATCCTTCATCTTGAACTTGTCAAGTTGACCTTGAAGAATATCTAGCTTTGATTCCTTCACAGATTCAGTACCCTCGTGCATTTCAACCAAAGTATCCCAAATCTCTTTAGCATTTTCAAGACGGCTGATTTTGTTGAACTCTTCGGGACACAGGGCATTGAAGAGAATGTCACAAGCTTGAGCATTGTTTTGCAACATCTTCAGTTCTTCGGGTGTAGCTTCGCGATCCGGAACTTTTCCTTCTTCAAAGAAGTCACCTTGCATGCCAACACAAATAATGCCCCATGCGGCTGGGTTATGACCAAGAATATGCATTTTCATTTTATGCTTCCAACTAGCAAAATTTGTACCATCAAAGTAAGGACCTCTACGATAATTACCCTCACTAGACGCCATACTCTCCTAGGTTGTGAAACCAAGCTTATGGAGTCCAATGCAATGGAAACCAAGGCAATGGAGACCAAAGCTCTGATACCACTTGTAGGATCGAAGTAGGTCTAGAGGGGGGGTGATTAGACTACTTGACAATATAAAAAATCTGCCTTTAGGTCATGCAATGTTTTTGGCAGTTTAACAAACAAGATCAGTTCAAGTAACACCCTACACATGCAATTCTAGAGTTTATGCAGCGGAAAGTAAATTGCACATGTAAAAGAGAGGTGGAGAAGATCAAACGCAGTTTGGTGACACGGAGATTTTTGTCGTGGTTCCGATAGGTGGTGCTATCGTACATCCACGTTGATGGAGACTTCAACCCACGGAGGGTAACGGCTGCGCGAGTCCACGGAGGGCTCCACCCACGAAGGGTCCACAAAGAAGCAACCTTGTCTATTCCATCACGGCCTACGCCCACGGAGGACTAGCCTTACTCGGGGTAGATCTTCACGAAGTAGGCGATCTCCTTGCCCTTACAAACTTCTTGGTTCAACTCCACATCACGACGGAGGCTCCCAAGCGACACCTAACCAATCTAGGAGGCACCACCCCCCAAAAGGTAATAGACGGTGTTGATGGTGATGAACTCCTTGCTCTTGTGCTTCAAGTGATACACTCCCCAACACTCAACTCTCCTCACTGATATGGCTGTGGTGGAAGAAAGATTTGAGTGGAAAGCAACTTGGGAAGGCTAGAGATCAAGTTTCATATGGTAGGAATGGAATGGCTTGATCTCAACACAAGGGTAGGTGGTTCACTTCTCAGAAAGTGTGTGGTAGAAGTGGTGGTACTTTCTGATGGCTCTCCTCACGAATGAGGAGGGGGTGGAGGGGTATATATAGCCTCCACACAAAATCCAACCGTTACACACACATTTGACCAATCTCGGTCAGACCGAAGTTAAAACTCGGTTAGACCGAAAGTTCAAATATAGTGAACGTTGGGATTTTCGGTGGGACCGAAAATACCATCTCGGTGAGACCGAAGTGAGTCAAAGGTTAGGGTTTGCCATCTCGGTGAGACCGAAATATAAACTCGGATATTCCGAATTGATGTCAACTGATCACAGAAGGTTGGCAGCCCTTTTTCGGTGAGACCGAAACTCAGAATCGGTGTGACCGAGAATTTAGGGTTTGGAGAAACAACTGAAGTGGTTCATCTCGGTGGGACTGAGTTGGAGAAATCGGTGTGACCGAGATTACTTATGGGTGTGTGTTAAGTAGTGAATAGTGCTGATAGTTGAGGGAGTTAGATCACCAAGCACTTGAGCAACGAGAACATTAACACAACCTCATCCCCTTTTAATAGTATTGGCTTTCCTATGGACTCAATGTGATCTTTGATCACTAAACCAAAAATGGAGTCTTGAGCTTTTGCCAATGCTTGTCTTAGCATTTTGAGGGGTCCACTTCTTCAGACATTTCCATACCCACATCATCGAACTTTTCTGAAATGATTCTCAAGAGAATATTAGTTCAATGATATATATGTTGTTATTAATTACCAAAACCACCCGGGGATTAGTTGCACTTTCACTCTTCTTGTATCTGTGCAGACCCATCCTTGTCGAGGCCAGAGCTTGTCGGGGAAGCCCCCTGCTTGTCGCTGGATGAGCTTGCCGGGGCTGCTGGCTCTTCATCTGCCTCCCTTTCCGCTACCAACGCAGCATTAACCACTTGATTGGTTGCTGCTAAGTACAGCAGCAACTTCTCTTGGGGCTTAGGTGCGACAAGTATTGGAGTGGAGGACAGGTTCCTTTTCAAATCTTGCAGCGCTGCCTCCGCTTCCGGAGTCCATTTCATTGGACCTGCCTTTTTCAAGATTTTGAAAAACGGCAGGGCGCGTTCTGCGGACTTAGAAATGAACCTGCTGAGAGCAGCCACCCAGCCGGCGAGCCTTCGTACATCCTTGACGCGCTTCGGAGCTTCGATCTGCTCAATGGCTTTGATCTTGTCGGGATTGGCTTCAATCCCCCTCTGGGACACAAAGAACCCGAGAAGCTTACCGGAGGGGACTCCGAACACGCACTTCTCGGGGTTAAGCTTGAGTTGTATCTTGCGCGGATTCGCAAAGGTTTCATCTAGATCTTGAATCAGAGTATCCTTGTCCTTGCTCTTGACCACTATATCATCCATGTAAGCTTCTACATTCCTGTGTATCTGTGGCTCAAAAGCAGTGTGGACTACCCTCGCAAACGTTGAACCGGCATTCTTCAATCCAAAGGGCATGCGTATGAAGCAGTAAGTGCCACATGGAGTAATGAACGCGGTCTTCTCTTCATCTTCTTCAACCATAAATATCTAGTGGTATCCTGAATAGGCATCAAGAAACGAAAGCAACTAACATCCAGCCGTGGAGTCAACAATCTGGTCAATGCGCGGCAAGGGAAATGGATCTTTGGGACAAGCTTTGTTCACATCGGTGAAGTCTATACAAAGCCTCCACTTCCCATTCGCTTTGCGCACGACAACAGGGTTGGCCAACCACGTGGGGTGAAGTACACCTCTGACAAGGCCTGCTGCTTCCAGCTTCTTGATTTCTTCTGCAATAAACTCTTGGCGCTCCACCGCTTGCTTTCTAACCTTCTGCTTGACGGGCCGCGCATGAGGACAAACGGCAAGCTTGTGCTCAATCACTTTCCTGGGAACACCGGGGATGTCAGACGGTTGCCATGCAAACATGTCGACATTCGCCCGCAGGAAAGCAACGAGCGCGCTTTCCTATTTAGGATCGAGCGTGGCACTGATGGTGAAAGTACCACCAGTGCCGTCCTCCTTGGCGGACACCTTCTTGGTTGTGGGTGGAGCTGCCATCGCCTTCTTGCACTTGCCGGTGGAGCTCAATGGTGCGTCCTCAACGGCAGCGCAGCACTCCGAGGAGGTGCGATTGCTGGAGTGGGCCCTAGAGCTCTTGCCGGACTTGGTCTTGTTCTTCCCCCCGGGAGCTTCAGCGGCAAGTGTCTTGCTATCTGTTGCGGCTGCTGCGTCCCGGTAAATCTTGTCGGCACAGATAAGCGCATCCTTCTTGTCGCCGGGGACAGAGATGATGCTTATCGGGGCTGGCATCTTGAGCATGTTGTAGGCATAATGAGAGGCTGCCATGAACTTGGCGAGCGCTGGACGTCCAAGTATCCCATTGTAAGGCAATGAGATATCGGCGACGTCAAAGGTGATCCTCTCAGTCGTGAAGTTCAGCTCTCCGCCGAAAGTCACCGGCATTGTGATTTTCCCCTTCGGCTTGCTCCTTCCCGGGTTGATCCCTTGGAATGTGTCGGTTTCCTCGAGCTCGCTGTCGGGGATCTGTAGTTTCCGTACCACAGCAGAGGAGATCAGGTTCAGGCCGGCCCCGCCGTCAACCAGCATCTTGGTGACCTTGAGGTTCGGATGGTTGGTGAAACCAACATCGGCAAACACCCGACCGCAGTTGTGCGGTCAGGGTGATCCTCAATGTCGAAGACGATGGGCGTGCTGGACCACTTCAGAAGTTTGCGCGACTCGACGGGTGGCTCTGCTACATTAACTTCCCGCACCCATTGTTTGAGTTGGCGGTGGGAAGTATGCAAAGAGGCACCTCCATCGACGCACAGAACTTCTGTGGCCTTCTGGAACTCCTGCTCGCTGTTATCTCCGTCGTCCATGTCTTCGTCGTCGTCTTCGTCTTCGTCCTTGTCGCGGCCGCGGGGAGGTCTGTCTCCTTGCCGCAGCTTGGCCTTGCCACGGCGTCCTCCCCGGCCATTGAATGGCTGCTTCTTGCCGGACTCTCCACCACCTCGCTGGGCCTTCTCCTTGTCGCGTCGCTCGTACTCATCTTTCTGCTGCTCGACGAGGTATTCGACCCTTTTGCAGTTCTGGAGGTCATGGCCCTTGGTGTGGTGGATCTTGCAGTACTGCTTGTCGGAGCCGTCCTGCTTGTCGGTGGCCGCCATAGCGGCAGCTTCCTTGCCGGAGCCACCAGTCTGGGCTTTCTTGGCGCCAGCCTCCTTGCCGGACTGCTCGACGACCAGTACTTCTTTGTTCTTCTTTTTCCTGTTGTTCCGCCGCCGGTTCTTCCTTGCCGGGGCGGCATCCTCACTATCTGTTCCCCCTGCTCCAGTATCCTCCCCGGGGAGTCTCCTCCCCTCTTTAGCGCGTGCGCACTTGTCGGCCAGGGCATAAAGCTCACTGACGTCTCGGATCTTGCACATCGCCATTTCCTCCCTCATCCTGCGGTTGCGCACGTTCTGGTGGAACGCGCTGATAACCGCGGCAGGATGGAAGTCTGGGATGTTGTGCTGGACGCGGCTGAATCTCTGGATGTACTTTCGCAGGGACTCTCCTTCCTTCTGGGCAAGTATATGAAGGTCGCTCTCCTGGCCATGAGGCTTGTGGCCACCTGTGAAGGCACGGACAAACTGGTGGCACAGGTCGGCCCAAGAAGAAATAGAGTTTTCCGGCAAGTGCATGAGCCAAGATCTGACGTTTGGCTTGAGCACTAGCGGGAAGTAGTTCGCGAGTATCTTCTCGTCTCGTCCCCCGGCAGCCTGCACCGCGATGGTGTAAATGCTGAGGAACTCCGACGGATGAGTCTTGCCGTCGTACTTCTCGGGTACGTCGGGCTTGAAGTTTTTCATGCTGGGCCACTGGACTCGCCGCAGCTCACGAGTGAACGCATGACAACCCGCCGCGTAAGGCAAGTCGCCTGGTTCCCCGGGCGCGTGCATGTCGACAGCGGGCCCAGCGCGCTGCTCGGATTGACGTCGCGCTTCTCTCCGACGCTCGATGCGGGTCCGAGCGTCTTCTTGCCGTCGGTCGTCAAGGACTTGGCGCTGATCGCGGCGAGCCCGCGGATCCGATGACGCTGTGGAGTCATCGTCGAGGTTGATTCGGCGGGTTGGCGATTTTGGCCTTCGGGGCGGGGAGTGCACGGTGGTTGCACCCCCGGGAGTTTTGTCTCCATCAGCCCGTGCCTGGCTAACTTGCCGCGGCCGCGACGTCGTCGGCTGCTGTGGCGTGTCGTTGTTGGCGAAGGCGATGAGGCTTTGGATAGTGGCCCTCCAGTCGTCGGCCTTGTCGGCCGCTGGAGGGAAGTCGAGGAGTAGCTGAGCTCAAGCTAGAGCTTCTGCTGGAGTGGCGGGGAGCGGTGGCGAGCGGTGCAAGGAGTGAGATATGCTCGGACTTCTAACTGCGTTAGAAGGAGCAGGGTCTCGTCCCGGCGACCGCGCCTTGCTCGTGCCAGCACGTTGGCCTTGAGCGTCCCGCGACACGCCAGTTTGACCTTGTCCCAGCAAGCGTATGGTACCTTGTGTACCACGTCGTTGCCGGTCCGGCACCTCCTGAGAGGGGCGCGGTGCGTGCACGGATGCCGAGGTCTTGGAATGCGCCCGGTCGTCCGTCTTGTCCTTGGACTTAGCGGCGCCGTGAGCTTCCTCGCCGGCGTCCGTCCTTCCACCAGCGTCTACCCCACCGACCGTTGGCTCTGGTGGCGGCGGGATCAACGCAGACGGGCCTGCTACCTCCGAAGCCTTTTTCTTCGGGGGCATGTCGATGAAGTCGATGAAGTTGCTAGAGATTTCGCCCACGTGAACGCCGGATCAGGTTTACACAACCTCGACGCAGCCCCCTACCTGGCGTGCCAAAGATGTCGGGGAAACTGATCACCCACGAACACCTATGGGACCGGAGCCCCTTTTCGGTACGGCAAGGGGGGCGGAGGATGCACAAAGAGCGGATCGAGGCGTGCACGCGAGCAGTTTACCCAGGTTCGGGACGCGCGGAGGCGTAAAACCCTACTCCTGCCTTGGTTTGTATTGTGTTCTTGGCTTGGGAGCGAGAAGAACTACAGTGTTGATCGCTAGCAGCACCTAGCGTGAGAGTGATCGATGGTCCGAACCCCTTCTACGTTGTGCATGGGCCTCCTTTTATAGGTCAAAGGGGTCACCAACAGGTGGCAACGCAGTCGAGGGTAAAAACGTAAAAGCGGTGGTAGTTGAAACAGTGTATGCATAGTGGTCTATACCTAACTCTGACGGCAGGGGACAAAGGAATTAAATTCCCGTCACCGTCGCCCTAAACAGTGCAAAAAGCGTCCGTCAGGGCGTCTCCGTCTGCCACGACGGTAGCCTCGTCATCGCATCTTGCCACCGTGTACCCCAGGCTGCACAGCCTTCCGCCACGTGCGCCTGGAAGGGCCCCAGGGCGACGCGTGGGCGGATGCGCTGGAGCGCGGGTACCTAGTGGAAGTCTGCCGCGGCAAGCGCCTTGCCGCGGCCGCCATCTTGCCGCGCCCGTGAGCTTGACGCTCTCCGGGCCTTGCCGGGGCGCGCGGCGTGTCACGGCAAGTTTCATGAAATGCCACGTTTGGCCTTCCCGGCAAGCTCCTCTTGCCAGGGTCTTGTGCTAAAGAAGTGGTCTTGAGCCTGGGGTGGCCTTCCCGGCAAGCTCCTCTTGCCGGGGCCTTGTCTCTTTAACTTGAATACTTTGTTCTTGAATGGCTCTGAAGGAAACACGGTGGGCCTTGGCGGACGCGCGGCAAGCCCTGCCACGGGACGCTGCGACTGCCCGTGCACAAGTTCGGGATACTAAGGTACCCCTACTTTAGTACACCAATAATGAGTGAATAGTGTATGCTCTGTCAGCAATAGTGGCCACGGTATGGTCATCTTGTCAGTGTCGTGTCAGATGGGACGTCGTAGTTGACTTCGCGTAGTAGGCCGGCTGGAGCAGCCGGACAGGGAGCCGGCCGGGCGGCAGGATGGAGAGTTCGGCCGGGTTGAGGGACTTAGCTGGGTTGAGGGACTTGGCCGGGTTGAGCAACCCGGCCAAGTGCGAGCCAGATTGAGGGGCGTTGCTGGCCCCGATGTTTTTGAAGCGTCGTTTGCCGTCTTGGGCCTACCCGGGGGGTCATCCCCCTGACAGTGAAGGTGTCGCTGAAATGTACTCTAGGCTTGCTCTCTTCACAAATGAGATTGCCGGCTTAGGAAGCGAAGAGATGAACGACAGATTCATCATCAAGAAAATCCTAAGAGCCTTGGATGGAAAATATGACACCGTGTGCACATTGATCCAAATGATGCCCAACTACAAAGATCTCAAGCCAATGGAAGACATTGGAAGAATTGTTGCTCATGTGATGTCACTCAGAGATAAAGAAGAGCTTCACAACAAGTCTAGTGGTGCTTACAATTCTTCATGTGATGCTCCTACATCATCAAGTGAGAAACAAGTCTTCAATGAAGAATTGAGCTTAATGGTGAAGAACTTCAACAAGTTCTACAAGAATAGAAGCAAAGAAAGAAGTTCCAAGTCAAGATCCTAAAATGACAAAAGATCTTCTAGTCATGAGCGTAATTGCTACAATTGTGGAAGACCAGGACACTACTCCCATGAGTGTACGGATCCCCACAAGAGAAGAGAAGACTCACCTAAAAGAAGGAGTAGAAGAGAAGATTCACCACCAAGAGAGAGAAGGAGTAGATATGATCGTTATGAACGAAGACCTTCTCAGAGAAGAAAAGATTCGGAAAGGAAGGACAAATCATCAAGGAGCTATACAAGATGAAGACATCAAGCTCATGTTGGTGAATGGGTATCCGCTTCCGACTCCGATAACTACTCCAAGAGAAGCTATCACTCCAACTCAAAAGATATTCAAGATGAAGGTGTTGCCGGAATTTCTCTTGTGTCAACCAACTCCTACGACATATTTGACTCACCAAATGAAGGAATTGAAAGATGCTTCATGGCTAAAGGCCCTAAGGTATCACACCCCGAATATCTTGATTTTAATAGTGATGAAGATGACTTGCTAGGAGATGATGATTTACTTGTTGGTAGCAATAGTAATGAAACCTATGATGAAAACTATGATGAAATTGCTATTAATCATGCTAATCAAGATAAAACGAATGACAATGATAAGGAGAAGATTGAGCATCTAACTAAAGAATTAAACAATCTCAAGTTAGCTCATGAAACTACCTTATAGGATCATCGAGAACTTTTGAGGACCCATGAGAAGCTACGCTTTGAAAAGCTCAATCTAGAGCAAGAACATTAGTTGTTAAAATCAATCAATGATGATCTTCATAAGAAAAGTTCTTGTTACATTGCCAAGCGTTTACTCTTGTCTACTTACATGCCACCAGTAAAATCTAGCAACAAGAACAAGAAAGATTCTTCCTCTAGTAGTAACAACAATCATGCTAAATCCAATGATGTTGCTTCTAGTAGTTCTCTTGATTCCTCTAACGATTCTCTTAGCCAAGTTACACTTGAGCAAGAAAATAGCTTATTGAAGGGAATTATAGAGAAAGGTGTTTACAAGAGCCTTGCCGGGAGTAAGCAATTCGAGGAAATTGTATGCAAGTGAGGAAGGCATCGAAAGAATCAAGGTGTTGGTTTTGAACGAAAGTTCAATGACAATGGAGTTGAGTGGGAAGAAGATAAATACCCCAAGACCCAAGTTGTCCCTCAACAAGTGAAGTATGATCCTACTTCCTTCAAGGGGACACATGCACAAGATGATATTCCACCACAAGACCACAAGCTAAAGGGCAAGGGCAAGCTTCAAGAATAGATTGATGCATTTGAAGAAACTCCTAAGGCCTTGGTCAAGTGGGTTCCCAAGACTACATCAAGCTCTACTTCATCAAGTATGACTACAACTCCAAGGATTCCCATCAAGTTGATGTGGATCTCGGAGAAGAAGAACTAGAAAGTTCTTGAGGGTGACTCCACCAACATACTTCACGCATATCATCTTGGCGAGGACAAGTGCAAACAACTTCCACATCTTGCACTAGTTCAAGGAGTCACAAACCCTCTTTTTGGTAATACAAGGGACAAGGTAACATAATGCTTTCGTTGACATCATCTTGTGTGCAATTCACTTTATGTCCATGGATATATTTGTTTGTTCCATGTGGGACTAACCCGTGTAGGTATTGAAAGTGCAACTCACTCCAATGGATTGCTCCAAATGATCTACATCAACATTGAGCATCCACATCTTCAACATCTACATGAAGTCATCATCAACAAAACCCAAGGTTATTTCATCCCTCTTAGGGGGGATATTACATCTAGGGGAGCTTTACTCTAAGAATTGAGTTAAAGCAACTCTAATGATGTGAAAACACCAATGCTTTATGTAAAAATGGTAACCCCACTTGTGCTTAAGCGATGAGTATGACCTATGATCAAATGTTATCATTTGACTCCTAAGTCAATATACTCATATATAGATGACCTAGTCATCGCCAATTGCTTGATAGATGCTAGAATGTTTGTGCATGATTTTCCATATATTTCATTTGCCATTTTATTGTGTGAGCATGTTGGTTGCATATTTTAATCATTCGAGGACATCCATTTGTTGCTTTGATTGTTTGGCTCTCTTTCTTTTGCCAAATGGATGGACAAGAATGCCTAAGCACTCCCTCTAGCTATCTATGCTTTTCTCGTCTCAAACTCTATTCATGCTATACATCACAAAGTTTGAACAAGTCTCTATTGGACCCACCGAGTGAGGAGCACTCGGTGTCACCGATCTGATCAGGGCTTAACTTCCAAATCCTCCAAAGTGCATTTCGGTCATACCAACAAATCTCACTCGGTCCCACCGAAATCATTTAGGTTGATCAGTTTTTGTATCTCGGTGAAACCGAATAAAACGTCTCGGTCCAACCGAGTTGCAACAGCCCAGTGATAAAATGCATCTCGGTGCCACCGAAATAGTTTTCTCGGTCCCACCGACGGATCTAGGTATATAACTCGCGGACATAATTTTTGGAAACTTCTCCAATAGTTCTAATCTCGCACCCCAGCTATGCCACCAACGTGGTCCAAGGATCTTCACCATTGTCTCCAACCGCCTCCTGCTGTTGGAATCCATCGCCGCCGAGGGCATTCGTCTCCGCCCCTCGTCGCTGTAGGAGATCGTCACCAAGTTAGGGTATGACTTGCTTGTTTTGTATTCTCCAAATCTAATTCATGCACAAAACAACTTGCCATTGATCTTTCCACGTTTGCAAACTTCCTATCCAGCAAAACTAGTCTTTAGGTTAGATGGATTTCGAAAAACTTAGGGTTAGTTATCCTCCGAACCCATCTCGGTCCGACCGATTTGCAAGTCTCGGTGTCACCGAGTTGGCGTAAGCCATTGCACTGATACACTTCGGTCTAACTGAATTGTATCACTAGGTGAGACGGAAACTAGCAGCTCAGTGAAACCCTAGCAACTCGGAGCCATCGAAAACTACCTCGGTCTTACCGAAACAAGTATGGTTTGGCTCTGTCTTTGCTTCGGTATCACCGAACTGGTAAAGTCGGTAGCACCGAAATGGATTCTGCAGAAAACTAAAGTTAAGTTTTTCAAATCAAATTTTTGAAAACCAGCTGTGCATTTGCAGTTAAACGCAAATATTTAATAATGCACAAATTTAGGGGGAGCTCTTCCATATCACATACTTCTCAAACCAATGATATATTTCATTCTTTAATCATTTGTCAAAGCTTTGATCTATATGTTGTCAGCAATTACCAAAAAGGGGGAGATTGAAAGTGCAACTAATCCCCGAGTGGTTCTGGTAATTTATAACAACATATAGATCATTGAACTAATGATTCCTCAAGCTAAATATTTTAGGAAAGTTCAATGAATGGCATGGCTATTGTGGAGATGTGGACCCCTCAAAAAGCTAAGGAAGCAAGTTTGACAAAAGATCAAGACTCTACCTTTTCAGTTTTAGTGATCCAAGATCACATTGAGTCCTTAGGAAAGCCAATACTATTAAAAGGGGATGAGGTGTTGCTTAACTAGTTGGTTGTTCACAATGGTTGATGATATGCTCCAAAACCCTCACACAACCTCTCCACTCCAAACAAGTCAAAACCAAACTGCCAAACTCGGACTCACCGATTTCCATATCCAGTCCCACCGAGTTTCCTTTGACTTAGCCAGAGCCAAAAACCATAACATTTCGGTCTCACTGATATAGGCTTTTGGTCTCACCGAGATGGTTCTGTAAACTCTCTGTTACAGGTTAATTTATTTTGGTAATACCGAGTTCATTAATCGGTCACACCGAGTTTACCTTGCCAACTCTTTGATGACCTAACCCTAGCTTTTGGTCCCACCGAGATGCCCCAGTCTGTCCCACCGAGATTCCTAACGTTCACATATTTGAACCTTTCGGTCAGACCGAGTTCACTGAATCGGTCCCATCGAGTTGGCCAAAATGTGTGTAACGGTTGGATTTTGTGTGGAGGCTATATACACCTCCACCCACTCTTCATTCACAGAGAGAGCCAGCAGAACAAGCCTACACTTCCATTACTCATTTTATGAGAGAGAACCACCTACTCAAGTGTTGAGATCAAGATATTCCATTCCTACCAGATAAATCTTGTTCTCTAACCTTCCCCAAGTTGCTTTCCACTCAATCTCTTATTCCACCATATCCAAACCTGTGAGGAGCTATTTGAGTGTTGGGGAGACTATCATTCGAAGCATTTCAACAAGGAGTTCGTTATCAAGACACCGTCTATTACCTTTTGGAGAGTGGTGTCTCCTAGATTGGTTAGGTGTCACTTGGGAGCCTCCGACAAGATTGTGCAGTTGAACCAAGGAGTTTGTAAGTGCAAGGAGATCGCCTACTTCGTAAAGATCTACCCTAGTGAGGCAAGTCCTTCGTGGGCGATGGCCATGGTGGGATAGACAAGGTTGCTTCTTCATGGACCCTTCGTGGGTGGAGCTCTCTGTGGACTCACGCAGCCGTTACCCTTCGTGGGTTGAAGTCTCCATCAACGTGGATGTACGATAGCACCACCTATCGGAACCACGACAAAAACATCCGTGTCTACGCTTGCATTTGCACTCTCCAAACCTCTTCCTTTACCTTCATATGCAATGATTTACTTTCCGTTGATATACTCTTAGAATTGCATGTGTAGATTGATTGCTTGACTTGTGCTAAGTTGCTAAAATCTACCAAGAATTAAAATTGGGAAAATGCTAGATTTTTATTTGGTGAAGTAGTCTAATCACCCCCCCTCTAGACATACTTTTGATCCTACATCAAGAAGTACGCAACTATATCACCTTCCTTATCTTAATGCTTGTGTTTGGCCCTTTTTGCACCTGTTTGTTTGCACTTGCACTATAGAACCCCCTTTAGGCATTCCCCTCCTCTATGCTACTTCTCCCTCTCATCTCTCTCTCCTCAACTAAAGACTGACAAGACAAGATACACCAAGGAATCTACTTTGGCAACCAATTAGCATTGACGACTTTAGCTACAGCCTCCTCGGCCAAGTGCAACCCCGTAGAGAGTTATGTTTACCCCTCAAGACTGGAAACTCATCCCTAGACCCTTCGAGACTTCACGAGATACCCCAACTCAAATCCTTAACCATGTGCTTAACCCACAGAATTGCAAGAGAACTAGTTAAGCCTCTATTATCTTGCACAACACTGGTTTCATTATGGAACTAGTGGACATAGTGAACGTGCACATTGTCATCCTAATATAGCACAAGAATTGACGATGCCATAGGGAAGACCAATTTGAGGATATATGAATAGAGGGAAAATGACTTGATGAGTTTATATCAATGGCCTTGAGGGATATCTGAGACTTTTTAGTGGATTAAGAGGCTTTCATATTGGTAGATGAACTTGGTGGTATCGTGTAAAGAGAGTTGCGTAACTTTCATTACCCCCGAGTAAATTGGATTTTTGTAGGACAATTATGATCGCAAGATGAAATTCTCAGAAGTGTAAGGTTTTGATTTCATCGGAGGATATTGATAGAAGATAGTAGACATTACGATAATGCCTTGGGGGAAAGTGTAGAGTAAGTCTACATGGTTCGAGTGAATTGGATTTTGACTGATGATCTCGATCATAGTACCATGTTTTCTCGATGGATGATAAACTAGGAGATTGGATTAATTGTCGGAGAATCTATATAGGCCTGACCTTGGAATTTACTTGCCCCCGATAATGGAAGTTGGTGGGTTGACTATAGTAAGGATAGCCCTTTCGGGTATATGGGGATTATAGGACATTACAAGATCAAGTGGAATGCCACATATATTGGATTTGTAGAATTAGTGGATTACGCAGCGATTGATGCAATATAATGGGCTGTTGGAGTTCATTTGTAGGAAGGAAACAAGATCTTGGAGTGGTATACGGCGTGTTTCCTTAGGATAGAGATGCAATATCTTAGATCTTGGAAGAATAGGCTGAGCACTTGGATTTTCATGTTTAAATTGAAGCTTAGCAGCTTGTACGATCTACCCAAGGATTCTTACATAGGGATAGTCATACCTATGAGTTTGGGGATAGTTGACATGTATGATTTAGTTAGACCTCCTCTTGGCAGTCTTGAGGACATTAATAGCATGAGTGATGATTGGAGTTGACCTATAAGAGAGAATTCTTTTAGTAATATGATGTGCTTTGTTTGAAGGACTAGGTGGAACAATTGGCATCTAAGAAACTGTGCTTAAGAATAAGATGATAAACGTTTACCCACATACTAGAATCCTTGAAACACTTAAACACTACCAAGTCAAAATGTAGTCGGATTATGACCATGGGATTTGGCTCTAGGCTGGGAAGACCTTTGCCAAAACTCAACCATGACCACCACCAATACCCCAACCCACTTTATGAACCCTGTGGGCAAGTCATCATGGGGTACTTGGACAAGTTGGGTGTCATCATTATGTGGTGACCTACTTGTCTACCTGAAGACGGAAGAAGAGCCATTCAGCTGGTTAAGGAAAATTTGAAGACCATCGTATCCACGAGGAAGAACTATACCAACCACCGTCATCAAGAAGTAAACTTCCGTGTCGAAGACCATGTGTATCTGCAAGCCCCTCCTCTCGAAGGAACCAAGAATTTCCATGTGAAAGGGAAGCTCACACCAAGATTTATTGCCCCCCTCCAAGATCACTACAAGACGAAGAGAAGATGGTTACCAACTGGAGTTGCGACCTGAGATATCCGAAGTGCCCAATGTTTTTCCCACACGACACAACTCCGGAAGTGTTTCCGACTTCCTAATTGACCCTATCTCTACAAGGACATCGATCACCAAGCCATCGACCTCCAGCTCATTATGACCCACGTAAGAGACCTGTTAGCAACCGGGATCACGCAGAACGTGATACACAAAGCCACACCATCAAGTACTTCAATGTTCAATGGAGCACCACTCGGAAGCAGAAGTAGTGTGAGGAAGTAAAGACTACCCCAGATCCAGTTTTCATATTCCTTTCCACGCCTAGTTTGGGAATCTCGGGGACGAGATTCTTGTAAGGGGGGTAGGTCTATCACACCATGATTTTCATGGCACAACACTTAAGCTAATAAATCATGACAAATTATGGTTTGACAAAAACATTTGCGTGTTTTGGTCTTTGCTTAATTTGATTTTTGTGTGTTGGTTGCAAGTGCTCTAAAAATCAAATAAATCCTCCAACT
Source organism: Secale cereale (assembly GCA_902687465.1). Taxonomy (NCBI): domain Eukaryota; kingdom Viridiplantae; phylum Streptophyta; class Magnoliopsida; order Poales; family Poaceae; genus Secale; species Secale cereale. The sequence goes on from LR738715.1 coordinate 587,406,734, forward strand.
CTTGTACTCCCTGTACTTGATCCAAAACCTTGCCCAATGATCATGCCATGTGTATAGGACATAATAGTATCATCTTACAAAAATATTTTTGCCAAAAAAGTATTAAATTAGGTTTTCCAAAAACCCCTGAATTGAGGCTTGAACAACAAGTACTTAATTAAGGGTGTGAAAAAACTTTCAAAAATTATATTTGAATCCTATTAGATATAGGACTCCCAAAAACTACAAAAATATTATTTTCGAAGTTATTTTTCTATTTCATTGAAAGGCTTTTTCTTAAGGCCGGAAATGGTCTTTAATAGATTAAAATTATTTTAATGTTTCAAAAATATTTTATAAAATTTAGGGAAGCTCAGTGGACATATATTGTCCATATATATGAGTTTCAACACATGGTCATGTTCAAAATATTGGTCCAATCCATCAAAAACCCTTTCGGGATATTTTAAGCTTTTGAAGTATTTACAAAGGAAATATTCCTCATTAATTCCAAGAAAATTCTATAATTTCACAATTGGCATATTTGATGATCTTGCCAAGCCTCATGTCTTGGAAAACAAGATAACATCACCAAAACCCCTCAAAACTATTTCTGTCCGTTTTGAAGTTTGAGAAACTTTACATTGCTAAACATGTCCAAATGCTCTCAAACTTGGTGCGCATGCTCAAATGGTGTAACTATGCCTACATACCAAATTGCACAAGTTGGAGAGAAGGATAACTTGATCAAAGTGCCCCAAAACCCTCTCTGACCAAATCCAAGTTTGAACAACTCTACATTCCAAACTTTCTCCTTTTGGTCTCAAATTTTGTGGACATTCTCAAACATCCTAATAATGAAACTACACCAAGTAGTGCATCAAGGGGAAAAGACTTGCATTTGTAAATCTTGGAAAACTCATTTATGTTGATTTCTAGGGTTTGCCAAAGTTACATTGGCAACTTACTTCAAATGAGCTCAAAATTGGTGGACAAACTCAATTCTATATGCCACTTGATCATGTTAATTTTCAAGTTATCGGTGTCAAAACCGGCGGATCTCGGGTAGGGGGTCCCAAACTATGTGTCTGAGGATTGATGTTAACAGGAGGCAGGGGACACGATGTTTACCCAGGTTCAGGCCCTCCCGATCGAGGTAAAACCCTACTTCCTGCTATATTAGTATAGATGAATATGAGTACAAGAGTTGATCTACCCCGAGATCGTAAAGGCTAAAACCCTAAGTTTCAGCCTATGAGGATTGTATGATTCTCTAGCCTCTACGGACTAAACCCTCCGGTTTATATACACACCGGAGGGGCCTAGGGTTTGTACATACCATCTTGCAGAGGAAGGAAAATCTACACCCGAGCCTAAACTTGCCATCATAAGAATCTAGGATTCCCATCCGGATACGAGAGATGATCTTCTAAAGTATTCTTCATGACCAACCAGTCCGGCCCACCAGGAGTTTATCTGGCCACCTGTGGATCCCCCGATCCCCTGAACCTGTCTTTGATGATGACGAGTTCGGCTTCCGTATTGTCTTCGGCATTGCAAGGCGGGTTACTACTCCGAATATATCTTCTGCAAATTGATGGATTGTGTTTGGCTCTGCAAGATTAGTACAACCCTTAGCCTCGAAGGAAAGGCTTTTAAAGAAAATGAATAATGTGTCTTTACTGACACCTTTTGGGTGAAATGTCACATCCAACCCACTAACACATCGAACCATTTTATTTGGTCCTAGTTTCGCGTTTCGAGGCATATCCTCATTGACATGTCCCGTCAGAATAGAAATCGTGCCCGCTTATTGTGGAAATTATCATCATTGTGACATGAGCACCCACGCCGCGCACTACGCACGACCGCTTTGGGAATTGCCGAGTTTTATGGCTAAGGTCGGGGGGACGCTCTGTATTCACAGTGTTATAAAAGGACACCAATCCCTTTCATCAACCCCACGCCTTCCTCAAGCTCGAGCTCTCCAATCTCCCTTGCCCCTGTACTCTTGTCTCCTGCGCCCACAACTCCTTGCTCCTCAACCACTATGTCGGTGTATTTGGATCGACACCCATGGGATCACAAGAATCCCTACTACGGTTGCGAGGCGCGGGGTTGAGAGAAGAGCGGATCTAACAGTCAGGACACAGTTCCTTTACCCAGGTTCGGGCCGCAAAGATGCGTAAAACCCTACTCCTGCTTTGGTGGATTATATGTTTGTGTTCTTCAGCTAGTGAGGAGCTCCGAAAGAGTTGTGAGGAGTTCTAAAAAGCCGAATCCTCCTCCTGGTCGCCTCGGGCCTCCTTCTATAGGAAAAAGGGGTTGCCACAGTGGCACACAGGAGGTGGAAAGGGTACAATGATGTGAGGTTATCCCTGGCATTACAGGACAAGGCGCATTTAATGCGCTTAGCTTAGGTGTCCTTGCTTTATCGGGAACAAGGGGAGACGTCCGTCTTGTCCGTCGCCGCTCCTCCTCGTGTTGACACGCGCCCTGGCCAGCGGTGCCTGAGGTGCCATGTAGACAGGCAGGCAGCTGAAGTGGCGCAACGATGGGTCTCCACGAAGATCTGCGAGTTGCCACGCAGGAGCCTGTCCAGCTGGTTGGGTCGGCAGCTGCGTGGGGTGATGGAAATACAGTTGGTGCGGGCCTGATGGTGGCCCTGCGGGTGTCCTCGGCAAGGGCCTTGCTGGGGCCTCGGCAAGGGCCTTGCCGCGGCGCCCGCTGTCATCCCCGGCAAGGCGCTTGCAGGAGGCCTTATGGTCCTCCTTGGCTGGGATCCCGCCAAGGGTCGTCGTCTTCTTAGCTTGTATCTGATCTTGGATGTCTTCACAAAGATCTGCATGCCACCACGGGGATATCTCCCGAATCCTCGCCCCATGGGGGCGGTGGACTCAAGGGTGATCCGCTCCGTAGGCATGGGGCGAGCTGCCATAGCAAGGGTCTTGCCGGGGCTGCCAGAGCCGGCCCTGGCAAGGGTCTTGCCAGGGCTGCTAAAACTGGCTCCCGGCAAGGATCTTGCCGGGGAAAGCCGCTTCATCCCTTTGCTCTTTGTGGTCTAGTTCTTGGCGTTGTTCCAGTCTTCATCAAGCTTCGGTCTTACCCCGGCTCACCTCCCTTGCCATGCTTGGTGTGGTGGTGCCCGTGGCTCAGACTGCCCGTGCACAGTCATAGGGGTACCAAAAGTGTACCCCTCTTTTTGTACAACGACAGGAGCCCCCGGGCCTGGGCCACACATAAGAGCGACACGTTGTTGGGCCAGGCCCAGAACGGTGTGCGGGCAGACGGGGCAGTTTTCACCGTGGTAAGATTTTCCGCGCGCTGCGCCTCCCACGACCTGCGCGCATGGCATGGGGTGGAGGGGCGTGCATGACGTGGGCGGCATGCGTCGGGCGGTTTCCGCCGGCATGCGTCACGTCATAGTAAATGCGAAAGGAGGGCAGCTTCGCGCCTTCCCCGTAAACGAAGGGAGGCGTGGAGGCGTGGCCCATTTACTGAACGGGGCCGAGGCGCGGTCGTCAAGGCGTCCACTCCCCGCGATCACGGGGTGGGGAGAGGTCGCCTCACCCGTCCCCTCGGTTCTACACGTCTGCCACGTGCCCTTCATGCGTTTGAGGTGGCGAATGGTGGAGGCGGGAAACCGAACCGTCGCTGGTTGGGGCAGTGGGTCGGTCCCGACCCCCCTCACCTTCTTTGTCATGATTGGCCGAGTGGGGCGGTCGAGCCCCAGCCCCGCCCCTTTATAAAGAGCGGGAGGGAAGGGACGGCGCCCCGCACTTCTCTATCTTCTTTCTCCTTCTGCTTCTGCTCCTCCCTTCTGTTCGCCATGAAGAGAGAATATCCCGGTTCTTTAACGGTGGCGGCGAGAGTCGCTGCTCGACAACGCGTCCCCCCTTCTCCTGCACCTGCAGTGGCCGAACCAGCCACGAGGGGAAGAGGGAGGGTGCGGGGCAGTGGGCGAGGCCGGGGCGCTCGGGGAAGAGGAGGACGGGGCGGCCCGCCGGCCTCGCCCCCGCCAGCAGCTCCTCGTCCAATGGAAGGTCATATTGGAGATGACCCTTGTGAGTTCTTCTTTAGGATGCGGAGGGAGCCGCGCCGTCGCCTTCGTCTCCCGACTCCATTTGCGGGGGAGATGGAGGTGGATCCACCGGAGTTGATGCGGCTGCACATGAGGGGCTGCGGAATCAGTGGTACACGGGTCCGCATCGACTTCCCGGCCCCTCATGTGATGTATCTTTGCCAAGGATGGAAGACGTTCGCTCGTATCCATAGCCTGACGGATGGGCTCACCCTCCATTTCAAGTTGATGGAGGATGGCCATCTCTCTGTCAAGGTGTTCAGGCACCTCGGGACTCGTGCGAGGTGCTGCGTGGAGAGCTCCTCCGATGACGAAGACTCCTCCTCAAACGAGGGTGACGAGGAGGACAGCGACAGCGACGACGAGGGTGGTGGGCGGCAGGATGACGGGTCCGACTAGGTGTCGGGCGCCGCTCCTGGTGGCACCGGCGACCCCATCATCCATGTCGCCGGCTTCTTGAACTTCTCGGGGCCGTCTCCTTGGCGGCTGGCGTAGGGAGGCTGCGAAAGAGGAAGAGGAAGAAGGTGGGCGGCAAGGTCATCATGCCGGAGTACGCGGGCACCAACGCCTTCGACGCGTACTGACGTCCTGCCGCCTCGTCTTCGAGCTCTGCCTCCGGCGCCGTCATCACCATCCAGCCCTTGGGCAGCCACCGAGATGTCCTCTTGGCGTCTTCTGCCACCCGTAGCTCGCCTAGGCACCTCTTTTGCCCTTTTCGCCTCCTTGACCTACCTCCTGAGGAGAGGGGCAAGAAAGGCATTACGGGCATCTTATCTCTTTTTAGTTTGTAAGCCTTCGGGCATCTGTTAACTTTAAAACTTCTAATCTCCTTGTTCATGTTTTTTCATTCCCTATGGACTGTATCTGAACGGAATGTTTTTAATGAAAAAAGAATGTTTGCCGGGTCAGTTGTTCGCAGGTAAGACCCACAACAGGGAATAAATCCCTGATATCTCTAAGATAAACATTTTCTCGCCCGGCAACAGGCCCTGCCGTTTCCCTACTTCGCTCGACCTTTCTCACGCCTTTGGCGGAGGCAGGGATGAAGTGGGCTCTGGCTCCTTGTTTCATCCTTTTGCCGCCGCGACTACGACCAAACTTAGTCCCGGGAACGAGCCCTAGGGCCTAGAGTTATGGGAGCACGGTAGCTTAAGGAAGAGAACGAGTTTTCACATACCTCAGTCCATAATGGAATGCATGATAAGGGATAAAGAACTTATCTGAAGCTGCAGCCCCCGGCAACCCTGGTCCGCCATGGGTGAATCTTTGCCCTTGTAGCCCCCGGCAACACTGGCTTGCCGGGGCCTAGGTGCTGGTCTGTTCTCCTTTCTTTTCCCCAAGCGGCTTCGTCAAGGATGTCTGCGCGCCCTGTGAACCAAAGAAGATGGAGGAAAGACAAAGACTCGACCTCTAAGCTAGGGGTTAGCCGCCGCTAAGCACTATCAACCCTAACCAAGGATGAGACTCGACTCAGCATGTATGCTATAACTTAGGGCGCCAGCGCTTCATTTATTTATGCTCAGGGTCTGCGCCTGGCTTTGTACAAAGGGTTACATGCCTTGCCGACAAGGCTTGTACAAAAGGGTGGCTTGCCGGGGGACCCGGCAAGCCGCGCCTTATGGGTAAAACTTGCGAAGATGCTCAATGTTCGAGGAATTGCTCACCGAAACGGCATCCTCGGTCTCCAGGCGGACTGCGCCGGGCCTGGTGACTCGTATTACCCGATAAGGGCCTTCCCACTTTGGCGTCAACTTGTTCGTATTCCTGGCCGATTGAATGCGCCGGAGAACAAGGTCGCCTTCCTCAAAGCTTCGGGCACGGACCTTGCGGCTATGGTAGCGGCACAAGGCTTGCTGGCAGCGTGCTGCTCTCACAGCCGCCCAAAGACGATCTTCCTCAAGGAGCATTGTGTCATCTTGTCGCAGTTGCTCTTGCTCAAGCTCGTCATAAGCGATCACTCGAGGTGATCTATATATGAGTTCAGTGGGGAGAACTGCTTTTGCCCCGTATATCAGGGCATAGGGCGTCTGGCCGGTGGCTCGATTTGGCGTCGTTCTGATCGACCAAAGAACCGCCGGCAATTCATCAATCCAGCGCCTCCCGCTCTTGTGCAGCCTGTCAAAGGTCTTTGTCCTTAATCCTCGCAGCACTTCAGCGTTTTCCCTCTCAGCTTGACCATTGCTTCGGGGGTGAGCAATGGAAGCGAAACAGACTTTGCTGTCGAGGTCTTGGGCATATTGCATGAAGGTGCGGCTTGTAAACTGTGTGCCGTTGTCGGTCATGATCCTGTTGGGTACACCTAAACGGCACACTAGTCCCTTGAAGAACTTGACGGCTGGCTGACCTGTGACCTTCCTTACTGCCTCCACTTCTGGCCACTTTGTGAACTTGTCGATTGCAACGTACAAGTACTCAAAGCCCCCGACAGCGCGGGGGAAAGGGCCCAGTATGTCGAGCCCCCAGACCGAGAAGGGCCAGGAGAGAGAAATGGTTTGAAGGGCTTGAGCTGGTTGATGAAGTTTCTTTGAATGGAACTGGCACGCTTCACACCTGGTGAACAGTGCCGTAGCATCCTAGAGGGCAGTGGGCCAGAAGAAGCCTTGCCGGAATGCCTTGCCGGCAAGGGCCCTCGACCCTATGTGGGATCCACATATGCCTCCATGTATCTCTGCCAACAGCTCCAGTCCTTCCTCTCGAGGAATGCACTTCAATTTCACACCGTTCGGTCTCCTTCTGTACAGGACGTCATCGACGAACTGGTACATAGCAGACCGACGGGTTACTTTCTCCGCTTCTTCCTATTCCTCAGGAAGTTCCCCAGTCTGGAGGAATCGGACGGTATGCTGCGCCCACGCTGGAGCCTGGGGCTCGACGGCGAGGACCAAAGGCATTTCCTCCGCTAAGAGAGCGGCTGCCTCAACAGCAAAAGCTTGAGGCTCTGCCGGAGCTAGCCGTCCTATGGCAGGCTCAGTGTCTCCGGCAACATCCTTGCCGGCGGCTCCGAGGAGCTCGGCGGGAAAGTACTTGCCAGGCCCTGATTTCCTTCTCTTGTTCTGCTCTATTGATGGATCAACGGATGGCTGAGAAAGCTGAAGCACAAAGGTACCTGGTTCCACAAGTAGCTTGAGGGCAGCGCGCTTTGACAGGTAATCGGCGATGTCGTTCTCCGCTCGGGGAATGTGCTCCGCCTGTATACCATCAAAGTGCTCTTCCAACTTTCTCACTTCATCGACATAGGCCTTCATCAACGGGCTCTGGTAATCCTTGTTGACTTGTTTGACGACAAGCTGCGAGTCGCCCCTGACAATGAGCTTCTCGATTCCGAGGTCTGCCGCGATCCTAAGACAAGCAAGCAGCCCCTCGTACTCAGCAGTTTTGTTAGTTGATACCTCCCTGGGGAAGTGCATCTGGACCATGTACTTGAGGTGTTCTCCAGTGGGCGCAACCAGCAGTACGCCAGCCCCGGCGCCCTGCAAGGAGAAATCTCCATCAAAGTACATGATCCAGCTGCAACTCGCCTCTTTGCCGGGGAGAGCAGTTTCCTGGACTTCTTCATCAGGCGTTGCGGTCCATTCTGCGACGAACTCTGCCAGGACTCGGCTCTGGATCGTCGAGGTACTTTCAAACTTGAGGCCAAAGCTGGACAGCTCCAGTGCCCACTCTACAATCCTTCCCGTTGCATCTGGATTGTGCAATATCCGTTGTAGAGGGAGGCGAGTGACTACAGTGATCTCGTGCGCCTGGAAGTAGTGACGTAGCTTCCTCAAGGCCATAAGAAGGTCGAAGAGAAATTTCTGCAAACCAGAGTACCTTGATCTAGCCCCCTGCAAGAGGGAGCTAACAAAGTAGACCGAGTGCTGCATCATTTTCTTCTTCGGCTGCACTCCAACCGGCTGTGTCGTCCCTACACCGGTGGCATCAGGCTCTGTTGCTGCTATCACCTCATCATCAATTTCTCTCTGCGCCACTAGTGCGGCGCTGACCACTGATGTCTACACATGCTTCTATTCTTGTAGACAGTGTTGGGCCTCCAAGAGCAGAGGTTTGTAGGACAGCAGCAAATTTCCCTTAAGTGAGTAACCCAAGGTTTATCGAACTCAGGGAAGTGGAGGTTGAACGTACCCCTTTCAAGCAACCCTGCAATCAAGATACAAGAAGTCTCTTGTGTCCCCCACACACCTAATACACTTGTCAGATGTATAGGTGCACTAGTTCGACGAAGAGATGTTAAATGGCAAGTGATATGGATGGCAAAACAAAGTAATATAAATCTGTAATAAAAAGTGCAGCAAGCAAACAAGTGGTAAACGTGAGCACAAATGGTATTGCAATGGTGGAAACAAGGCCTAGGATTCATACTTTCACTAGTGGCAACTCCCAACAACATTAACATAATCGAATCACATGATATTTCCCATAAAACATGCAAGGGGGACGCACTCGGAGGTCATTCCTTTGTGGTCAAGAGAGGACGAGAATCATGTAGGGCTATAAAAGCACACCTCAAAGTTCGTAGTTCTCAATCTATGGATTTCCCAATGTCACCGCGGCCATCCAAAGAGAGTACCACAATCACCACAACATATCTAAAGGATAGTCAAAGACAAGCACCAAGAGACTCTCAATCTTCAATCCACACACAAAAGAGGAAATCACTCATGAAAATATTCTTCTAATCCATGTCCAATAGACCGCTGTCACCTTGGTCTCGGGGATTATACTAGATAAAGACAAGTGGGTACATCAATCCAATACATAGAGGAAGGGGAAATATCATGGGATCACCCTAGATTAACATAGCCTATGATCACAACGAAGATCACATCATGGGAGATAGAATTGACCACATAGCTACTGGTAGAAACCTCAGCCCCGAGGAGGAACTACTCCCGAATCATGGAGGGAGGAAGCAACGTCGATGGAGATGAATTCGGGGGCACTTCCCCGTCCCGGCAGGGTGCCGGCACAGGAATTCTGGTCCACCGAAACTTGATGGCGATGGCGGCGGAGATCGGAATTGCGTCTGGAGAAAAGGGTTCCGGAATCAGGGTTTCCGCGACGCGGTGTAAATATATGCCAAAGGGGGGCGTCAGAAGAGGTAAGGGGGTCCCAGGAGGCCTGGCGCGGCGGCCAGGAGGGGGGCCTCGCCCTCTGGGCGCCTGGAGCCCCTGTGGCCCCCCTCTGGCCCTACTTTGGACGCATGGAAGCTTCCGGAACGCTGATTTTTTATATATTTTTCCCGGAAATTTTCTGGCAATTTACGTAATGGGAAAACCTGAAATACAAAAACACCAGAAAACAGAAACTGGCACTGGGGTGCACTGAGTTAATAGGTTAGTCCAAATATGATCAAAAGTGTATGGAAGTGCATAAATATCATAGCAATATCACACAAAAGAGGCATGGAGCAAGCAGAAATTATAGATACGTTTTGGACGTATCAACCACCTGGTTTGTTGCCGCTAAGTATAGCAACAACGGTTCTTGTGCTCTAGGCGCAACTAGTATTGGCGTGGAGGAAAGATACCTCTTCAGATCTTGTAATGCTGCTTCAGCTTCTGGCGTCCACTCCATTGGGCCTGCCTTTTTCAAAATCTTGAAAAAGGGAAGGGCGCACTCGGCAGACTTGGAAATGAATCTGCTCATGGCGGCAACGCAGCCAGCAAGCCGACGCACATCCTTGACCCGTCGGGGTGCTTCAATCTTCTCTATAGCTTTGATCTTGTCTGGATTGGCTTCTATCCCATGCTGCGACACAAAGAACCCGAGAAGCTTGCTAGACGGGATGCCGAAGACGCACTTCTCAGGGTTCAGCTTGAGGTTGATCTTACGTAGTTTTACAAATGTTTCTTGTAAATCCGGTACAAGGGTTGCCCTGTTCTTGGTTTTGACCACTATATCATCCATATAAGCCTCCATATTTCTATGGAGCTGGGGTTCAAAACCAATCTGGACTGCCCTTGCAAACGTCGAGCCAGCACTCTTTAACCCGAAAGGCATTCGTACGAAATAGTACATACCACATGGGGTGATGAATGTTGTCTTCTCTTTATCTTCTCTTGTCATGAAGATCTGGTGGTAGCCGGAGTAGGCATCGAGGAATGACAGTAGGTCACACCCCGCCATGGAGTCAACAATCTGGTCTATGCGCGACAACGGGAAGGGGTCCTTGAGACAAGCTTTATTGATATCTGTGTAATCAATACACAGCCTCCACTTCCCATTTGCCTTGCGCACTACCACTGGATTAGCCAACCACGTTGGATAGAGCACTCCTCTTACCAAACCCGCAGCTTCCAGTTTCCGGATCTCCTCGGTGATGAACTCTTGTCGTTCCAAAGCTTGCTTTCCGACCTTCTGCTTGACGGGCCGCGCATGAGGACAGACAGCAAGGTGGTGCTCAATCACCTCCCTGGGAACGCCGGGGATGTCAGATGCTCGCCAGGCAAACACGTCGACATTCGCCCGATGGAAGGTGACGAGCACGTCTTCCTATTTGTTGTCAAGGGTGCAGCTTATTGTGAAAGCCCCTCCCGTGCCGTCCTGCTTGACGGAAACCTTCTTGGTTCCCGGCGGTGTGGCCCTGGATCTCTTGTTTCTGCCGGTGGAGCTCTCTGGCACGTCCTCGACAGGAGCGCGACACTCTGAAGAGGTGCGCTTGCCGGAGTGGGTGTCCGAGGTCTCACCGGTCTTCTTCTTTCCGGTGGAGCTCTCCGGCGCGTCCTCGACGGGAGCACAGCACTCCGAAGAGGTGCGCTTGCCGGAGTGGGCGCCCGAGGTCTCACCGGTCTTCTTCCTCTTTCCTTCCGGGGTTCCAGTGGCGGGAGCAAGTGCCCTCGTAGCGGCAGTTGCTGCAACTGCTTGCTGGTACAACTGGTCAGCGCAAATTAGCACATCTTTCTTATCGAAGGGGAGGGTGATGATCGTCACAGGCCCTGGCATCTTCAGGGTGTTGTAGGCACAGTGTGATGCTGCCATGAACTTGGCCAGTGCTGGGCGGCCGAGGATCCCGTTGTAAGGCTGGGGGATCTTGGCAACATCGAACACGATCCTCTCTGTCCTGTAGTTCAGATCACTTCCAAAAGTCACGGGCAGCGTGACTTTCCCCTTCGGTTGACTTCTCCCTGGGTTGACCCCCTGAAATGTGCCCGTTTCTTCGAGGTCTCCATCAGGAACTTGCAGCTTCTCGATAACGGTGGGCAAAAGTAGGTCCAGACCGGCCCCGCCATCGACTCGCATCTTTGTCACCTTGAGATTGTGTATTGTCGGTGAAACCAACAATGGCAAGCACCCGACTGCAGTAGTGCGATCAGGGTGGTCCTCGGCGTCAAAGATGATAGGTGTGCTAGACCATTTCAGCGGATTTTGGGCACCGGACGATGGCTCCGCCGCAATAATCTCACGCGCCCACTGTTTAAGTTGGCGGTGAGCTCCACCGGAAAGATGATAGGTATGCAGCGAGGCGCCACCATCGACGCACATGGCGTCCGTAGCCTTCTGGAACTCTTGGCCGCCGGACTCGTCGTCCTCTTCGTGATCGTCGTCTTCAGGCCTTCTATCGCAGCCCCGGGCGGGCCTTTCCTACTGTTTCTCCTTGCTGCGACGGCCTGCCTGGCCGTCACGCTTCTTGCCGGACCCTTCAGCGCCGTCCTGGCCCTTCTCCTTGTCCCGCCTCTCGTATTCAGCCCTTTGCTTCTCAGCAAGGAGCTCAACCTGGTGGCAGTCCTGGAGATCATGGCCTTTGGTGCGATGGATCTTGGAGTATTGCTTGTCGGAGTTTCCTGGCTCCTCGGCAGCCGCCAAGGCCTGGCAAGCGACGCACCCAGCAATCTCCTTGCCGGGGTCACCCGCCCTGGTTTTCTTGGCGGAGCCTGCGTCATCAGACCCCTCGACGGAAAGTACGTCTTTACCCTTGCGCGTCCTGTTGCGGTGCCGGCCCTTCTTCGCTGGGGCGGCAGTATCCTCGTCTGAAGAATCGGTTTCCGCATCGGCGCCTTCGCCGGGGTACTTCCTTCCCTCTTCAGCCCGGGCACATCTGTCAGCAAGAACATAGAGTTCCGCCACATCTTTCACCTTGGTCATCGCCAGTTCTTCGCGCAGCTTACGGTTACGCACGTTCTGATGGAACACGCTGATGATGGCGGCACGGTGAACATCGCGGATATTGTACTGTACCCGGCTGAATCTCAGTATGTACTTGCGCAGACTCTCGCCTTCCTTCTGGGGTATGACATGCAGGTCACTTGCTTGGCCATGGGCTTGGTGGCCTCCAGTAAAGGCGCCAACGAACTCATGGCACAAGTCGGACCAGGAGGAAATAGAGTCTACTCGCAAGTACATCAACCATGACATGGCATTAGGTTTAAGAGCCAACGGAAAGTAATTCGCAAGCACCTTATCGTCGCAGGCCCCGGCAGCCTGCATCGCGATGGTGTAGATGCTGAGGAACTCCGACGGGTGGGTCTTGCCATTGTACTTCTCGCCAACGTCAGGCTTGAAGGTGCGGTGAGAGGGCCACTGGAACTGCCGCAGCTCACGGGTAAAAGCTGGACAGCCTACCTGTAATGCCCAGGATGGAGTTATACCTCCTACGTGTCGAGGCACGACTTAAAGGCATAAATCCATCCTAGAATGATCTCAAGTTCGGTAATCTTTGCACATCTCATGTAAAAGAGGGGGATTGTAAACAGAAAATAGCTGGCTTACACTCGCCACGTCACACAATTACATAACAAGTCTCAAACATCATACATTAAGAACATCACAACCCTCTAAGGGCAAAATCCAAATGCAAGATACCAAACTTAGATAAATAAACCATAGGCAGATCGAATCCTAGTAAGAGTCTCCACTACTGATCATCCGGGTATCGCACATAGTACCGACTACGCTCCTCGTCGAACTCCCAATCCAGCTCGATGCCATCACCTGGATAGCTCACAGCTGGACCTGCATCTGGTGTGTGAAGTAACTGTGAGCCACAGAGGACTCAGCAATCACGTTTCCGGGTAACAAGACTATCAAAGCCTTTGGGAAAAGGGGTAAGGCTGAAGAAAAGAATAAGTGTCTGCAGCAGCAACTAGCAACTAACTTACGTGAGTGAGAGCGAGAAGAGAAAGCCTCGGCGAGAAGTGATCACGAAGTGATCCTAGCTACAAGCTCCACAAGCATAACCCCTCCGTGTTCAAATCCCGAATCCCTATTCGGAAATTGACGGTCACAGAACACACGCTGGTAGTGTATTAGTAACATTGTGTCAAATTATCTACAACCGGAATTAACAAGCTCCCATCTGCCACATAACCGCGGGCACGACTTTCGAAAGTTCAAACCCTGCAGGGGTGTTCCAACTTGACCCATTACAAGCCCACGATCCGCGGAGTCGCAACTCCAAAGTGGGAAGACCCGAGTATCCTCGGAATCCCGTGCTCAAGATATACCGAGCTAAGGTAAGGCTAATCCAGCAAATCCTCCCGGCGTGCCGACACCCTGATAGTAGCCGCGCGTATCTCGTCTCAGGCCACGACCGGATGGGCGATCCCACAGGTTTTTACCAGACCTTGAGTTTCCTCGAGGTGGCCCCACGTAACCCCCAGTTTGGACCAACACTCATGTGGAGCACTGGCCCGGGTTGTTGAATTAAGAAAAAGGGTTTATAACTCCCTATGCAAGTTTAGTTTGTTATTAGGCAAATAGTACCAATGTTGGGACTTGCTGGAAAAGACTTAGCACTTAGCGGTTTATCAAGGGGGTCCCATACACCCCAACCGTGTTAGGAACGCATAATCAAGGAACATAACACCGGTTTATACGGTTCCTAACGGCATGAGTGGAACAAATCACCAAGCAAAAGGCTTAGCCTTCCACCCTTGCCAATATATAGATGATTTCATTTAAAACATTTATATAGTGTGATATAACCCAACCAAACTTCAACATGAAGCAAGCATCTTCGATCTTCACCTGCAACTAGCAACGCTATAAGAAGGGCTGAGCGAAGCGTACTTAGCCAAGCAACGGTTTGCTTAGGTAGGTTGGTTAAACATGGCAATTGGTTACAAGTAGGAGGCTGACAAGAAGATCATGGGCATCGAGGCAAAACTATAGATCGAGACTACTAGCAATAGGCAAAGATAGTAATGTTATCGGGGTTCGGTCATCTTGCCTGAAGTGAAGTCGTTCGGATCGTAAGAAGGGTCCTCGTGCTCAACCTCGTTGGAAACCTCGTGCTCGTACTCGAACTCAGACTCAGCTCCCGGCTCTAAACAAAACAATCACACCAAGCACCAATCAACAAGATGCAATGCGCACTCGGAAAAGATGAATGCATGATGGATGCACTAAGGATGCACACGGAGCACGGAAAATATCACTCAAGCAAAAGACCTCAAAACATGATAACAATCTGATATTATTAATCTACACAGAAAAACAATCAAGTTTGATATAAGATTCGCTGAAATCGGAGTTACGGGCTAAAAGTTATGCCCGAAACAAGAAATGAGCGAAAGCTGAAAATTACAGCATCATAGCAACTTCGGAGCTCAAAATAATTAAGCTACAGCACTCAAACAACATGGTAAAGGACATGAACACAAACTAGAAATATACTACAACAACTAAGTCCAAAGGTGCACCCCAACGGAGTCACGGATCAATAGCAATGATCTTGGACATATTGAACTTGACAATAAAATTCTGGCAGCAGAATTTTATTGAAACTTTGGAGCAAAAGATAAACATGCTACAGCCACTTAAATGGACATGTGAGGACATGAATGGAAAGACAACAATTTATACTACAAGGAACAATCAAAAACCACTCCAAAACTATCATGCTTTGTCCTAGAGCAGCACACGAACATGGCATCGGAACGTTACATATTTCAGACTTAGTGAAAAAACCACTAAGTCCTAAAACAGCAATAACATCATGGCATATAAAAGAGCATGTTTAAGTCACCTCGAAACTAAACATGGCAAAAGGTAAGCACCTCATCAAAGTGCACGTGAAGGTGATCCCGAAACACACAAGCATGCATCATAGAGGTGAACACAACGATTGCAACGAGCTCAACAAGATGGCATTTCATAACAAGTGAAACAACATCACAGCCACATGGCTCTTTGCAACGATGATAACAAGGCAATAATAAATCTACCATGCAACCTATCACATACAACACGTAGATCATGGCAAGACGAACACGTGGACATGTCATTTGCATCATTCGGACAAACGAGCTAAAAGATATCACATGGCAAAGGTGGCATAAAAACATCACATAGCAGCAGTTTATATCAAGATGCACTCTTGCAATAGCAAAACAAGCACCTAGATGATCTCTAACATGCATGACAACAACAGGTAAAACGTAGAGCAAGTCTCCACGAACGTCTGGACATGCTATATGCGCGAATCGGAGCAACAGACAAAAAGTTAGAGCAGGTCAAACATTGCATCACAGATCAAAATAACTGGGACTTAGCAGAAATTTGGGTCAACCTCTCTCAGATCTGGAGAACTGGGCTCGGGCCGGCGGATCTGGAGCGGCCCGCGGTGGAGGCGGCTGGGCGCTGGAGGAAATCGGCCTTGGGCCCGCGGCGGGAGCTGGATCCGGCCCGGAGTGGAGGAGGCCTGGGGCCTGGGTGGCTTCGGCCCGCGGAGGAGGGCGTGGCGGCCCGCGGTGGCGCGTGCGCGGCCTGGCGCCTGGCGGCCTGTGGGGCGGAGCGACTCGGGCCCAGCGGTGGCGTGGTGCGGGAGCCTGGCTGCGGCTCGGAGGCGCGGGCCCTGGCAACGGGAGGCGGCCTGCTCGGGACGGGCCGACGGATGGCGAAGGGAGTGCGGCTCCCTGGCGCTGGAGCGAGGCGGCTCGGGCCTGCGGTGATGTGGTCCTTGCGGATCGGCGGGACGGAGCGAGTCAGCTGGCGCGGTCGAAGGAGGGAAGCCTGGCGCCTCGATCGGTCGCTGGGTAGCGACGGCGCGTTGACTTCGGCAGGAACGAGGGGATCCAGTGGATCGATGCTGCAAGCTGCGGCTGGCGGCGCGAAAATTCCGGTGGAGGCTGCCAAGTGGCAAAGAGGGGATGGCCAGATCCCAAAATGGAGGGGGAGAGGGTGGAGAAGAAGCTAGATGCCTAAAAATTAGACTAGGGTCTAATATATAGCAGTTTTTAGGGTTAGGGGGGAATTTAGGGGTGTTAGGAGCCCTCCGATCGCGATCCGACGGATCCGATCGCGGGGATAGATTAAAAGGGCCTAGGAGAAGATAAAAGACTGCAGTAGGGGTGTTTCTGGGACACGAAGTGAAGGCACTTTGGACCCACACGAACAACGGATGGAAAAACCAACGGAGTCCAAACGAGACGAGATTTGAGAGGCGGGTTGCACACAACAAAACAACAACACACACAACAACCTTGCGGCACACCGGTAACGTTACACGCCCAAACACCAAAGTAGGCCTACGGGACGTCACAGACACGTGAGGGAGCTCCGGAACGCGAAACGGACAACGGGAAGAAACGCGTGGAACCGGATGCAACCTACAACACAAATGCGATGCGATGCACATGTCTACAAGATATGAATGAATGCCACACACTCACACAACAAAACGACGAAAACCCGAAAGACAAAGAACCCGGAATGGAAATAGCTGAAACCGGAGATATATTATATACCCAAAAGGGAAAGTATTACATCCGGGGCATTACAAACTCTCCTCTACTACAAAAAGATCTCGTCCCGAGATCTAGGACTGGAAAAAGGAAGGGTACTCGGAACGAAGATGATCTTCTCGTTCCCAGGTAGCTTCACGATCGGTGTGATGTGACCACTTGACTTTCAGAAATTTGATGGACTTGTTGCGGGTCTTGCGTTCGGTTTCTTCGAGAATTGCAACTGGGTGCTCTCGGTAGGACAGGTCTTGTTGAAGATCAATCTCTTCAAACGGAATCATGCGCTCAGGTGCCTTGAAGCATTTGCGAAGTTGAGACACATGGAAGACATCATGAACATTGGCGAAGTTGGGAGGGAGCTCAAGTTGATAGGCTAGATCGCCTCTCTTGCCAAGAATCTTGAAAGGCCCGACGTATCTAGGAGCAAGCTTTCCTTTGATACCGAATCTTTGGGTGCCTTTCATCGGAGAAACTCGGAGATAGACATGATCACCGATGTTGAAGGCCAAATCACGATGCTTTCCGTCATAGTAGCTCTTCTGACGCAACTGAGCGGCCTTGAGATTCTCACGTATGACTTTGCACATTTCTTCGGCTTCTGAGATCAAGTCATTGCCAAGAAGTTGACGTTCGCCTGTTTCAGACCAGTTGAGAGGGGTACGGCACTTTCTGCCATAGAGAATTTCAAACGGTGCTTTGCCTGCACTTGCTTGAAAGCTGTTGTTGTAAGAGAACTCGGCAAATGGAAGGCAGTCTTCCCATTTCATGCCAAAGGAGATGACACAGGCTCTGAGCATGTCTTCTAGAATCTGATTCACACGCTCAACTTGACCACTAGTCTGAGGGTGAAATGCAGTGCTGAACCTGATCTTAGTGCCCATGGCGGACTGAAAGGAGTCCCAGAACCTTGATGTGAACAAGCTTCCACGGTCTGAGGATATAACTTGAGGAATGCCATGTAGGGACACAATTCTGGAAGTGTACAGCTCTGCAAGTTGAGCTGCATTGATTGATTCTTTGACTGGAAGAAAGTGAGCGACTTTGGTAAGCTTGTCAATCACCACAAAGATAGCATCATTTCCTCGCTTGGATTTAGGAAAACCAGTGACGAAGTCCATTTCAATGTGGTCGAACTTCCACTCGGGAATAGGAAGAGGTTGGAGAAGACCGGCTGGACGTTGATGTTCTGCTTTCACTCTTCTGCACACATCACATTCATTCACGAATTGGGCAATTTCCCTTTTCATGCGTGTCCACCAATAAGATTGCTTGAGGTCTTGATACATCTTGGAACTGCCAGGATGAATGGAAAGGAGAGAATCATGAGCTTCTTCCATTATGAGCTTCCTGAGATCACCTTTGGGAACAACGAGTCTGTCCTCGAAGAACAAGGTATCTCTCTCATCAACACGGAAGCACTTGTATTTTGGAGTGCCCTTAGCAATCCCATGTTTCACTTTCTTCACCATGGTATCACTGAGCTGGGCCTCACGGACTTGATCTTCCAAGGTAGGAGCAATTTGAAGATTTGCAAGAAAACCCTGCGGAACAACTTGGAGGTTGAGCTTCCTGAATGCTTCACAAAGCTCAGGCTGGTACGGCTTGATAAGAAGGATGTTGCAATATGCCTTTCTGCTCAAAGCATCTGCAATCACATTCGCCTTGCCAGGAGTGTATTCAATGCTGGGATTATACTCTTGGATCATTTCAACCCAACGAGTCTGACGGAGGTTCAGATGCGGCTGTGTGAAGATGTACTTCAAGCTCTTGTGATCAGTGAAGATGTCGACCTTTCTGCCCAACAACAGATGTCTCCACGTAATCAGAGCATGTACCACAGCTGCTAGCTCGAGATCATGTGTGGGATAGTTCTTCTCACTTGGCTTGAGCTACCGATAAGTATATGCCACAATTCTCTTATCTTGCATAAGCACACCACCAAGACCTTGAAGAGAAGCATCACAGAATACTTCATAGGGCTTGGATTCATCCGGAGGAGTCAGAACTGGAGCAGAGACAAGCTTATCTTTGAGAGTTTTGAATGCCACCTCACATTCGGGAGACCAAAAGTATTTGACATTCTTCTGAAGCAGGTTGGAAAGAGGCTTGGCAATCTTGGAGAAGTTCTCAACAAACCTTCTGCAATAGCTGGCAAGACCCAGAAAACTGCGGAGCTGCTTGACGTTCTGAGGAGCTTCCCAGTTGACAATTGCTTCAACTTTCTCGGGATTAACCGCAATACCGTCAGCTGAGATGATGTGGCCCAGGTACAAAACCTTGTCGAGCCAAAACTCGCACTTGGAGAACTTGGCATAGAATTTATGCTCTCGGAGTCGATCAAGAACCAGACGTAAGTGCTTTTCGTGATCTTCTTCATTCTTGGAAAACACCAGAATATCATCCAGATACACAAGCACAAATTCGCCCGTATAGGGGTTGAAGATGTAATGCATCATCCTTGAAAAGGTAGGAGGAGCATTGGCGAGACCGAAGGACATGACGGTATACTCGTATGAACCGTAGCTCGTTCTGAAGGCCGTCTTGGGAATGTCTTCCTCGCGAATGCGAATTTGATGATAGCCCATTCGGAGGTCAAGCTTAGAGAACACTTTAGCTCCTTTGAGCTGCTCAAAGAGTTCGTTGATGTTGGGGAGCGGATACTTGTTCTTAATCGTCTTCTTGTTCAATGGCCGGTAGTCAACACAGAGACGCTCCGCGCCATCTTTCTTCTTGACAAATAAGACACCTCAGCCCCACGGAGATGTACTAGGTCTGATGAGACCCATACTCTCCTGCTTATCAAGCTGCTTCTTCAATTCCTTCAATTCATCCGGAGAGAGCTTGTACGGACGCCGGCATGCAGGCTCAGTACCCGGCTCGAGTTCAATGACAAACTCCACCTGACTGTGTGGAGGCATGCCTGGAAGTTCTTCAGGAAAGACGTCTTGATATTCGTTCAGCACCGGAATTTGAGATATGGCATTAATTTCGCCCTTATCATTGAGAGAGAAAAGCCGGAAACTGTTATCCCTTGAGGCAAAGATAATCACATCTTCATCAGAATGAGTCAATTTGACTTCCTTTTGAGCACAATCAATGTGAGCATCATGCTGAGAAAGCCAATCCATTCCGAGGATGAGGTCGATGTCAGAATTACCAAGAACCACAGGTTTAGCCAGAAAACGATAATCTCCCATGCGAATAGAAACATCCGGAGCAAATATCTTTGAATGCAATAGTTTGCCTGGAGAAACAACTGACAATTCCCTTGGCAAAATTCTGGTGACAATGTTGTGCTTGGATGCAAATGGATGTGACATGAAAGAGCATGTAGCACCTGAATCAAATAACACTTTAGCTGGAAAAGAGTTAACTGGAAGGTTACCCAAAATGACATCAGACGAATTCTCCGCTTGTGCTGCATTCATCAGATTGACCCTTGCAGACTTTGGATCATGCCTGACAATAGCTGAACTCATAGGTGGAGGAGGAGGAAGACGCTTCGGATTCGGACATCTGTTGGCATAGTGACCTTTCTGAGTGCATTTGTTGCAAGTCACTTCTGAGAGAGGACAGAAATGAGAGCCACTTGACTTGGAGCCTTGAGACTGAAACTGCTTCTTCGACTGGTTGCTCGGGTTGGGTGGGTGGGAGAAACCACGACCACTAGAGTTCTTGTTGTTGGAGTTGTTGAAGTTGTTGGAGTTGTTGTATGGAGCTCGAATCACTTGAGGAGGAGGAAGCCAGAATTTCTGATGCTTTGAGACCATCTGATACGATGAGGAAGAGTGAACGGCATCTCGAATTCTCTTCTTAGAAGCCTCCATCTTAAGCTGAGCTGCTTCTTGTTTCAAAGCCATGTTATAGAACTTGTCGAATTCATCGGGCTCGAACAAAGTGAGAGCAAGCTGAAGTTCATCTTTGAGACCTCCACGGAACTGATAGATTTTACTCTTGGCATCAGGAATGTCTTGCTTAGCATAACGAGCGAGGTTTTGGAACTTGACATTATACTGATAGACTGTCATGGACCCCTCTTTAAGTTGTGGAATTGCTCACGCATACCCTCAATGACACTTGTAGGAATGTGGTGCGAACGGAAATCCTTGCAGAAATTCTCCCAAGAGATCACTTGACCCGGCCTGGAGTCTTTGTACTGCTGCCACCAGTCAGCTGCTTGATCTTTCAGTCGGAAGGCTGCAAACTTCACATAATCATCTTCCTTGACGTTACTGCACTCAAAATGCTTCTTTATGTCGGTCAACCAATCCTCAGCATCAAGACGGTCGACACAGTAACTGAAAGCTTTAGGATTGTTAGCCAAGAACTGGTTGAGAGTAGCATGGTGCTGCTGGAAGAAGTTGCCTTGGTTCCCTGGAATACCCTGATTAGCTTGATTAGCTTGCATCTGTTGCATCATCTGCATCATCAACTGAGTGTTCTGAGCAGTAGTCTGCATAATTGCTCTCCAAGCCTCAGGCGGAGGAGGAGGTGAAGGAGGATGTTATGGAACCTCTTCCACCTCTGGGTTAGCGTTGGGAATCCTTTTCGGAGCCATCCTGTAAGAGATGACCACGAATCAGCAATTGATTGACAAAAGGTATAAGCTGAATCAATGGAATGAATTGCAACAAGTCTTCACAATAATCATTCGAACAATAGAACGAATGAAATCATTCGAACAAGAGGAACGAATGAATTTCTCAGTTAAATGATAACATCAATCTTCACGAGAAGCCACATAGGGGACAAAAGGATAAAATAAGAAACAACAAGGTACGGATGGGAACAAACACAAGAGAGGAGTTTCGTTCTAACATCTTTGTGCTGAAAGCATATGAACGCGTTACGAAAAGGTTTTGCAATCCCCGGATCAGCATAGCCAAGGACCCTTTAAGATGCAACTCATGATAGTAACATCGGTCATATAACCCCTTCACTCAATGTAGAACCCTGAACTCACTAACCTGCATTCGTTGGAAGAATGCCTACGATCTACTGGATAAAACCCACCTATAGATTTCCGAAAGATTCCAGTTATGCAATCAGGTGTTGGGGATACACGGGAAGCACCGCGCAATGAACTCTAAACCTACATCCAGGTGTATCCATCCTTCAACACATAACCAGTCTTTCTCGGAAACTGTGTACCTCGGACCTTCGAAAAGCATCCACTATAACAAGCTATGGCAATACTCCCGAACTACCTCCCCAGTACTGGGTGATGTCGGGGTTATCTTGCCACTGGCCGTATAGGAGAGATTTTCGATGTCGGCCGTCTTAAGTATTTAGTACTGCCGCGATATGCTTGTTACAACGATACCCCGAAGCTCAACTCCTCGGTAACAGGAGGCAACGAGAACAATATCCTTGTCACAAGAACATCGGAACAATCCCAGAATACTCGCGGGATTCCTAAAAAAAATTTTTGTGCAATTTTTGAAGATAGGAGAGACAAGAGTAGTCGTCAGGAGTCCTCACCAGAGAGAAAGGGGATGAGAAGCAAAGAAATCCTACTCTCCGATATAATATAGGACTCAAAAAGTTTTTAGTGTGTGCCTAGACTCGACCGTCAACGATTCGATCAAACAGTGGGGGCTCCTAGGTCGGAGAAGGCTCTGTATACCAACTTGTAATGCCCAGGATGGAGTTATACCTCCTACGTGTCGAGGCACGACTTAAAGGCATAAATCCATCCTAGAATGATCTCAAGTTCGGTAATCTTTGCACATCTCATGTAAAAGAGGGGGATTGTAAACAGAAAATAGCTGGCTTACACTCGCCACGTCACACAATTACATAACAAGTCTCAAACATCATACATTAAGAACATCACAACCCTCTAAGGGCAAAATCCAAATGCAAGATACCAAACTTAGATAAATAAACCACAGGCGGATCGAATCCTAGTAAGAGTCTCCACTACTGATCATCCGGGTATCGCACATAGTACCGACTACGCTCCTCGTCGAACTCCCAATCCAGCTCGGTGCCATCACCTGGATAGCTCACAGCTGGACCTGCATCAGGTGTGTGAAGTAACTGTGAGCCACAGAGGACTCAGCAATCCCGTTTCCGGGTAACAAGACTATCAAAGCCTTTGGGAAAAGGGGTAAGGCTGAAGAAAAGAATAAGTGTCTGCAGCAGCAACTAGCAACTAACTTACGTGAGTGAGAGCGAGAAGAGAAAGCCTCGGCGAGAAGTGATCACGAAGTGATCCTAGCTACAAGCTCCACAAGCATAACCCCTCCGTGTTCAACTCCCAAATCCCTATTCGGAAATTGACGGTCACGGAACACACGCTGGTAGTGTATTAGTAACATTGTGTGAAATTATCTACAACCGGAATTAACAAGCTCCCATCTGCCACATAACCGCGGGCACGGCTTTCGAAAGTTCAAACCCTGCAGGGGTGTTCCAACTTGACCCATTACAAGCCAACGATCCGCGGAGTCGCAACTCCAAAGTGGGAAGACCCGAGTATCCTCGGAATCCCGTGCTCAAGATATACCGAGCTAAGGTAAGGCTAATCCAGCAAATCCTCCCGGCGTGCCGACACCCTGATAGTAGCCGCGCGTATCTCGTCTCAGGCCACGACCGGATGGGCGATCCCACAGGTTTTTACCAGACCTTGAGTTTCCTCGAGGTGGCCCCGCGTAACCCCCAGTTTGGACCAACACTCATGTGGAGCACTCGCCCGGGTTGTTGAATTAAGAAAAAGGGTTTATAACTCCCTATGCAAGTTTAGTTTGTTATTAGGCAAATAGTACCAATGTTGGGACTTGCTGGAAAAGACTTAGCACTTAGCGGTTTATCGAGGGGGTCCCATACACCCCAACCGTGTTAGGAACGCATAATCAAGGAACATAACACCGGTTTATACGGTTCCTAACGGCATGAGTGGAACAAATCACCAAGCAAAAGGCTTAGCCTTCCACCCTTGCCAATATATAGATGATTTCATTTAAAACATTTATATAGTGTGATATAACCCAACCAAACTTCAACATGAAGCAAGCATCTTCGATCTTCACCTGCAACTAGCAACGCTATAAGAAGGGCTGAGCGAAGCGTACTTAGCCAAGCAACGGTTTGCATAGGTAGGTTGGTTAAACATGGCAATTGGTTACAAGTAGGAGGCTGACAAGAAGATCATGGGCATCGAGGCAAAACTATAGATCGAGACTACTAGCAATAGGCAAAGATAGTAATGTTATCGGGGTTCGGTCATCTTGCCTGAAGTGAAGTCGTTCGGATCGTAAGAAGGGTCCTCCTGCTCAACCTCGTTGGAAACCTCGTGCTCGTACTCGAACTCAGACTCAGCTCCCGGCTCTAAACAAA
Organism: Secale cereale; assembly: GCA_902687465.1. Taxonomy (NCBI): domain Eukaryota; kingdom Viridiplantae; phylum Streptophyta; class Magnoliopsida; order Poales; family Poaceae; genus Secale; species Secale cereale. The sequence continues at coordinate 587,430,815 of LR738715.1, forward strand.
ACAATCACACCAAGCACCAATCAACAAGATGCAATGCGCACTCGGAAAAGATGAATGCATGATGGATGCATTAAGGATGCACACGGAGCACGGAAAATATCACTCAAGCAAAACACCTGAAAACATGATAACAATCTGATATTATGAATCTATACAGAAAAACAATCAAGTTTGATATAAGATTCGCTGAAATCGGGGTTACGGGCTAAAAGTTATGCCCGAAACAAGAAATGAGCGAAAGCTGAAAATTACAGCATCATAGCAACTTCGGAACTCAAAATAATTAAGCTACAGCACTCAAACAACATGGTAAAGGACATGAACACAAACTAGACATATACTACAGCAACTAAGTCCAAAGGTGCACCCCAACGGAGTCACGGATCAATAGCAATGATCTTGGACATATTGAACTTGACAATAAAATTCTGGCAGCAGAATTTTATTGAAACTTTGGAGCAAAAGATAAACATGCTACAGACACTTAAATGGACATGTGAGGACATGAATGGAAAGACAACAATTTATACTACAAGGAACAATCAAAAACCACTCCAAAACTATCATGCTTTGTCCTAGAGCAGCACACGAACATGGCATCGGAACGTTACAGATTTCAGACTTAGTGAAAAAACCACTAAGTCCTAAAACAGCAATAACATCATGGCATATAAAAGAGCATGTTTAAGTCACCTCGAAACTAAACATGGCAAAAGGTAAGCACCTCATCAAAGTGCACATGAAGGTGATCCCGAAACACACAAGCATGCATCATAGAGGTGAACACAACGATTGCAACGAGCTCAACAAGATGGCATTTCATAACAAGTGAAACAACATCACAGCCACATGGCTCTTTGCAACGATGATAACAAGGCAATAATAAATCTACCATGCAACCTATCACATACAACACGTAGATCATGGCAAGACGAACACGTGGACATGTCATTTGCATCATTCGGAAAAACGAGCTAAAAGATATCACATGGCAAAGGTGGCATAAAAACATCACATAGCAGCAGTTTATATCAAGATGCACTCTTGCAACAGCAAAACAAGCACCTAGATGATCTCTAACATGCATGACAACAACAGGTAAAACATAGAGCAAGTCTCCACGAACGTCTGGACATGCTATATGCGCGAATCGGAGCAACAGACAAAAAGTTAGAGCAGGTCAAACATTGCATCACAGATCAAAATAACTGGGACTTAGCAGAAATTTGGGTCAACCTCTCTCAGATCTGGAGAATTGGGCTCGGGCCAGCGGATCTGCAGCGGCCCGCGGTGGAGGCGGCTGGGCGCTGGAGGAAATCGGCCTTGGGCCCGCGGCGGGAGCTGGATCCGGCCCGGAGTGGAGGAGGCCTGGGGCCTGGGTGGCTTCGACCCGCGGAGGAGGGCGCGGCGGCCCGCGGTGGCGCGCGCGCGGCCTGGCGCCTAGCGGCCTGTGGGGCGGAGCGACTCGGGCCCAGCGGTGGCGTGGTGCGGGAGCCTGGCTGCGGCTCGGAGGCGCGGGCCCTGGCGACGGGAGGCGGCCTGCTCGGGACGGGCCGACGGATGGCGAAGGGAGTGCGGCTCCCTGGCGCTGGAGCGAGGCGGCTCGGGCCTGCGGTGATGTGGTCCTTGCGGATCGGCGGGACGGAGCGAGTCAGCTGGCGCGGTCGAAGGAGGGAAGCCTGGCGCCTCGATCGGTCGCTGGGTAGCGACGGCGCGTTGACTTCGGCAGGAACGAGGGGATCCAGTGGATCGATGCTGCAAGCTACGGCTGGCGGCGCGAAAATTCCGGTGGAGGCTGCCAAGTGGCAAAGAGGGGATGGCCAGATCCGAAAATGGAGGGGGAGAGGGTGGAGAAGAAGCTAGATGCCTAAAAATTAGACTAGGGTCTAATATATAGCAGTTTTTAGGGTTAGGGGGGAATTTAGGGGTGTTAGGAGCCCTCCGATCGCGATCTGACGGATCCGATCACGGGGATAGATTAAAAGGGCCTAGGAGAAGATAAAAGACTGCAGTAGGGGTGTTTCTGGGACACGAAGTGAAGGCACTTTGGACCCACACGAACAACGGATGGAAAAACCAACGGAGTCCAAACGAGATGAGATTTGAGAGGCGGGTTGCACACAACAAAACAACAACACACACAACAACCTCGCGGCACACCGGTAACGTTACACGCCCAAACACCAAAGTAGGCCTACGGGACGTCACGGACACGTGAGGGAGCTCCGGAACGCGAAACGGACAACGGGGAGAAACGCGTGGAACCGGATGCAACCTACAACACAAATGCGATGCGATGCACATGTCTACAAGATATGAATGAATGCCACACACTCACACAACAAAACGGCGAAAACCCGAAAGACAAAGAACCCGGAATGGAAATAGATGAAACCGGAGATATATTATATACCCAAAAGGGAAAGTATTACATCCGGGGCATTACACTACCTCGTAAGGTAGACCTCCAAGGCTCTCCGATGCTGGGCGGTCCGCAGCAGGTCCCGCTCGCCTGTCCGACTGGTGGCGCACTCCGCGCCTGCGCTCGATGGTGGTTCGAGCGTCTTCATGAGCTCGCTCCTGGAGAACTCGACGTTGGTCGCCGTGGGTCCGCGGGTCGGATGACGCGATGGAGATTGCGTCGCCTGCGACGTCCCGACAAGTCGACACACGCGGTACCGGGCGAGGAGGAGGCGAATGCACCGTAGCCACGGCGCTGCCGGTCCTCCCGCCACTGGTGCGCGGGACTCCATCGGAGCGTCGACCTGGGAGCTTCGCTGGATTTGGTTCATCCTTGTTGGCGACCGCGACAAGGCTTCGGATGGTGGCTCTCCATTCGTCGAGTTTCCCCGTAACGGGAGGAAAATCGAGGAGCAACTGCGCGCGTGCCACGGCTTCGGCTGGGGTCAATGGTAGCTAAACTTGCACGGATCGCAACGCGCTTCGACCCCTGAGTGTGTCAGGAGGAGCCCCATCACGATCCCGCGGTCACATACCGTCTCCACCAATGCCTCGGCGGGTGGGCAGGTCTTCTACGTCCCGGGAGTGGCGCTCGGGGCTCTTCCCATGGCGACGCCCGGGACCTTCGGGGTGACGGCGCCGTTCGTCGCGCGCTGCTTGAGAAGAGCGCATTGTTGGTGCCGGCGTGGGTGTCCTGGAGGTCCTTGAGTCGCCTTCGGGTGATGCGGCAGCGACCTTGGAAGGCCCCGCGCTACCCGTGGAGGGCCGGGCTCCATCTTTGGAACTGGCGGTGTGTGGCCCGTTACCAGGCGCACAAACATCGCCACCTCCCAAACTCAGGCTGCTGGGACGGCGTTGGTGTTCACGAGCAGCGCCCCGGGTTCTTTCCGCGACAGGTCCGCTGCTTGCCCGCGTCGGGATGGGCCGTCCGGCTTCCGACTGGCCAACCGCCACTGTCGTATTCTTCTTGGGCGCCATGACGATGGAGAAGCGTTGAGCTGACTGCTAAAGCCGATTCTCACAACTGCGCCCCCAACCTGGCGCGCCAAAGATGTCGGTGTATTTGGATCGACACCTATGGGATCACAAGAATCCCTACTATGGTTGTGGGGCGCGGGGTTGAGAGAAGAGCGGATCTAACAGTCAGGACACGGTTCCTTTACGCAGGTTCGGGCCGCAAAGATGCGTAAAACCCTACTCCTGCTTTGGTGGATTATATGTTTGTGTTCTTCAGCTAATGAGGAGCTCCAAAAGAGTAGTGAGGAGTTCTAAAAATCCGAATCCTCCTCCTGGTCGCCTCGGGCCTCCTTTTATAGGAAAAAGGGGTTGCCACAGTGGCACACAGGAGGTGGAAAGGGTACAGTGATGCGAGGTTATCCCTCACATTACAGGACAAGGCGCATTTAATGCGCTTAGCTTAGGTGTCCTTGCTTTATCGGGAACGAGGGGAGACGTCCGTCTTGTCCATCACCGCTCCTCCTCGTGTTGACACACGCCCTGGCCAGCGGTGCCTGAGGTGCCATGTAGACAGGCAGGCAGCTGAGGTGGCGCAACGGCGCGTCTCCACGAAGATCTGCGAGTTGCCACGCAGGAGCCTGTCCAGCTGGTTGGGTCGGCAGCTGCGTGGGGCGGTGGTAATACAGTTGGTGCGGGCCTGATGGTGGCCCTGCGGGTGTCCTCGGCAAGGGCCTTGCTGGGGCCCCGGCAAGGGCCTTGCCGCGGCGTCCGCTGTCATCCCCGGCAAGGCGCTTGCCGGAGGCCTTGTGGTACTCCTTGGCTGGGATCCCGCCAAGGGTCGACGTCTTCTTAGCATGTATCTGATCTTGGATGTCTTCACAAAGATCTGCATGCCACCACGGGGATATCTCCCGAATCCTCGCCCCATGGGGGCGGTGGACTCAAGGGTTATCCGCTCCGTAGGCGTGGGGCGAGTTGCCGCGGCAAGGGTCTTGTCGGGGCTGCCAGAGCCGGCCCCGGCAAGGGTCTTTCCAGGGCTGCTGAAACTAGCTCCCAGCAAGGATCTTGACGGGGAAAGCTGCTTCGTCCCTTTTCTCTTTGTGGTCTTGTTCTTGGCGTTGTTCCAGTCTTCATAAAGCTTCGTTCTCACCCCGGCTCACCTCCCTTGCCATGCTTGGTGTGGTGGTGCCCGTGGCTCAGACTGCCCGTGCACAGTCATAGGGGTACAAAAAGTGTACCCCTCTATTTGTACACCGACACACTACTCCCCAACCCAGCAATGGCTGGATCCGGTGCCAAAGGTAAGTGGGAGGCTTCCACGGTCATCGAAATACCATGAAGGATCTATGGAGTGCGGGGTATCTCGCCAACGACATCGCACACCGAGTCCCCCCTAGGGGCCAGGTGACTCCCGTCCCTAAGGCGGGCGAGAGGGTAGTTTTCACCTCTCATTTTGTTAGGGGGCTAGGGTTTCCATTCCACCCATTTGTTCGGGGTCTTTTGTTCTTCTACGGGCTAGATTTCCATGATCTAGCTCCGAACTCAATCCTTCACATATCCGCATTCATAGTGATGTGTGAAGCATTTCTTTGAGTCCCCCCACACTTCGGCCTGTGGCTTAAGACCTTCAACGTGAAGCCGATGGTGGTGAATGGGGAACACGCAGAGTGCAGGGGTGCTATGATTAGTAAGGTCCCGAACGCAACTTGGCCCAAGGGCTCGTTCGTGGAGACGAACAAAGTCTGGCAGCAGGAGTGGTTCTATATCACCGAACCCCGCGACACCAACTGGGCGGCGGAGCCTGCTTTTAGATCCAGACCCCAGAGAGGCTAACCTCCTGGACCCAAAAGGGTCTGGACTGGGGGTCGCACACTGAGGTGACGACTCTAGTGAGCCGTGTGTCCGACGTGATCTCCAAGGGGCACCTGCTCTCCTCCGTGGTCCAGGTGATGCTGACCCGACTTGTTCTCCCTTGCCAAAGCCGGGATTCCTCCCTATGGGAGTTTGACCCGGCAGGAGACAAGCCGCTAAAGCATCTCTTCGGCTCCACGCACAAAGAGATCTGGAAGCACCTCTTCAAGAGCCAGGAGGAATGGCCCAAAGAGAACGAGGATGCGGGCTTCAGTACTGAAGTTTCCGCCACAGAGGTAATAACGATCCTTGCCGAACACATATCTTTTACCTTATTTAATGATAATAGGAGTTGGAATTTTTGCGCGATATGCAGGCTTGGACGAAGAAGGAAACCCAGATCAAGTGTCCAGTGCCTCTTCCCGAAGACCCAACATTGCCTCTATTGACAACAATGCTGGTTCCGGCGCCGTACAAGGCGCTGGCCAAGAAGCCCAAGAAGACAAAGGGCAAGGGGGCCGAAGACAACCCCGTCCTGCGGGCAAGCAGCCCGAGGAACTCCACATTCTTTCCTCCGACGAGGAGGAGGAAGATGATGAGGATGAAGAGGAGGAAGAAGAGATGCCTCCTGTGCAAGGCAGGGAGATGAAGAGGGGTGCTGTCGCTGATGCGGGTACGGCCGCGCCCCGGAGGAAGAGGCAGCTGAAGCTCGGAGATAGTTCGGATTCGTCCGAACATAGCTTCGTGGTGAAGCCCAGGGAGAAGCCCCTGCCCGAATCGTAAGTTTATCCGGATTGGCTATTTCTCCTTTGTGTATTCAGTACTTACGATACCTACTTAACATTCTTCTGCTGACCTACAGCCCTCCCGGTGCAAACCCCGATGTTACATCATCGGAGGGGAACTCTCTGGCGCCTAGCGAGATGGAGAGCGACCCGCCAGTCCGGGCTTCATCGCCCGTAATCGGCGGGGACACCGAAGTATCGTCTCAGCGGGTTCTTTCCACCCAAGGATATGTGGGCGGGGTAGGAGACAGGGCGGCTGAGGGTAATACCTCGTCGACCGCTGACCATGGGGAAACGACCCCCGTGGAGACCGAAGATGTGGGGCCCGAACAGTCTGGGGTCCCACCGAACACCGTTTCGGAGCCTAGCACGGCTCCGCGGGTTAAAGATCCCGCTCCTCAAGAGGAGCAGGATACGGCGGCGCCCGAAGTTAATCCAGAGGTGCCGGATCTATGGAGGCAGCACTGTAAGGTGCTCTCATCATTGAAGAACACCGCATCGTGATGGGTGCGGTGATGAAGAAGATCCAGTCCGTCAAGGGCAGACTGAATGAAGCCTTCAACAGCCTTTTAACAGGCTTTGAGGTAAGCCATGTAATGCTTTTTTAAGAAATTTTATTTGTTTTGAATGCACATATATAACCAGTAGCCCCTGATGCTTTGTGTGATTCTGAAAAGAATCGAACGAAGTATCCATAGAGTAGCATATTTACGGAGCTGAACTGTCATGTAGGCTTCTTTAGTTACGGCGACTGCACGAGACACAGAGGTCGCCAAACTAAATCGGAAGCTCGAGGTGGCCAATGCGGACCTCAACCGCATCAACCGGCATTTTGATGAAACGCAAGGTATGCAGATTTTTATTTAAATGTCAATAAGACTTAATGTATTGAGTATGAGTACAAACTCTAACATTGTATTATGTATTACACAATTGGCGCCGCTGAGCTCGAGGCCCTCAAGGGCGAGATTGACAAGGCCAAGGAGGAGGCCAAGGTGAACAAGGCGGCCGCTGATAAAGCGGCTGCTGATTTAGAGGCCGAAAAGGCGGAGTGTGAGTAGCACAAGTCTCGGGTGTCCGAAGTCGAGGTCGAGCTTCAAGATGCCATTCGTAAGTGTGAGGCATCGGAGAAGACGACTTCAGAACAGGCGACCGAGCTCTCTGCGACAGTGAAGTCTGCCCAAGACGTGCAAGGCGAGGCGCGCAGTGCTCGTCAAGAGATCGAGTAGGCACGACAGATAGGATCTGGTACGATATTTCTATTATAGAGCATCTTCGGAGGGCGCAAGTATATTGGACTGACACAATTGTGGAGTTCTCCAGGCATGTTTGCTGATCTTCCAAGGAGCAGCGCAGACGCCGCCCAGTATTTCCGTGCCCTGGAGGGGAACAACATGGAGAAGTTGTTTTGGTCGTAGTTCGAGGCGCCAAAACATCTGATGCCCCTCAGCGACCAGATGAAGCAGCTGGTCGAGCTGCACAACATAGCGAGTTCGGCCATGAAGGACTTGATAGTCCAGCTATGGCCAGTTGAGCCGATCCCAAGTAGTTACTTCAGATTGGTGAAGCGGCTCATCGAGGCGAGTCCGCGGGTCGATGAACTAACGTGTTCGGCTTGCATAGTAAGTGCTCGGATGGCCTTCGCTCGCGTCGAAGTGCACTAGGTGAAGATGAACGCAGTGCATATAGCCACTGCTGGCCCGCCCGCAGGCAAGGAGAATCGGAAGCTGGAGAAGTACTTCGAGGATGTCATCGAGGGCGCCCGCCTTGTAGAAGTCCAGTGTTCAAAAGATGTTGATTTTTATTAATTGTATCCGAATGTAAATACTATGCTTATGAATCCAGTGTATATAACTTTTGGGCTTTTTATAATATCAGCGTCTTTTTTTCCTCCTATGTGACTGTTTATCTTAAAACTGAAAGTTTCCAGTCGTCGGCTTCAGCCCCCAGGTACATAGTACTCGGGTGTTCGGTCATATGCAAATACACTCTTTATCCAATGTCTTGGTCCATATATGAGGTGTATGCGGAGTGAACCAGGCAATCAGACTATGCGGCTTTATTTCTTTCACTTAGTCTTAGGACTTTGACAAGTGGGGCTAGGTACTAGCCCCTGGTGCAGATGAAGTATCCAATTGCACTTGGCTGGGCGAAAAACCAACCCTTCGTATAACATGGGTAGATCTCTATCGATCGTAGTATAAAACTAAGTCTCTGGATTGCAGACCAGGTTCTCGCTTATCATGACAGTCAGTTTTCGGCTTTCTCTACCGAGGTACTTGACCGGACTAGCCAGAAGTACTATGCAGTAGTTCTCCCTTTACACCCTAGACGAACAATCAGGAATGTAGGGGTAACCACAGGAGCCGGGCAACCCAACTATTGACCAAAGACATGATTCAGAATTGATGCATATAATGCAAACATCCAGGACGTCGAACACTCCCTATAGGTGTTCGGTCTTTTCAACATATACCAGGGCTGAATGCAGCCCCTGGTAATAAACCTTTATGACCAAGGCACATATGGCAATTTGATGCGAGAAAATAACATCCATGGCGAGCGAATAAGACTCTGGATATGGTATGAATAAAATTGTTCTATTAATATCCCTCTATAGTATGGCGAGCCACAAACTTTACAGATAATGTCGATGCCTTTTTTGGACATTTTACATGCCAAAAAGGTATATAATAAGAAAGAGAAAAGAGGTTTACACATGGTCTTAATCTAAAAAAGAAACCTTAGTGCGGGTCCCTGTTGCACGTCTGCGCTGTTTTCTCCTCTGTAATGTGTCCTTGAAGGTATGAGTATGATGACCATCTATAGAAAAAAAGGAAATAAAACCTGGAAACGAAGAAGTCAATCCAGTGTGACCAAAGTAAGTTCGTTTTAATGAACCGAAAGAAGGTAAATTTAAAGTCCGAATAGGGTCTAGCCGAACTACAGACTGTATGCAGGTGCCCCCGGTCGCCACCCAAGGAATTTTTAAGGCATAATTAAGTACTCGAGGCACATATGCTATCACCTTATGGGGCGGTCGGCGGGGGCATAGCTGTCAATCTTGCTAAGGTTCATCTGAGCTGCCGCGTTGAGGCGTGTGCCGGACACGTTTAGCTGTGTCTGCTATTGATATATTTTCTGGCTTGAATAGGCCGCATTGTACTTCGGCTGCTAAGGCCGCGGTATCTTCCTACGTACGGAGAGAGCGCTCCATATTTCCATTGACCGTGATAACGCCACGTGGTCCAGGCATCTTGAGCTTTAAATAGGCATAATGCGGGACCGCATTAAGCGGGCGAAGGCCGTTCTTCCGAGTAAGGCGTGATAGCCACTTCGGAATGGAGCTATGTCGAAGAGTAGTTCTTCGCTTCGAAAGTTGTTGGGAGAACCGAATACAACTTCCAATGATAAAGAGTCAGTGCAGCGAGCCTCAATGACCGGTATTACTCCTTTAAAGGTCATGCTGCTTGGCTTGATTCTTGATGGGTCGATCTCCATCTTGCGGACAGTGTCCTGATATATCGGATTGAGACTACTACCGCCATCCATAAGGACTCGGGTTAGATGGTATCCATCTATTATTGGGTCGAGCCTTAAGGCAGCCGAACCCCCATGCCGAATACTAGTCGGATGATCCCTGCGATCGAAAGTTATCGGGCAGGCTCACCATGGGTTGAATTTTGGGGCGACAGGCTCAGCGACATAGACGTCTCGGAGTGCGTGCTTGCGCTCCCTCTTTGGGATATGAGTGGCATATATCATGTTCACTAATTTGACCTTCGGTGGAAATTTCTTCTATCCCCCTATATTCGGCTGGCAAGGTTCATCCTTGTCTTCGCTCTGAGGCTCCTTCCCCTTGTGTTCGGCGTTTTGTTTGTCGGCCTGCTTGAAAACCCAACAGTTACGGTTGGTGTGATTGGCAGGTTTTTCTAGGGTGCCATGAATTTGGCAGGGCCTGTCTAATATCTTGTCCAAACTAGATCGACCGTCTTTGCTGCCTTTGAATGGCTTCTTCCGTTGACCGGGTCTGGAGCCACTGAATCCAGCGTTTACCGATGTATCATCTGGGCTTCCAGGATTGTTTCGACGCTTGTTTTTATTGCGTCATGGCTTTCCGTTGTCGTCCCTGACTTCAAATATTCCAGGGTCGCTGGTGCTGCTATGAGCTAACCAGTTGTCTTCACCCGCGCAAAAGCGAGTCATGAGTGTAGTTAGGGCTGCCATTGTCCTCCACTTTTCCTGTCCAAGGTGTCTGGCTAGCCACTCGTCTCGGATACTATGTTTGAATGCCGCTAAGGCTTCGGCGTCCGGACAGTCGACGATCTGGTTCTTCTTAGTGAGAAACCAGTTCCAAAGCTTGCGGGCTGACTCCCCAGGTTGTTGTATGATGTGACTCAAATCGTCAGCATCCGGGGGCCGGGCATAAGTCCCTTGAAATTTGGCCCGAAAAGCATCCTCAGGTTCTTCGCAACTCCCAATGGAGTTTTCTGGGAGACTGTTTAGCCAGTGCCGAGCTGGTCCTTTCAGCTTGAGGGGTAAATATTTGATGGCGTGGAGGTCATCTCCTCGAGCCATGTGGATGTGAAGAATAAAATCTTCTATCCAGACGGCAGGATCCGTCGTTCCATCGTACGCTTTGATGTTCACGGGTTTAAACCCTTCTGGGAAATCATGACCCAGTACCACATTGGTAAAGCATAGAGGGTGTGAAGCTCCTCTGTATCTTGCTATATCGTGGCGTATGTCCAATGGTTGTGGTGTTCGGTATTGAACCTGAACTGGTATGTCACCGACGCGATTGGCTTGATAGCCGCCGTCCCGTGCGGGAGCTCGATCCCTGGGTCTGAATATAGATCTGGTCTTGCTGGATTTTTTGTTTAGGTCCTCGCGTAGGTCATGCTTTCGGACTTGGGCTGCACCCTCCTTTCCTTTATGGGGTGGGGGCTTGTTTATTCCATTGCTAGCGACTCTGTCCCATCCGCGAGGTGGTCGATCCGGCTTGTTGGCGGTGTTGTCATTAGGTGGGACGGGCGCAATGGCCTCGTCGTCGAATTCGGGCAGTAGCTTGCGCTTGGGATAGCCTTTGGTTTGGCCATTAAAGCCATGTTTCTATTCAGCATCTCGCACCTCATTCCATCTATCGTTGAGCGTGTCTTGTGCAGCTCGAAATGTCTATGCTGCTTTTTTAAGCTCCGTGCGGTGGCTATAAGCCACCGATGGAAGCGTTTTTGTTCGGAGGGTTCTTCTGGGACGGTGTATTCATCGTCATCCAGGCTAGACCCTTCTTTAGAGATCGGTTCATAGTCACCGTCTTCGGCATCGCTGTCATCGGACTGCGGCTTCAGACTCTGTTCGCCGTCCTCTCGCTCCTCCCGCTCTAACGTTGGGTCTGCGGGGTCTTCGGCTTGTTCCGGAATATCACCATCATTAGTCACGGTGTTGCTGTCCTTTTCTTTACGGGATTTTGTTCGGTGTTTCGGACGCCAACGCTTGGGAGGTTCTTCGGTGGGTTTATCCTCTACAGGATTGTTTTCACTGTTGCCTTCAGCCTCTTTTGATGTATCGACCATACACACATCGTATGAAGATGTAGCTTTCTACCGCCCTGTTATGGGCCTGCTTTGATCCGTGTCTGCTTCAGCTTCGAGGACCATCCCGTCGAAGTCTTCTGAAGCATAGTCGAGTAGATCGGTTAGATCTTCAACCGTGGCTACCAAGTGGGTGGTGGGTGGGGAACGAAATTCTTCATCCCCTGGGTATAGCGCGGATGTTCATCAGCCTCCAGTTCGAACCGGATATAGTGCGGATGTGCGTTCTCATCCAAGGGGAGAGATCTCAATGACCTTAACATGTTGCCAAGTGGTGAGTGCTGGAAAATATCTGCAGCACAGAATTTAGCGATAGGCGCCTGATTAGATTTGAGGGGCGCAGTTGCGCATAGTTCGGAATCACAGACCAGAGCTAAGTCCGGGGTTCCGATAACACAGACCCAATCAGTTGGGTCAGTGTGCGGCTCCATCGCCATAGAGTCTGTGGCCCCCATGGTGGGTTTGAGCTTGCCATCTTCGGGTGGCGCGATGTGTTTTCGATCTAGGGCCAGAACTGTTGCAGGTGCTATTTCCTAATCCGATGACAGAGTTAAGTCATGATTATCGTGGTGGCAGGGAGGGGTTGGCGCTGGCTCGAATCCGGTGAAGATCAAGTCCTGCGGATATCAGCAACATAATTCAAGCTACTGAATCTGACATGATGGCCAATGGTGTAGCTCTCGATATGCTCAAGGTGGCCTTCAGTGTTGGCACGAAGCGCGAAGCCGCCGAACACGAAGAGTTGGCCGGGAGGGAAAATTCCCTCGGCATCGCCATTGCAGTTGATGACGTGGTCTATTAGTCCTTCCGTCGATGACATAGTGGAACTCTCAATGAAAGCACCAATGTCAGTGTCAAAACCGGCGGATGTCGGGTAGGGGGTCCCGAACTATGCGTCTGAGGATTGATGTTAACAGGAGGCAGGGGACACGATGTTTACCCAGGTTCAGGCCCTCTCAATCGAGGTAAAACCCTACTTCCTGCTATATTAGTATGGATGAATACGTGTACAAGAGTTGATCTACCTCAAGATCGTAAAGACAAAAACCCTAATTTTCAGCCTATGAGGATTGTATGATTCTCTAGCCTCTACGGACTAAACCCTCCGGTTTATATACACACTGGACGGGCCTAGGGTTTGTACATACCGTCTTGTAGAGGAAGGAAAATCTACACCCGAGCCTAAACTTGGCATTACAAGAATCCAGGAGTCCCATCCGGATACGAGAGATGATCTTCTAAAGTAATCTTCATGGCCCACCAGTCCGGCCTACCAGGAGTTTATCCGGCCACCTGTGGACCCCCCGATCCAAGACTCCCTCACATGTCAATTGGAATCCATTTGCTTAACAAAACTAGCATCAAACACCTTCTGGCACTTTGCCAAAACCACCATTTGGTCCACTTTCACTATTCTCTTTGAGCTCAACTTTTTACCAGAGCTTCATCTAGTCACCCTCTAACTCTAGTAACTCCCTCCCAACCATAGCTCAATGAGTGACAGGTGAAAACCCTCACTTTACCCCTCTGGACATCCACTGTTCACCTCTCGCTCCACTCCACCTCTCTTCCAGTGTGTTTCCAGAGCATCCCATGTTGTCCTCCCTCCTATTATACTCCCCCTAGACTCCCTAGACACTAGTGGACACGCCCATGGCACATAAACAATGCCATGGCATGCAGAGCTCGTGCTCTGGAGTGCGCCATAGTGCTCCCCCGCACTGTAGCACGTCCATTCCAGGGCACCCCGTCAACCTTGGGCGTCGAGACCGTGTCCCCCGATGCCGCCTCGGCATGCGTGGCACGCCACTATGCTAGCCCCCTCCTTCCCCTCTCTCCTCACCCTCTGCAGGGCTCGCCCGAGTGTGGCCTGGACCGCGCCCATCGTGTACCGCTGCCCCCTATATAGAGCCTCCCCCGTGTTCACTCTGGTCTCTGCTGACCCCCTCTCTCGCGTGCATCTCCTAGACAACATCACTCTCCCTCTTGTGCCCTCCTGCTCCATCCATGGCCAGAGTGCCGCCACCGTACCCTCGAACGAGCTCGAGTCTCCACTGCCCCTCCCCTCCAACCAGTCATCCCAGAGCGACCCCGAGAACCCCATGCTGCTTTGTCAAGCCTCAGTTCGTCCCCTCTGCGGCTGCAGCACCTCTGCCCATCGTCCCCGACGCCAGTCTCCACCATAGTCGTGGCTCTGCTTGCCTTCGTCCTCCCCTGGACATGCTGGCAGAGGGAGCGGGTGCAGCGCTGCCCCACAAGCAGGCTCGTGCCCCCGACGCGTCCAACGGTGGCCGGTGGTGCCGGCTGTCGACGCCGACATCTCTCGTGCCTCCTCCTCTGCGTCGGGTGGGGGAAGGACAATGAACCCGCCAGGCGGGCCCCGCCTGTAAGCGCCACGGGGCCGAAGTGGGAGCAACTGACAGGTGCCCCCCATTAAGTGGAAGCTGACCCACTAGACTCCGCCTCTCTGCAGCGGTAGCGCCCGCCCAAAATACGTCTTCTACGTCGCCCGTACACCCGCGCGGCTCAGCCACCGGGCTGACCCATCCGCCATTTCTCACCGAGTGCGCTGAATAAGTGGTATAGCCCTTTCCCTTTTTTCAGTAAACTTCAAAAACCCATAAATAAATCAAATTAACTCCAAATTTGATTATTTAAATTTGTAGTAACTCCATAAATCATGCTCTATCACATGGTGCTATTTGCACATTTTTCTATAAACTTTCTCTTCACAAATATTTACAATATCCTATTTCTCCATTTCTGTGTTGAACTTTAGAAAATCACAGAGAGCTCAAAATTGATCCAATTGCAATGATTCAAATTCCTAGATACTTATATGTTCATAACTTAGTTTTTGAGCATTTTCCCAATGCTTTCTGTACCACATCAAATATTGGTCTATTTATCCATGTATAGCCAACTTTGCAAATCCCTAGGAAATTCATTTGAACTCCAAATCCAGTGAAACCAATTCCTAGATGCTTCTAAAATCATTCCTTGTTAAATGGGTGCCTTTGCTCATTTTTCAAAATAATTCTTCTGTACACTTCTTGCAAATCCACTAATCCCTTGGATCCTTCATATTGAAATGTTCCAGAGTATGCATTGATCCAATCCCAATGAAACCACTTTGGTCATTCTTCATATGACCAGAGGTATCCTAGATGAGTCCAATTCCTATTTTTAGAGCACTTTTATTTTTGCCTTGATGTGTTGCCTATTGTGTTAGTTTCCAACGTTAGTTGACAAAGTTGACGAAATACTCGGAGATGGACCAGAAGGATTGAAGACTCTGATGAACCAGACAAGCAGCCATTTGACCATGATGAACCATTTTACATCATAATAGCATTTTTTTGTTTCATCAAGTGCATGATATATCTTGAATAGCAACCTTGCTAGGCTTGCCCCCGTTGCATACCCTGTTGATACTTGCATTTTTCATGACTCTATCCTTTTTTAGAGTTGTGTTGATGGGTTGTAGAAATATGATGTAGTAGTTAGCTACGCTAAATGGGTCAGGGTTATGCATGGAAAGAAACAAGTGTGGTTTGACATACTTGCAAAGAGCCCTAGTGCGTGCCACTAATGCCCCTGGGATATGATGATGAACTAGGTCACTACTTGGTGGAGAAGTAGTGTACCAAGTGTCGTGGAATTAACACGTCAGATGTCCGGATCAACGGACTTAGGGTTGAGGCGCGCATCTATGTGGTAGCTTGAAGGGGTTGAGCGGAATCGAGAGATGCGATGCAAGACACGGATTTAGACAGCTTCGGGCCCCGGGAAACATCATCCGGTAATAACCCTACGTGCTGTTTGAGGCTAGATCTCATTATGGCCCTCATGGTGTTTGCCGATAAACCGGCTCTTTGTGTCTAACCCTAAAACTTGTCTACTTGTGGTTTGTCTAAAGCTTGTCCTCTTTGGGGAGCCCTGCCCCTCCTTATATATGTTGAAGGGGAGAGTTTACATGACTAGTCCTAATAGGACTAGGATTAATCTATTACAAGGAGTCCTAGTCTTGCTTCCTTTATGGAGAATATTCCTTGCGCTTTATTATTAAACCGGCCCACTATTAATATGAACCGGCCTTCTGGGCCTTGGGCCTTGTCATCCATGATCCGCATGCCGGGTCACCAATATTTTGCCAAGTGTAAACCACCTTAAATAGAATGCCAAGTCCGGCCGGGTTATAATTCCGGCCGGTTCATACCGCGGGGTAATATCCCCGACATTAGCCCCCAAGTTTAGCTTGGATGTGTCCATGGTAAACTTATGCTGCAAAATAACACAATAGCAAATCTGATAGGTTATGCTCCGGGTTAAGAATTTTTTGTAATCCGTCACTTGATCATCTTTAAGTCCTTATCCTTCCTTCTTCTAGAAAATCCGGGTCAATAGACCAACTTCATAATCAACTTGCTTGCATAAGAAATATTGTAAATAAAGAATCAATTTGAATCGGCCTTCCAATGTTCTGACTTGACAAAAATATTGATCTTCAAATATTCCATTGATATCCAACCGGTTTGGAGATGTAGAACTTGCCGGTTTATGATTGCCAAAATTGCCGGGTCACACAATTAATCTGATTGCCAGAACTAAAAATTTGAAGATGTTCCTCCTTTATATGCATATTACCTATAGCCCCCAAGTGCCGGGTCATTATGCAATAATGAGCAGGGACTTTGTATATACTCCATTGAAAATAGTCTTGTATCATCTTGAAGAAATCCAGATTGTTCATCTCAATCACTATGAAACTGAATATTCCATATCACGTAGCCCCCAAGTGCCGGGTCATTATGCAATAATGAGCAGGGACTTTGAAAATACGATCATGTAAACTTGAATAGCAACATATGGCCCCCAAGTGCCGGGTCATTATATAATAATGAGCAGGGACTTTGTAGATATAATTATTGAAATGAACATTATATAATGTAACTTCCATCGTGGGGTTTGAATCCACGTCCACAAGGTTAAGAGCTTTGTGCTTTACCAACTGAGTTAGACGGGCCTTTCAATATAATGGATGAATACTTGTGTACCTTGAATTGTCGATAGGAGCGATTGGTAGCCCCCAAGTTCCGGTTTAGCTACATTTAGAAGGTGAACCGGTACTTCCAGATAATGCAAATGATCTTTCCATTAGCCCCCAAGTGTCAAGTAGACAACTTGCTTGTGTGCTTGAGACTTGTGTATTTGAATTGCTGATGTTTACTGCTTCAACTGCCCATTAGCCCCCAAGTGTCATGGTGCACGCTTGCAGCGACATGAGACTTGTGTATTTGATGTAAACTTAATTTTGAATAATGTAGCCCCCAAGTGCCGGGTTGTAAGCCTGCAGCAACTCGGGACTATTCCTTTGTAGAATAAATCACTTCCATCGATGAAATAATATCCATTGCGCTTAAAGCGACTTTGATAACCTCAATCATAATATAAAAATCCAGCCATGTTGGCTATTAAAGATTTGAATAATATAATCCAGTTTGAAAACCGGTCCCAATGATGTTTGATCACAATTGGGCCGGGTTTAATAAACACCGGTCATTATTTTGTCTCATACTGGCGACTTATAGTCAAAACCAGGCCGGTTTAATAAACACTGGTCATTATAACTGATCATGTACTGCCAATATATATTTGAAAATAAAATACTTCATACCTGCGAAAAATATGCTTGATATTCTTAATCCGGCGAAACTTGCAATTTTCTGAGGGAGTCTTTTGATAGATCCAATGATAATTCCGGGCTTGATAATAGACACCGGTTTACTTTGTTCAGAAATTTGTGGCTTTGTTGCCTGATAGATGATCCGGGTTATAATGAACACCGGTTTACTCATGCTGGTATTTCATGATCCAGACTTTCAATTTGATAGATATGTGGTCAACTTGAGTAGCTGCTCCACTCCGGTTTAAAAGGTTATAAAACACAAACACCAAAAAACATGCAATTTTTTGCAAATAAGACCATGTAGTCGAGGCTTTTTCAAAGAGCTGCCAGGCTCAAAAACTGTTCAGGGAGCCGGGTCATCATTTGAACGTGGGCGATACCACTGTTCAGGGAACCCAAAATTTCATAACATAGCCATTCAAGAGGTGTGTGGGCGATACCACTGTCCTCAGGGGCCGGGTCATCATTTGAACGTGGGCGATACCACTGTTCAGGGAACCCAAAATTTCATAACATAGCCATTCAAGAGGTGTGTGGGCGATACCACTGTCCTCAGGGGCCGGGTCATCATTTGAACGTGGGCGATACCACTGTTCAGGGAACCCAAAATTTCATAACATAGCCATTCAAGAGGTGTGTGGGCGATACCACTGTCCTCAGGGGCTGCTGATGTTTCTCCTGACCCTGCAGGTTTTTCCTTTTTCTTTTTATGGGGTTTTTCTCTTCCTGAACCGGATATAATCTCTTGATCCCGAGAGTTCTACCGCTCCTTTGTGCATATGCCCTGCACAACCAGATAGACTGATCAAAGCATCTTGTTTTCTTAAAAAATAATAAATAATAAGAGAAGTAATATTGTAGATGGATATCACCTGAGTGTATTTGAACCGGCATGTTGAATGGACCGGATCACAGGGTGGACAGTAAACGACCGCAGTATCAGAGGCGGCTCAGACAGTTAAACCGGTTGTGAGGTTGTAAACCGGCGGAGATGAGCAAGTTGTCCTCCATGTTTTAAACCGGTGCGGATGCGTGAGACGGCCGTCTGATTCGCTTGAAGAACAGATAGGCCGGCCGGCGTGGTCGCGAGAGACGGCCGCGTCGTTGTAAACCGGTGCTGTCGCACGAGACGGCCACGGCGTTGTAAACCGGTGCGGTCGCAAAAAATGGCCACGGTGTTGTGAACCGGCGTGGACGTCCGTTGAGCGATGACGACCACTTGTGCAGAATGATGTTAGCGCGCCTCCATCTTCGGAATACAACAACACCTTTGTAATGAATAATTTACCTGTGTATAAAGACATCATAGGGCAACGTAAAAGGTGCCAACAGGATGTAAAAATATACTGATAAAAATATAAAGGAGGGACAACACCTGATTTTGTTTTAAATGACAGCTCCATATGCAGACTCGGCGCCTCATAATATCTAACCAGATTTATCAAGCGGCCCTGTTTTTGTCTTTTATCTGCAACTGCTGGAATGTGGTCCGTGTATCTATCATTTAAACCAATGATTTTCAGCATGACAGTTTTTGCGTAAGTACTGACGGCGCTCCGCTTTGCTCCTCATGCAATCTTGTCATCTCAGCAAGACACGGGTTGAACCGTACAAAACAGTGGAACAAAAGTCCGCAGAAGTGCTTGCTTCCGGGGTTACACCCGCGGTCGTGAACCGGCGAGGCGAAGGGCAACCCGGAGTGGTGATACGCGCGAGGTAGTTTAGGATTCAAGCAGACCAACACCGCGGCGGTTCACGCAGAGGCACCGGCGGGTCACGCCCTCGGTGGTTTTCCAGGAAAAGGCACCGGTAGAGCAAAACCGGTCACCGGGCGGCGCGCGGTCGAAGTCAGCGACATGATTGTTTGAAGTTGATGACGGCGAGCCTGGTCAGTGGGAGGCGGCTTAACGGCGCGCGAAGCCGCAGCGACTCTGCCCCAACAGAGATCACTCTCCAACCAGGGCGACTCATAGTGGTGAAGGCATCAGGCGACTCAACGCAGTGAAGGTGAGATCGCTCACCATAGCCATGACGTAGGAAACGACTGGCTTGTTCAATAATGTTACACTGGCATCTCCCCTTGATACTTTTGGTGTCTTCACGTGAGGAATAGGAGTTGATCTGTCCAAACTTGCTCTGATTAAAACTCACGTACTAGGAGTAGGTTGTACTATTCCAAAGTCAAACAGACCCCGTAAAGCCTGCAACTACTAGTATCGGCTGTAATTTCCGCTATTGTAACAGCAGCAATGATTCAATCCTCTCCAAATCTTCTTGATACACCACAGCTCTTTTGGCAAAGACAGCAACCGCCGGCGACAGTTCAATATTTCTCGGGCAATACTCAACTGTTTCAGTAATCTTCTGCTTTAAAGTACACATTACCTTGTTCCTTTTCCGACATGGCATCAGGCATTGGTTCATTGTTCAGGTACGAAGAGTACCAGGCAGGGCCAGAGGGCGGGTGACACGGCACGCAAGAGGAGCGGGGCCGAGGCGGATCCGGCACGGGGCGTGGCGCAGACGGCGGGTCGCGGAGCAGCAGCAGGGAGGCAAGGCAGTCGTGGCCCTCGAACGGCGGAGGTGGCCTGGCACGCCGGCGAACCCATGAGCAGCCGGCGGTGGCACGCGACAACGGAGATGTGTTGGGGAGGAGAGACCGCGGCTCGGAGCCACTGGATCGCGGCAGAGAACAGAGACAAGCGGCCTCTCGGGATCGCTTCGAACGAAGGCTGGCGACTCGGCGAGATAGAACGAAGCATGGGCCGGGGCGGCTCACCGGGCGCGCCGGTCGGCGGCCCAACGTGGCCGCGGCGAAGAGGCTGCAGACAGGCAGGCCATGGCGGGAACATCTCTGGACGGATACGACTCGGAGCGAGAACGGATCCTCGTCAGCAGCGGCGGGCGTAACCCACGGGCGTGACTCGGCCGAGCGGAAAACGGAATTTTTTGAGGCGGCAACTCGCGGCAGTCAGAAGCAGAGCCGAGGCGGAGCAACAGTCGCGGTAGTAACTCGAGTTTAGCTCCGGGCGTTCTCGCGCTTGCGGGATTCCGAGGCTATGCGTATGCAGTCCCGTCGCGGGTGCCGAGTGGGTCAAGACCGTATTGGCCCCAGGTCTTGATTCTTGTTCTGGTCGTGGCTGGTTTGACTTTTCATCTTGACCATGGTACTTTCTACACTGGCATGATGGCGGTGAGGCAAGCTTGACGGCGGCTCGGACGGCCGTGGGGTCAGTGGCTCGTCGGCGGCGACTCAACTACGTCAGAGACGGCGGCAACCCGGAGTGGTGAGCCTTGCAGATGACAAGGCGAGTCTGGGGCGGTTCAGCGCGGCCTGGCCGAGGAGGAAGTTCGAAGGTGACCGAGCCGGCCTGAGGCAGCGACTTGCAGGCGGGGATTTGACGACCGCAGTCCGGAAGCAACGCAGGCGAAGAAAAAACAGCGCGTCGAGACCGAGACGTCGCTGTCTCCGCTTCCGGGTCGCACCCAGTTGAACGGATCGCGTCGTAGCCAGGCAGCCCTTTTTTCCTTCTTTGAGACAGAATCGGTAATCTATCTTCAATGGCATGATTTAATCAATCCTCCCTCCTCCACGTAGTGTCTTGTCTTGTTGTACATATACTTTTGAGTAAAGAAAGCAACCCCATGGGAATCCGTAATCTATCTTCAAAGCCTGCTTTTAGAAACCGAGACCGGATCTGTGCAGTCCCTTGCTAGTTATGTTCCGTGGATTTGATCCGGCACGGTTGACGCGCAGTGTACGCGGCTGCAGGCCCTAAAAAATTCATCCAGTGCCGGCGTGCTGATGTTTTTCACAACACGTGATGATGGCTATTGTAGCTCGTACTGATTCGTTTCCTGATTCGGCGGATCTCCATGGTACTCATGGCGGCCGCATAAAACACAGCCCCCAAAATTTTCTTGATCTCCAATCTCACAAATTGTAAAACCTGGACTGATGAAACTCGAGGTCTATGCAGATCTCCCCAAATTGAATCTTTTTTCATCTGGAAAATTATGAACTCCTCGACTCCTGAAGGAAAAATCCCTCCAAAAACTCAACACCACCGTGCGCAGGCCCCACGGTGGGCGCCAACTGTCGTGGAATTAACACGTCAGATGTCCGGATCAACGGACTTAGGGTTGAGGCGCGCATCTATGTGGTAGCTTGAAGGGGTTGAGCGGAATCGAGAGATGCGATGCAAGACACGGATTTAGACAACTTCGGGCCCCGGGAAACATCATCCGGTAATAACCCTACGTGCTGTTTGAGGCTAGATCTCATTATGGCCCTCATGGTGTTTGCCGATAAACCGGCTCTTTGTGTCTAACCCTAAAACTTGTCTACTTGTGGTTTGTCTAAAGCTTGTCCTCTTTGGGGAGCCCTGCCCCTCCTTATATATGTTGAAGGGGAGAGTTTACATGACTAGTCCTAATAGGACTAGGATTAATCTATTACAAGGAGTCCTAGTCTTGCTTCCTTTATGGAGAATATTCCTTGCGCTTTATTATTAAACCGGCCCACTATTAATATGAACCGGCCTTCTGGGCCTTGGGCCTTGTCATCCATGATCCGCATGCCGGGTCACCAATATTTTGCCAAGTGTAAACCACCTTAAATAGAATGCCAAGTCCGGCCGGGTTATAATTCCGGCCGGTTCATACCGCGGGGTAATATCCCCGACACCAAGGCTTGATGAAAGTGTTGCTTACATAGATGGATTAGAGTTATGATTGTTTTCCGTCCCAACCAAACATGTGCAACCATTCTACCCCTTATGGGACTAGGCATTATTAATTACCTAGGACGATACTAGCATGGTGCCCACATTACTAGTGACGGGGGTGACATGAGGTCACTCTCGGGACGGGATCATGCTCGGATAGGCGTCCATGACTGTTTTCATAGGACACCGGACACACCGTTATTCCCTGCGTGTATGTGTGATAATGAAAAGGGCTGAGTCCCAAGATCTTGATGCTCATACACAAAGGTACCAACGAGTGGGCCCTATGTTAGTGTCGCATAGGGAAAGATAGTGATCGGGTGCTTCTCTCGAGTACTTGAGGTATTGCGGGATCGTGGATGACACGAAAGCTTCCCGGATCTTGTCGGTAAAGTGTGCAACCTCTGCAGAGTGTCAAACTATTCGAATAGCCGTGTCCACGGTCAAGGACAATTGGGTGGTGCTGCTTAGAATATGCCCATATGTTTCTGGCAAACAACACGGATTGGTAATATTGTTGATGTGATTCATGTGGAAGTCATGATGAACTTGAGCATGAGTTGTTTATAACTCTTTCTCAATATTTATGTCTGTAACCTCCTGATACCTGTTGTAGACGCATTCATGTACTTGATAAATGTTGAGCATACTTGCATGAGAAAAACTAGCTTTCCGCAAAAATGCCAAATTAGCAGTTGAGCCTTGCATAATTATTATGTTATCACTCTCGGGTTGCTTGCGAGTACATTCAAACGTACTCACTGGCTTGTCCCTGGCGATTTACTTGGCCAGGCCTGGAAGGACAGGTATTTGACGAAGAAGTTCTTTGGTGATGAGCATGCGAGCTGGGACGCTTTCCCAGTCAGAATGCCTATAGGGTTAAGGCAGATGGCATGGGTCCAAGTTGTCAACGAAGATTTCCGGTATGATGATATACTAAAGACTTGACCATAATGGTCCTACTTGTGTAATACGGTATGTATGGATGTAAGACTCTTGTTATTCAGCTTCTGTGTGTTTAGTGAACATTGATCCCTGGGATCACCGTACACGTGCATTCAGTGATCTCGACTTATGAGTCGGGGTCCCCACAGTAGGGTCCGCACGCTTAACGTTCGGTGACGCTATAGTGTTATATGAGTTATCTGATTTGCTGATCGAATGTTGTTCAGAGTCCTGGATGAGATCACGGACATGACGAGGAGTCTCGAAATGGTTGAGAGGTAAATATTGATATATATGACAATGGTATTTGTGAAGGAAATATGCCCTAGATGCAATAATAAAGTTGTTATTTATATTTCCTTGTATATCATGATAAATGTCTTTTATTCATGCTAGAATTGTATTGACCGGGAACTTGATACATGTGTGAATACATAGACAAAACAGAGTGTCCCTAGTATGCCTCTACTTGAGTAGCTCGTTAATCAAAGATGGTTATGTTTCCTAACCATAGACATGTGTTGTCATTTGATCAACGGGGTCACATCATTATGAGAATGATGAGATGGACAAGACCCATCCGTTAGCTTAGCACTATGATCATTTAGTTTTACTACTATTGCTTTCCCCATGACTTATACATGTTCCTCTGACTATGAGATTATGCAACTCCCGAATACCGGAGGAACACCTTGTGTGCTATCAAATGTCACAACGTAACTCAGTGATTATAAAGATGCTCTACAGATGTTTCCGAAGGTGTTTGTGGTGTTGGCATAGATTGAGAATAGAATTTGTCACTCCGAATATCGGAGAGGTATCTCTGGGCCCTCTCGGTAATACACATCGTAATAAGCCTTGCAAGCAAAACGACTAATGAGTTACTCACAAAATGATGTATTACGGA
Source organism: Secale cereale (assembly GCA_902687465.1). NCBI lineage: Eukaryota > Viridiplantae > Streptophyta > Magnoliopsida > Poales > Poaceae > Secale > Secale cereale. The sequence continues at coordinate 587,454,727 of LR738715.1, forward strand.
ATGAGTAAAGAGACTTGCCGGTAACAAGATTGAACTAGGTATGATGATATTGATGATCGAATCTCGCACAAGTAACATACCGATGACAAAGGGAACAACATATGTTATTGTGCGGTTTGACCGATAAAGATCTTCGTAGAATATGTAGGAGCCAATATGAACATCCAGGTTCCGCTATTGGTTATTGACCGGAGATGTGTCTCGGTCATGTCTGCATAGTTCTCGAACCCGTAGGGTCTGCACGCTTAATGTTCAATGATGATCGGTATTATGAGTTTATGTGTTTTGATGTACCGAATGTTGTTTGGAGTCCCGGATGAGATCACGGACATGACTAGGAGTCTCAAAATAGTCGAGACATAAATATTGATAGATTAGACGACTATATTTGGACATCGGAAGTGTTTCAGAGAAGTTTCGGATAAAACCGGAGTGCCAGAGGGTTACCGGAACCCCCTAGGGGAACTAACGGGCCACATGGGCCCTAGTGGAGAGAAAGAGGGGTGGCTAGGGCAGGCCGCGCGCCCCCTCCCCCTTGAGTCCAAATTGGACTAGGGAAGGGGGCCGGTGCGCCCCTTTCCTTCTCCCTCTCTTCCTTCCCCCTCTCTCCCTCTTGGTGGATTCCTACTAGGAATAGGATTCCTATTCCTAGTAGGACTCCCCTTGTAGGGCGTGCCCTAGGAGGGCCGGCCGGCATCTCCTTGATCCTTATATACGGGGGCAGGGGGCACCCTAGAACACACAAGTTGACAATTGTTTTAGCCGTGTGCGGTGCCCCCATCCACGGTTACACACCTTGGTCATATTGTGTGCTAAGGCGAAGCCCTGCGTCGGTAACTTCATCAACACCATCACCATGCCATCGTGCTGACGAAACTCTCCCTCGGCCTCAACTGGATCAAGATTTCGAGGGACGTCACCGAGCGGAACGTGTGCAGATCGCGAAGGTGCCATGCGTTCGGTGCTTGAACGGTTGGATCGCGAAGACGTTCGACTTCATCAACCGCATTACTAAACGTTTCCGCCTTTGGTCTACGAGGGTATGTGGACACACTCTCTCGCTCGTCGCTATGCTTCTCCAAGATAGATCTTGCGTGTTCATAGGATTTTTTGAAATACTACGTTCCCCAACAATGGCATCATGACCCAGGTCTATGCGTAGATGATATACACAAGTAGAACACAATGAGTTGTGGGCGATAATAGTCATACTGCTTACCAGCATGTCATACTTTGATTCAGTGGTATTGTGAGATGAAGCGGCCCGGACCGACATTACGCGTACGCTTACGCGAGACTGGTTTCACCGTTACGAGCACTCGTTCCTTAAAGGTGATTAGCGGGTGTCTGTCTCTCTCACTTTAGTTGAATCGAGTGTGACTACGCCCGGTCCTTGTGAAGGTTAAAACAGCACACTTGATGAAAAATCATTGTGGTTTTGATGCGTAGGTAAGAACGGTTCTTGCTAATCCCGTAGCAGCCACGTAAAACTTGCAACAACAAAGTAGAGGACGTCTAACTTATTTTGCAGGGGATGTTGTGATGTGATATGGTCAAAACGTGATGATTTATACATTATTGTATGAGCTGATCATGTTTTGTAAATTATCGGCAACTGGCAGGAGCCTTATGGTTGTCTCTTTATTGTATGAATGAAAAAGCCATGTAATTGCTTTACTTTATGTCAGGCCCAAGATGCGATTCTATCCTGATCACATGACGCACTCGTGATTGGGGCACAACCGTATTTCGGGCGCTTAGCAAGATGGATATCATTACATCGTACCATTACATAAATACATGGGGATACAACAATTGATACAAGTCACATGAATACAACATCAATACAAGGCATCCGACTACGGATCCAAACATGAAAAGCACAACGACATCCATCTGCTATCCCAGGCAACCGACCAGGAACCTAACCCAAGACTGACGAAGAAGAAGAAGAAAGAACTCCAACAAAAGAACATCGCTCTCACGTCGAGTCATCAGATACCTGCACCTGCAACTGTTGTTGTAGTATCTGTGAGCCACGGGGACTCAGCAATCCCATAACCATGGGTATCAAGACTAGCAAAGCTTAATGGGTATGGAGAGGTTAAGTGGTGAGGTTGCAGCAGCGGCTAAGCATATGTATGGTGGCTAACTTACGAGTACAAGAATAAGATGAGCATCTACGCAAACGGTAGCAACTAGTAATGATCGCTAGAGATCATGAACTACCTATGAGTCAAACATAACCCCCACCATGTTCTCTTCTCAAAGTGAAAAGAGACGGTCACGGTTACTCACGCGGTTGTGTGTTTTACTTCGGATCCTCTGTCAAGTTTTCCACAACCGGACATTAACAAATTCCAATCTGCCACATAACCGTGGGACTGCTTTTGAAAGATCATAACCCTGCAGGGGTGTCCCAACTTATCCCATCACAAGCTCTCACGATCAGCAGAGATAATAATAATATTACTTCTTATCTTAGGGACAATCCGATCAGGCTCGGAATCCCGGTGCACAAGACATTTCGACAATGGTAAAACAAGTCCAGCAAGACCTCCCGGCGTGCCGACACCCTGATAGTAGCCACGCGTATCTCGTCTCAGGCCACGTCTGGATAGGTCAGCCTACAGGAAAGTACCAGACCTCGGGTTTCCCCACGGCGGCCCTGCAGTCCGCCCGTTTTGGACCAACACCATGAGCACTAGCCCCCTGTTATGTAGAAAAGAATCCTCGGGGACGCGACCCCCTATGCAAATTAATTAATTAATTAAGTTATTATTATGTTGCAAATTAAAACCAATGTTGGGCCTTGCTGGAGGAGTTTTATTCAAAGACAAACTGTCAAGGGGTACCCATATACCCAACCGCGTTAGGAACGCAAAATCAAGGAACATAACGCCGGTTTATTGGCTCCTAAGGTGGCATGAGTGGAACGAAACACCGAGCAAAAGGCCAAGCCTTCCACCCATTGCCAAGTATATATGTGTGTTAAATTATAATAATAGATATATTGTGATATTCCAACAACAAGTTCCAACATGGAGCAATCTTCATCTTCACCTGCAACTAACAACGCTATAAGAGGGGCTGAGCAAGCGGGTAACATAGCCAAACAACGGTTTGCTGGGAAGGTGTCAATGGTTAGAGGTTTCATGGCAACAAGGAGAGAGGCTGACAATAGATAGGTAACGTGACATATAGCGACAGCATCGACACAACTAGCATGGCAATGATAGTAAAGGTATCCAAGGTGATGGTCATCTTGCCTGAGATCCCGCTAGGAAGGAGAATGAGTCCATGAAGAAGACCAAGAAGAAGCCACGAAGACGAACCAAGTGTAGTCGAACGAATCCTCACGAACGCAACGGATAATGAACTAGCGAGAAGAAGCACACAACATGGTAAACACACCACTCAAGAACATGACTAGATGCTCAACCAAGTATGATGCAAGACAAGTCTATATGATGCAATTCATGGCAAGGGATGAAGCATACAAGAACAACACAAACCAATAAGTTTAAATGAGGCCGGAAACAACATATAACAACTCCGGTAAGTCCTCATATGCACATTTATAAATTGGTCCAGATCTGAACAAACCTTAAGTTCAATTTGTTAAACAGCAGGTTAACATGCACCATAATGATCTACACAAATTTCTAGTCAAGTTACATATAAAGTTCATTTAATTCGGAGCTACGGCCTAGAAGAAATGAGCAAAACAAGTCAATCATGTCAAATATGGAAGATGCATCCAAACAACAAGCAAACACACCCCAAGCATGTAAACAACATGATATTATGCATCTACATGCAATAAATCACAAGTTTCATATAGGACAGACTCAAAACGGAGCAACGACTCAACACATACACATGAAACAAGATATAACAACAAGCTGTCCAAAAACAGCAACATAGCAACTTTGGAGCAAGGTATATATATGCTACAACACCCAATCATGATAACAAAAGGCATGTATGTGAAATAGACATGATACTTAACAAGCATGAACTTAGAACACACCCGAAAACTTGCTGGAACACAATTAAACTAGCATGGAAAGATTCAAGAAGTTTACTGATTTCTCAGACTTAGTGAAAAAACAGAGCATGGCAGAAACAATGACAAGTAGGCATGTTTGCAAGCTTGTGCAACTCAACTCAGAGCGTAACATGGCATAATAAGATAACCAACAGCAATAACGCATGTTTATGAAGCTACTCATGGCAAGAACATGGTCATAGGATGCATAGATCACTAGCAATTGACGTGGCAAAACTGAACTTGCTGATAACAGGCTGACACAAACATTTTATAGCAACTTGAGAGCAATAAATAAATAAGCTACATCAGCCTATAATGGCAAACAAGGGCATGGATGGATAGAGAATAACATGGACAACATGACAAGATCATTTGACATACTAAAACATTCATGGATTTGAGTGGGGCATCAAGCAAACATGGCATCAGGTTAACAGTTTTCAGACTTAACAGTTTTTCAACAAGTCCCAGAAAATAACAACAACGAATAGGCTACTTTACAAGATTGTTGCAAACACCACAATGCATATCATGAAAAATAGATTGCACCACAACAAAGATGACATGATTGTGCTTCTAAAACATATTGACATGTGGCATAAAAGACAAACACACCAATAGCTATGAACAAGACAAACACACCAATAGCTATGAACAAGACAAATCAGCATCTCATTACAAGTTTTAGCACTTAACAGCCACATGCACTTTTGCAACAGAGATAAACATGGCAATATGGCACCTAACATGAATGCTACAATAACCATCATGTAGAGCACTTCACAATGAACATTTTGACATATCATACACTCCATTTGGACCAACATGCACAAAGTTATCACCACTCGAACATGCGCACTTAACAATAGTTTTCAGCAGTTTAAAACATATAGCACTTTTGCGACGATGATTAGGGCATCAAGATGAACTCAAACAAGCATGCCACATTACAACAATACGAATATCATATCACAATGAACATTTTGATATATCATTCACTCAAATTTGACAAACGTGCACAAAGTTATCACTATGCAAACTTGCGCACTTTTTACAAAATGCCAGGGACTTAGACGAAAACAACCTTGAGAGGGGGGTCTTGACTGGACACTGTTCGCATCCAGGTCGGACACGTCCGGCTCGGTGTGGCTGGTAAGCGGGCCCAGGGGGCCATCCTCCTCCCGATCTGGCTGGATCGAGGCCGAGCGAGCAGGGGAGGTGGTTGTGGCGGCCTCTACCGACGGCGAGGTAGAGGCCAGGAGCAGCAGCGACGGCAGCCGAGCTCCGGCGAGCGCGGAGGGTCGGCAGTGTTTGGGAAGGGCCGCGGGTGGCCGAATCGAACGGGTCGAGGCGCGGAGAGGTTGAGTGACGGTGAGGGTCGACAGATCGGGGAGGGCCGGCGGCGAGCTCCATCGCGGCGGCGCGGGAAGCTGCGCATGGCGGTGGCACTTCGGTTAGGGGCCCAAGTTGTGATGATGGAGCATGGGGAGGGATGAGGCAGAGCGACCTGGTGGGGTGGCGACGTCGCTGGTCGCCGGCGAGGGGCGCCCGGCGGGATGCAGCGGCAAGGCGCTCGGGCGCTCGAGGAGCCAGTTGCGGGGCGAGACGAATCGGGCCCTGGATGGGCTCGAGCGGGCCTATGCCCGGGCCAGGCGAGCCGCGCGGCTGGGAGGCGCGGGGGGACGCGACGTGGCCTTCTTCGATTGGCTCGGGCCACGGCTGGAGGTGGCGCGCCCACTGGCGACTCGCCAAGTGGTGCTGAGGAGGTGGCCGGCGCAGATTTGGAGGAGAGGGGAGGTGGGAGGTGGCTGGTGGTGCGGAAATCGAGGCTAGAGGTAGAAGAAGGCCAAAAATGGCAAGGGGAGGGAGTTTAAATAGGCAGGGGTTAGGGTTTGAGGGTTTGGGGGGGTTGTTTTGAGCCCTCGGATGCCGGCCGGACGGCTCCGGTCGGAGGAAGGGGTAGGTGAGTGAGTGGGCTGGTGGAGAGGGGGTGCTGGGCCAAAAGAAAAGGGGCTCCAGCGGTTAACGCGGTTACTCGTTGGGCTATCAAACGAACTCCGAATGAGACAAAATTTGACATGCGGTCTACCTATGCTATAATAAGACCACACGCCAAGTTTCATCCCATTCCGGGAACATTTTCTGGCCACTCATAAAATAAATATTCCGAGGTGCCGCTGGCGCATGCGAGTGTGTCTGGGCTTAGAACGGACAATGGAAAGGACGAGGGGAGTTTGGCCGGATGCAAGTTTTGAAAACATGATGATGCAATGCACATGATGACATGGCACAATGCAACATGCAAGCAGATGACATGGAAACGACGACGAATAACTGGCTGACACCTGGCGCATCGGTCTCGGGGTGTCACACTTTATCACTATGAGTTAGCGATAGTAGTAGTAGCAATAGTTGGCGAGACGACCACGATGCTACGAGGGAGATCAATGTGTCAAGCTGGTGATGGTGGAGATCATAACGATGCTTTGGAGATGGAGATCAAAAGCACAAGATGATGATGGCCATATCATGTCACATATTTTGATTGTATGTGATGTTTATCTTATTATGCTTCTTATTTTGCTTAGTACGGCGGTAGCATTATAAGATGATCCCTTACAAAATTTCAAGGTACAAGTGTTCTCCCTGAGTATGCACCTTTGCGAAAGTTCGTCATGCCGAGACACCACGTGATGATCGGGTGTGATAAGCTCTACTTTCAAATACAACAGGTGTAAGACAGTTTGCACATGCAGAATACTCGGGTTAAACTTGACGATCCTAGCATGTACATACATGGACTCGGAACACTAGAGACCGAAAGGCGAGCGTGAATCATATAGTAGATATGATCAACATAAGATGTTCACCATTGAAAACTACTCCATCTCACGTGATGATCATACATGGTTTAGTTGATTTGGATCACGTGGTCATTTAGATGACTAGAGGGATGTCTATCTAAGTGGGAGTTCTTTAGTAATATGATTAATTGAACTTTAATTTATCATGAACTTAGTCCTGATAGTTTTTGCATATCTATGTAGTTGTAGATCAATGTCCCGTGCTACCGTTCCCTTGAATTTTAATGCATTCCTCCAGAAAGCTAAGTTGAAAGATGATGGTAGCAGCCACATGGACTGGGTCAGTAACTTGAGCATTATCATCATTGCTGCATAGAAGAATTATGTCCTTGAAGCACTGTTGGGTGACAGGCCTGCTGTAGGAGCAACTCCTGACATTATGAACGTCTGCCAAGCTCGTTCTGATGACTACTCGATAGTTCAGTGTGCCATGCTTTACGGCTTAGAATCGAGACTTCAAAGACGTTTCGAACGTCATGGAGCATATGAGATGTTCCAAGAGTTGAAGTTAATATTTCAAGCAAATGCCCGAGTTGAGAGATATGAAGTCTCCAATAAGTTCTATAGCTGCAAGATGGAGGAGAATAGTTCTATCAGTGAACACTTACTCAGAATGTCTGGGTACTACAATCACATGACTCAACTTGGATGCGAAGTTGATGAAGATAGTGTTATTGATAGAGTTCTTCAATCACTGTCGCCAAGCTATAAAGGCTTCGTGATGCACTACTGCAGGATGCTGCTAACGCAACACTACGATTAGAGACCCTTCGAGAAACTGTGTGCGATGCAATAATCACAAACGGTGATGTATGAAAACCATCAGAAATGTATAAAATGTTTGCGATGACGGATGCATCAAACATGGTTCAGGTTCTATTTGCGTGTGCGATGAACGGCATACAAATTAGTTCAATGAACTGTTTGTGATCAGGAGGAACAAAAGAAACGGGCAGCCAGATGAAGGCGTGTACGATACACAACATATGGTTCACTCGGATGAACTGTTTGTGATTAGGCAACACAAAAGAAACGGTCAGCCAGATCAAAGGTGTGTGCGATATACATCATGCGGTTCACTCAGATGAACTGTTTGCGTTGAGACATGAGAACATAAATAGTTCAAATGAACAAGATGTGTGTGATACGAGGCAAACAGGTATGTAATCGGAGACGTGTGCGAAGACCGATAACAACACAAACGATTACTGCGAACTAGCCGTGTATGTTGTGAGCAAACGATTGCTGGTATACAATTGTGAGTGATTGATGAAAACATCACCGACGGGTTCCATTGTTTAGTCCATGTGCGATGTGATTTTCTTTGTCCGCACAACATCTACGCTCTGTCTACAACATCAACATATATACTTAAAAAGACAGCATTGCATAACCAAAATAAGCATACAATTACACAAGTGACTACACACATAACATTTCCACACACCAAAGGAAGAAATTACGTGCATACTAAAGTAGGAGAAATGAGGATCTGATCATCTACTTATTGTTGCGATGATGCTTGCCATTGCTCCGCTTCCGACTGGATCCCTGGCCGTTTTGGGGAAGGAGGGACTTCCTCATGTCAACGATCCGCCTGTACATGTCGTAGCTCATGTACGCCTCCTTGGCCGCGTACACGACGTGAGCTTTGTCGAGTTTCTCCATCCAGGCCGAGTGCCAAGCACGCTTGTCCTTGTTGCATGAATCCATCATGTCTCTGTAGTAGGGGTCGATGATGGCCTCAGCGAGGTGAACCAGTGTGTCCTTCTCATGCTCCTTGCTGCCCCTAATCTCGTATTGGCCCTAGATGTCAACAAGATTCTGGCAGGCGATGCCCGAATTCTCGAGCGCCTTTACATCGTTGGTGATAGGGCTGGGCATAAAAACCGACCAATCGAAAACCGAACCGAAACCGGAACCGAATAAACCGAAATTTCGTTTTTTTTGTATAAACGGAAAAATTGGTTAGTTGGGCTACTAACTAGACCAAATTCGGTCGGTTCGGTGTATTTCTCGGTTAACTGAAATACAGCCCACCCCGCCCCCGGCCCAGTACAGCCCACCCCATGTTGGCCGCAGCCGACCAACCAGCCGAGGCATCCACGAGACCACGACCACGAGTCCATGACCCACCCACCCTCCCACTATCGAGGCACACACCACACCAGTCTCGCCCTCGTCCCCTTCCCTCCCGCCTCCCCCACGCCGCCCCGCCCCCTGCCCTACCCAACCGCCGCCACCGCTTCTCATCTGAGCTGCCGGGATGCCACCGCCGGCGCCAACCCTCACCGAATCTTCTCCCCCACTCAGCACCTCCCCTCCCACACCGCCGCTACCACCAGCCACCACATCTAAGGCCACTCCCCTCCGGCCCTCCCCTCCCCATGTCCCCCACGTCCTGCCAGCCCGCCCAAGCCCCCTGCCGGCCTACCCTACCCAGCCGCCGACGCGACATCTGCAAGAAGGAAGGATAGGTCAGAGGAGCACAGAGACAACTCAGACAAGGACCCGCCATCACGACGTGCATCCCTCGCCGTTGGCACTCGGCAGCATCACAGATTCTCCAGTTCGTCATCACGTCTTCCACGGCAGAAATTGAGAATTCAATCAACGTAATAAGCCAAATCTCCCATCCTTTCTCTCCTATTTTATTTTGTTCTTTGTGAGTAGATGGTAAACGTGGATGTGGATGCATAGAAAAAAATAAGAGGTCGTATCTAGTTACATTGTATACATATTATTTATTAGTAGTCTCTTACTACTGCTGGAAATTTACACTGCTTACATTGTTTTGTCTCATGGTTATATATATTGTAAGAAGCTCATCTCAGCCATCTACTTAGTGCACTCACAATGTATGTACTGATTTTAGTAGATGCATCATTGTTAACTTGTATTTTTTAATATGTTTTTAAATTCTTCTCCGAAGTAATTAGTATAGAAGAATGATCACATTAGTTCTTATTATGTTACTATTTTTTAGATGGTTGAACCTGGTGGACTGTGTATCATTGGTGATGATTTCATGACTAAAGAGGAGATGCTAGTTTATAAGGTAGAACAAAGAAAGATTGATGAGTATGAAATGCAAAAGAAGGAGATGGAGGAAGGACCTACAAGAAGGCTGATGAAGAAAAGATCACCGATGTGGGATCACTTTTCTGAGGTACTAGTTGGTGGTCTTCTCAAGTTTGGAAAGTGCAAGCATCACAATCATGATATCAAGGCCATTCCAAAGATTAACAGTACATCTGCCTTAAAGAGTCATTTTAATACTTGCAAGTATAATCCTCATAATGATAAGAATAAGAATCGAGGTACTTCGCAAGTTATCCAAGGGGAAAGTCCTTCAATGCATAAATTTGATCCTGAATCACTAAGGAAAGCTATTGCTAAGATGATTATAGTAGATGAGCTTCCATTTGCATTTAATGGAAAATCTGGATTTAGAGAAGTGATGTCAATTGCATGTCCACGTTTCAATATGCCTTCTAGAAGAACATGGACTAGGGATGTTGTGAAGCTTTATTTTGAAGAGAGGGCGAAGCTAAAACTTTTTTTTGAACAATCATGTCAAAGAGTGTGTCTCACTACTAATGGTTGGACTTCTCAAACACAAGATTGTTGTATGACAGTCACGACACATTTTATTGACCCTGAATGGAATTTGCACAAGAAAATCATTAGTTTTTTCCTAGTAAAAGGTCATAAGGGAGATGATATTGGAAAAGCCTTAGAGCAATGCTTGATGGAGTGGGGAATAAACAAAGTTATGACAATAATTGATGATAATGCTAGGGCGAATGATGGTGGTGTAGGTTACATACGGAAGAAAATGATCAAAACTGGAAATAGCAGAGCCGAAGGTAAATATTTGCATATGAGATGTGCTACCCATATTATAAATCTGATTGTTACTGATGGTCTAAAAGAGTTGGATGAATCAGTTAAGCGTGTGCGAGCTGCAGTTAGATATATAAGAAATGGGCCATCTAGAATTACAAGATTTAAAAAACTTGCTCAGTTAGAAAAGGTGGATAGCGAGGTATTCTTGAGTTTGGATGTATGCACTAGATGGAATTACACATACCTAATGTTAGCAACCGCAATCAACTTTGAGAAAGTGTTTGCGAGATATGAGGAGGAAGATCCACTCTATACATTAGATTTAACTAGTGAGAAAGCTTCTGGTATTCCTGTTGATAGTGATTGGGAGAATGCTATGAAAATGGCTGAATTTCTTGAACAGTTTAATCACCTTACTATTAGTATTTCTGCCACACTCCATGTGACCATGAATCAATTTGTTATGGATATTGCTGAAATTAGTGTTGTGTTCAAAGATTGGGCTGATAGTGATGATATTTTGCGCAAAACAATGGCCAGGAAAATGCAAGATAAGTATGATAAGTATTGGCGACGTTGGAATGAGGAGGTGTAGAATGAAAGGTGGAAGGGGAAAGGAAAGAAAAAGGAAGAGGAGAATATGAACATGTTTGTGTTTGCTGCAACTGTTCTTCATCCAAGATTCAAGCTTTCAAACTTCACAAAACTAGCAATTGAGGAAATGTATGGTGAGTTAAATGGAGGCAAAGCTTGGGAGGCGGTGAAAACATTTATGCATGCTTTGTTTGAAGAGTGCAAAGCTAAGTATGCACCAAGTCATGCAAGCCAGCATGTGTGAGCTCCACAATCTAAACCAACTCAAAAAAGGGAAGGAAGGAAATTGGTGTCTCGGATAAATAAAAGTTGAGAGTTGGTGGTGATGGTGAAGCTAGCATGAGCAAATCTGAATATGAGAAATACCTACACGAAGAGAGTGAAGTAAATATGGATGATTTTGACATTCTAAAATGGTGAAAGAACAATGCTGCTAGATTCCCAATATTAGCAAGAATGGCCCGTGATGTGTTGGTTGTTCCGGTATCAACGGTTGCGTCTGATTCGACATTTAGCACAAGTGGTCGCATCCTAAATGAATTTAGAACCTCGCTTACACCATTCATGGTCCAAGCTCTTGTTTGTGTCCAAGATTGGCTAAGTGGTTCTATTACTATCAACATTGAAGAGATGGGGAGGAATTGTTAAGATTGGAAAAGGGTAGCATATTGTGATTGTTTTCTATGTAATTTTCTATATTTCTAACTTCCTATGCTTATTACATGTTCATTTCATTCTTTTTCAGAACTAATTGAAGAGTTTGGTAGTACAAATTCATCCAAATCAAAAGTAAGTAGTAGCAAGTCTGTTTGCAAGCCATCTGGGGCTGAGCCATCTTGCCCACCTCCATCCTCTACTTAAACATTGGTGAGTTGCAAGAAATTGTCTTCCTCTTGTTCACGATTTTAGGTTTCATTTATTTTTTCTGTAGTAGACCAACTTTGATATTTTTAAATGCTTATGTAATGCAATTGTTGTATCATTCAAAAGATGCACAACATAGCCATGTGGTTTCCTCACAGATTTTTGTGTCATGTAAATGCAAATGTTGTTGTAATAAACCTCATGTAAATGTTGTTGTCATGCAATTGTTGCTTATGCACTTCATGTACTTTGTTTTCCAAATTCTAGTCACATATACATCACTAGATTTTCTTAATAGTAGTGTGTGGTCTTTAGTATTCTATTTTAACTGAGTTCTGTACTATCTACAAAAAATGGCAGATTTGCTCACTCGGCTGGATCTTGGAATGGTCAAGATGCTCCGGACATGTCAAGATGCTCATGTTCATGATGGCAAATTGGGAGTCTTACTGTTGGCTACTCTTCAACTTCAAGTGCTGGAACTTTTGTTGGAACTTCGTTATCTACTAATCTATTGTCAATTATTACTATCAGTTTGTGCTTTGAACACTTGAACTTGGACTTTGGTTATGTCTAGTGCTGGAACTTGGACTACCAGTTTGTCACTCTGTATTATTGAACTTGGACACGGTTATGCATTGTGCTGGAACTTTCGTTATGTCTTTGTTACTAGTAGTCTGGTGAACCTTGTTGAACTTTGGTTATTGTGCTGGAACTTGGACTTGATTATGCATGTTTCAATATTCTGGTATCCTTATATTTGATATCACATATATGTTCTGCCCATATTACAAATTTGCGTTGTTATGCTGTCAAAAAATTTCTTTATAATATTAATACACATCCTGCCAATATGTTCTGAAAGCGAAAGGGAATTTTCTGTTTATGTTACAAAAGTCGGTTAAACCGAAAACCGAACCGATATAATCGGTTAACCCAAATTTTGGTTAGTTGACTTTTATGCTTAATTCGGTTTCCACTTATGCAAACCGAATTCACTGAAAAACCAAACAACAAAAACTGAATTTTAGGTTTCTACCGAACGCACAGGCCTAGTTGGTGATGTCCGCTGTAGCGAACCTGTAGTGGGGGCTGTTGACAAACCTGGCGAAACACTCGCAAGGCCTTGTGGTCAGGCAGTAGTGGTAGACGAGGACGTGGTGGCGCACGCACATCTGGGTGACGGCGACCTTGGGACGAGACCCGACATGAGCACAGGTGTACTCGAGGTCGAACCCAACCACCTTGTACTTCTCCTCGGCAAGCAACATCTCCATGATGTGGATGGAGTGCTCCGCCCAGACTGGGTCGTTGGTGTACACCACGGAGAGGTCCATGAACCTTCTGTAGGTGTCCACCACGGCATGCATGGTGAACTGCTGCTCGTCGTCGGCAGCCGCTCGGAGCGCCATTGGAGCCGCACGGGATACCCTCTAAGAATTTCTCGTGGTGGGTGTGTTTCTTGCAATGGTGGGGCGCGATCGAAAGGTTGAAGAAACACAAGGGTAGGTTAAATGGCCGCTGTAATAAATGGGGGCCAGCCGGCCTGTAATCATCATGTCTTGTCACAACGTTCATAGCTGAGGATTCCAGACTCCAGTGCACGCTTGACAACACCGCACCCCAGGCGTGGGCTCAAAGAGCCTGTTCCCGCGCTACCGCTTGCTACCTCTTGAGCTTGCTTGTATTCCCTCGAAGAGGAAAGGGAGATGCAGCACAGTAGCGTAAGTATTTCCCTCAGTTTTTGAGAACCAGTAGGAGACCACACGCGAGTCCCTCGCACCTGCACAAACAAATAAGAACTTCACAGCCAACGCGATAAGGGGTTGTCAATCCCTTTACGGTCACTTACGAAAGTGAGATCTGATAGAGATGATAGTTTATATTTTTGGTATTTTTAGTTTAATAAAACAACAAATAAAAGTGGTAAAAGTCAAGTAGATGTAGATGGATATGTTGAGAATAGACCCGGGGGCCATAGTTTTCTCTAGTGGCTTCTCTCATGATAGCGATATTCTATGGCGGGTAAACAAATTACTATCGAGCAATTGATAGAAAGGCGAATAATTATGAGACTATCTAGGCATGATCATTGTATATAGGCATCACATCCGAGACAAGTAGACCGAAACGATTCTGCATCTACTACTATTACTCCACACATCGACCGCCATCCAGCATTCATCTAGTGTATTGACTTCATAAGAACAGAGTAATGCCTTAAGCAAGATGACATGATGTAGAGGGATAAACTCAAGCAATATGATATAAACCCCGTCTTTTTATCCTCGATGGCAACAATACAATACATGCCTTGCTGCCCCTACTGTCACTGGGAAAGGACACCGCAAGATTGAACCCAAAGCCAAGCACTTCTCCCATTGCAGGAACTATAGATCTAGTAGGCCAAACCAAACCAATAATTCGAAGAGACTTGCAAGGATATTATGAGCACACATAAAAAGTTCAGAGAAGAACCAAATATCTTTCATACATAACCTTGATCATAAACTCACAATTCATCGGATCCCGACAAACACACTGCAAAAAGAGATTACATCGAATAGATCTCCTCGAAGACCGAGGAGAACTTTGTATTGAGATCCAGAGAGAGAGAAGAAGCCATCTAGATACTACCTATGGACCCGAAGGTCCGTAGAAAACTACTCACAACTCATGGTGAGGGCGATGATGATGATAATGAAGACCTCCATGATGGACCCCCCTCCGATGGAGCTCCGGAATAAGCTCCAAGATGGGATCTCCACGGGAACAGAAGGTATAGATACGTCTCCAACATATCTATAATTTTTTATTGTTCCATGCTATTATATTATCCTTCTAGGATGTCTTATGGGTTTTATTATACACATTTATATGATTTTTGGGACTAATCTATTAACCCAAAGCCCAGTGCCAGTTTCTGTTTTTTTCCTGCTTTAGGGTTTTACAGAAAAGGAATATCAAACGGAGTCCAATTAACGAGCCAATTTTTTATGATTTTTTCTGGACCAAAAGAAGCCCCCGAAGCAAAAGAGTTGGGCCAGGAGAGCCACGGGCTGTCCTCGAGGGTGGAGGGCGCACCCTGGGAAGGGGGGCACGCCCCCCTATCTCGAGGACGGCCTGTAGATTCCCTTTACTTGGCCCCGACTCCAAAAAATCCTATAAATACTGAAACCTCCAGAAAGAAACCTAGATCGGGAGTTCCGCTGCCGAAAGCCTCTGTAGCCACCGAAAGCCAGTCTACACCCGTTCTGGCACCCTGCCAGAGGGGGGAGTCCCTCTCCGGTGGATATCTTCATCATCCCAACGCTCTCCATGATGAGGAGGGAGTAGTCCACCCTCGGGGCTGAGGGTATGTACCAGTAGCTATGTGTTTGATCTCTCTCTCTCGTGTTCTTGAGATGGCACGATCTTGGTGTATCGCGAGCTTTGCTATTCTAGTTGGATCTTATGATGCTTCTCCCCCTCTACTCTCTTGTAATGGATTGAGTTATCCCTTTGAAGTTATCTTATCGGATTGAGTCTTTAAGGATTTGAGAACACTTGATGTATGTCTTGCGCGTGTTTATCTGTGGTGACAATGGGATATCATGTGATCCACTTGATGTATGTTTTGGTGATCAACTTGCGGGTTCCGTGACCTTGGGAATCTATGCATAGGGGTTGGCACACGTTTTCGTCTTGACTCTCCGGTAGAAACTTTGGGGCACTCTTTGAAGTTCTATGTGTTGGTTGAATAGATGTTTCTGAGATTGTGTGATGCATATCGTATAACCATGCCCACAGATACTTGAGTTGACAATGGAGTATCTAGGTGACATTAGGGTTTTGGTTTATTTGTGTCTTAAGGTGTTATTCCAGTACGAACTCTATGATATATTAAACGTTACGACGGACTCTTGAATAGACCGATCAGAAAGAATAACTTTGAGGTGGTTTCGTACCCTACCATAATCTCTTCGTTTGTTCTCTCCTATTAGTGACTTTGGAGTGACTCTTTGTTGCATGTTGAGGGCTAGTAATATGATCCAATTATGTTATCCTTGTTGAGAGAACTTGCACTAGTGAAAGTATGAACCCTAAGACTTGTCTACTATCATTGCAACACCATTTATGCTCACGTTTACCACTTGCTACCTTGCTGTTTTTATATTTTCTTATTATAAAAACCTATATCTACCATCCATATTGCACTTGTATCACCATCTCTTCGCCGAACTAGTGCACCTATACAATTTACCATTGTATTGGGTGTGTTGGGGACACAAGAGACTCTTTGTTATTTGGTTGCAGGGTTGCTTGAGAGAGACCATCTTCATCATATGCCTCCTGCGGATTGATAAACCTTAGGTCATCCACTTGAGGGAAATTTGCTACTGTCCTACAAACCTCTGCACTTGGAGGCCCAACAATGTCTAAAAGAAGAAGGTGGTGTAGTAGACATCAAGATCTTTTTCGGCGCTGTTGCCGGGGAGGTGAGTGCTTGAAGGTATATCTTTAGATCTTGCAATCGAATCTTTTAGTTTCTTGTTTTATCACTAGTTTAGTTTATAAAACAAAAATACCAAAAAATGGAATTAAGGTTACCTCATATGCTTCATCTTTTTAATATCTTTCGTGAAAATGATGGAAAGGAAAATTGTGCTCAAGTACTAGAAGAAGAATTACATAGAATGCTTGGCACTAAAGACTTGAATGATGAGCATGCTTGCAATGTTGTTAGTGTGAATCATTTGAATATCCATGATACTAATGATGATTGCACTAGTCATGATGAAAATATCTCATATAAGCATGTTGATTTTTGTGGAGTGTATAGAGTTTGCAAGTACATACCAAAGAGGGAAGATAGATTTTGCAAGAGGCATAAGTATTTAGAAACTAAATGGGTGCTACAGATGCTAGATGATTGTGCTGAAAATTTAAAATATCTTAGCTGTCCTTGTGAACTTTGCAATGAACGTGGTCATTTCATCACCCAATGTGAATTGTTTCATGATCGAATCGTGTCCAAAAATTGTGATGCCTTGATTTCCCTTGCACATAATAATGAACTTATCTTGCTTTTGGGTTATGAAGAAATTAAATGTAGAACTAAGTTTCTTCCAGGATTTGCCATTGATAAACTTCTTGAGTTTGATATAGAGGAAATATATATGTATTGTGCGGTGAATTGCATTGAAAATCCTTATATTGCCAATTACCTTAAGTCAAGAAAACAAATAGGAGATGAAGATAATACTAATGAAAGGGAAGAGATTTCCCAATATCCTCCTATTATTTCTTATGATGAATCAGGTAACGAGGAGGAGCCTCCTATTCTACCAATCTTCGTACTAAGGAGCTCCAAAAAGAAGATTAAACCCACAAATGGTGAGAAGAAGAAAAAGAAAAGACGGAGAAGCAAAGACAAAAAGGTATTCCTTCCAAATGATGTTGCTTCTATTACTCATTGTGATGATGATAATTGCTATAATATCGGTGCTATCCATACTATTAACGATGAGATTGATTATGCTTATTATATGAAAAGGCCCAAGCTTGGGGATGCTATGTTTGATGAGAATGATATATTTGAGAATTTATTTGCTGCAATTAATGTTTGTCCCAAGCTTGGGGATGCTACGCTTGATGAAGATGGTATTTTTAGCCTCCCAAGTCTTGATATGCAAATCTATTATGATGAAAGCATGCCTCCTATTTATGATGATTATTGTGATGCCACTTATGCTATAAAAAGTAGTGATGATTATAGTGATAAAACTTGTATTTATTATGATTACCCTTTCTCTGAACATTACTCTTTTAATGTGGAAACAATCTATAGTATTCAAGTCTCTTATGATACTCCCACTATTCCGAATGAGAAGAATTTTGCTTATGTGGAGAGTAGTAAAATTTCTATGCAAGTAGATAATGAAAAGAATGCTTTATGTGCTGGTTATATTGTTGAATTCATTCATGATGCCTCTGAAAATTATTATGAGGGAGGAACATATGCTTGTAGGAATTGCAATAATATCAAGTTTCCTCTCTATGTGTTGAAAATTTTGAAGCTATGCTTGTTTTGCTTTCCTATGCTAGTTGAGTATTGTTCCCATAAGTTGTTTGCCTACAAAATCCCTATGCATAGGAAGTTGGTTAGACTTAAATGTGCTAGTCATACTCTTCATGATGCTCTCTTTATGTTTCAACTCTTATCTTTTATGTGAGCATCATTATGCCTAGCTAGGGGCGTAAAACGATAGCGCTTGTTGGGAGGCAAACCAATTTTATTTTATTTTCTTTGCTTTTGCTTCTGTTTGTGAATAAATATTGCATCTAGCCGCTTATTAGATGTGGTTTCATGTTTTGTTTAGTGTTTGTGCCAAGTACAACCTTTGGGAAGACTTGTGTGAAGTTTATGTGATCTTGTTGTGAAAAACAGAATCGTTAACGCTCGCTAAAGTGGTATTAAGATTTTACTGGAGTGTGCTATTTAGTTGATTATTTTGTAAGATGATTGGTAGACAAATTGCGCAAATTTACCAATTTAGTTTGAAATTTTTGGAGTTCCAGAAGTAGGCGAACCCTGCAGATTACTACAGACTATTCTGTCTTTGACAGATTCTGTTTTTCGTGTGTTGTTTGCTTATTCCGATGCATCTATGAGTAGTATTGGAGGATATGAACCATAGAGGAGTTGGAATATATTAGGTTTAACACCAATATAAACAAAAAATGAATTCATTGCTGCACTTTTGAGTAGTGCTTTGCTTTCTTATACTAACGGAGCTCACGAGATTTTTGTCTAAGTTTTGTGTTGTGAAGTTTTCAAATTTTGAGTATTGCTTGATGGACTATGGAACAAAGAGTGGCAAGAGCCTAAGCTTGGGGATGCCCAAGGCACCCCAAGGTAAATTTCAAGGACAACCAAAAGCCTAAGCTTGGGGATGCCCCGGGAAGGCATCCCCTCTTTTGTCTTCATCTATCGGTAACTATACTCGGAGCTATATTTTTATTCACCACATGATATGTGTTTTGCTTGGAGCGTCATTTTATTTTCTTTTGTTTTGCTTGCTGTTTGAATAAAATACCAAGATCTAAAGTTCTTTGTCGGGGGAAACTGTCCTCCCACGAGCACCTATGGGACCGGAGCCCCTTCTACGTTGAGGTAAGGGAGCGGAGGGAGCACGAAGAGCGGATCGAGGAACGCACACGGGCAGTTTACCCAGGTTCGGGCCGCGCGGACGCGTAAAACCCTACTCCTGCTTGGATTGTATTGAGTTCTTGAGCTCGGGAGCTTGAAGAGCTAGCTACACCGAGCAAGAGAGTTGTCTAGGTTCCGAACCCCCTCTACGTTGTGCATGGGCCTCCTTTTATAGCTCAAGGGGTCACCGACAGGTGTCAACGTAGAGGAGGGTAAAAATGTAATTTTGGTGGTAGTTGTAACAGTGCGGGAATAGTGCATGAACAGTGGATGAACAGTGGTCTTCACCTAACCTTGACAGTGGGGGACAAGGGCATTAAATGCCCGTCACCGTCGACCCCAAAAGTGTCCGTCCATGCTTCTCCGTTCGACACGGCGGTAGCCTCGTCACCGTGGCTTGACACCGTGTGCCCCAGGCTGCACAGCCATCCGCCACGCGTCCCTGGAAGGGCCCCAGGGCGACGCGTCGGCAGATGAGCTGGAGCGCGGGCACACAGCATAAGTTTCCCCCGGCAAGCACCTTGCCGGGGTCTTCATCTTGCCGGGCCCGGAAGCTTTTCGCTCCCCGGGCCCTGCCGGGGCGCACGACGCGCCGAGGCATCTTTTCAAGTGCATATTCCTTGGCCTTCCTGGCAAGCTCCTCTTGCCAGGGTCTTGTGCTAAAGTGATGATCTTGAGCCTGGTACGGCCTTCCCGGCAAGCTCCACTTGCCGGGGCCTTGATCTTCTGTCTTGTATACTTTCTTCTTGAATGGCTTCATAAGGGCCGAAAAGGTTTCCGGCGAGCACGTGGTAAACCCTGCCGCGGGAAGCTGCTACTGCCCGTGCACAAGTTGGGGTACTAAGGTACCCCTATCTTAGTACACTGACAGGGGCCCCCGGGCCTGGGCCACACACGATGCCGAGCGCTGTTGGGCCAGGCCCAAAACAGTGCACGGGCACGCGCGGCCCACGGCAAGCCGTATCCCCTTCCGTATCCGCCGCATCCCCCCCCCTAACGGCACGCGTCAATTGCGGCGTCGTGGGGGAGATCGTGGCCTCATTCTTTAATGGGAAATGCGGAACGTCCCCCACTTCCCCCCTTAAAGCAGAGGAAGCAGGGGCAGTTCCTCTCCTTCGTCTTCATCGCGTCTTAACTTTCCAGAAACCCCCGCTGCTCCTTGCCTCCACCCCTCCTCCGCCATCTTCCGCATCCGCGGCGCCGTCAAGCTCCTCGCCTCTTCCCTCGCCGCCTCCGCCATGGCTCCGAAGAGCGACAAGGCGAAAGCGGACAAGGCCAAGAAGGAGAAGTCTGAGCAGACGGCGAAGCTGGCCGCCCTGCGGAAGAAGAATGCGGTCTTCGCGCCGAGGCTTGGCACGAAGGAGCTGCGGAACAAGTACTATCTGTTCTGGTCGGGGGAGACCAAGGCTCATCCCCGCACCAGAGTCTTCCCCGCCGTCGCCAAAGATCTGTTCCCCGGCGGGTACTTCTTCTTCGCTGCTTTTTTCCACTGTGGATTGTGCCCTCCGTACTCGGAGTTTTTTTGCGACATCATGAACACATACAACCTCCACCTTCTAGATTTCACTCCCAACGCCATCCTTACGATGGCCTATGTTGGGATTCATCCCAATGTCGCCCTTTTCCGCCACTTTTTCATGCCTAGAGTAGAATCGGGCGCTCCCCTCTCCGGCGGCATCTCCTGGATCTTCCGGCTGAACAAGAAGGATTCATACCTGAAGGGAGAGCTCCACGGCAAGTGGGAGGAGTGGCGCGCAGATTGGTGCTGGGTAGTGGAGGATAAGCCGGAGCCCTTCACCGCGCCGCGCACAACTGCCATAGTGCGCGGCAGAGACTGGAGCGAATTGGCCCCGGAGGACAGCAAGCTCAATATTGCCCTCATCAGGATTATTCGTCTCCGTGTAGCCAAACTGACCATCGGAGAGGTAGGGGCAGATTTCCTCCGCCGCCGCATTGCCCCTTTACAAGAAAGGAAAAGGCCAGCATGGGAATTTGGCAACGCGGCGGATATCATGAGGCTGCGCCCTGGATTGAACTTCAATTTCACTGCCTTGGAGTTGAAGGGGATGGTCCGGGAACTCTTCAAGCATGACCCGGCCCATCCAGAATGGTTTAGATCTCCCCGGGGAGTGGTGCCGCTGTGCAACAGCACTGCCCGGGATTCCTTGCGCGCGATGATGCCTTCGTGCGACTCCCACGGCGTCGACCCCACCTGGATAGAGCCTCCGCCGGATGCAGTGTTGAGCTTTTTCGACAACTTGGTCGAGACGCCCAAGAACACCGAGGAGAACAGGGGCCTCACCCGGGCCACTACGGCTCGGGATATAGCCTACATTGCTTCCAGGATGGAAGAGGCCGCCGCAGCTGCGGCGGCGGGAGATTTTGGATATACTGTGGACGATGCAGAGGCCGCGGACGCGGCGTGCCAAGCAGAGGAGGCGGAAATCCGCAGGCTGCTCAAGCTTCCGCCCGACGAGTTTGCCGAGGTTCCTTCCTCGAGGCTTTCCGGGATAGCCGGGGTTGCCGGGGTGAGCGAGGCCGCCGGAGGGAGCAAAATCGCCGAAGGGAGCGGGGCCGCCGGGCAAGGTGCTGGGTCCGGCGGGCCTGCCGGGGAGGAGGAGGAGGAGGGCGTCGAGGCCGATGAAGATATTGGAGGATCTCTGGGACTTGACGACGACGCCTCCTCATCCTCAGAGAACTCCCCGCCTCCGGCAAGTCCCACGCAGCAACCAAGGAAGCGCCTCCGCAAGGTGGCGACGGCGACGAGGCCACAGGCGCCTCGACAGCAGCCTGCGCGCCGGGCGGCGCGCGCTACCAAGGCGAGCCAAGTCGCGGAAGAGGCGCCCCGCGCACCAGCGCCAAGCGGAGGAGGATCCTCCCGGAGTGGAACGGCTGCTACTTCTGCTCCTCGGCCCTCGGCGACAACGGAGGCTGGGTCTTCGCAGCCCACAGCCCCGGAGACCGCCAAGCGGCCGAGGGAGCCTTCCCCTCCTGCTCCTCGCGCGGGAGCATCTCAGGTGGAGTTCGACTTCTCCGCCCTCAGCTCCGACGACGAGGAAGAGGAGTGAGTACTTGCAGCTTGTAATTTCTTTGACTTTGTCTTGATCTTCCTTGATGATTCTGATCTTGTTTTGTTTTGCTTTCAGGACCCTGGCCCAGCGGATGGCGAAGAGGGCCAAGATCCCTGTGGTCGAGGTTGAAGACAACTCGCCCGTCGCGGTGACTGGGGATGCGCCAGCGGCGAGCTTGCCGGATCAACCCGCTGCTCCGAGGAGCAGCCCCCAGCGCAGCCCCCAGCGTAAGTCTGGTCTTGAATTTTCTGTTTGTCGGGTGCGCTCGAGGTTTTCGCTTGTACTAACATCTTGGTTATTTTGTGCAGAAGTGGAGCCGTAGCCACAGGAGCGCCCGGAGACTGCACCCCGACGAGCTACTTGCCCCACCATCCCCGCCAAGGGCGAGCTCCCCGGCGAGGGAGAGCGCTCCGCCAAGGACGGGCACCCCGCCAAGGGCGGGCACCCCGCCAAGGGTGAGCAGCCCGACAAGGGTGAGCACCCTGCCAAGGGAGGGCGCGGGCGGCCCTCCGCCAGCAGGGGCTACCACTCCGCCGCCAAGGGTGGATTCCCCGGCGAGGGAGCCTGTCGTCGAAGAAGTCCGCGAAGGTAAGTCCTTGCAGCTTTTCCTTCTTGAACTTGTCTTTTTGGATATTTGCTTGATCTTTTCTTTTCTTTTTCTTCTGCTAGATTCTCCCGCCCCAGAGCGGATGGAGACGGAGGCCACCGCTGAGGAGGAGGTGCGCGGCGACGGCGGCGACGCCACTGCCACTGAGGGCATGGCTGGAGCCGACGAGCCTGTCGCTGAGGAGACCGCCCCGACCGCAGACGCCGCGGCCGGAGAGGGGACCAGCGACCGCACTGCCGGCCCGGAGGCGGCAGGAGCGTCAAGCGCTGCGCCGGCCGCCGACCCCTCTGCGTCCACGGAGCGGTCGGGCGTCTATCTCGAAGCTCCCAACGGGATCTTCATACAAGTCCCATGGGCGTCTTCGTCGCGAGCCCCCGTGGAGAGAGAGACCTATGATGGAGAGGTCCTCGCCTCCGCGGGGTTGAAGGTCGTTGAAGCACTTGGCGGTAGCGACGAGCCCGAAGAGGAGAAACTCCTTCGCCGGCTCCTGGCCCTTTACCGGGCCAGGCAGGCGAAACTGGAGTCTCGGGAAGCTCTCACCGCCAAGGCTGGAGCTGATCTGGAGAAGCGCGCCACGGAGCTCCGCGCCGCCAACCAGGCGGCCCTCCGCAGCTTGGCGGAGGAGAACGAAGGGCTTGCCGAGGAGCAGCAAGCGTTCCTCCTTGAGAAGGCTGAGGCCGAGGAGCAGCAGCGATTGGTTGGCGAAGAGCTGTCCCGGCGAGAAGGAGTGCTCAACCAGCGGAAGGTCAACCTCGACGCCCACGAGGACGACCTCACCGCCCGAGAGCAGGCCATTGGCGGAGCCCTGAAGGAGGCGAAGGCCGCTGCAGCCACCGCGGAGACCGCCAAGAAGGATCTTGAGGCCAAGGTGGAGCAGCTGGAGCGGTACCTGAAGGCGAGTGCGGACAGGATCACCGCGCTCAATGTGGAGCGGGAGAAAGATGCCCACACCAACTCTGACCTGCAGGTACGTCTCCCCAAGAAGGGCGACGAGCTTACTGCCGCCAAGGACACAATTGCTGATTTAGAGTTGAAGGTCTCCACTCTGACCGATTCGCTCGACGCCGCCCGGGACCGCGAGACGAAGCTGAAGGACGAGCTCCGCAAGGAACGAGGCCTGGTGGAGAGCGCCGCCGTCTCAGCGAACAACTTCAGCCGGGCGGTGGAGCAATGGACCGACGAGCTGGTCACCTCCGCTGCCAGTATCGACAAGGAGATGATGGCGCTGAAGGCGGAGCACCTCGTGTACTCTCCTGACGAGGACCTCCCCCACGGCGCCAAGTTAAGTCTTTTCTTCAGAGGGATCGCGCCGACGCTTGCACGACTGCGGGAGAAGCTCCCCGCGCAGCTGGCCGACGAGTCGCGTCGGCTCTGCGCGGGCACCTTGGAGCCCGTCTTGGCGAAGATCGTCTACCGCAACCCTGGCATCAACCTTGTCAACGTCCTCCGCTCCTTGCCGGACGATGCTGATCAGGAGGCGTTGAAGGCCCAGGTTGCTCACATCGTCGCCAAGGTGAACAAGGTCACGAGGCGTGAAGGCGACCTCGTAGACTAGGCTTCTTTCTTTCTGTTTCCTTTGCCGCTGCAAAGTATGTTATGGACATGAATCAATTAGTTATTGTGCCAAGTTATCCATTGTAATATACAATCTTATTTTGATCAATCAATGCAGTGTTATCTCCCTTGCTTTGGTCCTCTACTTCGTATGCTTTTTACCCTACGCTTTTAGGGAACTTGCCGGCAAGGGGCCCTTGCCGCGAGCGCTGAGTGCTGGACCCTGAGCAGCCTGCTGGCAAAGGCCTTGTCGGCAAGTAACCTTGCCGCATCTAGCCGCAGCACGCTTAAACTACTGAGCGAACTCGAAAACGAAGTAAGGGCGCGACACTTGTCGCAGCTCACTTAAGCCGTTGAGCGTACTCGAAACAGAGTAAGGGCGCGGCTAACCATGGGTAGGTTCCTCTGCGCACAGGTTTTCCATACAAAGTGTGGTTGTTCAAGGAAGATAACTAAATTTTAAAAATTTGCATTGCTCAAATTCTGGTAACTTAGCTTTCATAAATTGCTTGTCCCCCGACAAGGCTTCTCTTTCTTGAATAGCACTTGGTTCATCCTCCACCTTCTTCCCCCC
>LR738715.1:587480096-587502937 GCA_902687465.1 Secale cereale
CCCGGCAAACTTGTGCGCGAGGAATACTCCTTCTGCTTAAGAAAGGAAGAAAAAGAGGAGGAAAAACAAGTATGGGGCCTCATGGCTTGCTTAGTGCTTACCGGGGATGTGCGTTGCACAAGGTGCCAAACAATGCATGCAAATAACAAAGAAAAGCATGGAAATGGCAAAAAGTGCGAAGCACGAAAACTTTACTGATGCACGGGATCTGCGCCCGGCTTTGTACAAAGGTTTACATGCAACAGGGGCAAGACTTGTACAAAAGGTGGTTGCCGGAGCGGATCACGGCAACCGCGCCTTATGGATGAAACTTGCGAAGATGCTCTATGTTCCAGGAGTTGCTCACCGGTAAGCCTTCTTCGGTCTCAAGGCGGACAGCTCCGGGCCTTGTGACTTGTCTCACCCGATAAGGGCCTTCCCACTTCGGCGTCAACTTGTTGGAATTCTTGGCGGACTGAACACGCCGAAGACCAAGGTCGCCTTCCTCGAGACTCCTGGCCTTGACCTTGCGGCTATGGTAGCGACGCAAGGCTTGCTGGTATCGAGCAGCTCGTACAGCAGCCTGGAGACGTTCCTCCTCAAGGAGCAATGCATCATCTTGTCGCAGTTGCTCTTGCTCGAGCTCATCATAAGCGAGCACTCGAGGAGATCCGTATACAAGTTCCGTGGGGAGAACTGCCTCTGCTCCATAGACAAGAGCAAAGGGTGTCTGTCCGGTGGCTCGACTTGGTGTCGTTCTGATTGACCAAAGAGCCGCCGGCAACTCCTCTATCCAGTTTCTTCCGCACTTGTGCAGCTTGTCAAAGGTTCTTGTCTTGAGTCTGCGCAGCACTTCAGCATTGGCCCTCTCCGCTTGACCATTGCTCCTCGGGTGAGCAACAGAAGCGAAGCAGACCTTGGCGCCAAGGTCTTGGACGTATTGCATGAAGGTGCGACTGGTAAACTGTGTGCCGTTGTCGGTGATGATCCTGTTAGGGATTCCGAAACGGCAAACAATTGACCTGAAGAACCTGACTGCTGACTGTGCTGTCACCTTTCTCACCGGTTCCACTTCTGGCCACTTTGTGAACTTGTCGATTGCTATGTACAAGTACTCAAAGCCCCTGACAGCGCGGGGAAAGGGGCCGAGAATGTTGAGCCCCCAGACCGAGAAGGGCCAGGACAAAGGGATTGTCTGGAGAGCTTGAGTTGGCCGGTGAATTTGCTTGGCATGGAACTGGCACGCTTCACACTTGGTTACTTGTGCAGTTGCATCTTGGAGGGCTTCTTGCCAGAAGAACCCCTGCCGGAACGCCTTCCCGGCAAGTGCCCTTGCGCCAATGTGGTGGCCACATATGCCTCCATGTATCTCTGCCAACAGCTTCTGTCCATCTTCTCTAGAAATGCACTTCAACCTGACACCATTGAGTCTTCTTCTGTACAGTTCATTGTCAACGAACTGGTACATACTTGACTGCCTGGTTATTTTCTCTATCTCTTCTGGGTCGTCGGGAAGTTCTCCAGTTTGCAGAAAACGGACGATCTGCTGTGCCCATGCTGGAGCCTGAGGCTCAACGGCAAGGACTAAAGGCATGAGGGCTGCTGCGGGGACCTCAGCTTCTACGGCAAGAACTTGTGGTTCTGCCGGAGCTGATGATCCCCCGGCAAGCCCGCCGGGGCAAGGCTTGTCGGGAAAGCTTGCTTCAACTGTACAGACCCTTGGATCTGCAGGAGCAAACTGTTCCTCAGCATCTTGGCCGCTGATCTTGGGGACCTTGGCGGCGGCTTCGGGAAGATCCGCCGGCAAGTAGTCGCCGGAGACCAACTTTCTCTTCTTGTTCTGCCCAACTGATGGTGTAACGGATGGTTGAGTTAACTTGAGCAGGAAGGTCCCTGGTTCCACAGGTAGCTTCATTGCAGCACACTTTGAGAGGCCATCTGCAATATCATTCTGAGCTCTCGGGACGTGCTCCATTTGCAGACCTTCAAAGTGCTCTTCAAGCTTCCTCACTTCATCAACATAGGCTTCCATCAAAGGGCTCTGATAACTCTTGTTCACTTGTCGGACCACCAACTGAGAATCTCCCCGCACAATCAACTTCTTGATCCCAAGCTCGGCTGCAATCCTGAGGCCGGCAAGCAAGCCTTCATACTCAGCAGTATTGTTTGTCGCTTGTTCCTTGGGAAAGTGTATCTGGACAACATACTTGAGGTGCTCTCCGGTGGGCGCTATGAGTACCACGCCGGCACCGGCGCCTTGCAGCGAGAAGGCACCATCAAAGTACATTACCCATTCACTGCTCGCTTCTTGGACGGGGACGCTTGTCTCTGGAACTTCTTCATCTGGCGTTGGGGTCCATTCTGCTATGAATTCTGCCAAAGCTCTGCTCTGTATGGTTGAAGTACTCTCAAACTTGAGACCAAAGCTTGACAGCTCTAGTGCCCACTCGACGATCCTGCCTGTTGCTTCTGGATTCTGCAATATCCTCTTCAACGGAAAGCGAGTGACCACCGTTATCTCGTGTGCTTGGAAGTAATGGCGCAGCTTTCTCGAGGCCATGAGGAGGCCGAAAAGCAACTTCTGCACCCCAGAGTATCTTGATCTAGCCCCCTGCAAGAGGGAACTTACAAAATACACTGGGCGCTGCACCATCTTCCTTCGCACTTCTCCTTGTTCCTGCGCAGACTTGTCCTTGTCGGAGCCAGAGCTTGTCGGGGAAGCCCCCTGCTTGTCGCCGGATTTGCTTGCCGGTGGTGTGGGTTCCTCATCCGCCTCCCTCTCCGCTACTAACGCAGCACTAACCACTTGATTGGTCGCTGCCAAGTACAGCAGCAACTTCTCTTGTGGTCTAGGTGCGACTAGTATTGGAGTGGAGGACAGGTACCCTTTCAAGTCTTGCAACGCTGCCTCCGCTTCCGGAGTCCATTTCATAGGGCCTGCCTTTTTCAAAATCTTGAAGAAAGGCAGGGCGCGCTCTACAGACTTTGAAATGAACCTACTGAGGGCAGCCACACAACCAGCAAGTCTCCTTACATCCTTGACGCGCTTCGGGGCTTCAATCTGCTCGATGGCTTTTATCTTATTGGGATTGGCTTCAATCCCCCTCTGGGACACAAAGAACCCGAGAAGCTTGCCGGAGGGGACTCCGAAGACGCACTTCTCGGGGTTCAACTTGAGCTGGATCTTGCGTAGGTTTGCAAATGTTTCTTCCAAGTCTTGGATCAGAGTATCCTTGCTCTTGCTCTTGACCACGATGTCATCCATGTAAGCTTCTACATTTCTGTGGATATGTGGTTCAAAAGCAGTGTGTACCACCCTTGCAAACGTTGATCCTGCATTCTTCAATCCAAAGGGCATGCGTATAAAGCAATATGTGCCGCATGGAGTAATAAATGCAGTCTTCTCTTCATCTTCCTTGGCCATAAAGATCTGGTGGTAACATGAGTATGCATCAAGGAAGGAAAGCAGCTCACATCCAGCGGTGGAGTCAACAATCTGGTCAATGCGCGGCAAGGGAAATGGATCCTTGGGACATGCTTTATTCACATCAGTGAAGTCTATACACAGTCTCCACTTCCCGTTGGCCTTACGCACGACAACTGGATTGGCCAACCACGTGGGATGGATCACGCCTCTAACCAGGCCTGCGGCTTCTAGCTTCTTTATCTCTTCGGCGATGAATTCTTGGCGCTCCACGGCTTGCTTCCTGACCTTCTACTTGACGGGCCGCGCATGAGGACAAACAGCAAGCTTGTGCTCAATTACCTTCCTGGGAACGCCGGGGATGTCAGATGGTTGCCAAGCAAACACATCAACATTCGCCCGCAGGAAGGCAACGAGCGCGCTTTCCTATTTGTTGTCGAGCGTAGCACTAATGGTGAAGGTACCACTAGTGCCGTCCTCCCTGGCGGACACCCTCTTGGTTGCCGGTGGAGCGGCCATCCCCTTCTTGCATTTGCCGGTGGAGCTCGATGGAACGTCCTCGACGGCAGCGCAGCACTCCGAAGAGGTGCGTTTGCCGGAGTGGGCCCCAGAGTTCTTGCCGGACTTGGTCTTGGTTTTCTTCCCCCCGGGAGCTTCAGCGGCAAGTATGTTTCTCTCTGCTGCGGCTGCTGCATCCCGGTATATCTTGTCGGCGCAGATAAGTGCGTCCTTCTTGTCGCCATGGACAGAGATGACTCTTATCGGCCCCGGCATCTTGAGTACATTGTAGGCGTAGTGGGAAGCTGCCATGAACTTGGCGAGGGCAGGGCGTCCAAGTATCCCATTGTATGGCAATGGGATATCGGCAACGTCGAAGGTTATCCTCTCCGTCCTGAAGTTAAGCTCCCCGCCAAAGGTCACTGGCAGAGTAATCTTGCCCTTCGGCTTGCTCCTTCCCGGGTTTATTCCTTGGAACGACCCGATTTCTTCGAGCTCGCCGTCTGGGATCTGGAGTTTCTTGATCACAGCCGAGGAGATCAAGTTCAGGCCGGCCCCGCCGTCAACCAACATTTTGGTGACCTTGAGGTTGCGGATAGTTGGTGAGACCAACATCGGCAAGCACCCGACCGCAGTTGTGCGGTCAGGGTGATCCTCAAGATCAAAAATGATGGGCGTGCTGGACCACTTCAGCAGCCTGCGTGACTCGACGGGCGGCTCAGCTGCGTTTACTTCCCGCACCCACTGCTTGAGTTGGCGGTGGGAAGTATGCAGAGAGGCGCCTCCGTCGACACACAGAACTTCTGTGGCCTTCTGGAACTCCTGCTCGCTGTTATCTCCTTCCTCCATGTCGTCGTCGTCGTCTTCTTCTTCATCCTTGTCGCGGCCCCGGGGAGGTCGATCGCCTTGCCGCTGCTTGGCCTTGCCGCGGCGTCCCCCCCGGCCATTGAATGGCCACTTCTTGCTGAGCTCTCCCCCGCCACCTTGGGCCTTCTCCTTGTCGCGCCGCTCGTATTCAGCCTTCTGCTGCTCTACGAGGTACTCGACTTGTTTGCAGTTCGACAGGTCGTGGCCCTTGGTGCGGTGGATCTTGCAGTATTGCTTGTCGGAGCCGTCCTGCTTGTCGGCTGCCGCTACAGGGGCAGGCTCCTTGCCGGAACCGCCAGCATGTGCCTTCTTGGCGGGAGCCTCCTTGCCGGACTGCTCGACGACCAGCACTTCCTTGCTCTTCTTTCTTCTGTTGTTCCGCCGCCGGCTCTTCCTTGCCGGGGCGGCATCATCACTGTCGCTTCCTCCTGCGCCAGTATCCTCTCCGGGGAGTCTCCTCCCCTCTTCGGCACGCGCGCACTTGTCAGCCAGAGCGTAGAGCTCGCTGACATCCCGAATCTTGGTCATGGCCATCTCTTCCCTCATGCGGCGGTTACGCACGTTCTGGTGGAACGCGCTGATAACCGCGGCAGGGTGGACGTCGGGAATGTTGTGTTGCACGCGGCTGAATCTCTGGATGTACTTGCGCATGGATTCTCCTTCCTTCTGGGCCAATATGTGGAGATCACTCTCCTGGCCGTGGGGTTTGTGGCCGCCCGTGAAGGCGCCAACAAATTGGTGGCACAGATCTGCCCACGAAGAAATGGAGTTCTCCGGCAAGTGCATAAGCCAAGAGCGGACGTTTGGCTTAAGCACTAGCGGGAAGTAGTTGGCTAGTATCTTCTCGTCGCGTCCCCCGGCAGCCTGCACCGCGATGGTGTAGATGCTGAGAAACTCCGAGGGGTGCGTCTTGCCGTCGTACTTCTCGGGTACGTCGGGCTTGAAGTTTTTCATGCTGGGCCACTGGACTCGCCGCAGCTCACGGGTGATCGCAGGGCAACCTGCCGCGTACGGCAAGTCGCCTGGTTCACCGGGCGCGTGCGTGTCGACAGCGGTCCCAACGCGCTGATCCGATTGTCGCCGGGCTTCTCGTCGGCGCTCGATGCGCGTTCGAGCGTCTTCTTGCCGCCGGTCGTCGAGGACTTGGCGCTGGTCCCGACGAGCCCGCGGATCCGACGACGCCGTGGAGTCGTCGTCGACGTTAATCCGGCGGGGTG
Organism: Secale cereale; assembly: GCA_902687465.1. Classification (NCBI taxonomy): domain Eukaryota; kingdom Viridiplantae; phylum Streptophyta; class Magnoliopsida; order Poales; family Poaceae; genus Secale; species Secale cereale. Next base: position 587,486,082 of record LR738715.1, read on the forward strand.
GCGTCTTCTGCTTCCGCGGCGGGGAGTGCACGGTAGTTGCACCCCCGGCCGTCTTGTTGCCATCGGCCTTCGTCTGGTCGACTTGCCGTGGCCGCGACGTCGCCGGCTGCTGCGGCGTGTCGTTGTTGGCGAAGGCGATGAGGCTTTGGATCATCGCCCTCCAGTCTTCGGCCTTGTCTGCCGCTGGAGGGAAGTCGAGGAGTAGCTGTGCTCTTGCTAGAGCTTTTGCTGGAGAGGAGGGGAGCGGTGCGAAGAGTGAGATATGCTCGGACTTCTAACGGGGTTAGAAGGAGCAGTTTCTCGCCCCGGCGACCGCGCCTTGCTCGTGCCGGGATGATGGCCTTGAGCGTCCCGCGATCCTCCGGTTTGTCCTTGCCCCAGCAAGCGTATGGTACCTCCTGTACCACGGCGCTGCTGGCCTGTCGTCTGCTGAGAAGGACGTGGTGCATCTACGGACACCGAGGCCTTGGAATTCGCCCGGTCGTCCGTCTTGTCCTTAGATCTGGTGGCGCCGTGAGTTTCCTCGTCGGCGACCACCCTTCCGCCGACGTCTCCTCCACCAACCGTTGGTTCTGGTGGTGGTGGAACCGACGCCGATGGGCCTCCGGCCTCCGAAGCCTTCTTCTTCGGGGCCATGTTGTTGCAGTTGACGAAGTTGACGAAGTCGGAGAGGTTGATGAAGAATGCACCCGCGTGAGCGCCGGATCAGGTTCGCACAACCTCGACGCCCCCCTACCTGGCGCGCCAAAGATGTCGGGGGAAACTGTCCTCCCACGAGCGCCTATGGGACCGGAGCCCCTTCTACGTTGAGGTAAGGGAGCGGAGGGAACACGAAGAGCGGATCGAGGAACGCACGCGGGCAGTTTACCCAGGTTCGGGCCGCGCGGACGCGTAAAACCCTACTCCTGCTTGGATTGTATTGAGTTCTTGAGCTCGGGAGCTTGAAGAGCTAGCTACACCGAGCAAGAGAGTTGTCTAGGTTCCGAACCCCCTCTACGTTGTGCATGGGCCTCCTTTTATAGCTCAAGGGGTCACCGACAGGTGTCAACGTAGAGGAGGGTAAAAATGTAATTTTGGTGGTAGTTGTAACAGTGCGGGAATAGTGCATGAACAGTGGATGAACAGTGGTCTTCACCTAACCTTGACAGTGGGGGACAAGGGCATTAAATGCCCGTCACCGTCGACCCCAAAAGTGTCCGTCCATGCTTCTCCGTTCGACACGGCGGTAGCCTCGTCACCGTGGCTTGACACCGTGTGCCCCAGGCTGCACAGCCATCCGCCACGCGTCCCTGGAAGGGCCCCAGGGCGACGCGTCGGCAGATGAGCTGGAGCGCGGGCACACAGCATAAGTTTCCCCCGGCAAGCACCTTGCCGGGGTCTTGATCTTGCCGGGCCCGGAAGCTTGTCGCTCCCCGGGCCCTGCCGGGGCGCACGACGCGCCGAGGCATCTTTTCAAGTGCATATTCCTTGGCCTTCCTGGCAAGCTCCTCTTGCCAGGGTCTTGTGCTAAAGTGATGATCTTGAGCCTGGTACGGCCTTCCCGGCAAGCTCCACTTGCCGGGGCCTTGATCTTCTGTCTTGTATACTTTGTTCTTGAATGGCATCATAAGGGCCGAAAAGGTTTCCGGCGAGCACGTGGTAAACCCTGCCGCGGGAAGCTGCTACTGCCCGTGCACAAGTTGGGGTACTAAGGTACCCCTATCTTAGTACACCGACATTCTTAAATTTGAGAGAGTCATCACATAGTTACATAATTATTCAACTACTCATTGATCTTCACTTATATCTTTCGGAGTAGTTTGTTATTGCTCTAGTGCTTCACTTATATCTTTCAGAGCAGGGTGGTGATTATATTTTGTAGAAATTGTTGAACTCTCATGCTTCACTTATATCTATTTGAGAGTCTATTAAAACAGCATGGTAATGTGCTTAGGCTAAAAGAACTAGTCTTCACATGATAGAAATCCAATGTCAATGTAGTAAAAAAATTCACACCAAGTGCATTGAATAGAATGAGATGTTGGATGCTTGATAATTGTTTTGAGATATGAGGATAGTGATATTAGAGTCATGCTAGTGGAGTTATTATGAAATTGATAAATACATGTGTTAAGGTTAGTGATTCCCGTATCATGCACGTATGGTGAACCGCTATGTGACGAAGTTAAAGCATGAGGTATTTGTAGAGTGGCAACCTTTGTGTGGAGGTCGGGGGCGCGATGGTTAACTCCTACCAACCTCCCCCCTAGGAGTATGCGTTGATTGCTTTGTTTTGATGACTCGTAGATATTTGCAATAAGTATATGAGTTCTTATGACTAATGTTGAGTCCATGGATTATACGCACTCTCTCCCTTCCACCATTGCTAGCCTCTCTTGTACCGCGCAACTTTTGCCGGTGCCAAAACAGCCACCATATTGTTCCTGAAAACAGCCACCATACCTACCCATCATGGCATTTCCATAGCCATTCCGAGATATATTTCCATGCAACCTTCCATCGTTCCGCTCATATGACACGCATCATATTGTCATATTGTCATGCATGATCATGTAGTTAACATCGTATTTGTGGCAAGGACACCATGCATAATCTTTTCATACATGTCACTCTTGTTTCATTGCACATACCGGTACACCGCCGGAGGCATTCATATAGAGTCATACTTTGTTGTTGTAGTATCGAGTTGTAATGAAAGTGTGATGATCATCATTATTAGAGCATTGTCCCATGGGAGGAAAGGCTAAATCTGTAAAGCCCCTCCGCAAAAAAAAGAAAAAAAAGAAAGGCCAAAGAAAAAAAGAAAGGCCCAAAAAAAGAAAAAAAAAGAAAAGAGAACAAAAAGGGACAATTGCTACTATCTTTTTCCACACTTGTGCTTCAAAGTAGCACCATGTTCTTCATTGTAGAGAGTCTCATGTTTAGTCACTTTCATATACTAGTGGGAATTTTCGTTATAGAACTTGGCTTGTATATTTCAACGATGGGCTTCCTCAAATGCCCTAAGTCTTCGTGAGCAAGCAAGTTGGATGCACACCCACTAGTTTCTTTTGTTGAGTTTCATTCATATTTAGCTCTAGTGCATCTGTTGCATGGCAATCCCTACTCACTCACATTGATATCTATTGATAGGCATCTCCATACCCCGTTGATACGCCTAGTTGATGTGAGACTATCTCCCTCCTTTTTGTCTTCTCCATAACCACCTCTATTCCACCCATAGTGCTATATCCATGGCTCACGCTCATGTATTGTGTGTTGAAAGGTTTGAAAAGATAGAGTATGAAAACAAGTGCTTGGCTGAAATCGGGGTTGTGCATGATATGAATATTTAGTGTGATAACGAGGGAGCATAGCCAACACTATATGATTTTGTAGGGATAACTTTCTTTAGCCATAATATTTTGAGAAGACATGATTGCTTTGTTAGTATGCTTGAAGTATTATTATTTCTTATGTCAATATAGACTTTTGTCTTGAATCTTTTAGATCTGAACATTCATGCCACAATTAAGAGAATTACATTGAAAAACTATGTTGGTTAGCATTCCACATCAAAAATTCTGTTTTATCATTTACCTACTCGAGGACGAGCAGGAATTAAGCTTGGGGATGCTGATACGTCTCCAATGTATCTATAATTTTTGATTGTTCCATGCTATTATATTATCCTTCTAGGATGTCTTATGGGCTTTATTATACACTTCTATATGATTTTTGGGACTAATCTATTAACCCAGAGCCCAGTGCCAATTTCTGTTTTTCTCCTATTTTAGGGTTTTACAGAAAAGGAATATCAAACGGAGTCGAATTGACGAGCCATTTTTTTATGATTTTTTCTGGACCAAAAGAAGCCCCCGAAGCAAAAGAGTTGGGCCAGGAGAGCCACGGGCTGCCCTCGAGGGTGGAGGGCGCGCCCTGGGAAGGGGGGCGCGCCCCCCTATCTCGACGACGGCCCGTAGCTCCCCTTTACTTGGCCCCGACTCCGAAAAATCCAATAAATACTGAAACCTCCAGAAATAAACCTAGATCGGGAGTTCCACCACCGAAAGCCTTTGTAGCCACCGAAAACAAATCTACACCTGTTCTGGCACCCTGCCGATGGGGGTGAATCCCTCTCCGGTGGATATCTTCATCATCCCGGCGCTCTCCATGACGAGGAGGAGTAGTCCACCCTCGGGGCTGAGGGTATGTACCAGTAGCTATGTGTTTGATCTCTCTCTCTCGTGTTCTTGAGATGACACGATCTTGATGTATCGCGAGCTTTGCTATTCTAGTTGGATCTTATGATGCTTCTCCCCCTCTACTCTCTTGTAATGGATTGAGTTATCCCTTTGAAGTTATCTTATCGGATTGAGTCTTTAAGGATTTGAGAACACTTGATGTATGTCTTGCGCGTGTTTATCTGTGGTGACAATGGGATATCATGTGATCCACTTGATGTATGTTTTGGTGATCAACTTGCGGGTTCCGTGACCTTGCGAAACTATGCATCGGGGTTGGCACACGTTTTCGTCTTGACTCTCCGGTAGGAACTTTGGGGCACTCTTTGAAGTTCTATGTGTTGGTTGAATAGATGTTTCTGAGATTGTGTGATGCATATTGTATAACCATGCCCACGGATACTTGAGGTGACAATGGAGTATCTAGGTGACATTAGGGTGTTGGTTGATTTGTGTCTTAAGGTGTTATTCTAGTACGAACTCTATGATAGATTGAATGTTACGACGGACTCTTGAATAGATCTATCAGAAAGAATAACTTTGAGGTGGTTTCGTACCCTACCATAATCTCTTCGTTTGTTCTCCGCTATTAGTGACTTTGGAGTGACTCTTTATTGCATGTTGAGGGCTAGTAATATGATCCAATTATGGTATCCTTGTTGAGAGAACTTGCACTAGTGAAAGTATGAACCCTAGGCCTTGTCTACTATCATTGCAACACTGTTTATGCTCACGTTTACCACTTGCTACCTTGCTGTTTTTATATTTTCTTATTACAGAAACCTATATCTACCATCCATATTGCACTTGTATCACCATCTCTTCGCAGAACTAGTGCACCTATACAATTTACCATTGTATTGGGTGTGTTGGGGACACAAGAGACTCTTTGTTATTTGGTTGCAGGGTTGCTTGAGAGAGACCATATTCATCCTACGCCTCCCGCGGATTGATAAACCTTAGGTCATCCACTTGAGGAAATTGGCTACTGTCCTACAAACCTCTGCACTTGGAGGCCCAATAACATCTACAAGAAGAAGGTTGTATAGTAGACATCAGGTACGGTGGTGGAATTAGGGTTTTCTCCTTGTTAACAGAGTTTCTGGGGTACGCAGACTTATATAGGAAGAAGCAGGGCACCGGGGGACGCTCAAGGGGGCCACGAGGCAGGGGGCGCGCCCTGGGAAGGGGGCGTGCCCCCACCCTCGTGGGCCACCCCTCCGTCCCCTGACGTGGTTCTCAAGCTCCGCGTGCGTGATTTTCTCCAAAAATATCTCTCACGAAGGTTTCATTCCGTTTGGACTCCGTTTGATATTCTTTTTCTGCAAAACCCTAAAACAGGCAAAAAATAGCAATCTGGACTGGGCCTTTGGGTTAGTAGGATAGTCCCAAAAATGATATAAAAGTGAATGATAAAGCCCATTAAACATCCAAGACTTCATAAATATTAGCATGGAACAATAAAAAATTATAGATACGTTGGAGACGTATCAAGCATCCCCAAGCTTAATTCCTACTCGTCCTCGAGTAGGTAAATGATAAAGAAAGAATTTTTGATGTGGAATGCTAACCAATATAGTTTTTCAATGTAATTCTCTTAATTGTGGCATGAATGTTCAGATCTGAAAGATTCAAGATAAAATTCTATATTGACATAAGAAATAACAATACTTCAAGCATACTAACAAAGCAATCATGTCTTCTCAAAATACTATGGCTAAAGAAAGTTATCCGTACAAAATCATATAGTCTGGCTATGTTGCCTCTTCATTACAAAAAATATTCATATTATGCACAACCCCGATTTCAGCCAAGCATTTGTTTTCATACTCTATCTTTTCAAACCTTTCAACTTTCACGCAATACATGAGCGTGAGCCATGGATATAGCACTATGGGTGGAATAGAGGTGGTTGTGGAGAAGACAAAAAGGAGGGAGATAGTCTCACATCGACTAGGCGTATCAACGGGCTATGGAGATGCCCATCAATAGATATCAATGTGAGTGAGTAGGGATTGCCATGCAACGGATGCACTAGAGCTACATATGAATGAAAGCTCAACAAAAGAAACTAGTGGGTGTGCATCCAACTTGCTTGCTCACGAAGACCTAGGGCATTTGAGGAAGCCCATCGTTGGAATATACAATCCAAGTTATATAATGAAAATTCCCACTAGTATATGAAAGTGACTAAACATGAGACTCTCTACAATGAAGAACATGGTGCTACTTTGAAGCACAAGTGTGGAAAAAAGATAGTAGCAATTGTCCCTTCTCTCTTTTCTCTCATTTTTTGGAGGGGCTTTTATTATTAGCCCCTCTCTATTTTTTGGGGGCCATCTCCCTTTTTTGTTGGCCTTTCCTCACATGGGACAATGTTGTAATAATGATGATCATCACACTTTTTATTACAACTCGAAATTACAACTCGATACTACAACAAGTATGACTCTACATGAATGCCCCCGGCGGTGTACCAGGATATGCAATGAATCAAGAGTGACATATATGAAAAAATTATGCATGGTGGCTTTGCTAAAACTACGATGTCAACTACATGATCATGCATGGCAATATGACAATATGATGCGTGTCATATAAACGGAACGGTGGAAAGTTACATGTCAATATATCTCGGAATGGCTATGGAAATGCCACGATAGGTAGGTATGGTGGCTGTTTTGAGGAACAATATGGTGGCTGTTTTGAGGAAGGATATATAGTGGGTTTATGGCACCGGCGAAAGTTGCGCGGTACAAGAGAGGCTAGCAGTGGTGGAAGGGTGAGAGTGCGTATAATCCATGGACTCAACATAAGTCATAAGAACTCATATACTTATTGCAAAAATCTACAAGTCATCAAAACAAAGCAATCAACGCATGCTCCTAGGGGGGAGGTTGGTAGGAGTTAACCATCGCGCGCCCCTGACCTCCACACAAAGGTTGACACTTTACAAATACCTCATGCTCTAACTTCGTCACATAGCGGTTCACCATACGTGCATTATACGGGAATCACTAACCTTAACACAAGTATTTATAAATTTCATAATAACTCCACTAGCATGACTCTAATATCACTATCCTCATATCTGAAAACAATTATCAAGCATCCAACATCTCATTCTATTCAATGCACTTTGTCTGAAATTTTTTACTACATTGACATTGGATGTCTATCATGTGAAGACTAGTTTCTTTAGCCTAAACACATTACCATGCTGTTATAATAGACTCTCAAAAGGATATAAGTGAAGCATGAGAGTTCAACAATTTCTACAAAATATTACCACCACCGTGCTCTAAAAGATATAGGTGAAGCACTAGAGCAAAAACTATTCAACTCAAAAGATATAAGTGAAGCACATAGAGTGTTCTAACAATTTCTAGGCTATATTTAACTTTCTCAAATAGGTGTGTCTAGCAAGGATGATTGTGGCAAACTAACAAGCAAAGACTTGAATTATACAAGACGCTCTAAGCAAAACACATAACATGTTGCGAATAAAAATATAGCTCCAAGTATAGTTACCGATGGATGAAGACGAAATAGGGGATGCCTTCCCGGGGCATCCCCAAGCTTAGGCTTTTGATTATATTTAATTTACTTGGGGTGCCATGGGCATCCCCAAGCTTAGGCCTTTTCTACTCCTTGTTCCATAGTCCATCAAAGCAATACTCAAAACTTGAAAACTTCACGACACAAAACTTAGACAAAAATTCTCGTGAGCTCCGTTAGTATAACAAAGCAAACCACTACTCAAAGGTTCAGCAATGAATTTATTCTTTGTTTATATTGGTGTTACACCTACTGTATTGCAACTTCTCTATGGTTCATATCCTTCAATACTACTCATAGATGCATCGGAATAAGCAAACAACACACGAAAAACAGAATCTGTCAAAAACAGAACAGTCTGTAGTAATCTGCAGGTTTCGCCTACTTCTGGAACTCCAAAAATTTCAAACTAAATTGGTAAATTTGCGTAATTTGTCTACCAATCATCTTCAAAAAGAATCAACTAACAATCACGCTCCAGTAAAATCTGAAGCCTACTTTAGCGAGCGCTAACGATTCTGTTTTTCACAGCAAGATGACATAAACTTCACACAAGTCTTCCCAAAGGTTCTACTTGGCACAAACACTAAACAAAACATGAAACCACATCTAATCAGAGGCTAGATGCAATATGTATTCCCTAACAGCAACAAAAACAAAAAAAACAAAAAATTGGGTTGCCTCCCAACAAGCGCTATCGTTTTACGCCCCTAGCTAGGCACGATACAAGATAAATCTAGGTATTGCCATCTTTGGAAGGCAATCCATAAGTGGATCTCATGATATATTCATATGGTAATTTGATTTTATTTCTAGGAAATTCTTCCATGCCTTTCCTTAACGGAAATTGGAATCTAATATTTCCTTCGTTCATATCAATAATTGCACCAATCGTTCTAGGGAAAGGTCTACCAAGAATAATAGGACATGAAGGATTGCAATCTATATCAAGAACAATGAAATCTACGGGCACATAATTCCTATTGGCAACAATAAGAACATCATTAATTCTTCCCATAGGTTTCTTAATAGTGGAATCCGCAAGATGCAAATTTAAAGAACAATCATCAAGCTCATGGAACCCTAGCAAATCACACAAAGTTTTTGGGATAGTGGAGACACTAGCACCCAAATCACACAAAGCATAGCATTCATGATCTTTTATTTTTATTTTTATAGTAGGTTCCCACTCATCATAAAGCTTTCTAGGTATAGAAACTTGCAGCTCAAGTTTTTCTTCATAAGATTAAATCAAAGCATAAACTATGTGTTTAGTGAAAACTTTATTTTGACTATAAGCATGCGGAGAATTTAGCATGGATTGCAACAAGGGAATACAATCAATCAAAGAGAAATTGTCATAATTGAATCCCTTGAAATCAAAAATAGTGGGTTCATCACTATGCAAAGTTTTAATCTCTTCACTCCCACTTTTAGCAATTTTAGCATCAAGATCTAAAAACTCTGAATCATTGGGACACCTTAAAGCAGAATTATCTCCCATCCTATCTTCATCAAGATTTATACTAAAAAACAAGGATCTAATAGGAGACACATAAATAACTTTCAGATCTTCATCTTTATTTTCATGATAACTAGAAGAACACATTTTAGTATAATCTTCTCTTTTAGCACGCATTCTAGCGGTTCTTTGTTTGCATTCATCAATGGAAATTCTCATGGCTTTGAGAGAGTCATTGATATCATGCTTAGGTGGGATAGATATAAGTTTCAAAGAATCAACATCAAGAGTAATTCTATCCACACTTCTAGCCAATTCATCAACCTTAAGCAATTTCTCTTCAAGCATAGCATTGAAATTCTTTTCCGAGATCATAAACTCCTTAACACTAGTTTCAAATTCAGAAGGCATCTTTCCATAAGAGTTGTTGTAGGAATTACCAAAATTATTAGATGAATTACTAGGAAAAGGCCTAGGATTAAACTTACCTCCATAATCATTGTTACCAAAATTATTCCTACCAACAAAATTCACATCCAAAGATTCATTGTTATTCTCAATCAAAGTGGACAAAGGCATATCATTAGGATCAGAAGAAGCACTCTTAGCATCAAATAATTTCATAAGTTCATCCATCTTTCCACTCAAAACACTAATTTCTTCGATAGCATGCACTTTTTTAGTAGTAGATCTTTAGGTGTGCCATTGAGAATAATTAACCATAATATTATCTTGGAGTTTGGTAGCTTCTCCTAAGGTAGTTTCCATGAAAGTGCCTCCGGCGGCCGAATCTAAAAGACTTCTAGAAGCTAAATTCAAGCCAGCATAAAAGTTCTGAATAATCATCCATAGATACAAACCATGTGTAGGGCAATTACGTATCATCAATTTCATTCTCTCCCAAGCTTGTGCAACATGCTCATGATCTAGTTGCTTAAAATTCATAATATCATTTCTAAGTGAGATGATCTTAGCAGGAGGGAAATACTTAGAGATAAAAACATCTTTGCACTTATTCCACGAATCAATACTATTTCTAGGTAAAGAGGAAAACCAAGTTTTAGCATGATCTCTAAGTGAAAACGGAAATAACTTCAATTTAACAATATCGTTATCCGTATCCCGTTTCTTTTGCATATCACACAAATCAACAAAGTTGTTTAGATGGGTAGCGGCATCTTCACTAGGAAGGCCGGAGAATTGATCTTTCATGACAAGATTCAACAAAGCAGCATTGATCTCACAAGATTCAGCATCGGTAATAGGAGCAATCGTAGTGCTAATAAAATCATTGTTGTTGGTATTGGAGAAGTCACACAATTTGGTATTGTTCTGAGCCATAGTGACAAGCAAGCAACCCAACACACACAAGCAAACAAGAAGCAAGCGAACGATAAACACACGGCAGAAGAAGGGCAAATAAAACGACAAGGGTGAAGTGGGGGAGAGGAAAACGAGAGGCAAATAAATGTAATGCGAACGATAAGTGTTTATGATAGGTACTTGGTATATGACTTTTGCGTAAGCCTCCCCAGCAACGGCGCCAGAAATTTTTCTTGCTACCTCTTGAGCTTGCTTTGTATTCCCTCGAAGAGGAAAGGGAGATGCAGCACAGTAGCGTAAGTATTTCCCTCAGTTTTTGAGAACCAAGGTATCAATCCAGTAGGAGACCACGCGTGAGTCCCTCGCACCTGCACAAAAAAATAAGAACTTCGCAGCCAACGCGATAAGGGGTTGTCAATCCCTTTACGGTCACTTACGAAAGTGAGATCTGATAGAGATGATAGTTTATATTTTTGGTATTTTTAGTTTAATAAAACAACAAATAAAAGCGGTAAAAGTAAAGTAGATGTAGATGGATATGTTGAGAATAGACGTGGGGGCCATATTTTTCTCTAGTGGCTTCTCTCATGATAGCGATATTCTACGGCGGGTAAACAAATTACTATCGAGCAATTCATAGAAAAGCGAATAATTATGAGACTATCTAGGCATGATCATTGTATATAGGCATCACATCCGAGACAAGTAGACTGAAACTATTCTGCATCTACTACTATTACTCCACACATCGGCCGCTATCCAGCATGCATCTAGTGTATTGAGTTCATAAGAACGGAGTAACGCCTTAAGCAAGATGACATGATGTAGAGGGATAAACTCAAGCAATATGATATAAACCCCATCTTTTTATCCTCGATGGCAACAATACAATACGTGCCTTGCTGCCCCTACTGTCACTAGGAAAGAACGCCGCAAGTTTAAACCCAAAGCCAAGCACTTCTCCCATTGCAACAACTATAGATCTAGTAGGCTAGGACAAACCAATAATTCGAAGAGACTTGCAAGGATATTGAGCACACATACAAAGTTCAGAGAAGAACCAAATATCTTTCATAGATAACCTTGATCATAAACTCACAATTCATTGGATCTCGACAAACACACCGCAAAAAGAGATTACATCGAATAGATCTCCTCGAAGACCGAGGATAACTTTGTATTGAGATCCAGAGAGAGAGAGAGAAGAAGCCATCTAGATACTAGCTATGGACCTGAAGGTCTGTGGAAAACTACTCACAACTCATGGTGAGGGCGATGATGATGATAATGATGAAGGCCTCCGTGATGGATCCCCCTCTGATGGTGCTCCGGAATAGGCTCCAAGATGGGATCTCCATGGGAACAGAAGGTACGGCGGTGGAATCAGGGTTTTCTCTATGTTCACGGAGTTTCTGGGGTACATATACTTATATAGGAAGAAGGAGGGCACCGGGGGACGCTCGAGGGGGCCACGAGGCAGGGGCGTGCCCTGGGAAGGGGGACGCGCCCCCACCTTCGTGGGCCAGCCCTCCGTCCCCTGACGTGGTTCTCAAGCTCCGCGTGCGTGATTTTCTCCAAAAATATCTCTCGCGAAGTTTCATTCCATTTGGACTCCGTTCGATATTCTTTTTCTGCAAAACCCTGAAACAGGCAAAAAATAGCAATCTGGACTAGGGCTTTGGGTTAGTAGGTTAGTCCCAAAAATGATATAAAAGTGAATGATAAAGCCCATTAAACATCCAAGACTTCATTAATAATAGCATGGAACAATCAAAAATTATAGATACGTTGGAGACGTATCACCGCTCTGTTTACCGCGCAAGCTTCCCGCCCGACTAGTTTGGCCACGCGTCGGCTAGAAGAGGGACAAATCGTGGGCGTTTATTGGGAAAAATCTTTATGAAAACGAAGTGTATGGAATGACTTCGGTCATAAGTTTACCCTTGGGTGATGAGGTCAAAGTTACACAGAAGGGTGATGATGGACACTCGAGTGCGATAATTAATTCTACGCTCTACAGTGCACACGGTGGAAGAAACCAACTGTGTGCAATATTGTCGAAGATCGCAGTCGAGTTAGCTATACAGATCGTGTGCTGTGAGATCGACAAGGTAAACTGATTTGAGAATGGTTAATAAAATCTAAGGCCATTTCATATTAAGGTCAAAATAATGCTAGCAATATACGAGTCTCATACGATGCTATTTCAACGATTGTACCACAAAAGCTCGAAATGTTACAAGGTTCAAATTCCAGAGTTATATGGCTCAAATTCAAAGATTACAAGGTTCAAACTGATATTAGAAATGAAATTCATCTCATCAGCTGCAAACACTCGCATTGATGCGCTGAACATGGATATCAGAGAGGTTCAAACTAATATCACCGCTTCTAAGTCTGGCTTCAAAACCTCACAATTTTTGCAAAGGAGTCAACCACTGAGAAGTCATGTATGGGGTTGAACCGATGACTTCCGATTACTCTATCATCTGAAATTCCAAAATGAAATTCATCATTTTTGGAGCCTACTCCATTGTGTTGCAGGCGTCGGCGCTGATCAATAGACCATTCATTTTTGCGAAATAAATATAGGGCAAACCTCATTTCCTTCAGCACCCTTGCTCTGAGAACAAAGAACCTGGCGAATATAATCTCCGGTAACGTCCCTCGGTAGGAGTTCAAAGTAATTTCTGAGTGATGCAGATCTAGGCATTCGACGTGATTGTTATATTGTATCACATTATCCACCACTCGGCCTAATCTTATCTGCAAAAGAAGAAAATGTGTTAGTGCCTACATGCAGTTTTGAACATTACGACAGGCCTAGCTATTTTGTTTGTAGGATTTGTAAAATTCACTAACATGCCATCTTCGATCTGACATGATTAACATGGGCATTTAATTACATACTAGAAAAATGTAGCCTTCTTCACAAGAGGTTGGATTAGATGAAAAGTTCCCTAAGAAAACAAGTACAGATGAATCCAAAGGAGAAATGCTTATTGAATGTAACCATATGGATCAAGCAAACAATATGGGGGGCATGTATGTACTGAAATCCTCCGAAAGAACCTTCAAAAATTGTAGTACATTGTCATTGTAAACTTGGAAAAGGTGTCACAAATTGAACTCCCTTATCGTTCACATTTAATAGGAAAGGAACATCACCACGATATATAGCTTCTCCAGGCACGGAAAGCATCTCAGGAAACTGACAACTTGCTCCAGGTCGGGCCCGATAGATTCTAGTGAAAAGACCTTCACTGTGCGCAGTTTTGGGGTCAAGCTTGTCGGTATCATTTTCTGAATGACAGACGAACAAACATTTCAAAATTAGAAATAGTGTTCATTTGTAGAAAGAGAGGTAGAAGGCGGTTGTTGTACCTGAAGGGGTGTGGATCCAATAATAAGTTCGGAGTATTTTTCAAACGAGTAGCCCACCACTGCCAATTTCGGTGCAGAAATGACATTAATTCTTGTTGGACCTTCTTGATCAACTACAAGTAATCTCTCAAGTGAATGTGTGTCCTGGATGACCATACCGTGGTCCACCTTTTGTGATGTCTTCCTGCCGCACTAGCAACACACATAAATAGTCCGGAGAGTCATGGAGGTGATGTGGAAGGTACTCAACCCATTGATCGCCTGAAGACGAAGGTACTTGATTGTAGTACAGCCACGGAGCAGGCGCTCCATGTCACCCTTTGAGAGACAGACGACGACGAGCTCGAGGTGCTTCAGTCGTGGTAGAATAAGAGTGGGCGCGTCATTAAGGGGTGGGAAATGGCAGTTCCTGAACTTGGCGACGTGCAGCTTGGGCGCGAGGCGGAGTTCGGACGTTGGCAGCGACCGCATATGCCCATCATCAAAAGTGAGCTCCTCGAGCTGATCTTGGGCGGGGGATCGGAACTAGTTTTCAAGCTTGGCTCTGTCCTTGCCGTTGGAATGGAACTTTCCCATTCTAAGGCCTTTGATTGGGCCAAGGTGACTACCAAGGATATTGGAGAACGCATCCAAGCTTTTGCGATAGCCATGGCAGAGCTTGTGGGTGTCGATGAGGTCGAGAGGGCTGGAGTTCGATAGGGGGCGCCACCACCGGGAAAAGAGGGTTGCCCGCGCCCCATATTTGATTGCGAAGAGGGAGATGATGACTTTCAACATATCATCAGGGAGGCTGCTGATTAAGTCTAGGCCTGCTGGAGTCACTTGCGGTTCTAGATCGCCCCGCCTCCGCTTGTTGGTAGCCACGTTCTCCACCTTCGGAGTCTCCTTGTCAGCGGCGCTTTCTGATAGAAATGGGGGTACATGGAATATTTAGTTAAAACAGGGTAATAGAAAAGTGTATTGGTAACTAGAAGTTATTAGGCAGGGATATAGTAAGAAAAGGGAATAACAATTGTTTGCTTAAGTACAACACAATTCATTTGACATTGTTGGGTAAGTCAACATATGCAGATAGTTGAAATGAAAACTTACTTCGAACAAAGTCTGGACAGATGATTTTGTTGGGGAAGTTAGAATATATCTCATGACCAGGCCCTTCTATGTGCAGTGCAATTTTAGTACCAGCTTTCACTACATAAAACTTTGCAATTTCATTCCAAAAGCCAGTGCCAAAATAGGAGTCACCATGTTCATCAAGTCTTACAATAGCAATGATTGTAAATTCATGATTTGTGTGAAGTATGACATTCATGGAGCCTTGATGTATGTAAATGGAAAATTTGTGCACTGCATAATCTATTGCATACCGAGGGATTTCCTGTAGAAAATGGTAGGATTGTTAAAGAAAATATGGTAACATGCAAATATGGGCCCAAATTGAAAGAATTGTACAGCAATTGAAATCGAAGGACAAAACTTTATAATTAAACAGATAGGGTAAACATGATATCATCGAAATATGAGAGTAATCAAAAGAACAATACATCATTAATTTGCCCAATACAGAAAGAAGAGGAGAAAAATCCCCTTTGACGTATATGGTGCATGTGGCACCTTTTATCCAAATGTAGCAATATTTAGAATGTATTCCGGAAAGTAGGCCATGTCAACCGATTTAGGGTGAGATTGAACATACCGCGCGTGTGCTTAAGTTATCTGGTACGATGAGATGGAATCTCTGGCGGCGGTCGCCAAGTCCTGAAGTGTCGGCGCACTGTACATCTATGAATGAAAGAAAACCCTCAAATCAGCTCGAATAAAAATGAATTCACGGCGATTTCCGCCGGGTGATTAAAGGAGGCAGATGAACTGGGATAAAAGATGAGACAATATCTCGTTAAATTAGTTGCCTTGTCATCCATGAGAAACAACCCTCAGTACGACAGATTCCCCAACCGAGCGGAGCTGGGTCGACCGCGAGCAGCGTTGATGTCACGACCGGTCCTTCAGTAAAATAATTACCGGAAGACCGACCTTTTTAATAAACCAGCGGGGAATATAATTCCATACCGGCAGACAATTCCTTGATACAGAAATCCAGTACACTGAATATTATACAAGGTTGAGCTGGATTTGCTCAACGATTTTATTACAAGAGCGCCAATACATTACATAGAGGCGGATATAGCACAGGGTAGGGTGGCATGCTACTGACTCGTAATAAAAGGTGGTGGAATATGTCATAGTGAGGTGGGTCATGTGACTCCAATATAATACAGTCCATCGGGTGTCGGAGTGAGACCTAATGAATTTATTTGGTGGTAAGCGGAAGCGGTTATAAAACAGTGATCAACTCCAGGATCGCAAGAGACTGACTGGGACTCCTCTAAGCGTCGGACTCGCTATCGAACTCTTCATCCATGAGATCGCCTTCGTCCACATCTGGCCAAATCAACAAGCCAGGTGAGTACTTTGAATGTACTCGCAAGATAGTTCGGACTTAAGATATAACAAATACCAACATGAATGCATATGAGTATTCCAGCAAAACTGTGACCGGAATAAAACATGAATGCGCTGAAGGTAAAGATGGAAGCCGGGCGGTAATCCTCCTGAAGTCCAAGAGACAATAATAAAGAGACCAAACGAGGGTCTGGGTGATGCCTCGTAGGAAAAATAATAAATGATAACAGGCCACAGTCGAGCGTCTGAGCGACACCACATAAAGGGCTTATAGTAAAATAAATAACAAGAATGCCTCAGTCGGACGTCTGAGCGACATCACATAAAGGGCTTATAAATAAAAATAATGCCACAGTCGGACATCTGAGCGACATCACATAAAGGGCTTATAAAAGAAAAGAATGCCACAGTCGGACATCTGATCGACATCACATACAGGGCTT
>LR738715.1:587503078-587537581 GCA_902687465.1 Secale cereale
GTCTGAGCGACATCACATAAAGGGCTTATAAATAAAAATAATGCCACAGTCGGACGTCTGAGCGACATCACAAAAAAGGCTTATAAATAAAAATAATGCCACAATCGGACGTCTGAGCGACATCACATAAAGGGCTTATAAATAGCATTAGTGCAATTGATGAAATACTGCTGGGAATAAATAAATACAGAGACCGTAGGGGAGTTCATCTACCAAATGAACTTTGACGAAAATACTACTCTGGTTACCAACGAGAATATACTCGAGAACGGTCACCATGTTGACCTGAAGATTGACCCTAGGCCATAAACATGGCTACCGAAGAAATTTAACTCTGCAGAGCTTGTACTAATAACTCATAGCCAACGGGTTCTACTAGCCTCGTGGGCTAGTCCCGTCTACGGTGTTTTAGTAGAAACCCAACTAACCAGTACACACCCGTTTAACATCCTGTCGTCCGGAATCACCCGCGACGACATTCACGGAAAACTTTAAGACGGGGAGGCTACAACCTCGAATAGCATGGGATCAAATTTATATATGCGCGCTCTAAGGGGTGCCCCCCTCTCGGTCCCAACCGGAAACACCCATGCCCCCTGACCGGATGACGGGCTTTAATCCAGGGCCATGGAACCCTCATCCCGGCCCCTCTACTTGGTGTGTACTCGGGAAGTGGTTTACAACTGACTAGACCGTAATCCCAACGGACGGCCTATGATAGTACCGGAAAAGGATATGAACGGAATCATGACATGATCTCCGTTGAAGTTAAGTTAACCAACTACTAGTATGCTTCAACAATACCAGCATTCCACCCATCACATCACCATATGATCGAGGTGGTTCAACTTTCAACTCTCGGGACTCACCCGAAGCTTACTTGCATGAAATATGCCATACACATATGCCCATATGATCATGCTTATGAAACGAGCTACTCGAGCAAACATGCAACACACTCATCATATCAAGAGTTCAAACATGCTTGCCTGGTTCTGAAAAGTCTGAGCCTAACTCGGTGTGATTCGCGTCTCCGTCACGGCCTCCGGTATCTATGTATTCAAACAAACACATACTAACATAAATACCGTGCGTGCAAAATAAAGTTTCTCAAAAAATTTCCACATAAATATGACAAAAAACTAGGCAGAAAACTAAAGTGGACAGAAAAAGAATCAACTCAAAATCATTTATAGTTTAAAAGATATTAAGGTTTCTGTCCAGGGACCCATCTGTAATGAAACAGAAAAGATCCAGGGGCTAGAACAGAAAAGGACAAAGCGAATCGGTACTCAGTACGCCAACCGCAGAGGGGAGACGTATTTTGCCGAATGCGCTAACAGAAAACGATTCGAGGGGGAGAGATGTGAGGCTGACATGGGACCCCACCTATCAGGTTTAAAAAAAAGAAAGCAGAGCCGCGCCGGCGCCGGTGCTGCGGTGATCGCCGGCGTCGATCTACGGCGAGATAGGGGAGGGGAGTGGTACCTACGGCTTCGCGGTGGTCTTCCGCGTCGAACGGTGGTGGAGTTGGGTGTCGGCGAGCCCCACGTCGACTGCGAGCTTATCTCCGGCGGACGGCGGCTCGGGTGGTCGTGGACCTCGTCGGAGAAGGTTTCTGGAGTGAAATTGAGTTGGGGTTAGGATTAGGTGGATGCCAGGGTGCTACGTTCAAGTTCATGGCGGCGGAGAAGCCCTCACCAGAGTGAACGGAGCTGGAGCCCGAGGCGGAGGTAGCTGGCCGGAGCCGGGGAAGAAAAGCCTCTCGGGGCTCTTCCAGAGGTTGGGCGCGGTCTAGGGAAGTAGTGGAGGCGTGTGTGCTCGAGCATGAGCTCGGGGGTGCCTTTTATAGGCGGCTCGAGGTGGCTGCCGCGAACGGATAAGTCCGGCGAGCCAATTATGGCGCTGCAGTGGTCGGACGGCGGGGCTAGGGGCTTGAGCATCATCTATGATCTGTAGGAGCTCCATTCTCGCGCTTAACTCAGCAGTAGAGGTGGTGTTACGGCCTGTCCTCGACGGAACGGCCGCGCGGCTTGTCGGCGGCAGAAACGGCGCTCTGCGCGTGCCAGGCCACGGCGACAGCGTGCCAGGCGTGTGTTGGCTGTGGAGAGGGACACGCGGAGCACTGGGTGGTCTGGGCGGCGTGAAATAGCGTGGAGCTGAGGCGTTGCTTCTGTCAGCCGCCACGGGCGGCGCTGTGGCCGTGGCAGTTGCCGGCGTGGTCGGCCAGGGTGCCACCGATGCCCAGAAACGGCCAAGCGACCGTGCGGCGCATGGATAAGAAGAAGCTGCATTGCAGCGTCGAGCCAAGGAAGATACAGACGAGGTTTTGTCGCCGCGCCCGACGACTGTCGAAACTGACGAAACTGACGAAGTGTTGAACTGTCGACAGTTTCAGTTATCAGTTCTGAATTTGACAGAACAGTGTAGAGTAGGTGTTTGATGAATTGATTCTGGTATTTGTGCAATGTTTCTGGAGCTGATTTTTGGTGGAGTGGCCTCTTGATGAATGTAGAGGCTGCATGATTTTTCACAGAATTTTTGGATGAAGATAAATATGAATTTCACCAAATTTTGCAAATTTGGTCCAAACTTGCAGTAGGTGAAATTTGAAAATTTTGAACTATGGACCAGTGAAACAAGATGGATCTAGGTTGAGGGTACTAAGGACTATCTAGGAGAGTTGGTTTGGGGTCAAACAACTAGATGGAAATGGTGGCTCCTTTGTAATTCACCAAGGCCCACTATAAAAGACAAAATTTGTTTTGGGGTAAATTAAATAGGAGAAAAATTCCAATAAGATTATAACTTGCTGGAATTGATGAAATACTAGTCCCAAGGTGTGGAGAGGGTCTTGGAGAGGATTGTTTCTGTTGGGATCATGGCGAGATGAAGGTTGGAGGGGAGATAAGTCCAAGGTTAAACTTGAGATGTTCAAATCAAGAAGTGGAGAACTCAAACAACTTCTTTTGAAACTCAACTTGTGCTTGAGCCAAACACAAGAGAAAAACTTCAAGGCCAAAAACCAAGATTGAGAAGACACACAAACTTTGGCAAAAGGGATTTCAGAAGGGCAAAAGAAAAGATCAAACAATCCCCTTTCAAAAAGGCCAAAAGTTTGAAAGAAAAACCAACTCAAAAATTTGGGGTGTTACAACACCTACCCCCTTAGGAAAAATCTCGTCCCCGAGATTTCAGCTGATCCTCAAATAGGTGTGGATGTTCTGCCCATGGAAATCTTCCCTTTCCCATGTTGCCTCATCCTCTGTGTGATTACTCCATTGAACTTTGAGAAACTTAATAGTTTTCTGACGGGTCCTCCTTTCAGACTCCTCCAAAATCTTCACTGGGCGTTCTCGGTATGTGAGATCTGGTTGCACATCAAGGTTTTCATGCGACACATGTTTCTCTGGGTTGCTTACATACTTGCGTAGTTGCGAGACGTGGAACACGTCGTGGACGTCGGACAGTTCCTTGGGAAGGTCCAGTTGGTAGGCTACTGTGCCTCTTCGTGCAACTATACAGAAAGGTCTGATGAATCGTGGTGCTAGTTTCCCTTTGACTTTGAATCGTTGTAGTCCTCTCATCGGTGACACACGCAAGTATACGTCGTCACCGGGCTCAAAACTTATTTCCCGATGCTTTTGATCGTAATAGCTCTTTTGTCGGCTTTGGGCGGTCTTGAGTCGATCCCGTATCATTTTTACCCTTTCCTCGGCTTCCTTTAACATATCGGGGCCGAATATGCGGCTGTCCCCTGTTTCCGACCAATTTAATGGAGTACGGCATCTTCGTCCGTACAAGGCTCCGAAAGGTGCCATCTGCAGGCTAGCTTGGTAACTATTGTTATATGCGAACTCGGCATATGGTAATCTTTCCTCCCAACTAGCCCCATAGGTGAGGACACATGCCCTTAGCATGTCTTCGAGTATTTGATTTACTCGTTCCGTTTGTCCTCCAATCTGGGGGTGGTAAGCCGTGTTGAACGTTAGTTGTGTTCCGAGGGCTTGCTGCAACTGGTCCCAAAATTTTGAGACGAACTGAGTGCCTCTGTCGGATATTATAGTCTTGGGAACACCATGTAGGCATACTATCTGGGCGAGGTAAAGCTTGGCGAGCTTTTGAGTGGTGTGCGTTGTCTTGACGGGTATGAAATGTGCCACCTTGGTCAGTCTATCTGTGATGACCCATATAGCATCGTTACGGTGTTGTGACCGTGGTAGTCCAACAATGAAATCCATTCCGATATCATCCCATTTCCATTTTGGTATCTTGTTTGGCTGTAATAGCCCTGCGGGTTTTTGGTGCTCGGCTTTAATGCGTTGACATGAATCGCAGCACGCAATAAATGTGGCTATATCCCTCTTCATGCCGTGCCACCAAAATCTTTCCTGAATATCTTTGTATATTTTTGTACCTCCAGGGTGGATCGAGTATGGAGCGGTATGACTTTCCGCTAGAATCTGCTGTTTAAGGTCGTTGCTGTTGGGTACGCAAAGTCTGTCTCCGAACCATAATATTCCTTCACTGTCTATGGTGAATTCTGAAGCCTTGCCCTGACTTACTTTTCTTTTTATTCCTTCGATGCTGGTGTGTCCGAGTTGAGACTTCTTTATATGATCTATCAGCGTAGGCTGTATTTCCAGCTTGGATACTTCTCCTTCCGTGACTATCATTAGGTTGAGTCTGGCGAATTCTCGCTGAAATTCGGGTCTCAGGTTCTGTATACTGCCGCTGTTCGGGCTGGGGTAACGGCTAAGAGCATCTGCTACCACGTTTGCTTTCCCTGGGTGGTAGTGGATACCAACATCGTAATCTTTTACCAGTTCCAGCCAGCGTCGTTGTCGTAAATTGAGATCTGGCTGAGTGAAAATATAACTGAGGCTCTTATGGTCCGTATATATTTCACAGCGATTCCCAAGCAAAAAGTGTCTCCATTCCTTGAGTGCATGAATGACTGCTTCCAACTCCAAATCGTGAGTAGGATAATTTTCTTCATGTTTTCGCAGTTGCCGGGATGCGTAGGCGACTACCTTGCCTTCTTGCATCAGCACGCATCCGAGGCCTTTCTGGGATGCATCGCAATATACTTCAAAGTTCTTGTGTATGTCTGGTACAATTAATACTGGGGCTGTTGTTAACCTCTTTTTGAGCTCTTGGAAGCTTTTCTCACATGCTTCGGTCCACTCGAATCTCTTATCCTTCTTGAGTAGTTGTGTCATAGGTTTGGCTATGGTAGAAAATCCTTCAATAAACCTTCTGTAATATCCGGCCATACTGAGGAAACTGCGTATATCCGTTACACTGGCTGGTGACTTCCAGCCAAGTACAGCCTTGACTTTATCTGGGTCCACAGCAATTCCTTCTTGCGTTAATACGTGTCCTAGGAAACCCACTTGTCTCGACCAAAATTCACATTTGCTGGATTTAGCGTAATGTTGGTGTTTCCTTAATTCTCCCAGTACAATGCGGAGGTGTTCAGCATGTGCTTCCGGTGTCTTGGAATATACCAAGATATCATCGATAAATACCACCACAAATTTGTCCATGAATCTCATAAATACTTTGTTCATGAGGTGGACGAAATATGCGGGGGCGTTGGTCAGTCCAAACGGCATTAGCGTAAATTCATAAAGCCCGTATCTTGAGGTGAATGTTGTTTTCGGGATATCTTATGTGCGTACTTTCAGTTGATGATACCCTGACCTTAGATTGACCTTTGAGAAAACCTTGGCTTGTGCGAGCTGGTCAAATAAATCATTTATCCGCGGCATCGGATATTTATTCTTGATTGTGACCATGTTGAGTGTTCGGTAGTCTATACACAGCCTCATGGTCCCATCCTTCTTTTTGGCAAATAATACCGGCGAGCCCCAAGGTGAGGAGCTGGCCCGTATAAATCCCTTGTCCAGTAGTTCCTTTATTTGTTTCTTTAATTCAACCAACTCGGATGGCGCCATTCTGTAAGGTTTCTTATATATGGGTGTGGTTCCCGGTGCTAGCTCAATAATGAATTCTATTTCTCTGTCTGGCGGCATGCCTGGTAATTCCTCGGGAAATACGTCCGGGAATTCACATACAACTGGAACCTTGCTTAACTCAGATGTATCCACTTTGTTTAATTTTGGTTGCCGGGATACTGGTCTTTCCTGGGTTGCGACTCTTATTGTTTTTCCATGATGATGAGTAAGAATCACCGTTCGTTTGAAGCAGTCGATAAACCCCTTATTGGTGGTTAGCCAATCCATCCCCAGGATAACATCCAGTCCTTTGTTTTCCAACACGATGAGGTTTGCGTGGAATTTTAATCCCTCAATTTCAATGGTCAAACCTTGGCAGTAATTCTGAGTGATCTGCTTACTTCCGGGGGACTTAATGGTCATTGATTTTCCCAAGGGAAGTATTGAAAACCATGTTGCAAAGCAAAACTCTTCGAAATGAACGAATGAGAAGCTCCAGAATCAAACAAAACCGTGGCAGGTATTGTGTTGACAGGGAACGTACCGAGTACGATATCCGGTGCATCATGTGCCTGCTCCTTGGTCACATGGTTTAGGTGGCCCTTCCTGTGGTTGTTATTGGGGTTGAAATTGTTATGCTTGGGCGCGGAATTGACTCCGTTGTTGTTTGGCTTTGACGCTGAGTTTCTTGGCTTAGGGCACTGTTTAGCATAGTGTCCCTCTTCTCCACATGCGTAGCAGGTAACACCTGGACGATAGGTGAAATCCTTGTCTCTTGCATGAAAATTCTTATTTGGACGTGTGTCGTTGGTCGTGGGTCTGCTCACACCATTCCCGTGAAAATTTATTTTATTCTTGTTGTTGCGGGGGTGGTTGGTCTGATCCCTTTTCCTCTTGCGAATATCTTCTAGGCTGCGACGTTCATTTTCCAGTGTAATGGCTTTGTCCACCAATGTCTTGAAATCTGGAAATGTGTGTACGACTAACTGGCATTTTAGTGCTGGTGCCAGTCCGTCCAGGAATTTCTCCATCTTTTTATTTTCCGTCATTCCCTCTTCGTTGGCATAACGTGATAATTGCGCAAACTGACTGTTGTATTCCTGTACTGTCATGCCTCTCTGCTTGAGGTCATCAAATTCTCTTTTCTTGATCTTCATAATACTCTTAGGGATGTGTGCCCCACGAAAGCCTTCTTTGAAATCTTCCCAGGTGATATTATTTATGTCGGGATGCATAAGCAGAAAATTTTCCCACCAAGACGCGGCTGCGCCAGTAAGATAATGTGGTGCGTACAACACTTTTTCATGGTCTGAGCATTGTGCCACAATTAATTTCCTTTCAATATCTCGAAGCCAATCATCGGCCTCAAGAGGCTTGTCTGTGTGCGAAAATGTTGTTGGACGCGTCTTCTGAAATTTAGACAATTTTGAGTGCTGCTGGTATGGTTCACGGTGATTTCCCATGTTAATGACATGGGTCATCATTTCTTTGTGCTGTTGCTGACTTTGCTCGTAAAGGCGGCATACTTGAGAAAATGATGTCTCACTGCCCTGCTGACTTGACTGCCCTTGTGAGAAATTGTTGTTTGTCTGTGTGCCATAATTTTCTTCCGGCGGACTGGGCATGGAACGTGTCCAGGGACGAGTCATTTCTTACTCTGGGGTAAACAGGAAGAAAAACCTGAGAAGAACCGAGCAGCAAAATAAACCAAGATTTTGGAAAAGCGATCAAACACGAGCTCGAAAAAGATTTTCGAAATAAACTGGTTGATTGCGCACGGAGAAGGCTGCTAGTACAAATATTACACGCCGGTTCTAATTATACATACGTCACTCAGGGTGTGTGTACACATCTTGACATGTTATTTAAAACTAGTGCACTCCTCCAAGATCCTACATGATGCGCAAACAGACTACTCCCATCAACCTATTTTACACAACACACTAATATTACAAGCGAGCGTGGCGCGTCGCCGAATGACGCGCTAGTCGGAGATGTTGAAGATTTCCCTCGACCTGCCGAGGGTAAGGCCTAGTGGTGCTGGAGACTCAACTTCCTCCTCACTGATGGGATCCAGGCACGGAGTATGAGTACGAGGTGTCGAAGCAGGTGCAGCAGGCGATGCAGCTCTGACTGGAGTGGGAGCAATGACTTGGTTAAACTCCTCAGTGGTAGGCAGACGGCGAGCGGTGGCTAAGATGGAAGGTGCATAGGATGCGGCGGACGAGACAAAAGTCATTGGTGGTGCAGTATGGAGTAGCTCCCTACTGTTGGCGGAGCCACTCTGGACCATCTCCATACGGGTGGCCACCAGATCGTCCACCAGATTATCAAAGGTTGCCTCAAGTTCCTTGAGGTATTCAACCATTGATTCAATGGCTTCGTCACGCTCCCCATTTGCACATGCAAATGCGTAGTGGCACGTATAAGGCACGTGGCAAGGGAGGTAACGGAAGCGACGAGTCTTCATCGAAGGCAGAATGTCCCGGAGATGAGCTATCGCCTCACGGGCAGCCATATGCATAGCATGCCTCTCCGTAGGCATGGCTCTGCCCACAATTCGAAGGCGGCGTGCTACAGAGCGCCCACCTTTGAAGTGTACCACAGCCTGATGCATAGACACACTGTCGTTGAGCTTGTGACGGTAGAGTGTAAATTCGGGACGTGTGGATGGCCCAATCGCGACTTTGGTGATGGCGATGAGGAGCTTGACAAACCCCTCAGGAATGTTGGCGAACACCTGAGCATCACAGTCGTTGCTGGCCATCTACAAAAGTAGACAAAAATTCCGAATTGTCAGGCCATAAATTTATGCTGACCAACAGAAGAATTGCTACAAATGTAAAAATGCTGAAAAGCAGATTTTTCGCTAATAACCGATTAGCGAGCGCACCTAGTGGCTTCCTACAGTCAGCCTGGCTCTGATACCAAGGTTTTCACGACCGGTTCTTCAGTAAAATAATTACCGGAAGACCGACCTTTTTAATAAACCAGCGGGGAATATAATTCCTTACCGGCAAACAATTCCTTGATACAGAAATCCAGTACACTAAATATTATACAAGGTTGAGCTGGATTTGCTCAACGATTTTATTACAAGCGAGCCAATATATTACATAGAGGCGGATATAGCACAGGGTAGGGTGGTGTCGGTGTACTAAGATAGGGGTACCTTAGTACCCCAACTTGTGCACGGGCAGTAGCAGCTTCCCGTGGCAGGGCTTACCACGTGCTCGCCAAGAACCGTTCTGGTCCCTATGAAGCCATTCAAGAACAAAGTATACAAGTCAGAAGATCAAGGCCCCGGCAAGAGGAGCTTGCCGGGAAGGCCGCACCAGGCTCAAGGTTATCACTTTAGCACAAGACCATGGAAAGAGGAGCTTGCCAGGAAGGCCAAGGAACGCATACCTCAAGAGATGTCTCAGCGCATCATGTGCCCCGGCAGGACCCGGAGAGCGACAAGCTTCCGGGCCCGGCAAGATCACGACCCCGGCAAGGTGCTTGCCGGGGAAACCTACGCCGTGTGCCCGCGCTCCAGCTCATCTGCCCACGCGTCGCCCTGGGGCCCTTCCAGGGGCACATGGCAGACGGCTGTGCAGCCTGGAGCACACGGTGGCAAGCCACGGTGACGAGGCTACCGCCGTGGCGAACGGAGAAGCATGGACGGACGCTTTTGGGGGCGACGGCGACGGGCATTTAATGCCCTTGTCCCCCACTATCAAAGTTAGGTGAAGACCACTGTTCATATACTGTTCATGCACTGTTGCAACTACCACCAAATTTACACTTTTACCCTCCTCTACGTTGACACCTGTCGGTGACCCCTTTGAGCTATAAAAGGAGGCCCATGCACAACGTAGCGGGGGTTCGGAACCTAGACAACTCTCTCGCTCGGTGTAGCTAGTACTGTAAATCTTCAAGCTCCCGAGCTCAAGAACTCAATACAACCTAAGCAGGAGTAGGGTTTTACGCATCCGTGCGGCCCGAACCTGGGTAAAACTGCCCGCGTGTGCTCCTCGATCTGCTCTCCGTGCTCCCTCCGCTCCCTTACCACAACGTAGAAGGGGCTCCGGTCCCATAGGTGCTCGTGGGAGGACAGTTTCCCCCGACATCTTTGGCGCGCCAGGTAGGGGGCGTCGAGGTTGTGCGAACCTGATCCGGCGCTCACGCGGGCGCAACCTTCAGCAACTTCACCAGCTTCATCAACCTCATTGACAGCATCAACATGCCTCCGAAGAAGAAAGCTTCGGAGGTCGGAGGCCCGTCTGCGTCGATCCCGCCACCACCAGAACCAATGGTTGGTGGGGTAGACGCCGGCGGAAGGGTGACCGCCGGTGAGGAGACTCACGGCGCCACCAAGTCCAAGGACAAGACGGACGACCGGGCGAACTCCAAAGCCTCGGTGTCAGTACACGCCCCACGTCCCTCCCAGGAGGTGCAAGACCAGCAGCGGCGTGGTACGGGAGGCACCATACGCTTGCTGGGGCGTGGTCAAGCCGGAGGAGCGCGGGACGCTCAAGGCCACCGCCCCGGCACGAGCAAGGCGCGGTCGCCGGGACGGGAACGTGCTCGTTCCAACGCAGTTAGAAGTCCGAGCGTGTCCCGCTCTGTAATGCCCAGGATGGAGTTATACCTCCTACGTGTCGAGGCACGACTTAAAGGCATAAATCCATCCTAGAATGATCTCAAGTTCGGTAATCTTTGCACATCTCATGTAAAAGAGGGGATTGTAAACAGAAAATAGTTGGCTTACACTCGCCACGTCACAGAATTACAAATCAAGTCTCAAACATCATACATTAAGAACATCACAACCCTCTAAGGGCAAAATCCAAATGCAAGATACCAAACTCAGATAAATAAACCACAGGCGGATCGAATACTAGTAAGAGTCTCCACTACTGATCATCCGGGTATCGCACATAGTACCGACTACGCTCCTCGTTGTACTCCCAATCCAGCTCGGTGCCATCACCTGGATAGCTCACAGCTGGACCTGCATCTGGTGTGTGAAGTAACTGTGAGCCACAGAGGACTCAGCAATCCCGTTCCCGGGTAACAAGACTATTTAAGCCTTTGGGTGAGGATAAAGGCTGAAGAAAAGAAACAGTGTCTGCAGCAGCACTAGCAACTAGCTTACGTGAGTGAGAGCAAGAAGAGAAAGCCTCGGATGAGAAGTGATCACGAAGTGATCCTAGCTACAAGCTCACCAAACATAACCCCTCCGTGTTCAACTCCCGAATCCCTATTCGGAAATTGACAGTCACGGAACACACGATGGTAGTGTATTAGAAACATTGTGTCAAGTTATCTACAACCGGAATTAACAAGCTCCCATCTGCCACATAACCGCGGGCACGGCTTTCGAAAGTTCAAACCCTGCAGGGGTGTTCCAACTTGACCCATTACAAGCCCACGATCCGCGGAGTCGCAACTCCAAAGTGGGAAGACCCGAGTATCCTCGGAATCCCGTGCTCAAGATATACCGAGCTAAGGTAAGGCTAATCCAGCAAATCCTCCCGGCGTGTCGACACCCTGATAGTAGCCGCGTGTATCTAAGTCTCAGGACACGACCGGATGAGACGTCCTACAGGTGTATGCCAGATACCTCAGGTTGCCCCAAGGCGGCCCCGCAGTCCGCTCGTTTCGGACCAACACTCATGTGGAGCACTGGCCCGGGGTTGTTGATTAAGAAAGAGGGTTAATTACTCCCTATGCAAGTTTAGTTTGTTATTAGGCAAATAGTACCAATGTTGGGACTTGCTGGAAAAGACTTAGCACTTAGCGGTTTATCGAGGGGGTCCCATACACCCCAACCGTGGTAGGAACGCATAATCAAGGAACATAATACCGGCTTATACGGATCCTAACGGCATGAGTGGAACAAATCACCAAGCAAAAGGCTTAGCCTTCCACCCTTGCCAATATATAGATGATTTCATTTTAGCAATTATATAGTGTGATATAACCCAACCAAACTTCAACATGAAGCAAGCATCTTCGATCTTCACCTGCAACTAGCAACGCTATAAGAAGGGCTGAGCGAAGCGTACTTAGCCAAGCAACGGTTTGCATAGGTAGGTTAGTTAAACATGGCAATTGGTTATAGGTAGGAGGCTGACAAGAAGATCATGGGCATCGAGGCAAAACTATAGAATCGAGACTACTAGCAATAGGCAAAGATAGTAATGTTATCGGGGTTCGGTCATCTTGCCTGAAGAGAAGTCGTTCGGATCGTAAGAAGGGTCCTCGTGCTCAACCTCGTTGGAAACCTCGTGCTCGTACTCGAACTCAGCCTCGGCTTCCGGCTCTAAACAAAACAATCACACCAAGCACCAATCAACAAGATGCAATGCGCACTCGAAAAAGATGAATGCATGATGGATGCACTAAGGATGCACACGGAGCACGGAAAATATCACTCAAGCCAAACACCTCAAAACATGATAACAATCTGATATTAATAATCTACACGGAAAAACAATCAAGTTTGATATAAGATTTGCTGAAATCGGAGTTACGGCCTAAAAGTTATGCCCGAAACAAGAAATAAGCGAAAGCTGAAAATTACAGCATCATAGCAACTTCGGAGCACAAAATAATTAAGCTACAGCACTCAAATGACATGGCAAAGGACATGAACACAAACTAGACATATACTACAACAACTAAGTCCAAAGGTGCACCCCCAACGGAGCCACGGATCAATAGCAATGATCTTGGACATATGGAACTTGACAATAAAATTCTGGCAGCAGAATTTTATTGAAACTTTGGAGCAAAAGATAAACATGCTACAACCACTTAAATAGACATGTGAGGACATGAATGGAAAGACAACAATATATACTACAAGGAACAATCAAGATCCACTCCAAAACTAACATGCTTTGTCCTAGAACATCACACGAACAAGGCATCGGAACGTTACAGATTTCAGACTTAGTGAAAAATCACTAAGCCCTAAAACAGCAATATCATCATGGCATATAAAAGAGCAAGTTTAAGTCACCTCGGAACTACACATGGCAAGAGGTAAGCACCTCATCAAAAAGCACATGAAGGTGATCCCGAAACACACAAGCATGCATCATTGAGGTGAACACAACGTTTGCAACGAGCTCAACAAGATGGCATTTCATAACAAGTGAAAACACATCACAGCCACATGGCACTTTGCAACGATGATAACAAGGCAATAATAAATCTACCATGCAACCTATCACAAACATCACGTAGATCATGGCAAGACGAACACGTGGACATGTCATTTGCATCATTCGGACAAACGAGCTAAAAGATATCACATGGCAAAGGTGACATAAAAACATCACATAGCAGCAGTTTATATCATGATGCACTCTTGCAACAGCAAAACAAGCACCTAAATGATCTCTAACATGCATGACAACAACAGATGAAACGTAGAGCAAGTCTCCACGAACGTCTGGACATGCTATATGCGCGAATCGGAGCAACAGACAAAAAGTTAGAGCAGTTCAAACATTGCAAGACAGATCAACAAAAACAGGGACTTAGGATTAAAGAGGCAACCTAGATCTGGATCTGGAGAAAGTCAACTCGGGCTTCGGGCCCGCGCGGCGGATCTGGCCCAGGGAAGAAGTGGCGCGGCGGCGGAGCTTGGCTGAGCCGGCCCGGCTCGGTGCGGCGCGGCCCACCGAGAGGAGGAGGCCGGGCCTCGGTGCGGCGGCCCACGGGAGGAGGCGGCGGCGGCCTGCCCGCGGTGGCCTGGCGGAGGGCCCGCGAAGCGGCGCGGGGGAGAGGTGATTGGGCCGCTGGGCGCCTCGGCCCAGGCGAGCGCTCCTGGCGACCGCGGCCTCGGTCGACGGCGGGAGAAGCCCAGGCCTCGGCGGTTGAGGCGAACGGGCCGGGGAAGCGGCGAAGTGGGGACCAGGCCGGCTGGATCGATCGACGGGGAGGCCTGGATCTGTCGATGGCGAAGGGAAAGGCCTGGCGCGGAAGTATTGAGCGGAGAGGCCGACGCGTTGACTCCTGGTGCCAATCGGCCCTCCCAGGCGGATCGAGCGGAGGGCGCCGGCTGGGTTCCTTCGTGGGAACGGTGGCTGGTTCCCAGGAGGGGACTTGCCAAGTGGAAGAGGGGGTTGGTGGATCTGAATTTTTTAGGGATGGGAGGAGGAAGGAGAAGAGATGCCAAAATTAGACTAGGGTCTAATATATAGCAGTTTTTAGGGTTAGGGAGGAATTTAGGGATGTTTGGAGCCCTCCGATCGCGATCCGACGGATCCGATCGCGGGGGGTAGATTAAAAGGCCTAGGAGGAGATAAAAGACTGCAGTAGGGGTGTTTCTGGGACACGAAGTGAAGGCACTTCGGACCCACACGAACAACGGATGGAATAGCGAACGGAGTCCAAACGAGACGAGATTTGAGAGGCGGGTTGCTCACAACAAAACAACAACACACACACAACAACCTCGCGGCACACCGGTAACGTTACACGCCCGAACAACAAAGTAGGCCTACGGGACGCCACGGACACGTGAGGAAGCTCCGGAACGCGAAACGGACAACGGGAAGGAACACGCGGAACCGGATGCAACCGACAACACAAATGCAATGCGATGCACACGACTAAATGATATGAATGAATGCCACACACTCACACAACAAAACGACGAAAACCCGAAAGACAAGAACCCGGAATGGAAATAGATGAAGCCGGAGATATATTATATACCCAAAAGGGAAAGTATTACATCCGGGGCATTACAAACTCTCCTCTACTACAAAAAGATCTCGTCCCGAGATCTAGGACTGGAAAAAGGAAGGGTACTCGGAACGAAGATGATCTTCTCGTTCCCAGGTAGCTTCTCGGTCGGTGTGATGTGACCACTTGACTTTCAGAAATTTGATGGACTTGTTGCAGGTCTTGCGTTCGGTTTCTTCGAGAATAGCAACTGGATGCTCTCGGTAACACAGGTCTTGTTGAAGATCAATCTCTTCAAACGGAATCATGCGCTCAGGTGCCTTGAAGCATTTGCGAAGTTGAGACACATGGAAGACATCATGAACATTGGCGAAGTTGGGAGGGAGCTCCAGTTGATAGGCTAGATCGCCTCTTTTGCCAAGAATCTTGAAAGGCCCGACGTATCTAGGAGCAAGTTTTCCTTTGATACCGAATCTTTGGGTGCCTTTCATCGGAGAAACTCGGAGATAGACATGATCATCGATGTCGAAAGCCAAATCACGATGCTTTCCGTCATAGTAGCTCTTCTGACGCGACTGAGCGGCCTTGAGATTCTCACGTATGACTTTGCACATTTCTTCGGCTTCTGAGATCAAGTCATTGCCAAGAAGTTGGCGTTCGCCTGTTTCAGACCAGTTGAGAGGGGTACGGCACTTTCTGCCATAGAGAATTTCAAACGGTGCTTTGCCTGAACTTGCTTGAAAGCTGTTGTTGTAAGAGAACTCGGCAAATGGAAGGCAGTCTTCCCATTTCATGCCGAAGGAGATGACACAGGCTCTGAGCATGTCTTCTAGAATCTGATTCACATGCTCGACTTGACCACTAGTCTGAGGGTGAAAAGCAGTGCTGAACCTGATCTTAGTGCCCATGGCGGACTAAAAGTAGTCCCAGAACCTTGATGTGAACAAGCTTCCATGGTCTGAGGATATAACTTGAGGAATGCCATGTAGGGACACAATTCTGGAAGTGTACAGCTCTGCAAGTTGAGCTGCATTGATTGATTCTTTGATTGGAAGAAAGTGAGCGACTTTGGTAAGCTTGTCAATCACCACAAAGATAGCATCATTTCCTCGCTTGGATTTAGGAAAACCAGTGACGAAGTCCATTTCAATGTGGTCGAACTTCCACTCGAGAATAGGAAGAGGTTGGAGAAGACCGGCTGGACGTTGATGTTCTGCTTTCACTCTTCTGCAAACATCACATTCATTCACGAATTGGGCAATCTCCCTTTTCATGCGTGTCCACCAGTAAGACTGCTTGAGATCTTGGTACATCTTGGAACTGCCAGGATGAATGGAAAGGAGAGAATCATGAGCTTCTTCCATTATGAGCTTCCTGAGATCACCTTTGGGAACAACGAGTCTGTCCTCGAAGAACAAGGTATCTCTCTCATCAACACGGAAGCACTTGTATTTTGGAGTGCCCTTTGCAATGCCATGTTTCACCTTCTTCACCATGGTATCACTGAGCTGGGCCTCACGGACTTGATCTTCCAAGGTAGGAGCAATTTGGAGATTTGCAAGAAAACCCTGCGGAACAACTTGAAGGTTGAGTTTCCTGAATGCTTCACAAAGCTCAGGCTGGTATGGCTTGATAAGAAGGCTGTTGCAATATGCCTTTCTGCTCAAAGCATCTGCAATCACATTCGCCTTGCCAGGAGTGTATTCAATGCTGGGATTATACTCTTGGATCATTTCGACCCAACAAGTCTGGCGGAGGTTCAGATGCGGCTGTGTGAAGATGTACTTCAAGCTCTTGTGATCAGTGAAGATGTCGACCTTTCTGCCCAACAACAGATGTCTCCACGTAATCAGAGCATGTACCACAGCTGCTAGCTCGAGATCATGTGTGGGATAGTTCTTCTCACTTGGCTTGAGCTACCGAGAAGTATATGCCACAATTCTCTTATCTTGCATAAGCACACCACCAAGACCTTGAAGAGAAGCATCACAGAAAACTTTATAGGGCTTGGATTCATCCGGAGGAGTCAGAACTAGAGCAGAGACAAGCTTATCTTTGAGAGTTTTGAATGCCACTTCACACTCTGGAGACCAAAAGTATTTGGCATTCTTCTGAAGCAGGTTGGAAAGAGGCTTGGCAATCTTGGAGAAGTTCTCAACAAACCTTCTGCAATAGCTGGCAAGACCCAGAAAACTGCGGAGCTGCTTGACGTTCTGAGGAGCTTCCCAGTTGACAATTGCTTCAACTTTCTCGGGATTAACCGCAATACCGTCACCTGAGATGATGTGGCCCAGGTACAAAACCTTATCGAGCCAAAACTCGCACTTGGAGAACTTGGCATAGAATTTATGCTCTCGGAGTCGATCAAGAACCAGACGCAAGTGCTTTTCGTGATCTTCTTCATTCTTGGAAAACACCAGAATATCATCTAGATACACAAGCACAAATTCGCCAGTATAGGGGTTGAAGATGTAATGCATCATCCTCGAAAAGGTAGGAGGAGCATTGGCGAGACCGAAGGACATGACGGTATACTCGTATGAACCGTAGCTCGTTCTGAAGGCCGTCTTGGGAATGTCTTCCTCGCGAATGCGAATTTGATGATAGCCCATTCGGAGGTCAAGCTTAGAGAACACTTTAGCTCCTTTGAGCTGCTCAAAGAGTTCGTTGATGTTGGGGAGCGGATATTTGTTCTTAATCGTCTTCTTGTTCAATGGCCGGTAGTCAACACAGAGACGCTCCGTGCCATATTTCTTCTTGACAAATAAGACACCACAGCCCCACGGAGATGTACTAGGCCTGATGAGACCCATACTCTCCTGCTTATCAAGCTGCTTCTTCAATTCCTTCAATTCATCCGGAGAGAGCTTGTACGGACGCCGGCATGCTGGCTCAGTACCCGGCTCGAGTTCAATGACAAACTCCACCTAACGGTGTGGAGGCATGCCTGGAAGTTCTTCAGGAAAGACGTCTTGATATTCGTTCACCACCGGGATTTGAGATATGGCATTAATCTCGCCCTCATCATTGAGAGAGAAAAGCCGAATAGTATTATCCCTGGAGGCGAAGATAATCACATCTTCATCAGAATGAGTCAACTTGACTTCCTTTTGAGCACAATCAATGTGAGCATCGTGCTGAGAAAGCCAATCCATTCCGAGGATGAGGTCAATATCAGAATGACCAAGAACCACCGGAGAAGCCAAAAATCGATAATCACCCATGCAAATAGACACATCCGGAGCATATAATCTAGAAGTCATGCATCTTCCCGAAGAAATCACTTGCAACTCCTTTGGCAAGGCCATGGTGCCCACATTATACTTGGATGCAAAAGGGAATGACATGAAAGAATGTGAAGCACCCGAATCAAATAACACTTTAGCAGGGATAGAGTTCACTGGAAGGTTACCCAAAATGACATCAGAAGAATTCTCCGCTTGTGTTGCATTCATCAGATTGACCCTTGCTGCCTTTGGATCATGCTTGACAATAGCTGAACTCACAGGTGGAGGAGGAGGAAGACGCTTCGGATTCGGACATCTGTTGGCATAATGACCCTTCTGGCCACACTTGTTGCACACCACTTCAGAGAGAGGACGGAAATGAGAGCCACTTGACTTTGAGCCTTGAGACTGAAACTGCTTCTTCGACTGGTTGCTCGGGTTGGGTGGGTGGGAGAAACCACGACCACTAGAGTTCTTGTAGTTGGAGTTGTTGGAGTTGTTGGAGTTGTTGTATGGAGCTTGAATCACTGGAGGAGGAGGAAGCCAGAATTTCTGATGCTTCGAGACCATCTGAGAAGATGAGGAAGAGTGAACGGTATCTCGAATTCTCTTCTTAGAAGCCTCCATCTTAAGCTGAGCTGCTTCTTGTTTCAAAGCCATGTTATAGAATTTGTCGAATTCATCGGGCTCGAACAAGGTGAGAGCAAGCTGAAGTTCATCTTTGAGACCTCCACGGAACTGATAGATTTTACTCTTGGCATCAGGAATGTCTTGCTTAGCATAGCGAGCGAGGTTCTGGAACTTGACATTATACTGATAGACTGTCATGGAGCCCTGCTTCAGGTTGCGGAATTGCTCACGCATACCCTCGATGACACTTGTAGGAATGTGGTGCGAACGGAAATCCTTGCAGAAATTCTCCCAAGAGATCACTTGACCCGGCCTGGAGTCTTTGTACTGCTGCCACCAGTCAGCTGCTTGATCTTTCAGTTGGAAGGCTGCAAACTTCACATAGTCATCTTCCTTCACGTTACTGCACTCAAAATGCTTCTTGATATCGGTTAACCAATCTTCAGCATCAAGAGGGTCGACACAGTAACTGAAAGCTTTAGGATTGTTGGCCAAGAACTGGTTGAGAGTAGCATGGTGCTGCTGGAAGAAGTTGCCTTGATTCCCTGGAACACCCTGATTAGCTTGCATAGCTTGCATCTGCTGCATCATCAACTGAGTGTTCTGAGCTGTAGTCTGCATAATTGCTCTCCAAGCCTCAGGCGGAGGAGGAGGGGAAGGAGGATGATCTGGGACCTCTTCCACCTCTGGGTTAGCGTTGGGAACCTTTTTCGGAGCCATCCTGTAAGAGATGACCACGAATCAGTAATTGATTGACAAAAGGAATAAGCTGAATCAATGGCATGAATTGCAACAAGTCTTCACAATAATCATTCGAACAATAGAACGAATGAAATCATCCGAACAAGAGGAACGAATGAAATTCTCAGTTAAATGATAACATCAGTCTTCACGAGAAGCCACATAGGGGACAAAAGGATAAATAAGAAAACAACAAGGTATGGACGGGAACAAACACAAGAAAGGAGTTTCGTTCTAACATCTTTGTGCTGAAAGCATATGAACGCGTTACGAAAAGGTTTTGCAATCCCCGGATCAGCATAGCCAAGGACCCTTTAAGATGCAACTCCTGATAGTAACATCGGTCATATAACCCCTTCACTCAATGTAGAACCCCGAACTCACTAACCTGCATTCGTTGGAAGAATGCCTACGATCTACTGGATAAACCCACCTATAGATTTCCGAAAGATTCTAGTTATGCAATCAGGTGTTGGGGATACACGGGAAGCACCGCGCAATCAACTCTAAACCTACATCTAGGTGTATCCATCCTTCAACACATAACCAGTCTTTCTCGGAAACTGTGTACCTCGGACCTTCGAAAAGCATCCACTATAACAAGCTATGGCAATACTCCCGAACTACCTCCCCAGTACTGGGTGATGTCGGGGTTATCTTGCCACTGGCTGTATAGGAGAGATTTTCGATGTCGGTCGTCTTAAGTATTTAGTACTGTCGCGATATGCTTGTGACAATGATACCCCGAAGCTCAACTCCCCGGGAACAGGAGGCATCGAGAACAATATCCTTGTCACAAGAACATCGAAACAATCCCAGAATACTCGCGGGATTCCTAAAAAAAATTTGGTGCAAATTTTTGAAGATAGGAGAGACAAGAGTAGTCGTCAGGAGTCCTCACCAGAGATAAAGGGGATGAGAAGCAAAGAAATCCTACTCTCCGATATAATATAGGACTCAAAAAGTTTTCAGTGTGTGCCTAGACTCGACCGTCAACGATTCGATCAAACAGTGGGGGCTCCTAGGTCGGAGAAGGCTCTGAATACCAACTTGTAATGCCCAGGATGGAGTTATACCTCCTACGTGTCGAGGCATGACTTAAAGGCATAAATCCATCCTAGAATGATCTCATGTTCGGTAATCTTTGCACATCTCATGTAAAAGAGGGGATTGTAAACAGAAAATAGTTGACTTACACTCGCCACGTCACAGAATTACAAATCAAGTCTCAAACATCATACATTAAGAACATCACAACCCTCTAAGGGCAAAATCCAAATGCAAGATACCAAACTCAGATAAATAAACCACGGGCGGATCGAATCCTAGTAAGAGTCTCCACTACTGATCATCCGGGTATCGCACATAGTACCGACTACGCTCCTCGTCTTACTCCCAATCCAGCTCGGTGCCATCACCTGGATAGCTCACAGCTGGACCTGCATCTGGTGTGTGAAGTAACTGTGAGCCACAGAGGACTCAGAAATCCCGTTCCCGGGTAACAAGACTATTTAAGCCTTTGGGTGAGGATAAAGGCTGAAGAAAAGAAACAGTGTCTGCAGCAGCACTAGCAACTAGCTTACGTGAGTGAGAGCGAGAAGAGAAAGCCTCGGATGAGAAGTGATCACGAAGTGATCCTAGCTACAAGCTCAACAAACATAACCCCTCCGTGTTCAACTCCCGAATCCCTATTCGGAAATTGACAGTCACGGAACACACGCTGGTAGTGTATTAGAAACATTGTGTCAAGTTATCTACAACCAGAATTAACAAGCTCCCATGTGCCACATAACCGCGGGCACGGCTTTCGAAAGTTCAAATCCTGCAGGGGTGTTCCAACTTGACCCATTACAAGCCCACGATCCGCGGAGTCGCAACTCCAAAGTGGGAAGACCCGAGTATCCTCGGAATCCCGTGCTCAAGATATACCGAGCTAAGGTAAGGCTAATCCAGCAAATCCTCCCGGCGTGTCGACACCCTGATAGTAGCCGCGCGTATCTAAGTCTCAGGACACGACCGGATGTGACGTCCTACAGGTGTATGCCAGATACCTCAGGTTGCCCCAAGGCGGCCCCGCAGTCCGCTCATTTCGGACCAACACTCATGTGGAGCACTGGCCCGGGGTTGTTGATTAAGAAAGAGGGTTAATTACTCCCTATGCAAGTTTAGTTTGTTATTAGGAAAATAGTACCAATGTTGGGACTTGCTGGAAAAGACTTAGCACTTAGCGGTTTATCGAGGGGGTCCCATACACCCCAACCGTGTTAGGAACGCATAATCAAGGAACATAATACCGGCTTATACGGATCCTAACGGCATGAGTGGAACAAATCACCAAGCAAAAGGCTTAGCCTTCCACCCTTGCCAATATATAGATGATTTCATTTTAGCAATTATATAGTGTGATATAACCCAACCAAACTTCAACAAGAAGCAAGCATCTTCGATCTTCACCTGCGACTAGCAACGCTATAAGAAGGGCTGAGCGAAGCGTACTTTGCCAAGCAACGGTTTGCATAGGTAGGTTGGTTAGGCATGGCAATTGGTTACAAGTAGGAGGCTGACAAGAAGATCATGGGCATCGAGGCAAAACTATAGAATCGAGACTACTAGCAATAGGCAAAGATAGTAATGTTATCGGGGTTCGGTCATCTTGCCTGAAGAGAAGTCGTTCGGATCGTAAGAAGGGTCCTCGTGCTCAACCTCGTTGGAAACCTCGTGCTCGTACTCGAACTCAGCCTCGGCTTCCGGCTCTAAACAAAACAATCACACCAAGCACCAATCAACAAGAAGCAATGCGCACTCGAAAAAGATGAATGCATGATGGATGCACTAAGGATGCACACGGAGCACGGAAAATATCACTCAAGCCAAACACCTCAAAACATGATAACAATCTGATATTAATAATCTACACGGAAAAACAATCAAGTTTGATATAAGATTCGCTGAAATCGGAGTTACGGGCTAAAAGTTATGCCCGAAACAAGAAATGAGCGAAAGCTGAAAATTACAGCATCATAGCAACTTCGGAGCACAAAATAATTAAGCTACAGCATTCAAATGACATGGCAAAGGACATGAAAACAAACTAGACATATACTAAAGCAACTAAGTCCAAAGGTGCACCCCCAACGGAGCCACGGATCAATAGCAATGATCTTGGACATATGGAACTTGACAATAAAATTCTGGCAGCAAAATTTTATTGAAACTTTGGAGCAAAAGATAAACATGCTACAGCCACTTAAATAGACATGTGAGGATATGAATGGAAAGACAACAATATATACTACAAGGAACAATCAAGATCCACTCCAAAACTAACATGCTTTGTCCTAGAACATCACACGAACAAGGCATCGGAACGTTACAGATTTCAGACTTAGTGAAAAACCACTAAGCCCTAAAACAGCAATATCATCATGGCATATAAAAGAGCAAGTTTAAGTCACCTCGGAACTACACATGGCAAGAGGTAAGCACCTCATCAAAAAGCACATGAAGGTGATCCCGAAACACACAAGCATGCGTCATTGAGGTGAACACAACGTTTGCAACGAGCTCAACAAGATGGCATTTCATAACAAGTGAAAACACATCACAGCCACATGGCACTCTGCAACGATGATAACAAGGCAATAATAAATCTACCATGCAACCTATCACAAACATCACGTAGATCATGGCAAGACGAACACGTGGACATGTCATTTGCATCATTCGGACAAACGAGCTAAAAGATATCACATGGCAAAGGTGACATAAAAACATCACATAGCAGCAGTTTATATCATGATGCACTCTTGCAACAGCAAAACAAGCACCTAAATGATCTCTAACATGCATGACAACAACAGATGAAACGTAGAGCAAGTCTCCACGAACGTCTGGACATGCTATATGCGCGAATCGGAGCAACAGACAAAAAGTTAGAGCAGTTCAAACATTGCAAGACAGATCAACAAAAACAGGGACTTAGGATTAAAGAGGCAACCTAGATCTGGATCTGGAGAAAGTCAACTCGGGCTTCGGGCCCGCGCGGCGGATCTGGCCCAGGGAAGAAGTGGCGCGGCGGCGGAGCTTGGCTGAGCCGGCCCGGCTCGGTGCGGCGCGGCCCACCGAGAGGAGGAGGCCGGGCCTCGGTGCGGCGGCCCGTGGGAGGAGGCGGCGGTGGCCTGCCCGCGGTGGCCTGGCGGAGGGCCCGCGAAGCGGCGCGGGGGAGAGGCGACTGGGCCGCTGGGCGCCTCAGCCCAGGCGAGCGCTCCTAGCGACCGCGGCCTCGGTCGACGGCGGGAGAAGCCCAGGCCTCGGCGATTGAGGCGAACGGGCCGGGGAAGCGGCGAAGTGGGGACCAGGCCGGCTGGATCGATCGACGGGGAGGCCTGGATCTGTCGATGGCGAAGGGAAAGGCCTGGCGCGGAAGGATTGAGCGGAGAGGCCGACGCGTTGACTCCTGGCGCCGATCGGCCCTCCCAGGCGGATCGAGCGGAGGGCGCCGGCTGGGTTCCTTCGTGGGAACGGTGGCTGGTTCCCAGGAGGGGACTTGCCAAGTGGAAGAGGGGGTTGGTGGATCTGAATTTTTTAGGGAAGGGAGGAGGAAGGAGAAGAGATGCCAAAATTAGACTAGGGTCTAATATATAGCAGTTTTTAGGGTTAGGGGGGAATTTAGGGATGTTTGGAGCCCTCCGATCGCGATCCGACGGATCCGATCGCGGGGGGTAGATTAAAAGGCCTAGGAGGAGATAAAAGACTGCAGTAGGGGTGTTTCTGGGACACGAAGTGAAGGCACTTCGGACCCACACGAACAACGGATGGAATAGCCAACTGAGTCCAAACGAGACGAGATTTGAGAGGCGGGTTGCTCACAACAAAACAACAGCACACACAACAACCTCGCGGCACACCGGTAACGTTACACGCCCGAACAACAAAGTAGGCCTACGGGACGTCACGGACACGTGAGGAAGCTCCGGAACGCGAAACGGACAACGGGAAGGAACACGCGGAACCGGATGCAACCGACAACACAAATGCAATGCGATGCACACGACTACATGATATGAATGAATGCCACACACTCACACAACAAAACGACGAAAACCCGAAAGACAAGAACCCGGAATGGAAATAGATGAAGCCGGAGATATATTATATACACAAAAGGGAAAGTATTACATCCGGGGCATTACACGCTCCTCGCACCGTTCGCCACCATTTCCCTCCTCTCCAGCAGAAGCCCTGGCCAGGGCTCAGCTGCTCCTCGACTTCCCTCCAGCGGCGGACAAGGCCGACGACTGGAGGGCGACGATCCACAGCCTCATCGCCTTCGCCAACAACGACACGCCGCAGCAGCCGGCAACGTCGCGGCCACGGCAAGTCGACCAGACGAAGGCCGATGGCGACAAGACCACCGGGGGTGCAACTACCGTGCACTCCCCGCCGCGG
The DNA here is from genome assembly GCA_902687465.1 of Secale cereale. Taxonomy (NCBI): domain Eukaryota; kingdom Viridiplantae; phylum Streptophyta; class Magnoliopsida; order Poales; family Poaceae; genus Secale; species Secale cereale. Next base: position 587,527,773 of record LR738715.1, read on the forward strand.
AAGCAGAAATCGCCACCCCGCCGGATCAACGTCGACGACGACTCTACGGCGTCGTCGGATCCGCGGGCTCGCCGCGATCAGCGCCAAGTCCTAGACGACAGGCGACAGGAGGATGCTCGGACCCGTATCGAGCGTCGACGAGAAGCCCCGAGGGGGATTGAAGCCAATCCCGACAAGATAAAAGCCATCGAGCAGATTGAAGCCCCGAAGCGCGTCAAGGACGTAAGAAGACTTGCTGGTTGTGTGGATGCCCTCAGCAGGTTCATTTCAAAGTCTGCAGAGCGCGCCCTGCCTTTCTTCAAAATTTTGAAGAAGGCAGGTCCCATGAAATGGACTCCGGAAGCGGAGGCAGCGCTGCAAGACTTGAAAGGATACCTGTCCCCCACTCCGATACTTGTCGCACCTAGGCCACAAGAGAAGTTGCTGCTGTACCTAGCGGCAACCAATCAAGTGGTTAGTGCTGCGTTAGTAGCGGAGAGGGAGGCGAATGAGGAACCCACATCCCCGACAAGCGAATCCAGCGACAAGCAGGGGGCTTCCCCGACAAGCTCTGGCCCCGACAAGGACAAGTCTGCGCAGGAGCAAGGAGAAGTGCGAGGGAAGATGGTGCAGCGCCCAGTGTATTTCGTAAGTTCCCTTCTGCAGGGGGCTAGATCAAGATACTCTGGGGTGCAGAAGTTGCTTTTCGGCCTCCTCATGGCCTCAAGGAAGCTGCGCCATTACTTCCAAGCACACGAGATAACGCTGGTCACTCGCTTTCCGTTGAAGAGGATATTGCAAAATCCTGAAGCAACAGGCAGGATCGTTGAGTGGGCACTGGAGCTGTCAAGCTTTGGTCTCAAGTTTGAGAGTACTTCAACCATACAGAGTAGAGCTTTGGCAGAATTCATAGCAGAATGGACCCCAACGCCAGATGAAGAAGTCCCAGAGACAAGCGTCCCCGTCCAAGAAGCGAGCAACGAGTGGATAATGTACTTTGATGGCGCTTTCTCGCTGCAAGGCGCCGGTGCCGGCGTGGTACTCATAGCGCCCACCGGAGAGCACCTCAAGTATGTTGTTCAGATGCACTTTCCCAAGGAGCAAGCGACAAACAATACTGCTGAGTATGAAGGTTTGCTTGCCGGCCTCAGAATTGCGGCCGAGCTTGGGATCAAGAAGTTGATTGTGCGGGGAGATTCACAGTTGGTGGTCCGACAAGTGAATAAGAGTTACCAGAGCCCTTTGATGGAAGCTTATGTTGATGAAGTGAGGAAGCTTGAAGAGCACTTTGAAGGTCTGCAAATGGAGCACGTCCCAAGAGCTCAGAATGATATTGCAGATGGCCTCTCAAAGTGTGCTGCAATAAAGTTACCTGTGGAACCAGGAACCTTCGTGCTCAAGTTAACTCAGCCATCTGTTACAGCATCAGTTGGCCAAAACAAGAAGAGGAAGTTGGTCTCCGGCGACTACTTGCCGGCGGATCTTCCAGAAGCCGCCGCCAAGGTCCCCAAGATCAACAGCCAAGATGCTGAGGAACAGTTTGCTCCTGCAGATCCAAGGGTCTGTACAGTTGAAGCAGGCGTTCCCGACAAGCCTTGCCCCGGCAGGCTTGCCGGGGGACCATCAGCTCCAGCAGAGCCGCATGTTCTTGCCGTAGAAGCTGAGGTTCCCGCAGCAGCCCTCATGCCTTTATTCCTTGTTGTTGAGCCTCAGGCTCCAGCATGGGCACAGCAAATCGTCCGCTTTCTGCAAACTGGAGAACTTCCCGACGAGCCAGAAGAGATAGAGAAAATAACCAGGCAGTCGAGTATGTACCAGTTCGTTGGCAATGAACTGTACAGAAGAAGACTCAACGGTGTCAGGTTGAAGTGCATTTCCAGAGAAGATGGACAGAAGCTGTTGGCAGAGATACATGGAGGCATATGTGGCCACCACATTGGCGCAAGGGCACTTGCCGGGAAGGCGTTCCGGCAAGGGTTCTTCTGGCCAGAAGCCCTCCAAGATGCAACTGCACAAGTAACCAAGTGTGAAGCGTGCCAGTTCCATGCCAAGCAAATTCACCAGCCAGCTCAAGCTCTCCAGACGATCCCTTTGTCCTGGCCCTTCTCGGTCTGGGGGCTCGATATTCTCGGCCCCTTTCCCCGCGCAGTCGGGGGCTTTGAGTAATTGTACGTAGCAATCGACAAGTTCACAAAGTGGCCAGAAGTGGAACCAGTGAGAAAGGCAACAGCACAGTCAGCAGTCAGGTTCTTCAGATCGATTGTTTGCCGTTTCGGAATCCCTAACAGGATCATCACCGACAACGGCACACAGTTTACAAGTCGCACCTTCATGCAGTACGTCCAAGACCTTGGCGCCAAGGTCTGCTTCGCTTCTGTTGCTCACCCGAGGAGCAATGGTCAAGCGGAGAGGGCCAATGCTGAAGTGTTGCGCGGACTCAAGACAAGAACCTTCGACAGGCTGCACAATTGCGGAAGAAACTGGATAGAGGAGTTGCCGGCGGCTCTTTGGTCAATCAGAACGACACCAAATCGAGCCACCGGACAGACACCCTTTGCTGTTGTCTATGGAGCAGAGGCAGTTCTCCCCACGGAACTCGTATACGGATCTCTTCGAGTGCTCGCTTATGATGAGCTCGAGCAAGAGCAACTGCGACAAGATGATGCATTGCTCCTTGAGGAGGAACGTCTCCAGGCTGCCGTACAAGCTGCTCGATACCAGCAAGCCTTGCGTCGCTATCATAGCCGCAAGGTCAGGGCCAGGAGTCTCGAGGAAGGCGACCTTGTTCTTCGGCGTGTTCAGTCCGCCATGAATTCCAACAAGTTGACGCCGAAGTGGGAAGGCCCTTATCGGGTGAGACAAGTCACAAGGCCCGGCTCTGTCCGCCTTGAGAAAGAAGAAGGCTTACCGGTGAGCAACTCCTGGAACATAGAGCATCTTCCCAAGTTTCACCCGTAAGGCGCGGTTGCCGTGATCCGCTCCGGCAACCACCTTTTGTACAAGTCTTGCCGCTGTTGCATGTAAACCTTTGTACAAAGCCGGGCGCAGATCCCGTGCATCAGTAAAGCTTTTGTGCTTCGCACTATTTGTCATTTCCGTGCTTTTCTTTGTTATTTGCATGCATCCTCTGACACCTTGTGCAACGCACATCCCCGGTAAGCACTAGCAAGCCATGAGGCCCTATACTTGTTTTTCCTCCTCTTTTTCTTCCCCTCTTAAGCAGAAGGAGTATTCCTCGCGCACAAGTTTGTCGGGGGGGAGGAGATGGAGGCATGAACCAAGTACTGTTCAAGAAAGAGAAGCCTTGTCGGGGAGCAAACAATCTATGAAAGCTAAGTTACCAAAGTTTGACTAATTCAAATTTTTCAAATTTTTTAGTTGTCTTCCTTGAACAACCACACTTTGTATGGAAAACCTGTGCGCGGAGGAACCTACCCGTGGCTAGCCGCACCCTTACTTTGTTTCGAGCACGCTCAACGACTTAAGCGAGCTGCGACAAGTGTCGTGCCCTTACTTCGTTTCCGAGTTCGCTCAGCAATCTAAGTGTGCTGCGGCTAGCTGCGGCAAGGTTTCTTGCCGGCAAAGGTATTGCCAGCAGGCTACTAAGAGTCCAGCACTCAGCGCTCGCGGCAAGGGTCCTTTGCCGACGAGTTCCCTAAAAACGTAGGGTGGAATGCATACAAAGTGAAGGGACCAAAGCAAGGGAGATAACACTGCATTGGTTGCTCAAAATAAGATTGTATATTACAAAGATGACTTGCCGCAATACTAACAGATTCTTGTCTGTAACATGCTTTGCAGCGGCAAAGGAAGCAGAAAGAAAGGAATCTAATCTACGCGGTCGCCTTCACGCCTCTTGATCTTGCCCACCTTGGCGACGATGTGGGCAACTTGCGCCTTCAACGCCTCCTGGTCAGCTTCGGGCGGCAAGGAGCGGAGGACATTGACGAGGTTGATGCCGGGGTTGCGGTAGACGATCTTCGATAAGACCCGCTCCATGGTGCCCATGCAGAGCCGACGCGCCTCGTCGGCCAGCTGCACGGGGATCTTCTCCCGCAGCCGCGCAAGCGCCGGCGCAATTCCCCTGAAGAACAGACTCAACTTGGCGCTGTGGGGGAGACTCTCGTCCGGGGAGTACACGAGATGCTCCGCCCTCAGCGCCATCATCTCCATGTCAATATTGGCAGCGGAGGTGACCAGCTCATCAGTCCACTGCTCCACTGCCCGGTTGAAGTTGTTCTGCGAGACGGCGGCGCTCTCCACCAAGGCCCTTTCCTTGCGGAGTTCGTCCTTCAGCTTCGTCTCGTGGTCCCGGGCGGCGTCGAGCGAGTCAGTCAAGGTGGAAACCTTCAGCTCTAAGTCAGCGATGGAGTTCCTGGCGTCAGTGAGCTCTTTGCCCTTCTCGGAGAGACATACCTGCAGCTCAGAGTTGGTGTGGGCATCTTTCTCCCGCTCCACGTTGAGCGCAGTGACCCTCTCCTCGCTCGCCTTCAGGTACAGCTCCGTCTGCGCCACCTTGGCCTCCAGGTCCTTCTTGGCGGTCTCTGCGGCGGCTGCGGCGTTCCTCGCCTCCTTCAGGGCCCCGCCAATGGCCTGCTCCTGGGCGGCGAGGTCGTCCTCGTGGGCGTCGAGGTCGACCTTCCGCTGGTTGAGTACTCCTTCCCGCCGAGACAGCTCCTCGGCGGCCAATCGTTGCTGCTCCTCGGCCTCAGCTTTTTCAAGGATAAATGCTTGCTGCGCCCCGGCAAGCTCTTCACGCTCCTCCGCCAAGCTCCGAAGGGCCGCCTGATTGGCCGCGCGGAGCTCCGCGGCGCGCTTCTCCAAGTCAGCTCCAGCCTAGGCGGCGAGAGCCTCCCGAGACTCCAACTTCGCGTGCCTGGCCCGGTACAAAGCCAGGAGCCGACGAAGGAGTCTCTCCTCTTCGGGCTCGTCGCTGCCGCCAGGCGTTTCAACAATCTTCAATCCGGCGGAGGCGAGGACCTCTCCGTCAAAGGTCTCTCCCTCCGCGGGTGCCCTAGACGAGGACGCCCATGGGACTTGAATGAAGACCCCGTTGGCGGCCTCCAGGTAGACACCCGACCGCTCCGTGGAGGCGGAGGGGTCGGCGGCCGGTGCAGCGTCCGACGCTCCTGCAGCCTCCGGGGCAGCAGTGTGGTCGCCGGTCCCTTCCCCAGCCGCGGCGTCGGCGGTCGGGGCGGTCTCTTCGACGGCTGGCTCGTCAGCGGTAGTGACGTTGTCGCCGTCGCCGTGCACACCCTCCTCGGCGGTGGCCTCCGTCTCCATCGGCTCCGGGGCGGGACGATCTAGTAGAAGAAAAAGAAAAGAAAGATCGTCAAGCAAATATCCAAAAAAAGACGAATTCGAGAAGAAGAAGTCACAAGGGTTACCTTCGCGGACTTCTTCAACGACACGGTCCCTCGCCGGGGAATTCTCCCTTGGCAGCGGAGTAGTGGCCCCTGTTGTCGGAGGGCCGCCTGCGCCCTCCCTTGGCGGGGTGCTCACCCTTGTTGGGCTGCCCACCCTTGGCGGGGTACTTGCCCTTGGCGGAGTGCCCGTCCTTGGCGGAGCGTTCTCCCTTGCCGGGGAGTTCATCCTTGGCGGGGAGGGTGGAGCAAGTGGCTCGTCGGGGGCGACCTCCTGGTGCTCCTGCGGCTGCGGCTCCACTTCTCCACAAGATAACAAGACATCAACCAAGATGATAACCTCGAGCGCACCCGTCAAGCAGAAAGATAAATACCAGACTTACGCTGGGGGCTGCTCCTCGGAGCAGCAGACTGATCCGGCAAGCTCGTCGCCGGCGCGTCGCTTGTCGCCGCGACGGGCTCGTCGTCCTCGATATTGACCACAGGGATCTTGGCCCTCTTCGCCATCCGCTGGGTCAAGGTCCTGCGAAGCAAAACAAAAGCAAGATCAGAACCAAGCAAGGAAAATCAAGACAAAATCAAAGAAACTAAAAGGATTGCAAGTACTTACTCCTCTTCCTCTTCGTCGGAGCTGAGGGCGGAGAAGTCAAACTCCGCCTGGTGTGCTCCCGCGCGAGGAGCTAGAGGAGAAGACTCCCTCGGGCGCTTGGCGGGCTCCGGGGCTATGGGCTGTGAAGACCCGGTCCCCGTCGTCGCCGAGGACCGAGGGGCAGAAGGAGCACCCGTTCCGCTCCGGGAAGATCCCCCTCCGCTTGGCGCTCGAGCACGGGGCGCCTCCTTGACGACTTTGCTCGTCTGGTGGCGCGCGTCGCACGGCGCGTCGGCTGCTGTCGAGGCGCATGTGGCCTGGCCGTCTCAGCTGCCTTGTGGAGGCGCTTCTTCGGTTGCTGCGGAGGGCTTGGCGGAGGCGGAGAGTTCTCCGAGGATGAGGAGGCATCGTCGTCAAGATTCAGAGATCCACCAGAGTCTTTATCGGAATCTCCAGACTCGGCGTCCTCCTCCTCCTCGGCAGGCCTGCTGGACTCAGTGCCATGCCCGGCGGCCTCGCTCCCCCCGGCAACCTCGCTCGTCCCGGCAAGCTTCACGGAAGGCTCCCCGACAAACTCCTCGGGCGCTATCTTCAGCAGCTTGAGGATTTCCGCCTCCTCTGCTTGACTCACTGCGTCCGCGGTCTCTGCCTCGTCCATAGTGTATCCAAATTCGCCCGCAGCCGCAGCTGCGGCGGCCTCCTCCATCCAGGAGGCAATGTAAGCTACATCCCGGTCAGTAGTATCCCGGGTGAGGCCCTTCTTCTCCACGGCGTTGCGGGGCTTCTCGACCAAGTTGTCAAAGAAGGTCTGCACGGCCTCCGCTGGAGGCTCCAGCCAAGTGGGGACGACGCCCTGGGAGTCGCACTCGGGCATCATCGCGCGTATGGAATCGCGGGCAGTGCTGTTGCACAGCGGCACCACTCCCCGGGAAGGTTTGAACCACTCCGGGTGGGCGGGGTCATGCTTGAAGAGCTCCCGGACCATCCCCTTCAACTCCAAGACGGTGAAATTGTAGTTCAATCCAGGGCGCAGCCTCATGCAATCTGCCGCATTGCCGAATTCCCAGGCGGGCCTCTTCCTTTCTTGTAGAGGGGCGATGCGGCGGCGGAGGAAATCTGCTCCAACTTCTCCAACAGTCAGATTGGCGGCCCGGAGACGAAGGATCCTAATGAGGGCGATCTGAAGCTTGCTGTCCTCCGGGGCCAATCCACTCCAATCCTTGCCGCGCACTATGGCAGTCTTGCGCGGCGAGGTAAAGGGCTCAGGCTCAGCTTCCAGCACCCAGCACCAATCGGCTCTCCACTCCTCCCACTTGCCGCGGAGCTCTCCCTTCAAGTACGCCTCCTTATTGTTCAGCCTGAAGATCCAGGAGATGCCGCCGGAGAGGGGAGAACTGGACTCTACTCTAGGCGTGAAGAAGTGGCGGAAAAGAGCTACATTTGGATGAACCCCAACATAGTTTTCGCACAGATGTGCGAAAACGGCCATCGTAAGGATGGCGTTGGGGGTGAAATCTAGGAGGTGGAGGCCATACGTATTCATTACATCACAAAAGAACTCCAAGTATGGAGGGCACAGACCACAATGGAAGAATGCGGCAAAGTAAAAGTACCCGCCGGGGAACATATCGGTGGCGACGACGGGGAGGACTCTGGTGCGGGGATGAGCTTTGGTCTCCCTCGCCCAGAACAAATAGTATTTGTCCCGCAGCTCCCTCGCGCCAAGCCTCGGCGCGAAGACCACGCACTTCCTCCGCAGGGCTGCCAGCTTCGCCGCCTGCTCGGACTTCTCCTTCTTGGCCTTGTCACTCTTCGTCTTGTCGCTCTTCGGAGCCATGGCAGGGGCGGCGAGGAAAGAGGCGAGGAGGTCGACGGTGCCGCAGATGCGGGAGATGGCGAAGGGAAGGGAGGGGCTGGGCTCTCTGTCGACCTTTGGGAGGCAGAGGGCGACGGGGGTTTCTGAGAACTCAAGGCGCAATGAAGACGATGGAGGGGAACTGCCCCTGCTTCCTCTGCATTTAAAGGGGGAAGTGGGGGACGTTCCGCATTTCCCATTAAAGAACAGGCCACGATCTCTCCCACGACGCCGCAATCGACGCGTGCCGTTAGGGAGGGATGCGGCGGATACGGAAGGGGATACGGCTTGCCGTGGGCCGCGTGTACCCGTGCACTGTCTTGGGCCTGGCCCAACAGCGCTCGGCACCGTGTGTGGCCCAGGCCCGGGGGCTCATGTCGGTGTACTAAGATAGGGGTACCTTAGTACCCCAACTTGTGCACGGGCAGTAGCAGCTTCCCGTGGTAGGGCTTACCACGTGCTCGCCAAGAACCGTTCTGGTCCCTATGAAGCCATTCAAGAACAAAGTATACAAGTCAGAAGATCAAGGCCCCGGCAAGTGGAGCTTGCTGGGAAGGCCGCACCAGGCTCAAGGTTATCACTTTAGCACAAGACCCTGGCAAGAGGAGCTTGCCAGGAAGGCCAAGGAACGCATAACTCAAGAGATGTCTCAGCGCATCATGCGCCCCGGCAGGACCCGGAGAGCGACAAGCTTCCGGGCCCGGCAAGATCACGACCCCGGCAAGGTGCTTGCCGGAGAAACCTACGCCGTGTGCCCGCGCTCCAGCTCATCTGCCCACGCGTCGCCCTGGGGCCCTTCCAGGGGCACGTGGCAGACGGCTGTGCAGCCTGGAGCACACGGTGGCAAGCAATGGTGACGAGGCTACCGTCGTGGCGAACGGAGAAGCATGGACGGATGCTTTGGGGGGCGAAGGCGACGGGCATTTAATGCCCTTGTCCCCCACTGTCAAAGTTAGGTGAAGACCACTGTTCATATATTGTTCATGCACTGTTGCAACTACCACCAAATTTACACTTTTACCCTCCTCTACATTGACACCTGTCGGTGACCCCTTTGAGCTATAAAAGGAGGCCCATGCACAACGTAGTGGGGGTTCGGAACCTAGAAAACTCTCTCGCTCGGTGTAGCTAGTACTATAGATCTTCAAGCTCCCGAACTCAAGAACTCAATACAGCCTAAGCAGGAGTAGGGTTTTACGCGTCCGCGCGGCCTGAACCTGGGTAAAACTGCCCGCGTGTGCTCCTCGATCTGCTCTCCGTGCTCCCTCCGCTCCCTTACCGCAACGTAGAAGGGGCTCCGGTCCCATAGGTGCTCGTGGGAGGACAGTTTCCCCCGACAGGTGGCATTCTACTGACTCGTAATAAAAGGTGGTGGAATATGTCACAGTGAGGTGGGTGATGTGACTCCAATATAATACAGTCCATCGGGTGTCGGAGTGAGACCTAATGAATTTATTTGGTGGTAAGCGGAAGCGGTTATAAAACAGTGATCAACTCCAGGATCGCAAGGGCTGACCGGGACTCCTCTAAACGTCGGACTCGCTATCGAACTCTTCATCTATGAGATTGCCTTCGTCCACATCTGGCCAAATCAACAAGCCAGGTGAGTACTTTGAATGTACTCGCAAGACAGTTCGGACTTAAGATATAACAAATGCCAACATGAATGCATATGAGTATTCCAGCAAAACTGTGACCGGAATAAAACATGAATGCGCTGAAGGTAAAGATGGAAGCCGGGCGATAATCCTCCCGAAGTCCAAGAGACAATAATAAAGAGACCAAACGAGGGTCTGGGTGACGCCTCGTAGGAAAAATAATACATGATAACAGGCCACAGTTGGGCGTCTGAGCGACACCACATAAAGGGCTTATAGTAAAATAAATAACAAGAATGCCTCAGTCGGACGTTTGAGCGACATCACATAAAGGGCTTATAAATAAAAATAATGCCACAGTCAGACGTCTGAGCGACATCACATAAAGGGCTTATAAAAGAAAAGAATGCCACAGTTGGACGTCT
>LR738715.1:587548327-587618378 GCA_902687465.1 Secale cereale
CCTAAGCCCGGCTACGCTTCTCGTGGAGCTCAAGGAGTGACTGGCCCAAAAGAGGTGTATAGCCGTCTCTTCGCGTGACGTCGCCGAGGAAGCTGACGACCATTACTGTCGGCAGGCACTCAAGCAGCGGGTTAGAGTATGCGGGCATGTCTCGTCCGGCAGCTACGACATCGAGGTCATCAAAAGTGATGCCCTGAGGCGGGCTGTGTCACAGGTTAAGTGGCCCACCCCCAACCCCTCAGGTTCAACCGCCGTCGATATCATCCAAGGGCCCGCTGATGATCTCCTTTGGCTCGATGTCAACAATTTGCCATTCTACATCGCCATCGAGCCCCTTTTGTCATTTCTGAAGGACATGTTCTGCGACGCTGGCTTGGGATCCACACCTTCCAAGTCAGACCTCATCGACAGCGACCACGAGGAGGGCACCCTCTCCGGCTCTTCCAAGGGGAAAGAGCCCATCTGCTCTTCCAAGGGTAAAGCATCCGTCTGCGACATCAACAAGGGCACTCTACAGCCGTGCTCTTCCAAGGGGAAGAAGCCCATCTGCAACAACATGGAGCGCATCCAGGGTCTGTGCTCTTCCCACGGGAAAGAGCCCATCCGTGACAAGTGAGGAAACCCATGATTTGTTTTGCAGTGCCTCTTCACAGGGGGAAACCCATGATTTGTTTTGTCGAGTCCCTTTTGTAGTGTAGTGAGAATATGTCCAGTTTTAATTGCTATATCTGGTTGTTTGCAGTATGCCGTGTTTATTTTAGTTGTTCACAATGTGATGCTCTATATGTGCAATTATTTACTGTGCAGTACATTTCATCAATCCAGTTTTACACATACCTATAGGAATGCATATATTTGCTTGTTGTTAAGCCTGTTATAGCTAGCATATGTCTCTTTTAATGTAGTTAGCATATGTTCGGTTGTTTGTAGTTAGCATATGTTCAGTTTCAAATGCTATCTTTGGTTCTTCGTAGTATGCCTTGTTTATTCCAGTTATTCACAACGTGATGTTCTATATGTGCAAGTATGAACTGTGCAATTCAATTTCCTCAGTACCAGTTTCAACAATACCACTATGAATGTGTGACGCACGGGTATTAAGCTATAGTGAACCTCGGCTAATGATGCCACGTCAACTCGGTTACTGTTGATAAACTCACGTTCGTTCGAAACCGATTCAAATTCATTTTTCAAAATCAAGTCAAATAATTAAAGTTTTCAAATGTCAAAACTAAAATGTTCATAGTGTGGCAAATATTCATTTGTTAATATGGTGGTGAACCAACATCTTTACTAGTTGTTTAAATGCCCTAGAGTAATGCAAACTATGGCCCAAACAATAAGTTAATTGCTTTCAAATTATAAAAAGAGTAAACTAATTTTTATGGGTTCAAGCTAAATATGGTAGTGGCCTACATCGATGAAACTAATTTAGTGCTAACTTGGTACTTAAAAAAACTAAAAGAAAAGAAAACAGAAAAGAAAAGGTAATAAGAAATTAAAAAAAGGGGGAAGGAAAGACCCTCGGGCCTTGGCCCAGCAGGCCGCCAGGCCTCCAGGCCGGCCTAGCAGTGCCCCCTTTAACTCCCCCGGTCCACCCCGGGAACCCTAACCGCTCCCTCATATCTCTCTTCCCCCCCAACCAAATTTGGATCGAGATCGGGCTCTGGCCCCGACCTCGCAGTCCATCGCCGGCGCCCAGTCGTCTGTCGTCAAACATCGCTGCCGAGCTCCGTCGAATCGTCCCTGCGCCCTGCCGCCGTCAACCACGCAGGCGCCTCCCCATCGCCTCCTCGTCCTCTCCCTCACCGGCCTGCACCAGGCCTCGCCGCCCCTCTTCTCATGTCGCCCATGAGCCGCCTTCCCTCCTCTCTCCCTACGGTCACCACGGGCGGCCCCTCACCATCCCGATGCCGTACCACCATCGCCCGCAGTCACCGCGGCCTCCCCTGGCTTTTGGTCACGTCAGGCAGCGCCGTAACGCGCCAGCATCTGCATGGCCGCGCCCGAGCACCGCTTGCACATCCCCGGCTCACGTGGATGCCGCCCAAGCCGTAGCCTCCTTCACCTGCAGCCGCCCCGTAGCTGCCTCCGCTCGCCGCCCTCGCCCGCACGCACAACCATGCGCCCGCGGCCACGCCCCCCGTTGTTGCTACTGCTCTGCCGTGGTGCTACTCGCGTGATGCTGCCCCGCGGCACACGCTCGACCGTGCCATCCCTGCCTCCTCTGCTCCGGCCACCGCCGCACCGCGTCGCGCGCCGCAGCCGTCCCTCGTCGTGCCGCCGCTGGCTCCGCCGCCTGTCGCCTGCCGCTCCCCCTCTTGCGTGCATTGCCGCTGCCTAGTCTCGCCAGCACTCCCTTTGCCCTGGCCGGCGCTCTCCTTTGCCCCGGCCGGCGCTACTTCCGCCCTGGCCGGCGGTCTCCTCCGCCTTGGCCGGCGCTCTCCTCCGCCCCGGCCGACGCTCCTTCCGGGCCAACCGGGGTTCGCCCGCTGCACGCCTGCAGCGCCCGCGACCCGCACCCGTCGCTCGCTGTGACCCCCCTGGGCCACTGCCAAGTGGGGCCCAGGCCCTAGAGAACAAAAAAATATATAAAAAGAAAATTTAAAATAAAATAAAATATTTAAAATAAAAAATATTACTTAAGTAATTAATTAAAGAATTAGTTAGCTTAATTAATTCTGTTTAGATTAACATAATATGTTAGTTAAACTAATTAACTTGGTTAGTTAGTTAACAGTCAATGTGAGTAGGACCCACCCTGTCTGTTGACTGGTCAACGGTCAAATTTGACCGCTGACGTCACGTTGACGTCATGATTATGTAGTAATGATTTTTTTCGAATAAATTAAAAAAATCCAAAAAATAATTAAATCTTTATAAATTAATATAAAATAATCCGTAACTCGGATGAAAATACTTTGTACATGAAAGTTGCTAAGAATTTCGAGACGAATCCGAATACGCAGTCCATTCATCCGCCGCACGTCCCTAGCATAGTGAACTTGCAACCGTCCCCCTCCGGTCCGCCTGTCCGAAAATGCGAAACATCGGGAATACTTTCCCAAATGTTTTCCCGCTTTGCTAGTATCACCTATCCCTGCGTTAGCTCACCCCTGGCACCGCATATTTGCCTTGTTATATTTTGTGATGCTATTGTTTACTCTGTTATTTATTTGTTTCCCCTTCGTTGCTTCTTTTCGGTAGACTCCGATACCGCGATCGACCCCGAGACCATTGATGCTTCGGTGTTCGACTACGGCTACGCTTCCGAAGATTCCTTTCGTCTGTAGAGCTTCGAGGCAAGCCCCCCTTGATCAACTCGATATCGCCTATTCCTCTCTCTACTGCTTGCATTAGAGTAGTGTAACATGTTACTGATTTCGATGAATCCTATTCTGCTGCATAGCCTGTCATTGTTGCTACAACTGTTGAGACCTCTACCTGCAATCCTAAATGCTTAGTATAGGATGCTTGTATTCCATCAGTGGCCCTACATTCTTGTCCATCTGCCATGCTATACTATCGGGTCGTGATCACTTCGGGAGGTGATCACGGGTATATACTATACGATTACATACTCGTGATGATGATTCAGAGATGGGGGCTGAAGGGGCAGGTGGTTCCACACAGGTAGTGGTGGGCCTGGGTTCCCGGCAGTCCCTTGATAATTACTTTGTGGTGGAGCGACACGGCAGGTCACGACAACCTATGAGACAGGTGGGCTTGGCCCTGGTCATTGTCCGCGGTTATTTCATAATAACACGCTTAACGAAATCTTGGTATTTGATCTGAGTCTTTGGCCTATACGCACTAACCACCTACGTGGGAATAGTTATGGGCACTCGACGTCGTGGTATCAGCCGAAGCCTTCTTGACGTCGGCGACAGAGCGGCGCGCGTCGGATTGGACTGGAACGCTGCTCTGGTATTAGGAGCGGCTAGGTCTGCTTACCGGCCGCCCACGCAATGTGCATGTGTGCAATGGGCGATGGGCCCGGACCCCTGCGCGCTTAGGACTTAGACCGGCGGGCTGACCTCTCTGTTGTGCTTAGGTAGGGCTGTGATGTGTTGATCTTTGGAGGCCGGGCATGACCCAGGAAAGTGTGTTCGGCCAAATGGGATCAAGCGTGCTGGGTTATGTGGTGCACCCCTACAGGGAAGTTAATCTATTCGAATAGCCGTGTCTCTCGGTAAAAGGATGACCCGGAGTTGTACTCCGACCTCATGACAACTAGAACCGTATACTTAATAAAACACAACCAGATGAGTTCAAGATATTACTCGGTGGTTCCACTCTCATAGGGTGATGTGCGGGAGGATCGCCGGGTAGGATTATGCTATACGATGGTACTTGGTGAAAATACCTTCTCCTCTCATCTACTGCTGCAAGGTGGAGGCTGCCAGAAGCGTAGTCTTCGATAAGATTAGCTATCCCCCTCTTATTCTCACTTTCTGCAGCTCAGTCCACATATAGTACCCATATCTTTGTTACCATTGCATTTGTAGTATAGATCCTTGCTTGCGAGTACTTTGGATGAGTACTCACGATTGCTTTGCTCCCCCTTTTCCGCCTTCTGTTCCTTCTTCTCGGATGATGCAACCAGATGGTGGAGCCCAGAAGCCAGACGCCACCTACGACGACTCCTACTACACCGGAAGCGCCTACTACTATGTGCAGTCTGCCGACGACGACCAAGAGTAGTTAGGAGGTCCTAGGCAGGAGGCCTTGCCTCTTCGATCGTTGCTATATTTGTGCTAGCCTTCTTAAGGCAACTTGTTTAACTTATGTCTGTACTTAGATATAATTGCTTCCGCTGACTCTTGTGTTTCGAGCTTATGTATTCGAGCCCTCGAGGCCCCTGGCTTGTAATATAAAGCTTGTATTATTTTAATTTGTGCCTAGAGTTGTGTTGTGATATCTTCCAGTGAGTCCTTGATCTTGGTCGTACACATTTGCGTGCATGATTAGTGTATGGTCAAATTGGGGGCGTCAAAAGTTGGTATCAGAGCCGACTGCCTGTAGGAATCCCCCTTTCCAATTCCTTGGCCGAGGTCGAGTCTAGTCTTTGAAAAACAAATTTACTAACTTGTTGTGTGGCTTACGGGCCCACATCACCCATGGGTGGTGTTAGGATCTTTTATTCCTCTTCTATGCTCTAGGACTTTGATCTCTATTCTGTTCGGGTTAAAAGATTTTACTAACTCTGACTGTAGGTTCTCGTAACTATTTCTCCCGAAGATTCCTCATTCCGGAAGATTACCTGCTTCGTCAGAAGATTCCGAGGATATCCATCGATATTTTCCCGAGACCCTTGTGCTCATCGCCTTGGCAATTCACTGCCACCGATATATCCCTATGGATATCTGCATGCACTTGTCATTCTCATGATCATTCCTTGTCGATCTTGTTGTTACAAGATGCCTCGAAATATTCTCCATTGTCCCGAGAGAATCCTTTGAGTTTACTATCTTGCAGTTTTATTTCACATGAAAACCCTTACGGTTATTTCCTCACATTTATCGAGGATCCGTTCTTCTCAATTGTTCATGTGTCTCATAAAATTCTTCCGAATACTTTTCAATCTTTCGAAAATCCTCTGCAGCCTATTACCCTTGAAATTCTTGCATGCTTGCATTATGGTTAATTCCATATGACTAGTAGTCTTCGTTAGCATCCCTTGTCTTAGCCATTTTGAGCCTATTGATTCAATGTGTGCGTATGCACATAGTCATCAGGTTATCCTTTTTAAAATTATCTTTTCGGCTCACACGTCATTCTGGACATGAGTTGGTTCTCGGCAATTCAAACCTTTATTGATTATCCAACTAAGTGTTTTCAACTTATCCATCCTTGATCAGAGCATGTGCTTCTGATCCTTCGTTTTGTAAACCATAATTTCTTTCTATTTAAGCATCAGACTAATCAGGTGATTCTTGAATCTGATGCCTCTGCATTCTTTCTTCCTCTAAGTGAGTACCGATACTCACATCAGCTCCGTTGTGGATCGCCCGATCTATTGTTGGATTGTTATCCGACAGTGTCCTTCATATTCAATCACCTTGTGAGTACTTCCCCTGATACATAATGCGCCTTTGGTAAATTGTATCCTCTGCTTGGCCAACCATGCTATGCTTTCGAGCTTGTGTGTTTACTTTTGAAACTTGTGGTATATGTTACTAAGATGCCCGATTGGTTAAACCTATGCCTTCCCCTAATCCATGAGAACCCGAAAGTTTTTATAAGTCATACTCTTCCGGTGTTCTACCAGATAAAATTCTAGCACTACAATTTTACCAAAGCGAGAGGTGAATGAAATGGTATGCATTAAAGAAGTGGGAGTCGACCTTGAACTTTTTGTTCATGCCCATGAAAATGATGCAGACCGTCTCGTAAGCTTCTTGCAAAATGATTATCCAGCTGTATGATTCTTTCGTATTCTTGAGTTGATTCCTTACAGTTATGGTTCCCACCATGCTGTCCTGATCTAATATATCTGATGGGAATTCATTCCAGTGCCTCGTCTATTTTTGGCAAGGTTGAAGTATCTACTGTCATAGGTCAATGACCCGGTTCTACTTCTATCATGTTCTACCTTCGAGTATTACCCCCTGGTATCTCGAAGATGTCTTGCCATTGCACCACATCTTACTAACTTTGTTGAAGTAATGTCTTTCCTTGTCGTAATGACTATACAGGTTCTGGGTTGTTGTCAACCAAGGACACCGACTAGTGAAATTATTCCGCACTACAAATCAAATACCCCTAGTATTTTTACTAGGAAATATTGAACTCAATCTGGTCATTCCTAGACTATCGGCTGCATCCTGGTCTTGCTATCTTTGACTGTGCTACCTCATCCTTCTCTGGTGCATGAATTCTTCAGTGTGTGAGCATGACTTACGTCGAGCTTTCAACATCATGTTGCTTGTCTTGAAAGGAAACTTTGGTTTCGAGCTTGCATCTTATATATTAATCCTATAACTTGCCACTTCGTCATTCCCTTGTTTGTTACCGTTTTTGTTTGATTGCATCCTCTTGAAACCTCCCGGAAAATGTGTCGGATCACCTTCAACACGTTGACTTCTTCCCAGATGTCAATTGTGTTCATGATGAGAAATACCTTCCTTGCCCTCGCTGATTTTTATTATCATCGACAACACCCTTGACTTCCTTTCATCGCAAACTTGTCCACATTATGAATACAACTTGCTCTCCAGCTAGTGTTGTGTTCTGCCTTGAAGTATTAGTGTCTTTTATGCCGAGAATGTTGTGGGGATTTCTCCACCTCTTAGAAATTCTCGGTATGATGATACTTCTCACCATCACCATTCTTCCTTGGTCCCCTTGTTGTTTTTAACCGGGATACCAATATGCTAACGATGTGGCTTGAGTTTTGTACTTCAAGCAACCCTATTGTTTTGAAGTTAACGATCGACAGTTCGTTCTTAAACTGTTGGTTATTGAATCGTTACTCTAACATTGATCTTGCTGCCTAAGGTCATATTTCACGCACACCTTTCAACTAATGATTAATGGTGTATGTTTTCCTCGAGCATACAACATTATATCATTTGAATTGACAAGTGTCATCTTCTTGTTCACATTACTATGGAAATCCATCCGTTTGGAATTCTCGATGAATTGTCGATGAGACAATCAGCCACCTCCTCATCCTCTCCTTGGTTTAATAAGGAACTATTGTTTTGGGAACCCGCTCCCATAGTTCATTTCCCGAGAATCTTGCAATGTCATTTCGTCGATTTGTGTTGCACCATTTCTTCTCGAACATCTTGAGTCTGAGGTATTATGACACCAATCAGATCTGAATCTCGGTCAGATATGATGGTTGGGCCAACTTTCCAGGAGTTATAATGTTGTTCCTTTGATGACTCGGTAATATGATGTCATGCCTAGCACCCCTGGCTGGAGGACCTATCATTATACTTTCTTTTGCAAGGATAACCATTCTTCCAGTAGGAAATTGTAAGACTTATTTTATAAGTTGCTCCTGATGGATCATTTGTGTATTCGAAGTCTGGCCCTTGATCGAAACACCATATCATTGCTACCTCGAAGCATGACAATGATACCCCGCTCATCAACAAGAACATTGGAGGCGCGATGCTAAGTTGTTTCTTGGTCAGTTATCCAAACACTGTTGTATGGGTGACATCTTGATTAATCCTTGCCTCTTTATCTAAATGGTTGGGTACTTGCTCTCCAACCCTGTACGCCATGTTTTTCTTTTCCATGGGAAGGATACACTCCTAATAATTGTGTGTAATCACAGTTTTCCTTTCCATTCATTTGTTTAACCTTTCTTGTGATCTATATATAATATAAGTAGTAAAAAAATCTATTTATGTAAACACCTCGGTGTACAACACTGTCGGTAAGACCCTGTTACTATGGTTGGTAACGTTGCGTACATGTCCGCCTCATTTCAACGAGCGGGAAAATGGTTCTCTTCGTTCCCCATCCTTCGTATCGACATTGTTGCCGACATAGCTGACAAGCTATCGACTGACATGCCACCCTGTCACGGCTGTGCAAGATATCACCACCCTTCCTATTTTCAACCCACATGGTGGGCCCATAACCCATAGGTCCCTGGATTGAAACATGACTCTTCTTTACAACCCGAATTCTAATGTATCATTTGCACCTGGCTTCGTATGTGATTCACGAGCTAAATTCTATACCATTAATCATCCTTGAATCAAACACCATGTTATTCCCGTGGTTCAAGCCCCCATTCCAGCTTCTGTCTAGACATCGAATGATTCCTACCCATTTGAAACTTTGGTACCATCGTATGTTGCACTCAACGAATTCACTGAAATACAACTCATGGGGTACCTCGTGTATTTCCCATTGAGTTCACCGTCAGATACCCAGCTTTGTGGAGTTGCGTCCTTCTGGAGTTTTCCCCTGGTTGCGTTCGTAGGACGATGGAGATCCCGAAGAAAGGATGACGACTTGATCACTATGACTTGAAGCGGAGAAATGAAGACATCAACGAAAGGGATCAAGCTCTTTGAAAGGGCAGCCAAGACCGAGAAAACTCGTTAGGTTTTTGCTACCAGCACTTCTCCCCCCTTACTCCACCGCTTAAATCTCGGGACGAGATTTCTTGTAGTGGAGGATAATTGTGTCGCCCGGGTAATTAAGCTACAGTGAACCTCGACAAATGTTGCAATGGTAATGTTACGCGGCCGTGGGGCCGGATTTTCATCGTCCGGGAAGCCGACGCTGGGACCCGCAGGGTACAGGGCTCGCTGGATTCTCCGGGTGCGGGGCCCGCCGGGTACGGGGGCACTGTGTGCCGTATTGTCGTTCGCCAAGGATTGGCCGAGCTGAGTCGGGTACAGCGTGCTCCGTCATGTCACCGTATGCCGGCGTCATGGGTTGTGATGATTACACTGTAGCCACGCCTCGGCTGACTAGGGGCATGGGCGAGGCACTGTTTCCTAGGTCATTAGTAGGTGCATCTCGTCCCATCGTACGGCTAGGATGGGACGGAGGCTGACCTGTGGCCGGATTGGGGAGCACGCAATGGGTCGGTTTGGCTTGGTGGAGAAGTCTTGGCGTGTCAGGCCCGGATCCCCTGAACGGGCCGTTGGGGCCGGATCGTGGGAGCCGGCCGGACTGGAGAGTCTTGCCGAATCGTGTGTCGTGGCCGGGTCGAGTGACCCGGCCAAGTGAGAGCCGGATTGCGGGGGGATGCTGGCATCGTCGTATTTGAAAAGGATCCGGCTTCCGTTGCCTGCCTGGGGTTCATCGCCCCGATAGTAGTCCCCGAAGCTGTGAAGGTCCGCCTTCTTTGGATGAAAGGGCCTTCGTAGCTTCCTTTCCTTGGAGGTGAGCTTGAGGCCGAACTCGGCAACACCTGCTGTGTGCCGGCTTCCGGAAGCCGGATTGCAGTGTTTTGGCGACGGTGGGAAACCGAGGAGTCCGCCGAATCTTGAACGATCTTTTGCGTTCCGCATGGGCGCCACGTGGTGCCCGGAAGCCGGAGAGGCCTGACAGGCCACGCGCGCGACGGGACGGGGTGACGTGTTGGGGACCGCGGCCACGCAGCCTCGGCCCGTGCGCGCGGATTTATTGCGGCGTCTGCAATCGGTTGCCCTTGTGGGGGTAGTTATTGTGCACGTACGTGCGCATTTATTGCGGGGAAGTGGGAGAGGCGGGCGCAATCGATTCCACTCCCCCACATTCGAAATATGGGTTATAAATTGGGCCGAGGGGGCGGCGGAAATCGTTCTCGGTCGCACCCTCCTGCCTTTCCTTTCCTCCTCTCCTTCTTGTGACCGCCGCGCACCGCGACGCCCGTCGTTCCGAGTAGATGCCAACCTCTTCTTCTTTCTCTTCCACGCTTCTTGTCGATGGCGTTGCTGTCAGGCTCTTGGATGGGCTCGACCATCACGGAGGACGATATCTCCTACCTCCGCACCACTAAATGCCTGCCGCTGGAGACGGAGGTCGCCGTGCGCTTGCCAGGGGACAAGCGGGAGCCACTGTGGCACCTCGGCTCAGATAAACCGGCCTGTATTCCAGCCCAGAGATCGAGGAGAAGTCTTCTGGAATACGACACTGCTTAGCATAGAACGAATCAGCTATTTATTACAGTATATTTGGGTACAAGGGGGTTACATTGGCACGGCGGAAATACGCGTGCCACGTTTGCTCCATGCAAGCAGCGGAACAACACGACGCAGCGGAATGACTACTGGCAGCGGAACAGCGATGGCAGTGGTGAACTCCACTCCGCAGGGACTCTGGCTGGAACGCTTATCGTAGCTCGCACACACGTGATCCACGGAAAACAAGCAATCCTATCCAGCATGACACGCTAGGTCAGTACATTGAATGTACTTGCAAGCTCACAACAACCAAAGCAATCAAGACAAACAATAGCATGGCAATTACAGATTATTAAGCAATGATTAACATGATACTATCAGAACAACATGGCATGTACAACATGATACAGCTAGAATAATACGAACATGGCATGAACATATGAACATGGTAATACTAGCATGCAACATGATGAAACTATCATGCACCAACTTACTCTGCTCGGGTTACCTCGTAACCATCACATGCATCACTTACCCTCGTGGACATCGCACGATCATCTCAGGATCCAATCAAGCTTGGTATTAACAATACCATAGTAATCATTTATGACCACAAGGAGCTTGACCTTTACCCTTGACTCTCGCATAACATCCCAAATATCCAACAGTCGGTACTCACGATACCACCGTGATCCTCTCACGATCACATAAGTATCAACCAACTTCTTTCATCATCTAACCAGGGTTGTTATTAAGCACATTATTATTATTATTGCTGTTGACCCACAGTGTGACCGACATGAACTGGGCCCATATCCGCGGGCGCAGCCATCGATAGATTTAACACACACACTCTACAGAGGTAGCGCACTTTACCCACACTACGGAACCCTGGCCTCGCACTCCCATACGTGCGGACCAAAAGGTTCCGACGAAACCCTCCCTTTGTCATGGGACTCTCCCGGCCACTCCTACCATCTCCCTCTCTGGGCTAGGTCTTGGGTGGCCCCGTGTCTACCAAAGACACCAACGGCCACCGTCGTGGCAAAACGGTCCCAAACGGGGACAAGGATCCATAAAAACAAAAACGAGCACACAAGGTTAGGCCCGCCTACCTGGTCAGGGTAGCGCGCACCCATAACCTTCCCTCGCGGGAGGCACCGGTGAGAGGCATAACAAAGGACCGAGTTAATAACTCCCATAAGGTAAGCGTGGTTGCACTGGAAAAAGCTCGATTTGGTGGCACCATGACTCAGCGAACAGTTGTTCAAGTTTTCTTTAATCTGGTTATACTTGAATGCAATATGCCGAGCCATGATAAAATAACACTATGCAACTATATTACATGAACATGATATCAACATAAGCATGGGGTGCATCAAAATCAACAAGCATAACAACAACATTTTACTATTTATCCAGATGAACATGGCATACTGACGAGCAAGAATATCACAACTAGAACACTACTCATAGCATTACATGACCACTAGCATCAACACTAAACATCACGCAAGAACATAACGATAAAACTACCATGCAAGTATTTAATCAACGGGATGCAACGGAACATGCGTGACAACAGTACTCGGAGCAGACGACAGTCATGCACCGAAGTCCATCACTACATCAACATATACTACTACCAAACATGTCATATGAAAGTAATACTAGCAAGTAGAACATAATAACCAGGTGCATAAAAACATAGCATGACGGTAAACACGGGTCCATAAGCACAATCGAAATAATGACAGCAGCAGTAAATCAAACAAACAGTTATTACAGATTCAAGTTGAAACCAATACTGCTGCATGGCTATCATGCAAATGGTGGTTGTGGCTTGCCTGGGGATGAAAAAGGCTCTAGGGAGAAGTGTGGAACGATCGCGGAAAGAATCGCCAGAAAGAGTACTCTCTCGGAGGGGGCTGATTTGGGGCAAGGGCAAAATGATCATTTTCAGAATGTTGAAACATAGTGAAAATGATGGGAACAGAACGGGTTCAACGAGACGAAGACGTGGGCTTTGGATTCACCTCATTTGGAGCTACGGTTGAAAGATACGACCGTTTAAAGCTCACGG
Organism: Secale cereale; assembly: GCA_902687465.1. NCBI lineage: Eukaryota > Viridiplantae > Streptophyta > Magnoliopsida > Poales > Poaceae > Secale > Secale cereale. Next base: position 587,560,997 of record LR738715.1, read on the forward strand.
ACTAATATGTGAAAATTACTTCTACAATCAGGCCCCTGGCAGATTAAACAGAACGTGCCTTTCCAGGAAATACGCTTTCCAGAAGAGAAAGCACATTTCGAGAAATACGTTTCTGTTGAAGTGAAGGCGTATTCTGGGCCAAAAACAAACCGAAGTACACTTTCATTCACAGAAAACGTATTCTAGGAACTACGCCTCCACTTAAACACGTGGCAGAGGCGGGGGCAGGCGTATCTCGCTGACGTGCGGGTCCCATGGGGCGGGGCCCGTCACTTATCCACGTGGGCAGCTCGGGTCAACGTGGGGCCGGCGGCTGGCACACTAACGCGCGGGGCCCGCGACCAACTGGCAGCCAAGGTCGTCGTCTTCGTCTTCTCCTCGCTCGCGCCCGACGGAGCAGAGGACTGGGCCGGCGCCGGCGGCCGTTCCGGCAGCTCCGGCCGTCTCCCGGGCCGTGCAGCATACCGGCGCGCTCAGGGGGTCGAGACTCACCCGTCCAGAGTATCCATCCATCTTGGGGAGGTCGGGCTCGAGCGGGGCTGCTGCTGCGGCGGACGGCGGTTTGGGTGGCGATGGGGCTTGCGGCCAGAGGCCATAGGAGGATGAGGCGAAGGGGCGGAGAGGCTCGCCGGGGTCTGGTGGGTCGCCTGGAGGTGGAGAGGTAGGAAGAGGAGGCCGGGCCTGCTCAAATTTAAGCAGAGGCCTTCGGCGGCCGAGGCGGCCATGGGGGTTGAGGAGAGGCGCTGGAGCTCGAGGAAGAGGTCGAGGAGGTCTAGAGAGGAGGGTTGAGGCCGCTGGTGAGATCGGGAGGCGAGGGGAGGGGCTTAAATAGCCGCGACGAGGCGGTTGGATGAGCAGGGTCGCGGTGACGCGTTTGCCGTCGCGCTGGCGCGAGCAGAGGCACGGGGAGGTCTCGGGAAGGCGACGAGAGGAGGAACGGACAAACGACAGGGCTCACGGAGACGAGGCCGAGCTCGTGGACAAGGGGAGAAGAAGCCGAACGCCTTAAATACCTTATCGGCACTGTGCGCCCGTGGACGCGTGACGTCTAGCTCCGGCGAGGAGGCTTGGAGAGGGGGAAACAGGTCGAGGGTGACATGAGAGGGAGGGGGATTCAGGTCGGCACCAACGGACACGCGAGCTCCGTCGATGCAGAGCAGGCCGGCGCGTCCCGACGCCCAGAGCGCGTCCAACGCTGCAAGCGCGCGTCCAAATGATGCGGTCACCACTGTGACCGGCAAGGAGGGGATGCAAGAGGTAGGGAAATGTTGTCTAGTGATGAGTCCCTTCATCATATAAGCTGAGGCAGTCGATGGATCAAGAGAAGGAAACAACGAGAGGAGTGTGGCATCGTTGAAACTTTCTTGTACTCATCGGGTCACCAGAAAGGGTTCCAGGCACCCCCGACAAGTGTATGGGCCTTATGGGACAAAGGAGGGGACAGACCGGCCCACTAGGGGGCTGGTGCGCCCCATTCCATGACTCACCGGCCCTACGGGATGGAAAGGGGAGTGGTGGCCCCTCCTGCCTTTCCCTCCTCAGGAGAGAAATGAAAGGGGGGCACCTCCTCCTTCCTTCCTCCTGCACCCCAAATAAGGAAAGGGGGGCGCAGGGCAAGGTAGCAGCCCTCGGGCTGCCACCATGTCTCTTGGGGCGCCCTATGGGCTGCCTCCTCCCCTCCCACCTATATATACATGTGGAGGGGGCACCACATAAAGACATAATATTTTCTTAGCCGTGTGCGGCGCCCCCGCCCACCGTTTACTCCCTCGGTCATATTTTTGTAGTGCTTAGGCAAAGCCCTGTGGAGATCGCATCACCATCACCTTCACCACGCCGTCGTGCTATCATAATTGATCTACTACCTTGTTGTCTTGTTGGATCAAGAAGGTGTGAACGTCATCGAGTTGAACGTGTGCTGAACGCGAAGGTGTCGTATGTTCGGTACTCGATTGATTGGACCGTGAAGAAAGTTCTACTACATCAACCACGCTGTCAAACGCTTCCGCTTACAGTCTACGAGGGTACATAGACAAAATCTCCCCTCATTGCTATGCATCTCCATGGATAGATCTTGCGCGTGCGTAGGTTTTTTTTTGTTTTCCATGCAACGTTACCCTAAAGTGGCATCATGTGCCAGGTCTATGCGTAGATGATATGCACGAGTAGAACAGAAAGAGTTGTGGGCAGTGATGGTCATAATGCTTACCACCAACTTCTTATTTGATTCGCCGATATTGTAAGATGAAGCGGCCCGGACCAACCTTACATGTCCACGTACATGATACTGGTTCCACCGACAGACATGCAACTTGTTTTGCATAAAGGTGGTTGACGGGTGTCTGTTTCTCCTACTTTAGTTGAATTGAATTAGACAATGGCCGGTCCTTGAAGAAGGTTACAACAGCAAACTTGATAAATCACTGTTGTGGTTTTGTGCCGTACGTAAGAACGGTTCTTGCTATAAGCCCGTAGGAGCCACATAAAACTTGCAACAACAAAGTAAAGGACGTCTAACTTCTTTTTGCAGGGCATGTTGTGATGTGATATGGTCGAGACGTGTTGAGTTTTATGTTATTGTATGAGACGATCATGATTTGTAGTATCTACAACTTGTAGGAGCCTTATGGTTGTCTCTTAATTATTGTATGAAATGCAAGCCCCATGTAATTTCCTTACTTTATCGCTATGAGTTAGCAATAGTTGTAGAAGCTATAGTTGGTGCGATGACCACGATGCAACGATGGAGATCAAGGTGTCGAGCCGGTGACGATGGAGATCATGATGATGCTTTGGAGATGGAGATCAAAAGCACATGATGATGATGGCCATATCATGTCACATATTTTGATTGCATGTGATGTTTATCCTTTATGCATCTTATTTTGCTTAGAACCACGGCAGCATTATAAGATGATTCCTTCTCATAATTTCAAGATAAAAGTGTTCTACCTGAGTATGCGCGGTTGCTACAGTTTGTCATTTCGAGACACCATGTGATGATCGGGTGTGATAGACTCTACGTTCACATACAACGGGTGTAAGCCAGATTTACACACGTAGAAAACTTGGGTTAAACTTGACGAGCCTAGCATGTACATACATGGCATCGGCACACTGGAGACCGAAAGGTCGAACATGAGTCATATAGTAGATATGATCAACATAGAGATGTTCACCATTGATGACTACGCCATCTCACGTGATGATCAGACATGGGTTAGTTGATTTGGATCATGTAACACTTAGATAACTTGAGGGATGTTTATTTTAGTGGGAGTTAATTAGTAATTTGATTAATTTAACTTTAATTTATCATGAACTTAGTCTTGATAGCTTTTGCATATCTATGTTGTAGATTAATAGCTCACGATTTAGCTGTTGGGGAACGTAGTATTTTCAAAATTTTCCTACGATCACGCAAGATCTATCTACTAGATGTATAGCAACGAGATGGGAGAGTGTGTCTACGTACCCTCGTAGACCGGGAGCAGAAGCGTCAAGTGACGCGGTTGATGTAGTCGAACTTCTTCGTGATCCAACCGATCAAGCACCGAACGTACGACACCTCCGCTTCCAGCACACGTTCAGCTTAATGACGTCCCACGAGCTCTTGATCCAGTTGAGCTTCACGGGAGAGTTTCGTCAGCACGACGACGTGGTGACAGATATGATGTATCTACCGGCGCAGGGCTTCGCCTAAGCACTGCAACGGTATGACCGATGTGTGTTTCCGTGGAGGGGGGCATTGCACACGTCTAAAACGATTCAACTTGTGTGTCCTAGGGTGCCCCCTGCCCCCGTATATAAAGGAGCAAGGGAGAGGACGGCCCTAGAGGGGGCGCGCCAAGTGTGGGGAGTCCTACTAGGACTCCCAAGTCCTAGTAGGATTCCCCTTTCCTTTCCGGAGTAGGAGAGAAGGAAAGAGGTGGAGAGGGAGAAGGAAAATGGGGCTGCACCCCTTGTCCAATTCAGACCAGAGGGGGGGCGCGCGCCTCCTTCCTTCTGGCCTTTCTCCTCTATTCCCGTATGGCCCAATAAGGCCCATATACTCCGAAAAATACCCGAATCACTCGGAACTTTTCCGATGTCCGAATATAGTCATCCAATATATCGATCTTTACGTCTCGACCATTTCGAGACTCCTCGTCATGTCCCCGGTCTCATCCGGGACTCCGAACTCCTTCGGTACATCAAAACTCATAAACTCATAATACCGATCGTCATCAAACGTTAAGCGTGCGGACCCTACGGGTTCGAGAACTATGTAGACATGACCGAGACTCATCTCTGGTCAATAACCAATAGCGGAACCTGGATGCTCATATTGGCTCCTACATATTCTACGAAGATCTTTATCGGTCAAACCGCATAACAACATACGTTGTTCCTTTTGTCATTGGTATGTTACTTGCCCGAGATTCGATCGTTGGTATCTCTATACCTAGTTCAATCTCGTTACCGGCAAGTCTCTTTACTCGTTCCGTAATACATCATCTCGTGACTAACTCATTAGTCTTTTTCTTGCAAGGCTTATTATGATGTGCATTACCAAGAGGGCCCAGAGTGTAATGCCCCGGATGTAATACTTTCCCTTTTGGGTATATAATATATCTCCGGCTTCATCTATTTCCATTCCGGGTTCTTTGTCTTTCGAGTTTTCGTCGTTTTGTTGTGTGAGTGTGTGGCATTCATTCATATCATGTAGACATGTGCATCGCATTGCATTTGTGTTGTCGGTTGCATCCGGTTCGTCGTGTTTCTTCCCGTTGTCCGTTTCGCGTTCCGGAGCTCCCTCACGTGTCCGTGACGTCCCGTAGGCCTACTTTGTTGTTCGGGCGTGTAACGTTACCGGTGTGCCGCGAGGTTGTTGTGTGTGTTGTTGTTTTGTTGTGTGCAACCCGCCTCTCCAATCTCGTCTCGTTTGGACTCCGTTGGTTTTTCCATCCGTTGGTCGTGTGGGTCCGAAGTGCCTTCACTTCGTGTCCCAGAAACACCCCAACTGCAGTCTTTTATCTTCTTCCAGACACTTCTAGACATCCCCCGCGATCGGATCCGTTGGATCGCGATCGGAGGGCTCCTAGCACCCCAGATCTCCCCTAACCCTAAAAATCTGAGATATGTAGACCCCCCTAGGTCTATTTTTGGGCATCCCCTTCTTCTTCCTCTTTCCCCTCTCCTTTTTTTTCTTTTCTCAGATCCCAGCCGCCGCCGTTTTCCTTCCGCAGCAGCAGCAACATCGAACGCCGCCCCGAGCGCCTGACCAGGCGAGGCCAGGGTCAACGCCCGACCGATCGCCTCGGCCTCGTCACCTCCGCATCGAACTGGGGTTCCGATCGGGCCAGATCTGGATCGCCCCAGCCGACCGCTTCGCCTTGGGCCATCGCCGCTTCGGTCCCCACTTCGTCGCCGTTCCCACGGGCCCGAGGCCCAGGACCACATCGCCGCTGACTCCCGTCGCTCCTGGCTGGGCCTCCCTCGTCCGCACCGCGCCAGGCGCCGGGCCGCCCCGTCGCCGCCGGCCCACTCCTCCATCGCCACTGCAGCTTGGGCTTCCTGCCTCCCGGGCCGGATCGCCAGTTCCCGCCCCGCTGCAGGGACGCCATCACCCACCGCCGCGGCGCCAGCTGGGCTCCCGCTCCGCTCGGCCTGGGCCAGCCGCCCCGACCGGCCTCCCTCCTGGGCCGAGGCGCCGCGGGCCTCCGCTTCTCCAGCCGAGCCGGCCCGTCCCCGTCCTCCACCGAGCCGCCGCTCCTGGGCCGCCGCTGTTCCCACCAGGCCCATCGCCAGATCCGGCCTGAGCCCGTTCCTGTTCAGATCCATGAGGTTGCCCCAATTTCACTAAGTCCCTGCTGTTTCTGTTCTGAAATGCAATGTTTGACCTGCTCTAACTTTTTGCCTGTTGCTCCGTTTTGCGCGTGTAGCATGTCCAGACGTTCGTGGAGACTTGCTCTACGTTTTATCTGTTGTTGTCATGCATGTTAGAGATCATCTAGGTGCTTGTTTTGCTGTTGCAAGAGTGCATCATGATATAAACTGCTGCTATGTGTTATTTTTATGCCACCTTTGCCATGTGATATCTTTTAGCTCGTTTGTCCGAATGATGCAAATGACATGTCCACGTGTTCGTCTTGCCATGAACTACGTGATGCTTGTGATAGGTTGCATGGTAGATTTATTATTGCCTTGTTATCATCGTTGCAAAGTGCCATGTGGCTGTGATGTTGTTTCACTTGTTATGAAATGCCATCTTGTTGAGCTCGTTGCTATCGTTGTGTTTACCTACATGAAGCATGCTTGTGTGTTTCGGGATCACCTTCATGTGTACTTTGATGAGGTGCTTGCCTCTTGCCATGTTTAGTTTCGAGGTGACTTAAACATGCTCTTTTATATGCCATGATGATATTGCTGTTTTAGGACTTAGTGGTTTTTTCACTAAGTCTGAAATCTGTAACGTTCCGATGCCATGTTCGTGTGATGTTCTAGGACAAAGCATGTTAGTTTTGGGGTGGATTTTGATTGTTCCTTGTAGTATATATTGTTGTCTTTCCATTCATGTCCTCACATGTACATTTAAGTGGCTGTAGCATGTTTATCTTTTGCTCCAAAGTTTCAATAAAATTCTGCTGCCAGAATTTTATTGTCAAGTTCAATATGTCCAAGATCATTGCTATTGATCCATGGCTCCGTTGGGGTGCACCTTTAGACTTAGTTGCTGTACTATATGTCTAGTTTGTGTTCATGTCCTTTACCATGATATTTGAATGCTGTAGCTCAATTATTTTGAGCTCCGAAGTTGCTATGTTGCTGTAATTTTCAGCTTTCGCTCAAATCTTGTTTCGGGCATAACTTTTAGCCCGTAACTCCGATTTCAGCGAATCTTATATCAAACTTGATTGATTTTCTGTGTAGATTAATAATATCAGTTTGTTATCATGTTTTGAGGTGATTTGCTTGAGTGATATTTTACATGCTCCGTGTGCATCCTTAGTGCATCCATCATGCATTCATCTTTTTCGAGTGCGCATTGCATCTTGTTGATTGGTGCTTGGTGTGATTGTTTTGTTTAGAGCCGGAAGCTGAGACCGAGTACGAGGTTGAGCACGAGGTTTCCAACGAGGTTGAGCACGAGGACCCTTCTTACGATCCGAACGACTTCTCTTCAGGCAAGATGACCGAACCCCGATAACATTACTATCTTTGCATATTGCTAGTAGTCTCGATCTTTAGTTTTGCCTCGATGCCCATGATCTTCTTGTCAGCCTCCTACTTGTAGCCAATTGCCATGTTAACCAACCTACCTATGCAAACCGTTGCTTGGCTAAGTACGCTTCGCTCAACCCTTCTTATAGCATTGCTAGTTGCAGGTGAAGATCGAAGATGCTTGCTTCATGATGAAGTTTGGTTGGGTTATATCACACTATATAAATGCTTTAAATGAAATCATCTATATATTGGCAAGGGTGGAAGGCTAAGCCTTTTGCTTGGTGATTTGTTCCACTCATGCCGTTAGGAACCGTATAAACCTGTGTTATGTTCCTTGATTATGCGTTCCTAACACGGTTGGGGTGTATGGGACCCCCTCGATAAACCGCTAAGTGCTAAGTCTTTTCCAGCAAGTCCCAACATTGGTACTATTTGCCTAATAACAAACTAAACTTGCATAGGGAGTTATAAACCCTTTTTCTTAATCAACAACCTCGGGCCAGTGCTCCTCATGAGTGTTGGTCCGAAATGAGCGGACTGCGGGGCCACCTCAAGGAAACTCGAGGTCTGGTAAAAACCCGTAGGATGTCTCATCCGGTCATGGCCTGAGACGAGATACGCGCGGCTACTATCAGGGTGTCGGCACGCCGAGAGGATTTGCTGGATTAGCCTTACCTTAGCTCGGTATATCTTGAGCACGGGATTCCGAGGATACTCGGGTCTTCCCACTTTGGAGTTGCGACTCCGCGGATCGTGGGCTTGTAATGGGTCAAGTTGGAACACCCCTGCAGGGTTTTGAACTATTGAAAGCCGTGCCCGCGGTTATGTGGCAGATGGGAGCTTGTTAATTCCGGTTGTAGATAACTTGACACAATGTTACTAATACACTACCAGCGTGTGTTCCGTGACTGCCAATTTCCGAATAGGGATTCGGGAGTTGAACACGGAGGGGTTATGTTTGTGGAGCTTGTAGCTAGGATCACTTCGTGATCACTTCTCGCCGAGGCTTTCTCTTCTCGCTCTCACTCACGTAAGTTAGTTGCTAGTTGCTGCTGCAGACACTTATTCTTTTCTTCAGCCTTTTCCTCACCCAAAGGCTTAAATAGTTATGTTACCCGGGAACGGGATTGCTGAGTCCTCTGTGGCTCACAGTTACTTCACACACCAGATGCAGGTCCAGCTGTGAGCTATCCAGGTGATGGCACCGAGCTGGATTGGGAGTACGACGAGGAGCGTAGTCGGTACTATGTGCGATACCCGGATGATCAGTAGTGGAGACTCTTACTAGGATTCGATCTGCCTGTTGTTTATTTATCTAAGTTTGGTACTTTGACATTTGGCTTTTGCCCTTAGAGGGTTGTGATGTTCTTAATGTATGATATTTGAGACTTGTATTGTAATTCTGTGACGTGGCGAGTGTAAGCCAACTATTTTCTATTTACTATCCCCTCTTTTACATGAGTTGTGCAAAGATTACCGAACTTGAGATCATTCTAGGATGGATTTATGCCTTTAAGTCGTGCCTCGACACGTAGGAGGTATAACTCCATCCTGGGCATTACACAGAGATACCTCTCCGACACTCGGAGTGACAAATCCTAGTCTTGATCTATGCCAACACCACGAACACTTTCGGAGACACCTGTAGAGCATCTTTATGATCACCCAGTTACGTTTTGACATTTGATAGCACACAAGGTGTTCCCACAGTATTCGGGAGTTGCATAATCTCATAGTCATAGGAACATGTATAAGTCATGAAGAAAGCAATAGCAGTAAAACTAAACGATCATAGTGCTAAGCTAACGGATTGGTCTTGTCCATCACATCATTCTCCTAATGATGTGATCCCGTTGATCAAATGACAACTCATGTCTATGGTTAGGAAACATAACCATCTTGATCAATGACCTAGTCTAGTAGAGGCATACTAGGGACACTCTGTTTTGTCTATGTATTCACACATGTACTAAGTTTCCGGTTAATACAATTCTAGCATGAATAATAATCATTTATCATGATATAAGAAAATATAAATAACAACTTTATTATTGCCTCTAGGGCATATTTCCTTCAGTCTCCCACTTGCACTAGAGTCAATAATCTAGCTCACATCGCCATGTGATTTAATACCGATAATTCACATCGTTATGTGAATAACACCCATAGTTCACATCGCCATGTGACCAACACCCAAAGGGTTTACTAGTGTCAATAATCTAGTTCACATCGCTATGTGATTAATACCCAAGAGTAATAAGGTGTGATCATGTTTTGCTTGTGAGAGAAGTTTAGTCAACGGGTCTGTCACATTCAGATCCGTATGTATTTCGCAAATTTCTATGTCTACAATGCTCTGCATAGAGCTAATCTAGCTAATTGCTCCCACTTTCAATACGCATCCAGATTGATACTTAGAGTCATCTGGATTTAGTGTCAAAGCTTGCATCGGCGTAACCCTTTACGAAGAACTCTTTATCACCTCCATAATCAAGAAACATTTCCTTAGTCATCCAGTTACTAAGGATAATTTTGACCGCTGTACAGTGATCTACTCCTGGATCACTATTGTACCCCTTGACAAACTCATGGCAAGGTACACAATATGTTTGGTACACAGCATGGCATACTTTATAGAACCTATGGCTGAGGCATAGGGAATGACTTTCATTCTCTCTATATTTTTCTGCCGTGGTCTGGCATTGAGTCTTACTCAACTTCACACCTTACAAGTCAGGCAAGAACTCCTTCTTTGACTGATCCATTTTGAACTACTTCAAAATCTTATCAAGGTATGTACTCATCGAAAGTCTTATCAAGCGTCTTGATCTATCTCTATAGATCTTGATGCCCAATATGTAAGCAGCTTCACCAAGGTCTTTCTTTGAAAAACTCCTTTCAAACACTCCTTTATGCTTTCCAGAAAATTCTACATCATTTCCGATCGACAATATGTCATTCACATATACTTATCAGAAAGGTTGTAGTGCTCCCACTCACTTCTTGTAAATACAGGCTTCTCCAAAAGTCTATATAAAACCATATGCTTTGATCACCTCATCAAAGCGTATATTCCAACTCCGAGATGCTTGCACCAGTCCATAGATGGATCGCTGGAGCTTGCATACTTTGTTAGCACCTTTTGGATCGACAAAACCTTCTGGTTGCATCATATACAACTCTTCTTTGAGATATCCATTCAGGAATGCAGTTTTGACATCCATTTGCCAGATTTCATAATCATAAAATGCGGCAATTGCTAACATGATTCGGACTGACTTAAGCATCGCTACAGGTGAGAAAGTCTCATCGTAGTCAACTCCTTGAACTTGTCGAAAACCTTTCGCAACAAGTCGAGCTTTGTAAACAGTAACATTACCGTCTGCGTCGGTCTTCCTCTTGAAGATCCATTTATTTTCGATGGCCTGCCGATCATCGGGCAAGTCAACCAAAGTCCACACTTTGTTCTCATACATGGATCCCATCTCAGATTTCATGGCTTCAAGCCATTTTGCGGAATCTGGGCTCATCATCGCTTCCTCATAGTTCGTAGGTTCATCATGGTCTAGTAACATGATTTCCAGAACTGGGTTGCCGTACCACTCTGGTGCGGAACGTACTCTGGTTGATCTACGACGTTCAGCAGAAACTTGATCCAAAGTTTCATGATCATTATCATTAACTTCCTCACTGATTGGTGTAGGAATCACTGGAACAATTTTCTGTGATGTACTACTTTCCAATCCGGGAGAAGGTACTATTACCTCATCAAGTTCTACTTTCCTCCCACTCACTTCTTTCGAGAGAAACTCCTTCTCTAGAAAGGATCCATTTTTAGCAACGAATATCTTGCCTTCGGATCTGTGATAGAAGGTGTACCCAACAGTCTCTTTTGGGTATAAGTCATAGTCATAGGAACATGTATAAGTCATGAAGAAAGCAATAGCAGTAAAACTAAACGATCATAGTGCTATGCTAACGGATGGGTCTTGTCCATCACATCATTCTCCTAATGATGTGATCCCGTTGATCAAATGACAACTCATGTCTATGGCTAGGAAACATAACCATCTTTGATCAATGAGCTAGTCTAGTAGAGGCATACTAGGGACATACTGTTTTGTCTATGTATTCACACATGTACCAAGTTTCCCGTTAATACAATTCTAGCATGAATAATAAACATTTATCATGATATAAGGAAATACAAATAACAACTTTATTATTGCCTCTAGGGCATATTTCCTTCAGTCTCCCACTTGCACTAGAGTCAATAATCTAGCTCACATCGCCATGTGACCAACACCCAAAGGGTTTACTAGAGTCAATAATCTAGTTCACATCGCTATGTGATTAATACCCAAGAGTAATAAGGTGTGATCATGTTTTGCTTGTGAGAGAAGTTTAGTCAACGGGTCTGTCACATTCAGATCCGTATGTATTTTGCAAATTTCTATGTCTACAATGCTCTGCATAGAGCTACTCTAGCTAATTGCTCCCACTTTCAATACGCATCCAGATTGATACTTAGAGTCATCTGGATTTAGTGTCAAAGCTTGCATCGGCATAACCCTTTACGACGAACTCTTTATCACCTCCATAATCGAGAAACATTTCCTTAGTCATCCAGTTACTAAGGATAATTTTGACCGCTGTACAGTGATCTACTCCTGGATCACTATTGTACCCCCTTGACAAACTCATGGCAAGGTACACAACATGTTTGGTACACAGCATGGCATACTTTATAGAACCTATGGCTGAGGCATAGGGAATGACTTTCATTCTCTCTATATTTTTCTGCAGTGGTCTGGCTTTGAGTCTTACTCAACTTCACACCTTACAAGTCAGGCAAGAACTCCTTCTTTGACTGATCCATTTTGAACTACTTCAAAATCTTATCAAGGTATGTACTCATCGAAAGTCTTATCAAGCGTCTTGATCTATCTCTATAGATCTTGATGCCCAATATGTAAGCAGCTTCACCAAGGTCTTTCTTTGAAAAACTCCTTTCAAACACTCCTTTATGCTTTCTAGAAAATTCTACATCATTTCTGATCGACAATATGTCATTCACATATACTTATCAGAAAGGTTGTAGTGCTCCCACTCACTTCTTGTAAATACAGGCTTCACCGCAAGTCTGTATAAATCTATATGCTTTGATCAACTTATCAAAGCGTATATTCCAACTCCGAGATGCTTGCACCAGTCCATAGATGGATCGCTGGAGCTTGCACATTTTGTTAGCACCTTTAGGATTGACAAAACCTTCTGGTTGCATCATATACAAGTCTTCTTTAATAAATCCATTAAAGAATGCAGTTTTGTTATCCATTTGCCAGATTTCATAAAATGCGGCAATTGCTAACATGATTCGGACAGACTTAAGCATCGCTACGGGTGAGAAAGTCTCATCGTAGTCAACTCCTTGAACTTGTTGAAAAACTTTCGCAACAAGTCAAGCTTTGTAAACAGTAACATTACCGTCAACGTCAGTCTTCCTCTTGAAGATCCATTTATTTTCGATGGCTTGCCGATCATCGGGCAAGTCAACCAAAGTCCACACTTTGTTCTCATACATGGATCCCATCTCAGATTTCATGGCCTCAAGCCATTTTACGGAATCTGGGCTCATCATCGCTTCCTCATAGTTCGTAGGTTCATCATGGTCCAGTAACATGACTTCCAGAACCGGGTTGCCATACCACTCTGATGCGGAACGAACTCTGGTTGATCTACGAAGTTCAGCAGAAACTTGATCTGAAGTTTCATGATCATCATCATTAGGTTCCTCACTAATTTGTGTAGGAATCACTGGAACTAGTTTCTGTGATGTTCCACTTTCCAATTCGGGAGAAGGTACAATTATCTCATCAAGTTCTACTTTCCTCCCAATCACTTCTTTCGAGAGAAACTCCTTCTCTAGAAAGGATCCACTCTTAGCAACAAAGACCTTGCCTTCGGATCTGTGATAGAAGGTGTACCCAACAGTTTCTTTTGGGTATCCTACGAAGATTTACTTCTCCGATTTGGGTTCGAGCTTATCATGTTGAAACTTTTTCACATAAGCATTGCAGTCCCAAGTTTAAAGAAATGACAGCTTAGGTTTCTCGTCAAACCACAGTTCATACGGTGTCATCTCCACGGATTTAGATGGTGCCCTATTTAACGTGAATGTAGCTGTCTCTAATGCATAACCCCAAAAGCGATAGTGGTAGATCGGTAAGAGACATCATCGATCGCATCATATCTAATAAAGTACGGTTATGACGTTCGGACACACCATTACACTGTAGTGTTCCAGGTGGCGTGAGTAGTGAAACTATTTCACATTGTTTTTACTGAAGGCCAAACTCGCTAACTCAAATATTTTACCTCTACGATCATACCGTAGAAACTCTTATTTTCTTGTTACGATGATTCTCCACTTCACTCTGAAATTCTTTGAACTTTTCAAATGTTTCAGACTTGTGCTTCATTAAGCAGATATACCCATATCTGCTCAAATCATCAGTGAAGGTCAGAAAATAACGATACCCGCCGCGAGCTTCAACACTCATTGGTCCACATACATATGTATGTATGATCTCCAACAAATCTGTTGCTCGCTCCATTGTTCCGGAGAACGGAGTTTTAGTCATCTTGCCCATGAGGCATGGTTCGCAAGCACCAAGTGATTCATAATCAAGTGATTCCAAAAGTCCATCACTATGGAGTTTCTTCATGCGCTTTACACCATTATGACCTAAACGGCAGTGCCACAAATAAGTTGCACTATCATTATTAACCTTGCATCTTTTGGCTTCAATATTATGAATATGTGTATCACCACGATCGAGATCCAACAAACTATTTTCATTGGGTGTATGACCATCGAAGGTTTTATTCATGTAAACAGAATAACAATTATTCTATGACTTTAAATGAATAACCGTATTGCAACAAATATGATCAAATCATATTCATGCTCAACGCAAATGCCAAATAACATTTATTTAGGTTTTACACTAATCCCGAAAGTATAGGGAGTGTGCGATGATGATCATATCAATCTTGGAACCACTTCGAACACACATCGACACTTCACCTTTAACTAGTCTCTGTTCATTCTGCAATTCTCGTTTCGAGTTACTAATTTGAGCAACTGAACCGGTATCAAATACCCAGGGGTTGCTATGAACACTAGTAAAGTACACATCAATAATATGTATATCAAAATATACCTTTGTTCACTTTGCCATCCTTCTTATCCGCCAAGTATCTAGGGCAGTTCCACTTCCAGTGACCATTTCCTTTGCAGTAGAAGCACTTAGTTTCAGGCTTGAGTTTTAGCTTTGGGTTTCTTCACGGGAGTGACAACTTGCTTGTCATTCTTCTTGAAGTTCGCCTTCTATCCCTTTGCCCTTTACTTGAAACAAGTGGTCTTGTTGACCATCAACACTTGATGCTTTTTCATGATTTCTACCTTCGCCGACTTCAGCATCGCGAAGAGCTCGGGAATTCCTTTCGTCATCCCTTGCATATTATAGTTCATCACGAAGTTCTACTAACTTGGTGATAGTGAATAGAGAACTTTGTCAATTACTATCTTATCTGGAAGATTAACTCCCACTTGATTCAAGTAATTGTAGTACCCAGACAATCTGAGCACATGCTCACTGGTTGAGCTATTCTCCTCCATCTTGTAGGCAAAGTACTGTCAGAAGTCTTATACCTCTCGACACGGGCATGAGTATGAAATACTAATTTCAACTCTTGGAACATCTTATATGCTTCGTGGCGTTCAAAATGTTTTTGAAGTCCCGGCCAGAGCAAGACCACAAAGAGCAAAGGGACGAAGCGGCTCTCCCCGGCAAGATCCTTGCCGGGGCCAGCTCTGGCAGCCCCGGCAAGACCCTTGCCGCGACAGCTCGCCCCACGCCTACAGAGCGGATCACCCTTGAGTCCTCCGCCCCCATGGGGCGAGGATTCGGGAGATATCCCCGTGGTGGCATGCAGATCTTTGTGAAGATATCCAAGATCAGATACAAGTTAAGAAGACGACGACCCTTGGCAGGATTCCAGCCAAGGAGAACTACAAGGCCCCAGGCAAGCACCTTGTCGGGGATGACAGCAGGCGCCACGGCAGGACCCTTGCCGGAGCCCCGGCAAGGCCCTTGCCGAGGACACCCGCGGGGCCACCGTCAGGCCCGCACCAACCGGGTTTCCACCGACCCACGCAGCTGCCGACCCGACCAGCTAGGCAGGCTCCTGCGTGGAAACCCATAGATCTTCGTGGAGACCCGCCGTTGCGCCACCTCCACTGCATGTCTGCCTACATGGCACCTCAGGCACTGCTGGCCAGGGCACGTGTCAACACGAGGAGGGGCGGCGACGGACAAGACAGACGTCTCCCCTCGTCCCCGATAAAGCAAGGACACCTTGTCTTGTAATGCGAGGGATAACCTTGCATCACTGTACCCTTTCCACCTCCTGTGTGCCACTTTGGCGACCCCTTTTTCCTATAAAAGGAGGCCCGAGGCGACCAGGAGGAGAATTCGGCTTTTTAGAACTCCTCACGACTCTTTTGGAGCTCCACACTAGCTGAAGAACACAAACATATAATCCACCAAAGCAGGAGTAGGGTTTTACGCATCTTTGCGGCCCGAACCTGGGTAAAGGAACCGTGTCCTGACTATCAGATCCACTCTTCTCTCAACCCCGCGCCCCGCAACCGTAGTAGGGATTCTTGTGATCCCATAGATGTCGATCCAAATACACCGACATCTTTGGCGCGCCAGGTAGGGGGCGCAGTTGTGAGAATCGGCTTTGGCAGTCAGTACGACGCTTTTTCATCGTCATGGCGCCCAAGAAGAAGACGACGGTGGCAGTTGGCCAGTCGGAAGCCAGACAGCCCGTCCCGACGCGTGCGAGCAGCGGACCGGTCGCGGAAAGAACCCGGGGCACTACTCGCGAACACCAACGCCATCCCGGTAGCCGGAGTTTGGGAGGTGGCGATGTATGTGCGCCTGGGAATGGGCCACACACCGCCAGTACCAAAGATGGAGCCCGGCCCTTCACGGGTGGCGCGGGGCCTTCCAAGGTCACGGCCGCATCACCCGAAGGCGACGCAAGGGCCTCCAGAACTCCCACGCCGGCGCCAACAGCGCGCTCTTCTCAAGCAACGCGTGACGAACGACGTCGTCACCCCGAAGATCCCGGACGTCGCCATGGGAAGGGCCCCGAGCGCCACTCCCGGGACGTAGAAGACCTGCCCGCCCACCGAAGCGCCGGTGGAGACGATAGGCGGCCGCAGGATCGTGATGGAGCTCCCCCTGACACGGTCAGGGGTCGAAGCGCGTCACAGACCGTGCAAGTTTCGCTACCGTTGACACCGGCCGAAGCTTTGGCGTGCGCGCAGTTGCTCCTCGACTTTCCTCCTGTTACGGGGAAACTCGACGAATGGAGAGCCACCATCCGAAGCCTTGTCGCGGTCGCGAACAAGGATGATCTAAATCCAGCGGAGCTCCCAGGTCGACGCTCCGATGGAGTCCCACGCACCGGCGGCGGGAGAGCCGGCAGCGCCGTGGCTACGGTGCATTCGCCTCCTCCTCGCCCGGTGCCGCGTGCATCGACTCGTCGAGACGACACCGGCGACGCCATCTCCATAGCATCGTCCGACCCGCGGCGACCGGCGTCAAGTTCTTCAGGAGCGAGCTCATGAAGACGCTCGAACCACCATCGAGCGCCGGCGCGGAACGCGCCACCAGTCAGATAGGCGAGCAGGGCCTGCTGCAGACCGCCCAGCACCGAAAAGCCCTGGAGGTCTACCTTACGAGGTAGGCTGTCCAGCTTTTACCCGTGAGTTGCGGCATTTCTAGTGGCCCTCTCACCGCACCTTCAATCCTGACGTTGGCGAGAAGTACATAGGCAAGACCCACCCGTCGGAGTTCCTCAGCATCTACACCATCATGATGCAAGCTGCCGGGGCCCGTGAAGATAAGGAGCTTGCGAATTACTTCCCGTTGGCTCTTAAACCTAATGCCATGTCATGGTTGATGCACTTGCTAGTAGACTCTATTTCCTCCTGGTCCGACTTGTGCCATGAGTTTGTTGGCGCCTTTACTGGAGGCCACCAAGCCCATGGCCAAGCAAGTGACCTGCATGTCATACCCCAGAAGGAAGGCGAGAGTCTGCGCAAGTACATACAGAGATTCAGCCGGGTACAGTACAATATCCCCGATGTTCACCCTGCCGCCATCATCAGCGCGTTCCACCAGAACGTGCGCAACCGCAAGATGCGCGAAGAACTGGCGATGACCAAGGTGAAGGATGTGGCGGAACTCTATGTTCTTGCTGATAGATGTGCCCAGGCAGAAGAGGGAAGGAAGTACCCCGGCGAAGGCGCCGGTGCGGAAACCGACTCTTCGGACGACGATACTACCACCCCAGCGAAGAAGGGCCGAAACCGTAACAGGAAGCGCAAGGGGAAGACCGTGCTTGCCGTCGAGGGGTCTAATGACACCGGCTCCGCCAAGAAAACCAAGGCGGGTGACCCTGGCAAGGAAATTTCCGGGTGTGTTGCCTACCGGGCCTTGGCGGCTGCCGAGAAGCCAGGAAACTCCGGCAAGCGGTACTACAAGATCCATCGCACCAAAGGCCATGATCTCCAGGACTGCCACCAGAATGAGCTCCTTGCTGAGAAGCAAAGGGTTGAATACGAGAGGCGGGACAAGGAGAAGGGCCAAGACGGTGCTGAGGGGTCCAGCAAGAAGCGTGACTGCCAAGCAGGCCGTCGCGGCAAGGAGAAACAGCGGGAAAGGCCCGCCCGGGGCCACGACAGAAGACCTGAAGACGATGATCACGAAGAGGACGACGAGTCCGGCGGCCAAGATTTTCAGAAGGCTACGGACGCCATGTGCGTCGATGGTGGCGCCTCGCTGCATGCTTCTCACCGCCAGCTTAAACAGTGGGCGCATGAGATTATTGCAGCAGAGCCATCATCCGGTGCGCAAAAGCCGCTGAGATGGTTCAACACACCTATCATCTTTGACGTCGAGGATCACCCTGATCACACTACCGCGGTCGGGTGCTTGCCATTGTTGGTTTCACCAACAATACGCAACATCAAGGTGACGAAGATGCTAGTCGATGGCGGGGCCGGTCTGAACCTACTTTCGCCCATTGTGATCGAGAAGCTGCAAGTTCCTGATGGAGACCTCGAAGAGACGGGCACATTTCAGGGGGTCAGCCCAGGGAGGAGTCAACCGAAGGGGAAAGTCACGCTGCCCATGACTTTTGGAAGTGATCTGAACTACAGGATAGAGAGGATCGTGTTCGATGTTGCCAAGATCCCCCTGCCTTACAACGGGATCCTTGGCCGCCCAGTGCTGGCCAAGTTCTTGGCAGCATCACACTATGCCTACAACACCCTAAAGATGCCAGGGCCCGTGACGATCATCACCATCCCCTCCGATAAGAAAGATGCGCTGATTTGCGCTGACCAATTGTACCAGCAAGCAGTTGCAGCAACTGCCGCTACGAGGGCACTTGCTCCTGCCATTGGAACCCCGGGAGGGAAGAACAAGAAGACTGGCGAGACCTCGGGCGCCCACTCCGGCAAGCGCACCTCTTCGGAGTGCTGTGCTCCCGTCGAGGACGTGCCGGAGAGCTCCATCAGAAACAAGAAGACCGGCGAGACCTCAGACACCCACTCCGGCAAGCGCACCTCTTCGGAGTGTCGCGCTCCCGTCGAGGACGTGGCAGAGGGCTCCTCCGGCAGGAACAAGAGATCCAGGGCCAGACCGCTAGGAACCAAGAAGGTTTATGTCAAGGAGGACGGCACGGGAGGGGCATTTACCATAAGCTCCGCCCTTGACAACAAATAGGAAGACGCGCTCGTCACCTTCCTGCGGGCGAATGTCGACGTGTTTGCCTGGCAAGGATCCGACATCCCCGGCGTTCCTAGGGAGGTGATTGAGCACCACCTTGCTGTCTGTCCTCATGCACGGCCCGTCAAGCAGAAGGTCAGGAAGCAAGCTTTGTAACGGCAAGAGTTCATCACCGAGGAGATTCGGAAACTGGAAGCTGCGGGTTTGGTAAGAGGAGTGCTCCACCCAACGTGGTTGGCCAATCCAGTGGTAGTGCGCAAGGCAAATGGGAAGTGGAGGCTGTGTATTGATTACACAGATATCAATAAAGCTTGTCCCAAGGACCCCTTCCCGTTGCCGCGCATAGACCAGATTATTGACTCCACGGCAGGGTGTGACCTGCTGTCATTCCTCGATGCCTACTCCGGCTACCACCAGATCTTCATGGCAAGAGAAGACGAAGAGAAGACAACATTCATCACTCCATGTGGTACGTACTGTTTCATACGAATGCCTTTCGCGTTGAAGAGTGCTGGCTCGACGTTTGCAAGGGCAGTCCAGATTGGTTTTGAACCCCAGCTCCATAGAAATATGGAAGCTTATATGGATGATATAGTGGTCAAAACCAAGAACAGGGCAACCCTTGTACCGGATTTACAAGAAACATTTGTAAACCTACGCAAGATCAACCTCAAGTTGAACCCTGAGAAGTGCGTCTTCGGTGTCCCGTCTGGCAAGCTTCTAGGGTTCTTTGTGTCGCAGCGTGGGAAAGAAGCCAATCCGGATAAGATCAAAGCTATAGAGCAGATTGAAGCACCCAAACGGGTCAAGGATGTGCGTCGGCTTGCCGGCTGTGTTGCCGCCATGAGCAGATTCATTTCCAAGTCTGCCGAGCACGCCCTCCCCTTTTTCAAGATTTTGAAAAAGGCGGGCCCAATGGAGTGGACGCCAGAAGCCGAAGCACCATTACAAGATCTGAAGAGGTATCTTTCTTCCACGCCAATACAGGTTGCGCCTAGACCACAAGAACCATTGCTGCTATACTTAGCGGCAACAAACCAGGTGGTCAGTGGCACAGAGAGAAATTGATGATGAGGTGATAGCAGCAACAGAGCCTGGTGCCACTGCTGCAGAGGCGACACAGCCGGTTGGAGTGCAGCCGAAGAAGAAAATGATGCAGCACCCGGTCTACTTTGTTAGCTCCCTCTTGCAGGGGGCTAGATCAAGGTACTCCGATGGGCAGAAATTGCTCTTCGGCCTTCTTATGGCCTCGAGGAAGCTGCGTCTCTACTTCCAGGCGCACGAGATCACTGTCGTCACTCGCCTCCCTCTGCAACGAATATTGCACAATCCAGACGCGACGGGAAGGATTGTAGAGTGGGCACTGGAGCTGTCCAGCTTTGGCCTCAAGTTTGAAAGTACCTCGACAATTCAGAGCCGAGTCCTGGCAGAGTTCATCGCAGAATGGACCGCAACGCCTGATGAAGAAGTCCAGGAAACTGCTCTCCCCGGCAAAGAGGCAAGTTGCAACTAGATCATGTACTTTGATGGGGCTTTCTCCTTACAAGGCGCCGGGGTTGGCGTACTGCTGGTCGCGCCCACTAGAGAGCACCTCAAGTACGTGGTCCAGATGCACTTCCCTAGGGAGGTATCAACGAACAACACTGCTGAGTACGAGGGGCTGCTTGCTGGTCTTAGGATCGCGGCAGACCTCGGAATCAAGAAGCTCATTGTCAGGGGCGACTCGCAGCTTGTCGTCAAACAAGTCAACAAGGATTACTAGAGCCCGTTGATGAAGGCCTACGTCGATGAAGTGAGAAAGTTGGAAGAGCGCTTCGACGGTATACAGGCGGAGCACGTTCCCCAAGCGGAGAACGACATCGCCGATTACCTGTCAAAGCGCGCTGCCCTCAAGCTACCTGTGGAACCAGGTACCTTTGTGCTTCAGCTTTCTCAGCCATCCGTTGATCCATCAACAGAGCAGAACAAGAAGATGAAATTAGGACCCGACAAGTACTTTCCCGCCGAGCTCCCCGGAGCCGCCGGCAAGGATGTTGCCGGAGACACTGAGCCCGCCACCGGAGGGCTAACTCTGGCGGAGCATCAAGCCTTTGCCGTCGAGATGGCCGCTCCCTTGGCGGAGGAAATGCCTTTGGTCCTTGCCGTCGAGCCCCAGGCTCCAGCGTGGGCGCAGCATACCATCCGATTCCTTTAGACTGGGGAACTTCCTAAGGAGCAGGAAGAAGCGGAGAAAGTAGCCCGTCACTCTGCCATGTACCAGTTCGTCGATGACGTCCTGTACAGGAGGAGACCGAACGGTGTGAAATTGAAGTGCATCCCTCGAGAGGAAGGACTGGAGCTATTGGCAGAGATACATGGAGGCATATGTGGTTCCCACATAGGGTCGAGAGCCCTTGCCGGCAAGGCATTCCGGCAAGGCTTCTTCAGGCCCACCGCCCTCCAGGATGCGACGGCACTGGTCACCAGGTGTGAAGCGTGCCAGTTCCATTTGAAGAAACTTCATCAACCAACACAAGCCCTTCAAACCATTCCTCTCTCCTGGCCCTTCTCGTTCTGGGGGCTCGACATACTGGGCCCTTTCCCCCGCGCCGTCGGGGGCTTTGAGTACTTGTACGTTGCAATCGAGAAGTTCACAAAGTGGCCAGAGGTGGAGGCAGTAAGGAAGGTCACTGCTCAGTCAGCCGTCAAGTTCTTCAAGGGACTAGTGTGCCATTTTGGTGTACCCAACAGGATCATCACTGACAACGGCACACAATTTACAAGCCGCACCTTCATGCAATATACCCAAGACCTCGGCAGCAAGGTCTGTTTCGCTTCTGTTCCTCACCCCCGAAGCAATGGTCAAGCTGAGAGGGCAAATGCTGAAGTGCTGCGAGGATTAAGGACAAAGACCTTTGACAGGCTGCACAAGAGCGGGAGGCGCTGGATTGATGAATTGCCGGCGGTTCTTTGATCGATCAGAACGACGCCAAATCGAGCCACCGGCCAGACGCCCTTTGCCCTGATATACGGGGGAGAAGCAGTTCTCCCCACAGAACTCATATACGGGTCACCTCGAGTGCTCGCTTATGATGAGCTTGAGCTTGAGCAACTACGACGAGATGATGCAATGCTCCTCGAGGAAGATCTTCTTCGGGCGGCTGTGAGAGCAGCACGCTACCATCAAGCCTTGTGCCGCTACCATAGCCGCAAGGTCCGCGCCCGAAGCTTTGAGGAAGGCGACCTTGTTCTACGGCGTGTTCAATCGGCCAGGAATATGAACTAGTTGACGCCAAAGTGGGAAGGCCCTTAGCGGGTAATACGAGTCACCAGGCCTGGCGTTGTCCGCCTGGAGACCGAGGATGCCATTCCGGTGAGTAATTCCTGGAACATTGAGCATCTTCGTAAGTTTTACCCATAAGGCGCGGCTTGCCGGGCCCCCTAGCAAGCCACCCTTTTGTACAAGCCTTGCCGGCAAGGCATGTAACCCTTTGTACAAAGCCAGGCGCAGACCCTGAGCATAAATAAATGAAGCGCTGGCGCCCTAAGTTATAACATGCATGCTGAGTCGAGTCTCGTCCTTGGTTAGGGTTGATAGTGCTAACCCCTAGCTTAGAGGTCGAGTCTTTGTCTTTCCCCTGTCTTCTTTGGTTCACAGGACGCGCAGACATCCTTGCCGAAGCCACTTGGGGGAAGGAAAGAAGAACAGACCAGCGCCTAGGCCCCGGCGAACCAGTATTGCTGGAGGCTGCAAGGGCAAGAATTCGCCCACGGCAGACCAGGGTTGCCGGGGGCTGCAGCTTCAGATAAGTTCTGTATCCCTTATCATGCATTCCATTATGGACTGAGGTATGTGAAACCTCGTTCTTTCCCTTATGCTACCGTGCTCCCATAACTCTAGGCCCTAGGGCTCGTTCCTGGGACTAAGTTTGGTCGTAGTCGTGGCAGCAGAAGGATGAAACGAGGAGCCTGAGCCCACTTCATCCCTGCCTCCGCCAAAGGCGTGGGAAAGGTCGAGCGAAGTAGGGAAACAGCAGGGCCTGTTGCCGGGCGAAAAAATGTTTATCTTAAAGATATCAGGGATTTATTCCCTGTTGTTGGTCTTTACCTACGAACAAATGACCCGGCAAACATTCCTTTTTCATTAAAAACATTCCATTCAGGTACAGTCCATAGGGAATGAAAAACATGAACAAGGAGATTACAAGTTTTAAACTTAACAGATGCTCGAAGGCTTACAGACTAAAAAGAGATAAGATGCCCGTAATGCCTTTCTTGTCCCTCTCCTCAGGAGGCAGGTCAAAGAGGCGAGAAGGGCAAAAGGGGCGCCAAGGCGAGCTACAGGTGGCAGAAGACACCGAGAAGGCATCTCAGCGGCCTCCCAAGGGCTGGACGGTGATGACGGCGCCGGAGGCAGAGCTCGAAGACGAGGCGGTAGGATGTTAGTACGCGTCGAAGGCGTCGGTGCCCGCGTACTCCGACATGACGACCTTGCCGCCCACCTTCTTCCTCTTCCTCTTCTGCAGCCTCCCTACGCCAGCCGCCAAGGAGAAGGCCCCGAGAAGTTCAAGGAGCCGGCGACGCGGATGATGGGGTCGCCTGTGCCACCAGGAGCGGCGCCCGACACCTAGTCGGACCCGTCATCCTGCCGTCCACCGCCCTCGTCGTCGCTGTCGCTGTCCTTCTCGTCACCCTCGTTCAAGGAGAAGTCTTAGTCATCGGAGGAGCTCTCCACGCAGCACCTCGCGCCAGTCCCGAGGTGCACGAAGACCTTGACGGAGAGGTGGCCGTCCTCCATCAACTTGAAGTGGAGGGTGAGCCCATCCGTCAGGCTGTGGATGCGAGCGAACCTCTTCCATCCTTGGCGAAGATACATCACATGAGAGGCATGGAAGTCAACGCGGGCCCGCGTGCCACTGATCCCGCAGCCCCTCATGTGCAGCCGCAGCGACTCCGGCGGATTCACCTCCATCTCCCGCGCAAATGGAGTCAGAGACGAAGACGACGGTGCGGCTCCCCCCGCATCCTAACGAAGAACTCACAGGGGTCATCTCTGATATGACCTTCCATTGGAGGAGGAGCTGCTGGCGGGGGCGAGGCCGGCGGGCCGCCCCGTCCTCCTCTTCCCCGAGCGTCCCGGCCTCGCCCACAGCCCCGCCCCGTCCAATCTTGAAATATTTCAAAATTCAGAAACTTTACGCAACTCAATGATTTTCCCGAGAGAAGATAAAATGACTTCTTCAAATTATGAGAAATATGAGTTGGAAGTTCTTTTGAAATATTTTGAAACTCATTTTAAAAATTTGAGGTATTTGGTTTTTATTCAAATTATTTTTCTCCAAAAACAAAATATATGCAAAATAGGGTAAAATGATTTCCTAAAGTAGAAAATTTGAGAAAATGAGTTTAAAGTGATTTTGGTATTTTAAAATATTTTTATTTGATTTTTAAATAAACCAAAAGCACTGTTTAATTTATTTAAAATTTTGTGGATTTTATTTTACTTCGAAAAAAATGTCCATGTTGTGGGAAATCTTTTTCTGAATATTGTGATATATAATATGTCTATATTATATTTTTTGGCGGATTTTCTTTTTAACTTCTATGTGATAAAAAAAACTTCCGCCGAACTGGGCCGGCCCAGCTCCAACCGGGCCGAGCCAGCCCAGCCCAAAGCCGCGTTGCCCCCAACCGGGCGTCGGTCTCCGCCTCCCGTACGCCGCTGCCAGCCGCCGTGGCCGAGCCGGCCACCTCACCGTGGCCACCCTGGACTCCTTCCCTTGCCCCCTCCTTCAAGTTGCTGCCGCCGCCCCTCCCCTCCATAAATACCGCCGCCGCCCCGTTTCTCTCCTCTCTCGCCTCGCATCGCCGCCGCCGCAAGTTGTCGCCGCCACCTCACTAGCTCGCCACCACCGCGCTGCACGCCGCCGCCCGCAGCCGTGCCCCACCCCGCACGCACGCCACCGCACTCGCTGTCGCGCCTCACCCGCGCGCGCCGCCACCTCCTGCCGCCCGCGCCGCCGGAGCCAACCACCGCCGCCGTCGCCAACTGCTCGCCGGAGCTCCGCCGCTCCGGATCCGCTCCGGTTTGCTCGACCCGATCTGCCGCAGAAAAGCCATCGGTTTCTGTCAAAACCGCCGAACCAGTATAAAACCGCCACCCAGCTCAGTTTAGTTTATGTTTTTTTATTTTAGGTTTTTTTAGGATTTGTTTACTCTGCAGACGTTTTTAGTTTTGGTAGTTTTAGTGAACGATTTCGTTTCTTAGACTTCCGTAGTGGACGTTCATCCGGTAGTTTTTCTTTTTCTTTTATTTTTGGCCAGGGACCTAGATGCAATTAGTTTATTTACAGTTTAGCCCCTGATCTTCAAACTAGCACAACTTTCAAACCGTTTATCCAAATCCAACGAAACCAACGCCCACTTCATCGTTATGATCTCATCTATCCAGAAAAACCAAAATAAAAATATTTTTGAAAGTTTTAAATTTGAATTCAAACATATTTGAATTTTACCTTGTTTTTTATCATAACTTGATTCTTTTTGCAAATCGAAGCTCTTGGCCTAAAATTTATGATAAGGCCAAATTCACTTCATTTTGGTACTGTTAGTAATTGTTTTCTGTTGCAAGAGTTGTTTGCTCGTTTTCGATGTTTTCCGAGTTCTATTTTTTGATTCTTTTTCATGATTGCTTATGTGTGGATATAATTGCTTGCTTACGATAGATTGATCAGAGTGTAACGAGTAGATCTAACACGAGTTATGAGTACGAAGAATCTGCATCAACAGTACAAAGCAAGTTCACACTTTGATGATACTTTCCAATACCCAGTTTCTATTGCATTAGTTCTATCCTCAAAGATTGCATAGTAGGGTTTGGAAACATGTGGTGATGCTATGTAGTTCATGAGGTAGGAACCCAATGACTTGAGATCAACACCGGGAATATACACTTTGTTACTTATTGCTTAGCCATGCATAGACGTGATTGGTATGTGAGATTCATGAAACATGCGAGAGAGATATTTAACTAAGGGAAACTTTAAGGTTGCAACTTTAATACACATCTGGGGGAATGGCTGGGGCACCCTGGAGCACCCAGTGGTTTGCCCGGGCACCTGGAGGGTCCAGTGTTGTCCTAGGGGATCCCTCATCCCGGAGGACCCGTGTGATCATCCTATTGGAATGCCACCCAGGCTCAAAGGGATCGTATGATATTTCATGCCTATAAACTTCCATGTGCAGCCACATGCCATTATGGGCTCTGGCATAGTTGAGTATGTTGTGTGAGCTCTTCACTGGTGGACTAGCAGATGTAGGGGAAAGTAGGTGTACCGGTCCATCCGGGGTAAAGAGTAAATGCTTCTGAAAGACTGTATCTGGTGTTGGGGAACGTTGCATGGGAAACAAAAAATTTTCCTACGCTCACCAAGATCAATCTAGGAGATGCATCTACGAGGGGAGAGTCGGATCCACATACCCTTGTAGATCGCTAAGCGGATGCGTTCAAGAACGCGGTTGATGGAGTCGTACTCGCCGCGATTCAGATCGCCGAAGATCCTAGCACCGAACGGACGGTGCCTCCGCGTTCTTCACACGTGCAGCTCGGGGACGTCTCCTCCTTCTTGATCCAGCAAGGGGGAAGGAGAAGTTGACGGAGAAAACCAGCAGCACGACGGCGTGGTGGAGATGGTGGTGGAGGAATTACAGCAGGGCTTCGCCAAGCACTACAAAATAGACGAAGATGTTCGTGGGAGAGGGAGGGCAGCGCCGAGGCACGAACTTGTCTTGCTGCCCTCCCTCTGCCTCTCTTTATATAGGGAGGAGAGAGGGGAGGGGGCGCCCCTAGGGTTCCCCCTAGGGGGCGGCGGCCAAGGCAGATGGGAAGGGGGCGGCGCCCCCAGGGCTAGGGTTTGCCCCCCCCAGGGTGCCTTGCCCCCAAAGGACTCTGGGTGCGGCTCCCTAGGGGGGGCCAGCCCCCATGCGCAGGTGGAGAGGGCCCAAGGGGGGGCGCACAGCCCCATGAGGGCTGTTGCGTCTCCCACTTATGGCCCATGAGGCCCGCAACACTTGCCGGGACCCCCGAAACTCCTTTCGGTCATCCGACGACTCCCCGGTGCTCCCCGGAACACTTCCGGACTCCGATCACTCTCATCCTATATATCAATCTTCGTCCCCGGACCATTCCGGAGACCCTCGTCACGTCCGGGATCTCATCCGGGACTCCGAACAACCTTCGGTCACCATACACTGTTCTCACTAACAACCCTAGCGTCACCGAACCTTAAGTGTGTAGACCCTGCGGGTTCGGAAACTATGCAGACATGACCGAGACACTCCCAGGTCAATAACCAATAGCGGGATCTGGATACCCATATTGGTTCCCACACGTTCCTCGATGATCTCATCGGATGAACCACGATGTCAAGGATTCATGCAATCCCGTATACAGTTCCCTTTGTCTCGTCGGTATGTTACTTGCCCGAGATTCGATCGTCGGTATCTCTATACCTAGTTCAATCTCGTTACCGGCAAGTCTCTTTACTCGTTCCGTAATACATAATCCCGTGACTAACTACTTAGTCACTTTGAGCTCATTGAGATGACGTATTACCGAGTGGGCCCGGAGATACCTCTCCGTCACACGGAGTGACAAATCCCAGTCTCGATCCATGCCAACTCAACAGACACCTTCGGAGATACCTGTAGAGTACCTTTATAGTCACCCAGTTACGTTGCGACGTTTGGCACACACAAGGCACTCCTACGGTGTCAGTGAGTTACATGATCTCATGGTCATAGGAACTTATACTTGACATGCAGAAAACTATAGCGATAACTGATACGATCAAAAGCTATGTTTAACGTTTGGGTCTCGTCCATCACATCATTCTCCTAATGATGTGATCCCGTTATCAAATGACAACTCATGTCTATGACCTGGAAACCGCGGTCATCTTTGATCAACGAGCTAGTCCTGAAGAGGCTTACTAGGGACACAAAGTTTGTCTATTTATCCACACATGTATTTAAGTTTCCAATCAATACAATTATAGTATGGATAATAAACGATTATCATGAACAAGGAAATATAATAATAACTCTTTTATTATTGCCTCTAGGGCATATTTCCAACATCTGGGTCATCCGTTTCTCAAACACCATGCATTGCGAGAAATTCAACGGAGAAGATCGAGTCTTGTGGGGAAAACTGCACAAACCCTTGCAGAGTGTACAAACTATTCATGAGTAGACGTGTCCCCAGTTATGGACACCTTTGAGTATCTAGAAGTGGATTATTTTGTTGATCTCATCGCTAGATCTAATAAAACTGTTGGGTTATTAATTTTGGTAACTTGCTAATTTGAGATGGAGGAACCATTCTCAATAATGCTTAATTCAACTCAGTAGTAAATAAAATTTATTCCTTTGTTGTAGGGAAAAACTAGCTTTATGCAAAATTAACCTTACAGCCTCCACCAGCCAAGTATGCATGTAGTGATAGATATTGTTCATCATTATTCTATGCTGTGAATTTGCCAATACATTCAATGTACTGGCCTACATGGCTACAATGTCTCATGTTGTAGGAATTTATTCGATGAGTAAGTGATACGTTAGGGTTGCGATGTCTACACTCAACTTTGTCGTTGGTGTTGAAGGCACTCCATGGCCTTGTTGTTACTTCCACTATGTGATTGAGGTAATAGTATTTACCTTACTTTATACATGTGATTTACCTCTATTATAAATCCTCAAGTACTGTGTGTGTCAGCATACCGATCCAGGGATGAAGCTTAAGCACAGAGACTTGACCCA
Source organism: Secale cereale (assembly GCA_902687465.1). Taxonomy (NCBI): domain Eukaryota; kingdom Viridiplantae; phylum Streptophyta; class Magnoliopsida; order Poales; family Poaceae; genus Secale; species Secale cereale. Next base: position 587,589,874 of record LR738715.1, read on the forward strand.
TTCGGGTTGGGTCGCTACAAGATGGTATCAGATCCAGGTTGATTGTAGGACGTGACCCTAGAAACTGGCAAGCCCATAGCAAAGGATTTCTTTAAAACTTTATTTTCAAAAAAGATTCTTTACCTCTCTTCTTTTCTAAGCTTGGTCAAATTTTCCCTTTTACTTTAAATAGTCAGACAATACCCTTTTCCATTTTGACCACTTCGGGGTAAAGAGGATTTCACCATGCATTAGAAGTGTTGAAGCTACAAGAGTGGATACTCCGAAGATTTGAAGAGATGACGACTTTGAAGAGATATTGACCTTTAGAAGACCAAAACCCTATTGCGTACTCACATTAAGATGCGACGATTCTGAGACGGCATTTGTTTGATGTTTTTCCGACGGCCACAAAAGAAAACCCTCTCTTCAAAAACTATTGTTTGTATTGAGTGTATCTCCATCTCCCGAATCTCATCCCAAAACCCTTGGACCCAATAGAGGATGAATGAAGATAGACTTGTATTCTCTTGACCAATGACCCAGCCAGAGGCAGAGATATGGATACGAAACATTGAGGATCACTTCAGGAAAAATTTGATGGCAAGGAAGCATGAGGTTTAATATGCTCTTTAGTACTTTACAAAAAGTGCTGCAACATGGTGGAAAATGCATCAAGTCATACAAGGATGTAATGGAGCAAAAAGTTGGGAGGAATTCAAAAAGACTCTGTTAAGATCCCGTCTCATCCGAAAGCGTGGTGACAACCCAAAGGAGAAACCTTGTGCCTGCAGGATTTGTGGAGAAATAGTACACACCCTGGAGGAGCACAAGGATGAATGCCCTCATTGTGAAGAAAGTCACCCAGCTAAAGAATGCCCAACTAGGTTGATTACTTGTTTCTTGCGTGAAGGTACTACCCACTACCCCGCTCAGTGTCACATTTACCCCATGGTACAACGAACTATCTAGCAGAAGAAAGAAACAAAGAAAGAAGCCCATGTGGAAATTTTAAAGTAATCCGCAATGGAGGAAGGTATTGACGACACAGATGGAGAAAGCCTAAACAGATTTTACTCCCATGCTTGCTATTCATGTGGAGAAGGACAGTTTTCACAGTATTGCATGAAGGAAAGCCAAGAGTATCGGGGAGACTTCCCGACAAAAGAGGTGGAGTTTGATCCACAAGAGATAGAAGAATTAATAGGAACGAAGAAGTCGAGGAAGAGAAAGAGCATGTGTCCCCAGAACAACCCCATTTCTGTGGAAAAGGACCCGAGTCACATCACATGCTACAGGTGCAAAGGTTTAGGTCATTACGCTAGCAACTCCCCAACAAGAAAGCCCAGAACCCAGTAAACCAAGATAGTCACCATGAACTCCCTAGATTTGTCTGATGTCATTTATTTTCGCTGCAACGAAGTGAGGCATTTTGCCGGAGAAGGTTCAAACCCGAGGAAAGATTGAGCAGAGTAGTTGAGATCTTGATATTGGAATAAATCATGTAACTAAAGGTGGAATACACTTTTATTACAATGTTGAGTTGAGTTATGGAAAGGACGTTGTAATAGTTCATGAAGCAATAGAAGTTGATATGATTGGAAATCTCATATGAAATGTTCTGAGTTGTTGGATGATTGTGAGTGCCTCTCTTGCTATCTCACCCAGACTACAACCTAGAACCCATGGACAAGCTGACCCCAAACCTTTCTTGGACAAACAACCACATTTTATCCAAGTATATACATACATTGTCCTGAGTACCCCTTGTATCTTATACCTACATATGACAACCCTTTACGAGTCTTTTCTCAAGGGCCCGGAAACGATCATGACCCTGACTAGCGATCAGGACTACCCAAAGATCCTGAAGGACATGATGAAACATATTCACCTTAAAGGAGATGCAGTCTACAAGGGTTATTCCTTCATGGAGAATGGAGTTGAACTTTGGTACGTGGAGGTACACCTCCACCGTGTGAAAGGAGTTTGCCCAAAAACTATGGGTCAATACTTCTTCATCTCCCGACTACCACGAACAACATTCTTTGACACTGTTCGTGAAGCCGCTATGGAGGCCATACGTCAGATTGGAGAAATGCTTGAAGCAAGATTTCGTCACACTCAGGAATGCCTAAGTGGGGTGCATGCAAATGTGATAGAGATGAAGCACATGGCCACTATGATGAAGCAAAAGATCGATGAATTCAAGAATCACATTGCACAATTCCAGTGGGATTGAAGCATCCTCGGCAAGGACAAATGAATAAAGATGGAAGGAATGTTTGACCATACCCAACTATGTGGATTGCAACATTGGTAGTGAAGCACCTCTGAAATTTAAGTGTTGAATAGTGGTTCAGGATGAAATAAAAGATTTGATATGAGGAGAATATGAATTACGGTTGAACCAGTGCATTTTTTGGGGGCGATACTTTTCTGTGTGAACTCTGGACCAATGGAAAGGAAAATGTTGCTCCAAAGAGTGGAGTTTGCACAAAATAATTTGGAGTTTATTCCTGATATGATGCTTACCCCAAGGGTATGAAGGAAATAAGTACAATTGGATTTAAAGAAGGTGTAATGCTAGAGTGAGGAGCAATAGTGACTCTAAGGATGAATTAAGGATATACAAGTTTTGAAGTGGACTCCTAAGCCGAGGACCTAAGGAGGCTCCGTAATCACAAGGGAACCACGAGACTTGTTAGAAGTATTATGTTTCTGCTGTAATGAAGCAGGGCACTATGCCAGAGATTCTCCCGAGAAGAAGGTGACTTATTCTAAGTAGTTGAGTGGAAGCATGAATGGAAATGCAGTAGATTGTAATAAGTTGAGAATCAATAAAGTTAGCATCGTTGGTATTGATTTGGATTTTATGAGTTGTTACTATATAGGTGATGAGTGAAATCATGATGCATGGAATAAGAATTTGAAGAAACTAGTGTTTTCATTTTAAGGGTGGTAGAATCCAACACCATTACCGGAATACAAGAGCTTGTTACGTCAGACTTTGGAATGGACCACTCAATGACGAGTCTGAGTAATTACATCGTAATTTGTACCAATAGAATGAAGGCATACATTACAATTGGACGGAATTACGAATGCTAGAAAGCTGGATGTTGGAAAATTGATCAGTTGCAACCCGATGATGAGACGAAGTGTTACTAGTGAGGAGATGAGCCATAAACCACAGGCCCCAGGACCTGTCAAGAAGCAAGCACACTCTTGCTGAAGGAAAATCCCTAGTAGAAGATACGACTTTGTTATAGGTGTTTACACAAAACCCAAGGGTTGTGAAGAAATGATAGATGGTTGTTTGGCTTGCAGAACCAATGGATTTATCCGAACTTAGTTCATTGACAAGAGAAATTATGCAATGCCTATGAGAATGACCGAGTGTTAGAATGCGAGATTCACTAAACTATATACAAGCTAATGATTTGTTTGCGGAATGGATTGATCACCATACCGACTTACTCTTATTATTCGCCTTTGTTATACGGGATGGTAAATCTGAGTGACTTACCCATACTAGAGAGATGACGATATCAAAACCTTGTTTAAACCTTAGAATGGTATGACATTTTGTCCTTGTACAAGGCAGCTGTTGCCAACCGTAGGTCATTCGGTGAGAATGAAACCCAGACCCATTTTTTGCAGGAACCCAGTTAATTTGTTTGATGACCCCATGAGATATCAATATTTGATTAATATTGGCACTAGACCAGTGAGCTAAGAAGAATGATACGTCAATTTTGCATCATGCTTATATGTTGATATTTATCGCATTATGGGCTGTTATTACTTGTTTTGTCACAATACTTATGCCTTTTCTCTCTTATTTTACAAGGTTTACATGAAGAGGGAGAATGCTGGCAGCTGGAATTTTGGGCTGGAAAAGGAGCAAACTCTAGAAACCTTTTCTGCACAACTCAAAAAGCCCCAAAACTCCACAGAACTCTGTTTCAGAAAATATAAAAAATGTCTAGCGAAAGAAGTTCACAGGGGGGCCACCGGCTGTCCACGAGGGAGGGGGGCGCGCCGCCCTGCCTCGTGGGCCCACCGACGGTCCCCGATGCCCATCTTCTCATATATGAGGTGTTTTTACCTGGAAAAAATCATAAGGAGGCTTTCGGGACCAGACGCCGCCGTCTCGAGGCGGAACCGAGGCGGAAACCAATCTAGGGCTCCAGCAGAGCTGTTCTGCCGGGGATACTTCCCTCCAGGAGGGGGAAACCGACACCGCTGTCATCACCAACAACTCTCCTATCTTGGGGAGGGCTATCTTCATTAACATCTTCACCAGCACCATCTCCTCTCAAACCCTAGTTCGTCTTTTGTATCCAGTCTTTGTACCCAAACCTCATATTGGTACCTATGGGTTGCCAGTAGTGTTGATTACTCCTTGTAGTTGATGCTAGTTGGTTTATTTGGTGGAAGATCATATGTTCAGATCCATTATGCATATTAATACCCCTCTAATCATGAACAATATTATGTCTTGTGAGTAGTTACTTTTGTTCCTGAGGGCATGGGATAAGTCTTGCTATTAGTAGTCATGTGAATTCGGTCTCGTTCGATATTTTGATGAGATGTATGTTGTGTCTCCTCTAGTGGTGTCATGTGAACGTCGACTACATGACACTTCACCATTACTTGGGCCTAGAGGAAGGCATTGGGAAGTAATAAGTAGATGATGGGTTGCTAGAGTGACAGAAGCTTAAACCCTAGTTTATGCGTTGCTTCGTAAGGGGCTGATTTGGATCCATATGTTTCATGCAATGGTTAGGTTTACCTTAATACTTCTTTTGTAGTTGCGGATGCTTGCATTAGAGGTTAATAATAAGTGGGGGGCTTGTCCAAGTAAGGACAACACCCAAGCACCGGTCCTCCTACAAACCAAATTATCAAAGTACCGAACACGAATCAGACGATCGTGATGAAAACCAGCTTGATGATAATTCCCATGTGTCCTCGGGAGCGCTTTCCTTTATATAAGAGTCTGTCCAAGCTTTTCCTTTGCTACAAAAAGGATTGGGCCACATTGTTGCACCTTATTTACTTTTACCTTTTGTCACTTGCTACCAATTACCTTATCACAAAACTATCTGTTACCTAAAATTTCAATGCTTGCAGAAAATACCTTACTGAAAACTGCATATCATTTCCTTCTGATCCTCGTTGGGTTCGACACTCTTACTTATCGAAAGGACTACGATAGATCCCCTACACTTGTGGGTCATCAAGACTCTTTTCTGGCGCCGTTGCCGGGGAGTGAAGTGCCTTTGGTAAGGAAAAATTTATATAGTGTGCTAAAATTTATTGTCACTTGTTACTATGGCTCATAATCCTTTGAGGGGCTTGTTCAGGGTTTCTTCACCCTGACCAGAAGAGCAAAGACTTGCTCCTCAACCTACTGCACCTACTGAAAATGTTTGCTTTGAGATTCCTTCGGGTATGATAGAGAAACTGCTTGAAAATCCTTTTACAGGAGACGGAACACTAAATCCCGACTTACACCTAATCTATGTGGATGAAGTTTGTGGATTATTTAAGCTTGCAGGTATTCCCGAAGATGTCATCAAGAAGAAGGTCTTCCCTTTGCACCAGGTTCATCGCGATCGTAATTATATTTATAATTTCTGGCCTCGCGAAGAAGAAAGCATCGCTCAAGCTTGCAGGTGGCTTAAGTCAATGTTATATTTGTGCCCCAATCATGAGTTCAGAAAAATGATCATTCAAAATTTTTATGCTCAGCTTTCTCTCAATAATCGCTCCATGCTCGATAATTCTTGTTCTGGCTCTTTTATGATGAAGACTGTTGAATTCAAATGGGATTTATTGGAAAGAATTAAACGCAACTATGAAGATTGGGATCTCGACGAAGGTAAGGAGTCAGGTATGACCCCTAAGTTTGATTGTGTTAAAGCTTTTATGGATATCGATGTTTTCCGTGAGTTTAGCACTAAATATGGACTTGACTCTAAGATAGTAGCTTCTTTTTGTGAATCATTTGCTACTCATGCTGATCTCCCGAAGGAGAAGTGGTTTAACTCACATCCCCCTATTGAAGTAAAAGTAGTTGAACCTGTTAAAGTTGAAGAAAAGACTATTACCTATAGTGTTGATCCTATTATTTCTACTGCTGATATTGAGAAACCACCATTCCCTGTTAGGATAAAGGATCATGCTCAAGCTTCAACTATAGTTCGTAAGAGTAATGCCAGAACACCTACACCTTCTGAGCAAATTAAAGTAGAACCTAGTGTTGCTATGGTTAAATATCTCTTGGTAGAAGATTTAGATGGACATGTTATTTACCTCCAAGAAGAGTCTGCTAGAATAGCCAAACCCTATGCTAGGAATAAACATAGACCTGTTGTAGGCTTGCCTGTTATCTCTGTTAAGATAGGAGATCATTGCTATCATGGTTTATGTGACGTAGGTGCCAGTGCGAGTATTATCCCTCTTACCATATATCGAGAAATTATGTGTGATATTGCACCTGTTGAGTTAGAAGGGATTGATGTTACTATTAAGCTTGCTAATAGAGACACTATTTCACTAGTTGGGATTGTTAGAGATGTTGAGGTCTTGCGTGGGAAGGTTAAATACCCTGCTGATTTTCTTATTCTTAATTCGACACAAGATTAATTTTGCCCCATTATATTTGGTAGACCCTTCTTGAATACTGTTAATGCCAAAATAGACTGCATGAAAGATATTGTTACTGTTGGATTAGGGGATATGTCTCATGTTTGTAACTTTGCTAAATTTCGTAGACAACCCCTTGATACAGAGTTACCTAGTAAGGATGAAATTATTGGTCTTGCTTCTATTGTTGTGCCACCTAATGATCCCTTAGAACAATACTTGCTAGACCATGAAAATGATATGCATATGAACGAGAGAAGGGAAATAGATGAAATATTCTTTAAACAGGGACCCCTACTGAAAAAACAACTTGCCTGTTGAAATCCTAGGGGATCCCCCTCCACCCAAGGGTGATCCCGTGTTTGAACTTAAACCTTTACCTGATAATCTTAAGTATGTTTATCTTGATGAAAACAAGATATATCCTATTATTATTAGTGCTAACCTTTTAGAGCAGGAAGAAGAAAAACTATTGAAAACTCTGAAGAAGCACCGTGCTGCTATTGGATATACTCTGGATGATCTTAAGGGCATTAGTCTCACTATATGCCAACACAAGATAAAATTGGAAGAAAATGCTAAATCAGTTATTGATCATTAGCGACAGTTAAATCCTAAGATGAAAGAAGTGGTAAGGAAGGATATACTAAAACTTCTAGAGGCAGGTATTATCTATACAGTTGCTGATAGCCAGTGGGTAAGTCATGTCCATTGTGTCCCTAAGAAGGGAGGTATGACTGTCGTTCCTAATGATAAAGATGAATTGATCCCACAAAGAATAGTTACAGGTTATAGGATGGTAATTGGTTTTCGTAAGTTAAATAAAGCTACTAAGAAAGATCATTACCCCTTGCCATTTATTGATCAAATGCTAGAAAGGTTATCCAAGCATACTCATTTCTGCTTTCTAGATGGTTATTCTGGTTTCTCTCAAATACTTGTGTCAAAAGGGGATCAAGAAAAGACCACTTTTACTTGTCCTTTCAATACCTTTTCTTATAGACGTATGCCTTTTGGTTTATGTAATGCACCTGCTACCTTTCAAAGATGCATGATGGCTATATTCTCTGATTTTTGTGAAAAGATTGTTGAGGTTTTCATGGATGATTTCTCCGTTTATGGAACTTCTTTTGATGATTGCTTAAGCAACCTTGATCGAGTTTTGCAGAGATGTGAAGACACTAATCTTGTTTTGAATTGGAAGAAGTGCCACTTTATGGTTAATGAAGGCATTGTCTTGGGACATAAAATTTCTGAAAGAGGTATTGAAGTTGACAAGGCTAAAGTTGATGCTGTTGAGAAGATGCAATGCCCTAAGGACATCAAAGGTATACGAAGTTTCCTTCGTCATGCCGGGTTTTATAGGAGGTTCATTAAGGACTTCTCCAAAATCTCCAGGCCTCTGACTAATCTCTTACAAAAAGATATTCCTTTCGTCTTTGATGATGATTGTCTAGAAGCATTTGAAATACTTAAGAAAACATTGATCTCTGCACCTATTGTCCAGCCTCCTGAATGGAATTTACCCTTTGAGATTATGTGAGATGCTAGTGATTATGCTGTAGGTGCTATCTTAGGGCAAAGAGTTGATAAGAAATTGAATGTTATCCAGTGTGCTAGTAAAACTCTAGATAGTGCCCAGACAAACTATGCTACTACCGAGAAAGAATTTTTAGCAGTTGTATTTGCTTGTGATAAGTTTAGACCCTATATTGTTGATTCTAAAGTAACTATTCACACTGATCATGCTGCTATCAAATACCTTATGGAAAAGAAAGATGCTAAACCTAGACTTATTAGATGGGTTCTCTTGCTGCAAGAATTTGACTTGCATATCATTGATAGAAAGGGAGCTGAGAACCCCGTTGCAGATAATTTGTCTAGGTTAGAGAATATACTTGATGACCCACAACCTATTGATGACAGCTTTCCTGATGAACAATTGGCTGTCATAAATACTACTCGCACTACTCCATGGTATGCTGATTATGCTAATTACATTGTTGCTAAGTTTATACCTGCTAGCTTCACATACCAGCAAAAGAAAAAGTTCTTCTATGATTTGAGACATTACTTCTAGGATGACCCACATCTTTATAAAGAAGGAGTAGATGGTATTATTAGACGTTGTGTACCTGAGCATGAACAGCAACAGATCCTATGCAAGTGCCACTCCGAAGCTTATGGAGGACACCATGCGGGAGATAGAACTGCACACAAGGTATTGCAATCCGGTTTTTACTGGCCTACTCTCTTCAAGGATGCCCATAAGTTTGTCTTATCTTGTGATGAATGTCAAAGAATTGGTAATATTAGTAGAAGTTAAGAAATGCCTATGAATTATTCACTTTTTATTGAACCATTTGATGTTTGGGGCTTTGATTATATGGGACTGTTTCCTGCCTCTAATGGGTACACACATATTCTAGTTGTTCTTGATTACGTTACTAAGTGGGTAGAAGATATTCCAACTAGTAGTGCTTATCATAACACCTCTATTAAGATGCTTAAAGAAGTTATTTTTCCGAGGTTTGGAGTCCCTAGATATCTAATGACTGATGGTGGTTCACACTTTATTCATGGTGCTTTCCGTAAGATGCTTGCAAAATGTGATGTGAACCATAGAATTGCATCCCCTTATCACCCACAGACTAGCGGTCAAGTAGAACTAAGTAATAGAGAGTTGAAACTAATCTTACAAAAGACAGTTAATAGGTCTAGAGAGAATTGGTCCAAGAAACTTGATGATGCATTATGGGCCTATAGAACTGCATACAAAAATCCTATGGGTATGTCCCCATATAAGATGGTTTATGGAAAATCTTGTCACTTAACTCTTGAGCTAGAACATGAGGCATATTGGGGTATTAAAGAGCTCAATAATGATTTCAAACTTGCCGATGAAAAGAGGTTATTTGACATTAGCTGTCTCGATGAATGGAGAACCCATGCTTACGAGAATGCCAAGCTGTTTAAAGAAAAAGTTAAAAGATGGCATGACAAACGGATACAAAAGCGTGAGTTTAACGTAGGTGATTATGTCTTGCTATTCAACTCTCGTTTAAGATTTTTTGCAGGAAAACTTCTCTCCAAGTGGGAAGGACCTTATGTGATTGTCGAGGTCTATCGTTCCGGTGCCATAAAAATTAACAACTTCGAATGCACAAATCCGAAGGTGGTGAACGGTCAAAGAATCAAACATTATATCTCAGGTAATCCTATAAATGTTGAAACCAATGTTATTGAAACTGTAACCCCGGAGGAATAGATAAGGGACACTTTCCAGAACGATTCAGCCTCCAATAAGGAAGAGGTATGTGATACGGTAAGTAAACCAACTCCAAAACAGTTCTTAAGGCAGTTTTTCTCCGTTTTGGAATATTTAGAAAAATAGAAAAATAAGTGGCAGTCCGGAAGAGACATGAGCCGTCCACGAGGCCCCTTCCCTAGGCGCGCCCCCTGCCTCATGGGCAGCTCGTTGCCACCCGGACTCCATTTTCTTGTGGGTTACTCCTTTTGGTCGGTAAAAATTCATTATATATACCCCCGAAGGTTTTGACCTCTGTATCACGCAAAAATCCTCTGTTCTTGTTTTGAGCTATTTTTTGCTAGGGTTTGCGAAGCCAGGCACCATGTCGTCTCCCTCCTCCAACAATGAAGGCAACGATGCTTGGCTAATGAAGATAAATCTGAAGAGGGAAGGACCCGAGGAGACCCACAAGGAGAAGAAGATCAAGAAGTAGGTGGAAGATCCGGCTCCGGCATCGGGAGAAGAAGACACCCCTCAATTTCTTCCCAATCTCTTTACCTCAACTAAGATTGAAGCTTTCAGGATGATTGAGTTATCTCAAATTCGAAACAAGCATCTCACAAGTGAAAATATTTTGTTGAAGGATTACATTGCTACACTCAAAGGTATTATCCGCAAGCTGGAGGATCTCCTACGCTCGATATATGATGATCCGGCGTCACTACTTTCAACTCCATCATCACCACCTCCGAAGAAGGAGACATAATCATATGGGTATGGGCACTCCCCTTGGCAACTGCCAAGCTTGGGGGAGTGACCCCGGTATCGTATCACCATCACTCCTATCTTTATCGTTTTTCTCAGTTCAATCCTTTTGGTAGTATCTTGATATACTAGAAAAAAGTTAGCATGATTTAGTTATGAGCTTTTGCTTTATGATCTCTATCCTTTGTAATCAAGTCCGTGAGCTATATAATAAAGATTAGTGTTGAGTCAAGGGCTTGATTTCCTCACTTTGGTCATGATAAAAAGAAAGAAATCATAAAGAGTATCGAAGAGATCATATTGATCTTATGGGAAGTAATGACTTCACATATAAGAGTATGATAAATAAAAGTTGTTGGGAGTTGACAAACATAGTTTTGGTCATCATTGTAATTAATAGGAAGTAATAAAAGAAGAGAGGCTTCACATACATATATACTATCTTGGACATCTTTTATGATTGTGAATACTCATTAAAATATGACATGCTAAAGAGTTGATGTTGGACAAGGAAGACAAGATAATGGGTTATGTCTTCTTATATCCAAAATAAAGTATATTGTCATGGATCATCCAACATGTTGAGCTTGGATTTCCCCCTCATGCTAGCAAAAACTCCTCGCACTAAGTAGGGATGCTACTTGTGCTTCCATACATCCTTAAACCCAGTGTTGCCATGAGAGTCCACCATGCCTACCTATGGATTGAGAAAGATCCTTCCAAGTAAGCTGTCATGTTGCAAACTCGCTAAAATATGTATGATTTATTAGTGTGGAGGAAATTAGCTTTATACGACCTTGTGATATGGAAGTAATAAAAGCGACAGAGTGCATAATACAGGTCCTTATCACAAGTGGCAATATAAAGTGACGTTCTTCTATGCTAAGACTTTGTGCATCCAACCATAAAAATAAATGACAACCTCTGCTTCCCTCTGCGAAGGGCCTATCTATTATTCTTGCCTTATAAGAGTCGAGGTGAAATTCACCTTTCCTTTTTACATTTTATCCTTTGGCAAGCACATTGTGTAGGAAAGATCCTGACATATATACCCACTTGGATGTAAGTTTCCATGATCTATTACTGTTGACATTACCCTTGAGGTAAAAGGTTGGGAGGCAACACCATAAGCCCCTATCTTTCTCTGTGTCCGATTAAAACTCCATAAACATAAGTATTGCGTGAGTGTAGGCAATTGTGAAAGACTATATGATAGTTGAGTATGTAGGCTTGCTGAAAAGCTCTTATATTGACTCTTTCTGATGTTACGATAAACTGCAATTGCTTCAATGACCGAGATCAAAGTTTGTTAGTTTCCAATGAAGTTTATGATTCATGCTTGATATTGTGGATGAATTGTTACTTTAACATAAGAATCATATGACTATATATGTATATATGTTGCTGTTATGATAATAATCATGATGCCCTCATGTCCGTATTTTGGTTTTATCGACACCTCTATCTCTGAACATGTGGACATATTATTAGATATCGGCTTTCGCTTGAGGACAAGCGAGGTCTAAGCTTGGGGGAGTTGATACGTCCATTTTGCATCATGCTTATATGTTGATATTTATTGCATTATGGGATATTATTACTTGTTTTGTCACAATACTTATGCCTTTTCTCTCTTATTTTACAAGGTTTACATGAAGAGGGAGAATACCGACAGCTGGAATTCTGGGCTGGAAAAGGAGCAAACACTGGAAACCTATTCTGCACAACTCCAAAAGCCCCGAAACTCCACAGAACTACGTTTCAGAAAATATGAAAGATATCTGGCGAAAGAAGTTCACGAGGGGGCCACCGGCTGTCCACGAGGGTGGGGGCGCGCCCCCCTCTCTAGGTGCGCCCCCTGCCTCGTGGGCCCACCGACGGTCCCCCAATGCCCATCTTCTCCTATATGAGGAATTTTGACCTGGAAAAAATCATAAGGATGCTTTCGGGACCAGACGCCGTCGTCTCGAGGCGGAACAGAGGCAGAAACCAATCTAGGGCTCCGACAGAGCTGTTCTGCCGGGGATACTTCCCTCCGGGAGGGGGAAATCATCACCGCCGTCATCACCAACAACTCTCCCATCTTGGGGAGGGCTATCTTCATCAACATCTTCACCAGCCCCATCTCCTCTCAAACCCTAGTTCATCTCTTGTATCCAATCTTTGTACCCAAACCTTAGATTGGTACCTGTCGGTTGCCAGTAGTGTTGATTACTCCTTCTAGTTGATGCTAGTTGGTTTATTTTGTGGAAGATCATATGTTCAGATCCATTATGCATATTAATACCCCTCTAATCATGAACAATATTATGTCTTATGAGTAGTTACTTTTGTTCCTGAGGACATGGTTGAAGTCTTGCTATTTGTAGTCATGTGAATTTGGTCTTCGTTCGATATTTTGATGAGATGTATGTTGTCTCTCCTCTAGTGGTGTCATGCGAACGTCGACTACATGACACTTCACCATTATTTGGGCCTAGAGGAAGGCATTGGGAAGTAATAAGTAGATGATGGCTTGCTAGAGTGACAGAAGCTTAAACCCTAGTTTATGCGTTGCTTCGTAAGGGGCTGATTTGGATCCATATGATTCATGCTATGGTTAGGTTTACCTTAATACTTCTTTTGTAGTTGCGGATGCTTGCATTAGAGGTTAATCATAAGTGGGAGGCTTGTCCAAGTAAGGATAGCACCCAAGCACTGGTCCACCCACATACCAAATTATCAAAGTACCGAATGCGAATGAGACGATCGTGATGAAAACTAGCTTGACGATAATTCCCATGTGTCCTCGGGAGCGCTTTCCTTTATATAAGAGTTTGTCCAGGCTTGTCCTTTCCTACAAAAAGGATTGGGCCACCTTTCTGCACCTTATTTACTTTTACCTTTTGTCACTTGCTACCAATTACCTTATCACAAAACTATCTGTTACCTATAATTTCAGTGCTTGCAGAAAATACCTTACTGAAAACTGCCTATCATTTCCTTCTACTCCTCGTTGGGTTCGACACTCTTACTTATCGAAAGGTCTATGATAGATCCCCTACATTTGTGGGTCATCAAAGAACTAGTCTCAGAAGAACCTTACCAAGATGAAAGGACACAAGAATTGAGAAAAAGGTTATGCCACTACCGGAAGAGCCCAGAGAAGGAATTATTGTAAAGATTTGAGAAGACCGACCCTGTCAACGATAAGGATAGAGCATATGAGTTTGGATGGAACCGTAACCTTGCTTCTAAGTGTGGTAGAACACTAGACCATTCTGATAAAGGGATTTGCTAGAAGACCCCAAACCCTAACCTACTTCTTGCTAGCCTCTCCGAATCTCGAGGACGAGATTCATTTTAAGTGTGGTAGATTTGTAACATCCCAAAAAATCTAAATTTTGGAATGTTATATTAAATAGATAGTTGATTGCTTGTGTGAAGTGTTATGTGAAATTGAGTGAAATTTGAAACTTTTGAAAGTTAAATGAGAGGGAATGAAATGACTTTCCCAAACTTTCACTTTGCATTTATGTTCCCCATGAATTAAAATTTATTTCATCACAAAACCCTGGAGTGAAGATGATATGACTTCTTCCATTTAATTAAGTGAAAAGGGGTTTTGAAAATATTTGAATTCCATTCTCGAAATATTTCAAAATTCAGAAAGTTTATGCTACTCAATGATTTTTCCCGAGAGAAGATAAAATGACTTATTCAAATTATGAGAAATATGAGTTGGATGTTCTTTTGAAATATTTTGAAACTCATTTTGAAATTTGAGGTATTTGGTTTTTATTCAAATTATTTTTCTCCGAAAATAAAATATATGGAAAAAGGGTAAAATGATTTCCTACAATAGAAAATTAGAGAAAATGAATTTAAAGTAATTTTGGTATTTTAAAATATTTTTATTTGTTTTTTAAATAAACTAGAAGCACTGTTTGATTTATTTAAATTTTTGCGGATTTTATTTGACTCCAGAAAAAATGTCCATGTTGTAGGAAATCTTTTTCTGAAAATTTTGATATATAATATGTCTATATTATTTTTTGGCGGTTTTTCTTTTTAACTTTTGTTTGTTAAAAAAAACTTCTGCCGAACTGGGCCGACCCGGCTCCAACTGAGCCGAGCCAGCCCAGCCCAGCGTCGCGTCGCCCCCGACCACGCATCGGTCTGCGCCTCCCTCACGCTGCCGCCAGCCGCCGCCGTGGCCGAGCCGGCCACCTCGCCGTGGCCACCCTGGACTCCCCCCTTTGCCCTCTCCTCCAAGTTGCTGTCGCCGCCCTCCCCTCCATAAATACCGCCGCCGCTGCCCCGTTTCTCTCCTCTCTCGCCTTGCATCGCCGCCGCCGCGCTGCATGCCACCGCCCGCAGCCGCGCCCCAACCCGCATGCATGCCACCGCACCCGTAGCCGCGCCTCACCCGCGCGCGCCGCCACCGCGTGCCGCCCGCGCCACCGGAGCCAATACAGCCGCCAGAGCCAACTGCTCGCTGGAGCTCCGCCGCTCCGGATCCGCTCCGGTTCGCCTGACCCGATCCGCTGCAGAAAAACCGTCGATTTTAGTCGAAACCGTCGAACCAGTATAAAACCGCCGCCCGACCCGGTTTAGTTTCAGTTTTTTCCTTTTAGGCGGTTTTTTAGGGTTAATTTACTCTGCGGACGTTTTTTGTTTAGGTAGTTTTAGTGAACGATTTCGTTCGTTAGACTTCTGTAGCAGACGTTCGTCCGATAGTTTTTCTTTTTCTTTTATTTCGGCTAGGGACCTAGATGCAATTAGTTTATTTACAATTTAGCCCCTGATCTTCAAACTAGCACAACTTTCAAACCGTTTATCCAAATCCAACGAAACCAACACCCACTTCTTCGTTATAATCTCATCTATCCAGAAAAAACCACTAAAAATATTTTTGAAAGTTTTAAATTTGAATTCAAATGGATTTGAATTTAAACTTGTTTTTATCATAACTTGAGTTTTATTACTCCGTTTGAGTTGATTATTTTTGCAAATCGAAGCACTTGACCTAAAATTTATGATAAGGCCAAATTCACTTCATTTTGGTACTGTTAGTAATTGTTTTCTGTTGCAAGAGTCGTTTGCTTGTTTTCAAAGTTTTCCGAGTTTTGTTTTTCGATTCTTTTTCATGGTTGCTTATGTGTGGATATAATTGCTTGCTTACGATAGATTAATCAGAGTGTAACGAGTAGATCTAACACGAGTTATGAGTGTGGAGAATCTGCATCAATAGTACAAGGCAAGTTCACACTTTGATCATACTTTCCAATACCCAGTTTTTATTGCTTTAGTTCTATCCTCAAAGATTGCATAGTAGGGTTTGAAAACATGTAGTGATGCTATGTAGTTCATGAAGTAGGAAACGAATGACTTGAGATCAACCCCGGGAATATACGCTTTGTTACTTATGGATTAGCCATGCGTAGACGTGGATTGGTATGTGAGATTCATGAAAGATGCAAGAGAGATATTTAACTAAGGGAAACTTTAAGGTGGCAAATTTATACCCGTGTGATCACCCTATTGGGATGCCACCCAGGCTCAAAGGGATCGTATGATATTTCATGCCTAGAAACTTCCATGTGCAGCCACATTCCATTATGGGCTCTGGCATAGTTGAGTATGGCATGTGAGCTCTTTAAGTGGTGGACTAGCAGATGTAGGGGAAAGTTGGTATACCGGTCCATCCGGGGTAAAGAGTAAATGCTTCTGAAAGACTGTGTCTCGGTCATCCGTTTCTCAAACAACATGAAGTGCGAGAAATTCAATGGAGAAGATCGAGTCTTGTGGGGAAGAGTGCACAAACCTCTACAGAGTGTCAAAACTATTCATGAGTAGACGTGTCCCCGGTTATGGACATCTTTGAGTATCTAGAAGTGGATTATTTTGTTGATCTCATCACTAGATCTAATAAAATTGTTGAGTTATTAATTTTGGTAACTTGGGGATTTGAGATGGAGGAACAATTCTCAATAATGCTTAATTCAACTGAGTAGTAAATAAAATTTATTCCTTTGTTGTAGGGAAAAACTAGCTTTATGCAAAATTAACCTTACAGCCTCCACCAGCCAAATATGCATGTAGTGATAGATATTGTTCATCATTATTCTTTGGTGTGAATTTGCCAGTACATTCAATGTACTAACCTACATGGCTGCAACGTCTCATGTTGCAGGAATTTATTCGATGAGTAAGTGATACGTTAGGGTTGCAATGTCTACACTCAACTTTGCCGTTGGTGTTGAAGGCACTCCACAACCTTGTTGTTACTTCCGCTATGTGATTGAGGTAATAGTGTTTACGTTATTTTATACAGGTGATTTACCTCTGTTATAAATCCTCAAGTACTGTGTGTGTTAGCATACCGATCCAGGGATGACACTTAAGCACAGAGACTTGGCCCATTCGGCTCGGGTCACTACACTAGTACTCGTAGTAGTGCCTGGGTATTTCATACCGGTTCGGTTACTAAGATTAGTAACTCGAAAAAGGAGTTGTAGAATAAACTAAGACTAGTTAAGGGTGCGGTGACGATGTGTGTTGGAAGTGGTTCCAAGATTGATATGATCGTCGTCGCACACTTCCTATACTTTCGAGATTAGTGTTGAACCTAAACAAATGTTATTTGGTGTTTGCATTGAGCATGAACAAGATTGGATCATGTTTATTGCAATATAGTTATTCATTTAAGTCGGAGAATAATTGTTGTTCTGTTTACACGAATAAAACTTTCTATGGTCATACACCCAATGTAAATGGTTTATTGAAACTTGATCATGTTAATACACATATTCATAATATTGATGCCAAAAGATGCAAAGTTGAGAATGATAGTGCAACATACTTGTGGCACTGCCGTTTAGGTCATATTGGTGCAAAGCGCATGAAGAAACTCCATGCCGATGGACTTTTGGAAATCATCTTATTATGAATCATTTGATACTTGTGAACCATGCCTCATGGGCAAGATGACTAAAACTATGTTCTCCGGAACAATGGGGCGAGCTAATGACTAATAGAAAATAATACATACCCATGTATACGGTCCAGTGTGTGTTGAAGCATGCGGCGGGTATCGTTATTTTCTTACCTTCACAAATGATTTAAGTAGGTATGGAGATATCTACTTGATGTAACACAAGTCTGAAACAATTGAGAAGTTCAAAGAATTTTAGAGTGAAGTAGAGAGTTATCGTAACAAGAAAATAAAGTTTCTACGATCTGATCGCGGAGGCGAATATTTGAGTTACGAGTTTGTCCTTCATTTAAATCAATGTGGAATAGTTTCACAACTCACGCCACCTGGAACACAACAGCGCAATGGTGTGTCCGAATGTCGTAACCGTACTCTATTGGATATGGTGCGTTCTATGATGTCTCTTACAGATTTTCCTTTATCATTTTAGGGTTATGCATTAGAGACAGCTACATTCACATTAAATAGGGCACCATCTAAATCTGATGAGACGACACCGTATGTGTTGTGGTTTGGCAAGAAA
The DNA here is from genome assembly GCA_902687465.1 of Secale cereale. Lineage (NCBI taxonomy): Eukaryota > Viridiplantae > Streptophyta > Magnoliopsida > Poales > Poaceae > Secale > Secale cereale. The sequence continues at coordinate 587,608,024 of LR738715.1, forward strand.
CCAAAGCTGACGTTTCTTAAAGTTTGGGTTTGCGACACTTATGTCAAAAGGCTTCAGCCTCATAAGCTCGATCCCAAATCGGAGAAGTGTGTCTTCATAGGATACCCAAAAAGAAACTATTGGGTACACCTTCTACCACAAATCCGAAGGCAAGATCTTTGTTGCTAAAAATGGGTCCTTTCTAGAGAAGGAGTTTCTCTCAAAAGAAGTGAGTGAGAGGAAAGTAGAAATTGATGAGGTAATTGTACCTTCTCTAGAATTGGAAAGTAGCTCACCAGAGAAAATCATTCCCGTGATGCCTACACCAACTAGAGAAGAAGCTAATGACACTAGTGTAGAACCGGGCTATAGCACCAGCTCGTAAGGCCCTTTAGGGCCGGTTCTGCAACCGGCACTAAAGGGAGGGGACTAAAGGTCCCCCCCCCTTTAGTACCAGTTCAGCACGAAAAGCCACTAAAGGCCCACCACCTGGCACCAGCCAACGCCGGGGGCGGGGAAACCTTTAGTACCGGTTGGTATAACGCCAACCGGTACTAAAAGGTTTAGGGGTTTTGGGTTTATGATTTCTTTTTCCTTTAATTTTGTGTTTTCCGTTTAATTCTTATTCATTTGCTGGTATTTTACGATACTACATATTGTACACGTTATGCATATATATAAATAGAATTTCTCGTAGAACCAATCATATATATATATACATCCTCGAATGTCTCGCACACCATTCACACATACACATGTATATATACAATTTCTCCTACATGGAGGCATTACTGTGGTAGCTGGTAACGGTATTCTCCTTTGCGATTTATGACCTGGTCGAGCAAAAATCCCGCTATTTCCTCTTGAATTTCTCATACATGATTCTCCGGTAGGAGCTTATCCCACACCTCTTTGAACTTTAAAGAAGGAGATCAATATGCATGTATTAGTTGTGTGATTAGATGTCGATAATGATGTAAAAATTTTGAATAGTGTTCTGGCAAACGTACCCATAGCTCTCTAGCAGTCAGTGTCCTTTTTTACGCCATCATGCGAATGTTCTGGCAAACGTAGTATGCACATAAATTAGTCTCCGACGCCTGCTTCATGGACTTTACGAGAATTGAATACAATCCGATAATAATTAATCAAGCATGATAATTAATGGTATTGAAACTAGAATTAAAGAGATGGTAGCTACCTACTACTACTTATTTAATTACCTTGGGTCGATACCAATACAGATTTTGTTTCCATTCGCCTGGAACCTCTTTGATGTACTTTTTCCAAGCCGTGCCCGCCGGCAAAGAAAATGAATAAAGAGTTATTAATTAGCTGATATCAGGAAATGACGAACTAAAGAGGCCGACATATAGTTCAATAATGATTGAAATTACCTGTTGACTATCCCCTTCACGACTGAGTAGTCACTAAGCAGTGAGTCCAGTACTTCAACTTTTTCTTCGTCAACTTGAATGTCTAACAAGATCCAGTGGTAACTGCATGTGCACATGTTTGCATGTATAAATTACGCGGGTGATGGGCCTCGAACCCCTCGTTGGTTACCCCAAGTGGAAGGTGTAAGATGCAGTATGTAGAAGTGTTTTCCCTTAGCAAAGATACCAAGGATCGAATCCCCAGAGACTTCTAGGTTCAACAAGTAGGTGTCAACTGCTAACGGCGCGTATTAGCAATCAACGTGGACCTGCACACAGATACAAATAACTTTGGTCCCAACGAGTACAGAGAGGTTGTCAATCCCTCCGGCCATGTAGTTCACAAAGGGTTAAAAGCAAATGATAGTAGTGATAGATAATGTTTTGCAATAGTAAATAAAAGCGAAAAGTAAATAGCAGATGTGATCAATGATGGTAATATGGACCGGAGTCTCATGATGTTCACTAGTGATGTCTCTCTCCCAAAAGACGATAAAACAGCTATGTGAGGTAAACAAATTACAGCTGGGCAATTGACAGGACCACGAACGCAAACCAATGCTGATTACATTGCAAGAAAGGTTGAGGTTCAAAGCATGGGCGGTACGCCAAAGTAAGTTGACCGAAATCCATCAATATCTACTACTAATCATCCACCTTGAGATATCTATCCAGAACATCTCGGTGGTATTAAGTTGCGGGTCCCACCCATAGTGTAAACTCAATGCAACAGACAACTGCATTAAAAGAACTTTGCGTAAAGTAAACAATCCTTGCACCCGTGGGCACAAGCACCGTTGTTTTCCCCCTTGTGGCAACAACACATCCCCTAGACTCATGTTTCTGTCACTCAAGCTAGTCATCGAGGGGCATGAACCCACAATCGAGCATAACGTTCCCTCTTGGAGTCACTACGTATTACTTGGCCAAAGCAATAAATAACAACGGAGAACATGCAAGAATTACTTATGAACATAAATATAAAAGAGGTAGATCAAATATATTACTCAAGATCAATCTGAACATAATCTCATAATCCATCGGATCCCAGCAAACTCAACATAGCAACAGCATAAGGATTACATATGTGCCTCGATCATGTAGGGCAACTCACGAGGACTAATTAGTGAAGCACAAGAACGGGAGGAGAACATCACATAGCTACTGGTCATGGACTCATGGTCCAAGGGAGACTACCCACGAGTCATCCGGGAGGCGTCCATGGTGGTGGAAAAGCTCCCGGTGGTGATCCTCCCCTCCGGCAGGGTGCCGGGAAGAGTTCTCCTGGTGCTCCCGATCTTGGAAGCGGCGGCGGCAGCGGAACAGAGATGGGATCGCGAAAAGAGTTCCTGTTCTGAGGGTTTCGGAGGACGCTTTAAATATATGCCAAAGGGGGGCATCGGGGTAGCTTCGGGGGGCCCAGGCGCCCCCCCGACGCGGCCCAGGGGGGGGCGCGCCGCCATGGCGCCTGGAGCCCTGGTGGACCCCCCGGCTGTCCTTCGGACGCAGGGTAGTTTCCGGAACGCTGATGTTTTATATAATTTTTCTGGATTTTTCCTGGCAGTTCTCGTGACGTGAAAACCTGAAATACAAAAACAGCCGAAAACAGAAACTGGCACTAGGGTGCACTGGATTAGTAAGTTAGTCCAAATATGATCAAAAGTGTATGGAAGTGTATGAATATCATAGCAATATCACCCAAAAGTGGCATGGAGCAAGCAGAAATTATAGATACGTTTTGGACGTATCAACATCCCCAAGCTTAATTCCTACTCGTCCTCGAGTAGGTAAATGATAACAAGAATAATTTCTATGGTGACATGCTATTAACCATATAGGACTTTTCATAGTCATATGACAAAAGCTTACTGAGACAATGGTTCTATAGTAATTAAGTTGCCTCATGAGAAAATCACAAATGACTGAAAGTTTTACAACATGAAACTGAAGCATCAAAAAGATTTGCAATGAACATGATGTGCAAATATGATAAAGTGATATCTAGCTTGCCCCCTTTAGTGAAGCAAAACATAAATGCAGGGGCACCTTCAAGGTTTAAGTGATGACTAGATACAATGATTTCAGAATAAACGATATCACAATCATGCAAAAGACAATGCTACTTTGGGACAATGCACATTACACTCAGAATGACAATCATGCTCTCAGTAGTTGGTGCTTTTAAAAGAAAGTGGAGACTCATAAAAGTAAAAGAATGGTTAAGTGCTAGAGCTTTTTATTTTGAAAACATGGAAGCAATTTTTTCAACGGTAGTAGTACTTCATATGTGTCATGCATAAGACATCCTATAAGTTGGAAGCCTCATGCATCGAATGCCAATAGTGCTCGCACCTTGTCCTAATTAGCTCGGATTTCCATGGGTTATCATTGCATTACATATGTTTCAACCAAGTGTCACAAAGGGGTACCTCTATGCCACCTGTACAAAGGTCCAAGGAGATAAATCGCATTTGATTTCTCGTTTTTGATAGATCTCAACTTGAGGACATCCATACCGGGACAACATAGAAAATAGATGATGGACTCCTCTTTAATGCATAAGCATATTCTCATAAGAGATTGAGGATTAATGTCCAAGCTAAAACTTCCACCATGATACATGGCTTTGGTTGGCGGCCCAATGTTCTTCTCTAACAATATGCATATTCATTCAACCCATGGCAAATCACCCATACTTCAGACAAGACAAACATGCATAGCAACTCACATGATATTCAACAAAAGTGTGATAGTTGATGGCGTCCCCAGAAACATGGTTACCGCTCAGCAAGCAACTTATAAGAAATAAGATACATAGGCAACATATTCTTTACCACAATAGTTTTTTAAGCTACTTTCCCATGAGCTATGTATTGCAAGTTAGTTCGCTTAGTACAGGTGGAGGTTAGCAAAAGACTGGGAGCGACCAACTAAGAGAGCAATGACGGTCATAATCATGTAGAGCGACAAAGCAATATTGAATCAGGCATGGTAGTTATATCGCTACTCAGAAATAAAAGATCATCAAGGCTTGACAGACTTTCTTTACAGTCTTAAATATGCGTGAGCATACGCCAAGTCAATCAAAATAAATTCTCGAAGGAAGATATTACTAAACCATACCACATCATTGGCAAACAAAGCAAGTTGGTACTCCAATAACACATTGGGAATCCCCCAGCTATTTGAGATTAACCATAAGAAACCTGAATTACTAAGCACCATTATGCACGTAGCATCTTTATCATAGACATATTAACCAATGCAACGAAAGCAAACTCTCTTAATAAGGTGAGCATGATAATTAAAGAGAGTTCAAGCAACCAACTAAACAAAAGCTCTTTGAAAAGATAAGCATGAATACTAAGAGCAGAGCATGATAGTAGCTAATAAAAGACAAAGAACACACACAACAAAGATAGACATGAAAATTCTATGTTATGTTCTAGGTAGAAGTGGAGCGTGTTTCTCTCCCACATAAAGAATGCTGAGTTCCGACTCGTTCTGAAAAACTAAAAAGAAAACTAAAAGCAAGACGCTCCAAGCATAGCACATAACACATGAAGTGATAAAAATATAGTGGAACGAAAGACGAACTGATAATGTTGATGGAGAAGGGGATGCACGGGGGCATCCCCAAGCTTAGACGCTTGAGTCTCCTTGAATATTTCTTGGGGGTGCACGGGGGAATCCCCAAGCTTGAGCGCTTGACACTCCTGAATCTTTTTATCATCTTCCCTCGCACACTTGAAAACTCCCTTCATACATAACTCATCATAATCTGATTAGCGAGGTTAGTACCCTTAATAAAATAATTATACCTTGCTGGAAATAAAGATATTCTTGAAGTTCTACTGTTTCTCAAGATTACCAAAAGGTTTTTGCAAAGAAAAAGCAAGCTCTTGATTTGCAAAATGAAGGAAAGGCAAAACAGGACAGAATCTGTGAAAAATAGAACAGCAGGTAGTAATTGATCTGTTCGGGATACTTCTGCAACTCAAATCAAAAAACTCAGAACAGATGCACGAAAGAAAATTATATAGAGAACGCTGTCGAGAAAAGTCAGACCAAAAAGATGATCTGGTGATTTTATACGAATTTTTCTATCCAAGGACAGAATCTGTTTTTTGGACAGCACCTCACAACTTTTGAACTTTCTAGCAATCAGAGGCTATACTTGGCACAAATATGAAAAGCAAAGATACAATGATGATGCTACAACAGTAAACAACATCAAGACACAACAAAAGCAAAAAAATTATTCATGTGGGCTGCCTCCCAAAAGTGCTTTCTTTTATGCCTTTAAGCTAGGCATAATGCATATAGATCAAATTTTATCAAGAGTAAAAGAATAGCTAGCCCATACAATGGACTCAAAAGGTAACTTGATCTTCTTTCGAGGGAAGTGTTCCATCCCTTTCTTGAGAGGAAACTGAAATTTTATATTAACCTCTTTCATGTCAATGATAGCACCAACGGTGCGCAAAAAGGGACGTCCCAAAATAATTGGACATGAAGGATCACATTCAATATCAATAATAGTGAAATCAACGGGAACATAATTATCATTGACAACGATAAGAACATCGCCGATCCTCCCCAAAGGTGTCTTCATGGAAGAATCAACGAGACGAACACCAAAAGAACAAGAATCATAAGGTTTCAATTTAAGCATATCATATAGTCTTTTGGGCATAATAGAAGTACTGGCTACAATATCACATAAAGCATAGCATGAGAAGTTGTTTATCTTAATTTTAATCATAGGATCCCAACCATCCTCTAGCTTTCTAGGTATGGAGGCTTCTACTCTAAGTTTCTCCTCCCTAGCTTTGATGAGAGCATTAGTGATATGCTCTGTGAAGGCAAGGTTAAGCGTGCTAGTGCGGGGATCTCTAGACATCGTGTGAAGGAAATCAATAACTTCGGTAAGAGTGCAATTATCAAAATCAAGATCACGAGCATCAAGTAAAGTGGTAGTAGTGTCCTTTAGGTTCACTTGTTTGGTAGTTTCTATAGTCATAGCATCACCATTAATAGGTCCATTCGGACCAGGAGTACATTGGGTGCTAAGAGTTTGGATATCCTCAACAACTTCGATAGTAGCAACAGTGTGGTGGGTAGGAAGGCTCTTAATTCTATCATCTTCCTCCCTTTCTCTAGCCCATCTTTCTTTAAGTTTAGCCATCATCCTAATATTTTCATTAATTTGCACTTGAGTAGCATTAATAGGAATGACCTTCCTCTCCTCAAGAGGAGAAGTTCCAATTTTTAGCAATTTTACCTCATTGGCTAAATGGTCTACCTTAAAAGAAAGATCATCTAGTTTATGTAGTTTTTCTTCTACACTCTTATTAAAGGCTTTTTGGGTAGTGATGAAATCTTTAAGCATAGTCTCTAGTTCAGTAGTGGAGTTCTTGGTGATAGGATAAGCATTGTTGTTCCCATAAGAATTAGAGGGGAACGGTCTAGGATTGCTACCAAAGTTACTCCTATAAGCATTGTTGTTAAAATTGTTTCTAGAGATAAAGTTCACATTTACTTGTTCTTGAGCAATCAAAGAATTTAATGGCACATCACGAGGATCAACAGAAGATTGCTTCGAAAGTAGAGACATGATTAAGTCAACTTTTTCATTTAAGGAGGAAATCTCCTCGACAGAGTTTACCTTCCTACCTGTTGGAGCGAGTTCGGTGTGCCATTGGGAATAGTTGGTCATCATCTCATCGAGAAGCTTCGTGGCAGCACCAAGTGTAGTTGACATAAAAGTTCCTCCCGCGGCCGAGTCTAACAAGTTCCGCGAGGTAAAGTTCAAGCCTGCATAAAAAGTTTGGATAACCATCCAAGTAGTCAAACCGTGAGTAGGGCAGTTCTTGATAAGAGACTTCATACGTTCCCAAGCTTGGGCAACGTGTTCATTATCCAATTGTTTAAAATTCATTATGTTACTTCTAAGTTGGATAATTTTAGCAGGTGGATAGTATTTTCCAATAAAAGCATCTTTGCACTTGTCCCATGAATCTATGCTATTTCTAGGCAAAGACTGAAACCATATTTTAGCTCCTCCTCTCAAGGAGAAAGGAAAAAGCTTAAACTTAACAATATTACCATCTATTTCTTGGTACTTTTGCATATCACAAAGTTCAACAAAGTTGTTCAAGTGTAAAGCAGCATCATCTCCAGCACCGGAGAATTGATCTTTCATGACTAAGTTCAGTAAAGCAGGTTTAATTTCATATGAAGGTGCTGAAGTGGCAGGTGTAGTGATAGGTGTGCTGATAAAGTCATTATTGTTGTGACTAGTAAATTCACACAACTTGGTGTTCTCGGTGGAACCCATAGTAGCAAGCAAGCAAGATAACTATTTTTGTGATTTTCGATAAAAGGTACTAAAGCAAAAACTGAAAGGTAAACTAACAAGACTAAAAGCAAAGGTAAAAGATAGCGTGCAACTCCCCTATCCTGAAGAGTGGAGTCCCCGGCAACGGCGCCAGAAAATACTCATTGATGGGCCTCGAACCCCTCGTTGGTTACCCCAAGTGGAAGGTGTAAGATGCAGTATGTAGAAGTGTTTTCCCTTAGCAAAGATACCAAGGATCGAATCCCCAGAGACTCCTAAGTTCAACAAGTAGGTGTCAACTGCTAACGGCGCGTATTAGCAATCAACGTGGACCTGCACACAGATACAGATAACTTTGCTCCCAACGAGTACAGAGAGGTTGTCAATCCCTCCGGCCTTGTAGTTCACAAAGGGTTAAAAGCAAATGATAGTAGTGATAGATAATGTTTTGCAATAGTAAATAAAAGCGAAAAGTAAATAGCGGATGTGATCAATGATGGTAATATGGACCGGAGTCTCATGATGTTCACTAGTGATGTCTCTCTCCCAAAAGACGATAAAACAGCTATGTGAGGTAAACAAATTACAGCTGGGCAATTGACAGGACCACGAACGCAAACCAATGCTGATTACATTGCAAGAAAGGTTGAGGTTCAAAGCATGGGCGGTACGCCAAAGTAAGTAGACCAAAATCCATCAATATCTACTACTAATCATCCACCTTGAGATATCTATCCAGAACATCTCGCTGGTATTAAGTTGCGAGTCCCACCCATAGTGTAAACTCAATGCAACAGACAACTGCATTAAAAGAACTTTGCGTAAAATAAACAATCCTTGCACCCGCGGGCACAAGCACCGTTGTTTTCCCCCTTGTGGCAACAACACATCCCCTAGACTCATGTTTCTGTCACTCAAGCTAGTCATCGAGGGGCATGAACCCACAATCGAGCATAACGTTCCCTCTTGGAGTCACTACGTATTACTTGGCCAAAGCAATAAATAACAACGGAGAACATGCAAGAATTACTTATGAACATAAATATAAAATAGGTAGATCAAATATATTACTCAAGATCAATCTGAACATAATCTCATAATCCATCGGATCCCAGCAAACTCAACATAGCAACAGCATAAGGATTACATATGTGCCTCGATCATGTAGGGCAGCTCACGAGGACTAATTAGTGAAGCACAAGAACGGGAGGAGAACATCACATAGCTACTGGTCATGGATTCATGGTCCAAGGGAGACTACTCACGAGTCATCCGGGAGGCGTCCATGGTGGTGGAGAAGCTCCCGGTGGTGATCCTCCCCTCCGGCAGGGTGCCGAGAAGAGTTCTCCTGGTGCTCCCGATCTTGGAAGCGGCGGCGGCGGCGGAACAGAGATGGGATCGCGAAAAGAGTTCCTGTTCTGAGGGTTTTGGAGGACGCTTTAAATATATGCCAAAGGGAGGCATCGGGGAAGCTTCGGGGGGCCCAGGCGCCCCCCGGTGCGGCCCAGGGGTGGCGCGCCGCCAGGGCGCCTGGAGTCCTGGTGGGCCCCCCCCGGCTGTCCTTCGGACGCAGGGTAGTTTCCGGAATGCTGATTTTTTATATAATTTTTCTGGATTTTTCCTGGCAGTTCTCGTGACGTGAAAACCTGAAATACAAAAACAGCCGAAAACAGAAACTGGCACTGGGGTGCACTGGATTAGTAAGTTAGTCCAAATATGATCAAAAGTGTATGGAAGTGTATGAATATCATAGCAATATCACCCAAAAGTAGCATGGAGCAAGCAGAAATTATAGATACGTTTTGGACGTATCAGCGGGCATGTGCATGTACCTAAACCCTATACACTTATATATTGTCATCTAGCTAGTAAGCAAAAATAGAATTTTTAGTACAAGACAGTGTGACTCACCCGTAGTTGTAAGGAAGTAGTATATCTTGATTGGTATTGAGGCGCTTCAAGAACTATAGCATGTTTTTCTCTACCTCATCTCGATATCATTTAAGTGTCCATGTCTCTTCATTAAAGGTATTTGGGTCAATGAACCAATGCCATAGCGTCCAGCTTTTTTCATTTCATAGATCTTCATCCTCCATAATATCAGAGAAAAGAATATAGTGAGGATAATTACAAGTAATGATCAATGAGCACTAAGCTAATTTGAGACTTAAACTACAGAAAGAAATCACTTACACACAATAGCAACTGACGATAGATTAGTCGAGTGCGTCTTGATTGAATAACTAAAAAAGTTATGTAAACTCAACATACTGAGGCGTGTCATTGAAGTAATGCTCTGCCTTGACTTTCACCATGAGGGACTCTCGATTGGTCGTCTTGAAAATTTACATGTACCATTCATGCAATTCATACATTCTTGTTGGGAGCTTATTGACCTCGTCAGGCCTGAGCATAGGTTCACCGCGGACATATTTCCGTTTTATGTCGTCCTCTCTAATCGTATCCATGGGCTCGATCTCTAGGAGTTGATAAACAGTGATACCAAGCTCTGCAGCCCGTCTTCTATGCTCGTCGGTTATTACCAGCTAATCGACGTCGGTACTCGCATGTGTTGGTACAATTAGCGGGGGGGGGGGGGG
>LR738715.1:587618450-587677644 GCA_902687465.1 Secale cereale
CACCGCCTGTTCTCCTAGCTGGGGAACAGTTTTCCTGCTTTTTTGGCAGCTGCTTGGCTCGAGCTCGACTCCTTATTTTGTCGTGCTCGATGTGCCTTCCTGATTTGGCGCTCATAGTCCGAGTCAACAGGCTTGGGAGGTGGTGCTTTAGCCATACTAATAGAGTGGTCAACGATTGTATGAGGCACTTCCAAATTACAAACTTTATTTATTCTCTTTTTTCTTATGTTTAATATTAGTGTGTTTTATCATTATATTCAATTTGGTAATACTTAGGTTATTTAAAAAATGAAATGCCTTTGTAACAGATGAGTTTTCGTCCAAAACCCTGATACTACAAAAGAGATTGTCCATTTTGTACACGAAGTGCATCCAGTTTTTGTCGTAACCATCTCTACTTTTTTGCACATGCTATGTGGGTGAAATGATGATACCATGCCAACTTTCAACCTTTTCAGAGTTCATTTGTACTGTTTTTCAATTTCAGGGCCATTTAACTCAAAAAGTCAATAAATGCATGAAAAATAGCAAATGATGTCAGAAAGGGTTGAAAGTTGATTACGTGGCTTTGAATGGTGCATACTGAACGCACAAAAATTCGGGAGTTGTAATAGGTTTAAAAAATGAAATGGCTTTGTAACAGATGATTTTTCGTCCGAAACCTTGATACTTCGAAAGAGATTATCCATTTTGTACACAAGAGGAAGAGGAAGAAAACTGAGGAGAGGGGAAAGGGGAAGAACAAAGCGCTCGGGCTTGACAAAGAGGTTTATATAGGATGACCTCTAGTCCCAGTTCATATAACCAACTGATACTAAAGGTGATGGTGGGGCCCCAGCCTGACACAAGCATGCCATCACGTCTTTAGTACTAGTTCGTGGCACGAACCAGTACTAAAGGTTCGCCACGAACCGGTACGAATGATCGCAACCCGCCTAGCCGTTGGAACCGGCACTAATGATCAAATTAGTGCCGGTTCAGTTACAAACCGGGACTAATGTGCTTCACATTAGGCCCTTTCTCTACTAGTGTGATGATAATCATGAAACTCCAGATCAAGTTGCTACTAAACCTCGAAGGTTGACCAGAACACGTACCGCACCAGAGTGGTATGCTAACCCTGTTCTGGAGGTCATGTTGTGTCACATCCCTAGTTCTGGTATGCACTAGGCTAGCTTTGGTGTTTGCATCATGTTTAAAATTTCAAATGAATTTGAATTGGGGAGATGTGAAAGCCTCAGGAATCTTTTTGAAAATGACCCAGATAAAAATTGCTCCAAAAGGGTCCAAGAAAATGTTCATGTTTCTCTCTAAAAATATTGGTCAGAGGTAAAATTCAAACCAATATTTTTAGGAGCTCATAGATATTTCTTTTGGGCATTTGGAGTTAATGCAATAATTATTTGCATTGGATATATATTTATTATATATTTAATATATGTCCAAGAATTCTGGAAACTTGTGAGGGGTTGTGGATTAATTCTTCTAGTCCCTACAAAATTTATCAGAAGCAACAAAATTGACTTGGTTCAAAAAAAAACCAAATCAAAAGAATTGACAGAAAATAGAAAAACAGAAAGAAAAAGGTGAAAGGAACTTACCTGGCGGCCTGGGCCACTTACCTGTGCAGCCCAGCGGCCCAGCTAGGCTGGCCCGGCCCACCAGCGTCGTCGTCCTCCTGGCGACGACAGAAGGACAGGGCACACGCCCACCACCGCGCGCATGGACGCCACCTCCTCCCTGCCTGCCTGCCCTCCCCCTCGTTGCCTGGATGGTCTTGGACGACGCCACACGCCCCCCTAGACCTCTCTCGCACTCTCTCGCGACCTCTCCCCTCCTCTATCTCTCCCTCTCGCTCGGACCCGAGCGCCGCCGTCACCACCACTCGTCGTTGCCTTGTCCATCGGCCACCCCACGCCTAGCCGACGCGCCAGAAGCTCCACCACGTCGTCTGCTACCTCTTCGTCGAGCCACACGTCGCCGGACGTCCTGCAGCCTCGCCATCAAGCTCGAGACTGCCGCCTCTGCGCCGAGATCGCCAGAGACCCCACATTGTCACCGCCGCCTCCCCGAGCCCGCTGAGCTCCGCTTCGACACTACGGTGAGCTCCGCCATGTTCCCCTGCCTCCCAAGCCTGTTTGCATCCGCTAACTGCCCGAGCCACCGGAGCCGAAAGCTCCTCGCCACCGATCATGTTGCCGCCGTGGCCACAGTCACTCAGAGCTGCGACCAAGCACACCACCGTTCTCAGCGTGGTCCCAGGAGCCCAGAACAAGCATCCGCTCGTCCTCCCGTCCACCGCAGCTTCATTTTTGTCGAGGCCCGAGCTTCGGCGACCGCCCAAGTCGACACCGGCGTCGTTTCCGGCGACCCCGAGTCCAGCCACCACCACCACTCGATGCGAACGAGCATCCGCATCACGTAGATGGCCTCGGCCGTCCATTTGGACGCCAGATGTGCAAACCCGACGCCCTCCGCCGTGTTTGCTACCGCCGTTGGCTAAACGCCGACGTGTTAGCCCCGTTGACTAGGGATTTGACCCCCTAGGTCAATGACAGGTGGGCCCCCCAGCTAGTTAATAGGTTTTAGTTTTAATTAATTAGCTTAGTTAATTAGTTGAGCCATTGACATGTGGGCCCAGCCCTTCTGACTTTTTGTTAGGATTAGGGTTAGTGTTAATTAACTTTGTTAATTAACCGAGTCACTTACCAGTGGACCCCACTGGCCAGGTTTGACCTGGACGGACCAGTTGACCTGCTGACGTGGTGCTGACCTCATGCTGATGCAATAAATGATTTTCTGGGATTATTTAACTCAAGAAATTCCAGAAAATTGTTTAAACTTCAAAAAGTATCATAGAAATTCAACCGTAGCTCAGATTGAAATAATTTATATATGAAAAATTATCAGAAAAATTCAATCTATCCATCTGTACCATTTTCATGCATGACAAATGAAGTTATACCTACTGAATATATGAAAACACATAAATGGCATTTATACATGTTTTTTTTGGAATTGCATTTGAACCCTTGGTTCGAATGGACTTCACCCAAATGAATGCTAGTTGCATTAGCTCAAACAAACATCACATACCCATGTGATGGCTTCTCGCCCCTCGTTGGTTACCCCAAGTGGAAGGTTTGAGATGCAGTGTAGCGGTAGTTTTCCCTTGGCAAAGATACCAAGGATCGAATTCCCCTGAGACTCCAAGGTTCAACAAGAAGGTGTCAACTGCTAATGGCGCCAGATATTTAGCAATCAACTGGACCTGCACACAGATACAAATAACTTTGCTCCGAACGAGTACAGAGAGGTTGTCAATCCCTCCGGCCTTGTCGTTTACAAAGGATCAAACGCAAGAGATAATAGTGATAGGTATAACTGCAACTAGTAAGTAAAGACTGAAAGTAAATAGCGGATGTGATCAGTGATGGTAATATGGACCGGGGTCCCATGATGTTCACTAGTGATGTCTCTCTCCCAAAAGACGATAAAACAGCTATGTGAGGTAAACGAATTACAGCTGGGCAATTGACAGGATTATGTGCGCAAACCAATGCTAACTATGTTGCAAGAAAGGTAGAGGTTCAAAGCATGGGCGGTACGCCAAGGCAAGTAGATCGAAATCCATCTGCATCTACTACTAATCATCCACCTTGAGAAATCTATCCAGAACATCTCGCTGGTATTAAGTTGCGAGTCCCACCCATTGTGTAAACTCAAAGCAACAGACAACTGCATTAAAAGAACTTTGCGTAAAGTAAACAATCCTTGCACCCGTGAGTACAAGCACCGTTGCTTTCCCCCTTGTGGCAACAGCACATCCCCTAGACTCATGTTTTTGTCACTCAAGCTAGTCATCGAGGGGCATGAACCCACAATCAAGCATAACGTTCCCTCTTGGAGTTACTACCTACTACTTGGCCAAAGCAATAAATAGCAACGGAGAACATGCAAGAATTACTCACGAACATAAATATAAAAGAGGTAAATCAAATATATTACTCAAACACAATCTGAACATAATCTCATAATCCATCGGATACCAGCAAACTCATCATAGCAACAACATAAGGATTACATAGGTGCCTCGATCATGTAGGGCAGCTCACGAGGTCTAATTAGTGAAGAACGAGAAGGGGAGGAGAACATCACATAGCTACTGGTCATGGACCCATGGTCCAAGGGAGACTACTCACAACTCATCCGGGAGGCGTCCATGGTGGTGGAGAGGCTCCCGGTGGTGATCCTCCCCTCCGGCAGGGTGCCGGGAAGAGTTCTCCTGGTGCTCCCGATCTTGGAAGCGCGGCGGCGGCGGAACAGAGATGAGATCGCAAAAAAGGGTTCCGTCCTCGAGGGTTTCGGGACGCGGTGTAAAAATATGCCAAAGGGGGCGTCAGAGGGGGCCTGGGGGGCCCAGGCGTCCTGGCGGCGCGGCCTAGGGGGGGGGGCGCCCCCTGGCCGCCTGGAGGCCTGGTGGCCCCCCTCCAGCCCTACTTTGGCCGCATGGAAGCTTCCGGAACGCTGATTTTTTATATATTTTTCCCGGAATTTTTCTGGCAGTTTACGTAATGGGAAAACCTGAAATACAAAAACAGCAGAAAACAGAAACTGGCACTGGGGTGCACTGAGTTAGTAGGTTAGTCCAAATATGATCAAAAGTGTATGGAAGTGCATAAATATCATAGCAATATCACACAAAAGAGGCATGGAGCAAGCAGAAATTATAGATACGTTTTGGACGTATCAACATCCCCAAGCTTAATTCCTGCTCGTCCTCGAGTAGGTAAATGATGACAAGCATAATTTCTGTGGTGACATGCTATTAACCATATAAGGACTTTTCACAGTCACATGACAAAAGCTTACTGAGACAATGAATCTGTAGTAATTAAGTTGCCTCATGAGAAAATCACAAAGAACAGAAAGTTTTACAATGTGATATTGAAACATCAAATAGATTTGTAGTGAGCATGGTGTGCAAATATGATAAAGTGGTACCTCGCTTGCCCCCTTTAGTGAAGCAAAACATAAATGCAGGGGCACCTCCAAGGTTTAAGTGATGACTAGATACAATGATTTCAGAATAAACGATATCATAATCATGCAAAAGACAATGGTACTTTGGGACAATGGACGTTACACTCAGAATGACAATCATGCTCTCAATAGTTGGTGCTTTAAAGATGGTGGAGACTCTCGAACCATGGCTTTTGTTGGCAAGGTTGAAAACCCGTGGTCGGAAACAAAGACAAAACATGTACCAGAGCTCTTGGTTTTAAAAACAGAAGTAATTTTTTTTGGATATGCATGTTTCGTCAACGAATGCTAGCAGATAACTCAATTACTTCTTGAGCTGGACAAGTTTCGAGGAACGGCTCCCGAATGAGGACGATCACATCCTCTTAATCTTCTTTGTTTATCACTGCCAAAGTTTTCTGATTTCTCATGAACAAAGCGTGAAGGAGGGTTTGTTTGTTGTATTATTTTTTAATGAGTCGGGCGCACTCTATGCCAGTTCCTTCTCGTATTATGGGTTTGCACATTAGACATGCAATCCCGGGGTGAAGCTTGTCCAACTTAAAAAGATCATGAATTAACTACTACTTCCTCATGAACTAAAACAGAGGCACAAAATAGGAATGCTTATTTTTTTGAATAATTTCGAGATGGTACATGAAAGTCTTCGTTAGGAATGGCAGGTAAATACCATGTATAGGAAGGTATGGTGGACTCATATGGCATAACTGGTTTAAAGGATTTTGGATGCACAAGCAGTCAGTCCGCTTAGTACAGGTGGAGGTTAGCAAAAGACGGGGAGCGACCAACTAAAAGAACAATGATGGTCATAATCATGCAGAGCGACAAAGCAACATTGAATCAGGCATGGAAGTTATATCGCTACTCAGAAATTAAAGATCATCAAGGCTTGACAGACTTTCTTTACAGTCTTAAATATGCGTGAGCATACGCCAAGTCAATCAAAATAAATTCTTGAAGGAATATATCACTAAACCATACCACATCATAGGCAAACAAATCATGTTGGTACTCCAATAACACATTGGGAACCCCCCAGCTATTTGAGACTAACCATAAGAAAACATGAACTACTAAGCACCATTATGCACGTAGCATTTTTATCATAGACATATCGACCAGTGCAACAGAAGCCAACTCTCTTAACAAGATAAGCATGATAACTAAAGAGAGTTCCAGCGACCAACTAAACAAAATCTCTTTAAAAAGATAAGCATGAAAACTAAGAGCTAAGCATGATAGTAGCTATTGAAAGACAAAGAACACACACAGCAAGGATAGACATGAAAATTCTATGTTATGTTCTAGGTTGAAGTGGAGTGTGTTTCTCTCCCACACAAAGAAAGCTGAGTTCCAACTCGTTATGAAAAGCAAGCAAATCTAAAGAAAACTAAAAAGGAAACTAAAAGCAAGACGCTCCAAGCATAGCACATAACACATGAAGTGATAAAAATATAGTGGAACGAAAGACGAACTGATAATGTTGATGGAGAAGGGGATGCACGGGGGCATCCCCAAGCTTAGACACTTGATTCTTCTTGAATATTTCTTGGGGGTGCATGGGGGCATCCCCAAGCTTGAGCGTTTGACACTCCTGAATCTTTTTATCATCTTCCCTCGCACACTTGAAAACTCCCTTCATACATAACTCATCATAATCTGATTAGCGAGGTTAGTACCCATAATAAAATAATTGTTCCTTGCTGGAAAAAAGGATATTCTTGAAGGTCTACTGTTTCTCAAGATTGCCAAAAGGTTTTTGCAAAGAAAAAGCAAGCTCAAGGTTTGCAAAATGAAGAAAAGGCAAAACAGGACATAATCTGTGAAAAACAGACTAGCAGGTAGTAAATGATTTTTTCAAGGCACTTCTGCAACTCAAATCAAAAAACTCAGAACAGACGCCCGAAAGAAAATTGTATAGAGCACGCTGTCGAAAAAATTCAGACCAAAAAGATGACCTGGTGATTTTATACGAATTTTTCTGTCCAAGGACAGAATCTGTTTCCTGGACAGCACGTCACAACTTTTGAACTTTCTTGCAATCAGAGGCTACACTTGGCACAAAGCTGAAAAGTAAAGATACAATGATGATGCTACTGTGGTAACAACATCAAGACACAACAAAAGCAAAATAATTTTTTTTTCATTGTGGGCTGCCTCCCAAAAGCGCTTTCTTTTATGCCTTTAAGCTAGGCATAATGCAAAAAGATCAAGTTGTATCAATTGAACCATCATCAAGATCATCAAAAAGCTCTTCAATAGTATAACTAGTCTTAAGAGGGCTTTCAAATAAAGGCCTCATAGAGATACTTCTAGGGAGAAGACCAAAAGGAAAAAAGTCAAGGGAAGATTCATTTATAAATTTATCAAAGAGAGGTGTTTCTTCCAAAGTCTTTACAGTTTCAACCCCTTTGGCAATAGATGGATTACTTTTAGAGCGGGGAGCCTTTGGAATGTGAACGAACTTAGGCTCCTTCTTTGCCGGAGTTTCTACCTTTTTGGTTTTGATTGTGGAGAAAGTACTTCCTAGAGTATCAAATATTTCCTCAATCTGGTCTATCCTAGAAGAATCCAAGTCATGGGATTTGATGGTCGCCAAAGTTTTGAAAATTTTATGCATGGAGCTATCAAGCCTATTCAAATTCCCTTGGTTCTTATGATCCAACTCATTTATCTTATTAATGTTTGGCATCTCTAGCTCTATCTTTTCAAGTTTTTTCATAATGTGAGCTAGGGTGATGTCCTCTTGAATGCTAACAACAGGGGGATTTCCAACAAGATTTTCAATAATACTAAGAGATTCCCAAACTGGGGCCTCTAGGAAATTTCCATTGATAGCTGAATCTAGAATAAACCTATTCCAAGAAGTAATTCCAACATAAAAATTTCTAAGTAGGATAGTAGTAGATTGCTTCTTGGTGGCTCTTTTTTGAGAATCATTAATTCTATACCAAGCATCTTTTAGACTTTCCCCACCTCTTCGTTTAAAGGTGAGAACTTCTGCCTCGCCAAAGACAAAAGGACCAGACATAATGACAACTAAAGAATGAGATAACTTTTTTTGTGATTTTTGATAAAAGATACTAAAGCAAAAACTGAAAGGTAAACTAACAAGACTAAAAAGCAAAGGTAAAAGATAGCGTGCAACTCCCCTATCTTGAAGAGTGGAGTCCCCGGCAACGGCGCCAGAAAACTTTGCTTGATGGCTTCTCGCCCCTCGTTGGTTACCCCAAGTGGAAGGTTTGAGATGTAGTGTAGCGGTAGTTTTCCCTTGGCAAAGATACCAAGGATCGAATTCCCCTGAGACTCCAAGGTTCAACAAGAAGGCGTCAACTGCTAATGGCGCCAGATATTTAGCAATCAACCGGACCTGCACACAGATACAAATAACTTTGCTCCCAACGAGTACAGAGAGGTTGTCAATCCCTCCGGCCTTGTCGTTTACAAAGGATCAAACGCAAGAGATAATGGTGATAGGTATAACTGCAACTAGTAAGTAAAGACTGAAAGTAAATAGCGGATGTGATCAGTGATGGTAATATGGACCGGGGTCCCATGATGTTCACTAGTGATGTCTCTCTCCCAAAAGACGATAAAACAGCTATGTGAGGTAAACGAATTACAGCTGGGCAATTGATAGGATTATGTGCGCAAACGAATGCTAACTATGTTGCAAGAAAGGTAGAGGTTCAAAGCATGGGCGGTACGCCAAGGCAAGTAGACCGAAATCCATCTGCATCTACTACTAATCATCCACCTTGAGATATCTATCCAGAACATCTCGCTGGTATTAAGTTGCGAGTCCCACCCATTGTGTAAACTCAAAGCAACAGACAACTGCATTAAAAGAACTTTGCGTAAAGTAAACAATCCTTGCACCCGCGAGTACAAGCACCGTTGTTTTCCCCCTTGTGGCAACAGCACATCCCCTAGACTCATGTTTCTGTCACTCAAGCTAGTCATCGAGGGGCATGAACCCAGAATCAAGCATAACGTTCCCTCTTGGAGTTACTACCTACTATTTGGCCAAAGCAATAAATAGCAACGGAGAACATGCAAGAATTACTCACGAACATAAATATAAAAAAGGTAAGTCAAATATATTACTCAAACACAATCTGAACATAATCTCATAATCCATCGGATCCCAGCAAACTCATCATAGCAGCAACATAAGGATTACATATGTGCCTCGATCATGTAGGGCAGCTCACGAGGTCTAATTAGTGAAGAACAAGAAGGGGAGGAAAACATCACATAGCTACTGGTCATGGACCCATGGTGCAAGGGAGACTACTCACAACTCATCCGGGAGGCGTCCATGGTGGTGGAGAGGCTCCCGGTGGTGATCCTCCCCTCCGGCAGGGTGCCGGGAAGAGTTCTCCTGGTTCTCCCGATCTTGGAAGCGCGGCGGCGGCGGAACAGAGATGAGATCGCGAAAAAGGGTTCCGTCCTCGAGGGTTTTGGGACGCGGTGTAAATATATGCCAAAGGGGGGCGTTAGAGGGGGCCTGGGGGGCCCAGGCGCCCTGGCGGCGCGGCCTAGGGGGGGGCGCCCCTGGCCGCCTGGAGGCCTGGTGGCCCCCCTCCAGCCCTGCTTTGGCCGCATGGAAGCTTCCGGAACGCTGATTTTTTATATATTTTTCCCGGAATTTTTCTGGCAGTTTACGTAATGGGAAAACCTGAAATACAAAAATAGCAGAAAACAGAAACTGGCACTGGGGTGCACTGAGTTAGTAGGTTAGTCCAAATATGAT
Source organism: Secale cereale (assembly GCA_902687465.1). NCBI lineage: Eukaryota > Viridiplantae > Streptophyta > Magnoliopsida > Poales > Poaceae > Secale > Secale cereale. The sequence goes on from LR738715.1 coordinate 587,628,250, forward strand.
CAAAAGTGTATGGAAGTGCATAAATATCATAGCAATATCACACAAAAGAGGCATGGAGCAAGCATAAATTATAGATACGTTTTGGACGTATCACCATGCCATGCTCATGCATCATATTGTTGCATACGTTTGTGTTTTTATTGTCGGCACCATCCTTCTCGATAGGTCCTGCTCCGGAGACCGTTCCAGAGTACCCGTCAGAGGAGCAGTGCTCTACTGTTGATCTACCAGCCAAGCAAACCCCCTTGTTCATTCCGATACAATCCCACTCTCTTGCTCATGTTCTCTGTTATTGCATTAGGACAACAACGACTTAACTGCTACTTTATGCTGCGGTAGTTGAACCCATTCCTCTGCATGACCTGTCATTGCCATAGTAAATAGTTGAAACCCACTAGCATGTGTAGGAGTTGATTGAAGCCATGTTGTGTTCTTACCATGCCATGCCTGCTATTGCTTAGAGTGTGTCAGGTCCGATTTATTGGGAATGAATTGGAGGGTAGTGCTATGTTCTGATGCTGAGAGTTAAGTGTGTGAACACGATTTGGTAAAGGTAGTGGTGAGAGGCCATGTAGGAGTACATGGTGGGTTGTCTCACTGGAACCGTCCTTAAGAACCGAGTTCTGTGTATGTTGTCCAATGACTAGCTACTACCACACATTGGGTTCCGGTAACTCGACCCCTCTCGGCTTATTAACCAACTTGATCTCTGTCCAGGAGTCGCAACTAGTTTTTGGTGTTTGTAGGTAGTGTTATGTTTCTACCAAGTGGCACCCGGCAGGGTGGGCTTGGGACAGACTAGGCACACGTGGCCTGGTGTACCGAGTGGCACCCGAATGGTGGGCTCGGGAACCCTGTACACATCGTTTGGGGTCGTGATGGAAACCTCGGCTAGACTCCCTTGCGGATGAAACCCGAATAGGCGATAAACCTGGACTAGAGTCTTGTGTGGTTAGTCAGGTCATGGCCAACACCCTTGCCAGGCTTCTGCTTGAAGGTTGTCGAGATACACGACGTGTACATGGCGGTAAATGGCGAGAGCGTGTGTGAAGAAGTACACCCCTGGAGGGTTAACATGATCTATTCGAATAGCCGGGTCCACGGTTATGGACTTCTTGGATGCTTACGTGGTACATAGAAAACTTGAAGTGGATACTCTAAAATACTCAAGACAATTGTGAGTGCTATGGATGGCCTTCTCATAGGGAGACGGGGATGAATCCATAGTGGCGTATTGAGTGGTGATTAGTGGACTCGTGTGCGCCACCTCAAGAGAGTTACCAGCAGCCGTAGTACATGATAGCCAATGAGTCAAAGCAGGCTTGCTGCAACTAAACCCCACTTTGCCTTCTTGTTACAAATGCATGTATGATAGGATCTGATGTAAGTATTGCTGAGTACCTTTGTACTCACGTTTGCTTAATTTATGTTTTGCAGATGAGACTTATGTCTCACTAGTAGTTCCGCTTGGACTTAGACAAGTAGGTTGTTACCTCAGCTACGATCATGTACAAGTGTTGTAGATAGTCAGGCTCTTTAGCCTTTTCCATTTGTAGTTTTATGTACTCAGACATGTTATGGTTCCGCGTGTTGCTTGTATGCTCTGAATGTTGGGTCATGAGACCCATGTTTGTAATATCTGGCTCCTTGGAGCCTAATGAATAAATACTTTGTTTCATAGAGTCTTGTTGTGATGCCATGTTGTATTTGCACATATCTAGCATATTGTGTGTATGTTATTGAAATGCTTGGTATGTGTGGGATCCGACAACCTAGTTGTTTCCTCTTGGTAGCCTCTCTTATGGGGAAATGTCTCCTAGTGCTTCCACTGAGCCATGGTAGCTTGCTACTGCTCCGGAACACTTAGGCTAGCCGGCATGTGTCCTTCTTCGTTCCTGTGTCTGTCCCTTTGGGGAAATGTCACGCTGTGTTCCTTTAAGTCCTTGTAGCTTGCTACAACTTGGGTTCATACGTTGATGACCGACACGTTTGTTGCTGGGTCATGTATGCCTGTCACTGTAAGTTAGTGCCACCTTGGGTTTATAACTAGTCATGTCGGCCCGGGTTCTCTTTCATATGGATGCTAGCGACACTATCATATACGTGAGCCAAAATGTGCAAACAGTCCTGGGCCAGGTAGGGTGGCACCCGTGGGGATAGCGTGCGTGAGGCCGCAAAGTGATATGGCATGTTACATGCTAGATTGGTGTGACTTAGGATTGGGGTCTCGACAGCTTTGGTATCAGAGCCTGACTGCGTGTAGGATTACCAAGCCAAACTGGTCGAAGTTGAGTCTAGAAATTCTTTAGTTATATAAGGGAATTGATTGTGGAAGGGAACGTAAGGCTCTTTTACTCCTTATACCTTATATCTTCTGATCTGAGTCATCTTACCTTTCCTACAGGGTTAAGGAACTAGGCTTTCTCTTCCGTATATCAGGATCACGAGTTACTACTCCGTAGTCCCATAGGATTATTTGATCAGAGTCATATTCTAGTTTTTGAGTTCTTCCGGTGTACTTTGTTTAGTTTTTCACAGAACCTTGAGTGATGATGTTGAGTGTGGTACTGCCCTATCGTTTGCAGGATGTCTCATTTTGAGCATTTTAATGCCATTATGCTACCGGATTTGTCCTAGGAGTTTGAGAGATACTCATTTCTTTGTACTACATTCTACATCCTATAGTTGATGCTGATTCTGTCCTTGGTTTCGTTTCTCAGGATGTCGTCAGTTACCCGAGGTTCAGTTGCTCGTAGAAAGAACCACGGAGGTGGTAGGGATGAGGAGGATCCTCCCGACCAGCCTTCGTTGTCAGAGGTCATGTTAGAGATGGAGACAAACAAGCGAGAGTCTAACCGCTTGTTGGCACGTATTGAGGAGAACACCACACATCAGTGCAAAGAGTCAGCGACCATCCATGACTTCACTGGTCTGAAACCACCCACCATCCATCATCCCATTGAGCCACTCGATGCAGATGACTGGCTCCGTAGTATCACTCACAAGCTGTGCTCTGTGAACGTAGCTGAAGGTGACAAGGTCACCTATGCCACATATCACCTGGAAGGTCCTGCTAGTCTTTGGTGGCAGAACTATGAGGCCATGATTCCAGCTGGCCAGATTCCTACCTGGAGAGATTTCACTGAGGCTTTTCGTGAGCATCACATTCCTCAAGCCCTCATCGATCGCAAGAGAGAAGAGTTCTATAGTCTTACCCAGGCTAAGATGGCTGTTGATGCCTATAGTAGAGAGTTTGAGAACCTCGCCCGCTATGCTACAGAGGAGGTCTCCACAGACGCGAAGAAACCGTCTAGGTTCCGGAAGGGTCTCAACCCCAAGTTGCGTCGTGATCTCCACTTGCATCATTGCAATACATTACAGGCTCTTGTGAACAAGGCCATTAATGCATAGACAGCTCAGCTCACTTACGAGGAGTCTCATAAGCACACCCATGATTTGGGATCTCGCTCCGGTACTAGTTCCCAGAAGCGCCGGATTTGGGTTCTGAACTCCGCTCTTCCACCAAGATATTCACCGAGGCCATCTTATGTGGTGGCTCACCCAGCTCAGTCATGTGCTACACCTAGGCCTATTGGTAGACCGCTTGTCAATGCGGGTCCACCTCCTACTTCAGGGACTTGCTTCACATGCGGAAAGCCAGGACATTATGCACGTGACTGCTATCAGGCCAGTTTTTCTAACGCCCGGATAGTCAAGCTACAGTAATCCCGTACTAATGATGCCACATCATCACTGTTACTGTTGCTAATCTCACTTTGATTCAAAACCAATTCAATTTCAATTTTAAAATAAAGTGAAATAAATTAATTCTCCAGACAATAAAACAAAAATGTTCGCTCGGTTGCAAATATTCACTAACTAAACGTCATGAGTGATTCATCATCATTTGAGATAGCTAATTTTCCTTGGGAATTAAAGCAGTTCCAAATCAATATTTTTAAATGCTTTTCCATTTGTGCAACATCAAAATCAATTCAAACTCCTCCCAAACTTTTTGTGGCAGGTGCCAAATATTGTAACGTATTTATTTTGCCAAGTCCCACATTTTACAGAACTCCTTTTGGCAGATCAAATATTGCATAGCATTTTCTTTTGTAAAAAGAAAAGGGAAAAGGCTCAGGAGAGAGAGAAAAAAGGCCCCCTGGCCCCCTGGGCCTAATCCACCCGAGCCAGCTGGCCCAGCCCACCTCTACCCCGGCCTCCTCCTTCTCCCTCCTCACGTTGTTCACCCGACCGAGTGGTCGCCGTCCCCGATGAACATGCTTGCCGCCCGCATCGCTACTGGCGCCGCGAGATGGATAAGACCACCTTGGTCGTCCCCCTCGAGCCCTAGCTTGAACCCCCTTTCCCCCTAGATCTAGATCCCCTTTCCCCCCATACGCTGCTGCTTCTCCTCTCCGCCATGGCCTCACCACCGTGAAGCCCGCGGCCACCGTCTCTCATTCACCGCTCCGACAAGTCCGGGAGCTCCTTCGTGGTCCGCCTCTTCTTACTCGACACTGGATCGAGACCGGGAGCGCCACCACTGTCGCATTCCTCCTCTTCCTCATCTACGGCCACCACGTGACCTCGCCGTCGTTCTGCTCCACCAGTTCTCCCCGAGCCCGTTGCTTAGACCCCACGCTCCCGCGGTGAGCTCCTGCGCCGAACGCGCCCTACCCTACCCTCCTAGATTCACCCGTAGTCATTGCTCCGGCGTTAGGCCACACCCGCCATCGCCTCGCCTCGTCGTCAGCGTGCCTCCGGTGACCAAATGGTCACGGGCCAATGCCCATTGCACTCACCGCTCCCCATAGATTCTCCCCAGACTCTCCTTTTGCTCGCTAGCTCGACGTAGCCCCGTCTGCCTCGAGCCCCCGCTGTCACCGCTCGCCGCTCCGGCGCCCTGACCCCGCCTCCGCCCGCCACTGCTGGTGGCCCACTGCTCTGCGCTCCCGGCCGCCCTCCCCTACTGCCGCATCACCGCTGCTGGCAACTACCACCGCCGCCGCAGCTTCCCCCGTCGCTGCCTCGAACCTCCAACCGCCGCTGCTCGGCCCCTCCTCGCCACGACACCAAGGCCGCGCCCGCTCGCCGCCCCTGTCGCGTGCCGGCCCGACCCCTCCGCTCGCCGGCGCTGGCTGGCCCTCCTCCCCCCGGCAGGCGCCCCTTCGCCCCTCCCCCTCACTGAGGCTGTCGGCGCCGTGTCGGCACCCCGCAGCCTTGCCCGCGCCCAGCCTCGCCCACGCCCAGCCCCGCCCCGCTGGCCTCAAGCCACTGCGAGCGGACCAAAGGGCCCAGCCCCCTTTAAAAAATGAATGAAAATTTTAATAAATAAAAGAAGGTTTAGAAAAATTAAATATAAAATTAATTAGTTGGTAAATTAATTAAATAGGTAATTAATTAACTTAAATAATATTGTTTAAATAACCTAATTAACTAATTAGCTAATAAAAATGTTGATTAGCTACTAGTCCATGACAACACGACCCCACACGTCAGGTTTGACTCTGGTCAACTGGGTTTGACCCGCTGACATCATGGTGATGTCATGCTGACATCACCGTTCACTATTCTGGATAATGTTGATTTAAATTAATAAAATTAATTCCAGAAATGTTTAAAAGTTTAGAAAATCATATAAAATAATGTGTAACTCGGATGAAAATGTTTTATATATGAAAATCGCTCAGAACGACGAGACGAATCCGAATACATGGTCCGTTCGTTCGCCACATGTTCCTAGCATACTGAACCTACAACTTTCCCCCTCTGATTCATCTGTCCGGAAACACGAAACACCGGGGATACTTCCCGAGTGTTATCCCCCTTCGCCGGTATCGTGTACCACCGTGTTAGAGCACTCTAGCACTACGTGTTGACATGTCGTGCTTCTCTGTTGCATCTGTATGCTTTGTATTTATTGTTTCTTCCCCCTCTTCTCTCTGGTAGACCGCGAGACTGATGCTACCTGGGTGATCGACTGCATCAACGACGACCCCTCCTTCTCGTCTGAGCAACCAGGCAACCAACCCCCTTTGATCATTCTGATATCGCCCATTCCCTTCTATCTTATGCTTGCATTAGAACTGCTACTGCTTTTTGTATGATCCTAACCTGATGCATAGCCTCTTGTTGATACCGCTTTCATACCTTACATGTTTATACTAAAGTGCTTAGTATAGGCTGGTTAGAGATCCCCCAGTGACCCCCCCCCCCACATTGTCCTGACTGCCCCGCTGGATTATCAGAAGACCCGATGAACGGGATCGAAGACCAGGACCCGGCATCGAACATCACTTTCCCCTTAGTTGCTCGACAATACTGGGTTACTATCGAGTGCCGAGGGTGACACCTCTGCAGCTCTTCTCATGTTAACCTTGTAGGTTAGTTAATCGGTTATGGTCATCGAGGGTGATTCCTCTTTCTCCACTCCCGATAATGACACTGTCGTGCAACTCCTCAAGAGTGGACCTCGAGGGTGACTCCTCTTTCGTTCACATTGACGATAAACATCAAGTGGAATTCCATCGAGGGTTATTTCCTCAGGTTTTTCCTTTGGTGTTAGACACACAGTTACTATGGTTACTATGACTTTCAACTGTTACTTGGAAAGGCGGGTCGACCCTGAGGGGTACCCGTGAGTGATGTGGAGACGGGTTGACCTGGAGGGTACCCGAGAGTTGAATACGAGGCGTGGCCGGGCATTCTTAGGCCTTGCCGCAAGTCCTCGAGACGGGGCGACGGGGTCACATCTTTCGTGAGTCTCTGCTCGTTACCACGTTCCCAAGACACTAAACGGTTTGGATATTTGATCCAAGGGGCCTCTGGCCTGATAGCGCTAACCATCACGTGGGCATAGTATGGGCGTTCTGCGTCGTATGCATCAGCCAAAGCTTAACTGATGTCATTGCGACTGAGTGGCGCGCGCCGGGTTGGACTGGTTGTGCACCTACCTTTTTAAGGAGGTAGCTAGGTCTGCTCACCGGCCGCCCACGCAACGTGCAGGAGTTCCCGGGGCGGTTGGCCCATGTCCCCTGGTGGCATAGGGTTTTGTCCGGCGTGCATGACCTCTCTATTAAGCCTAGGTCGGGTTGCGACGTATTGTTTGGCCGAGGGTGGGCATGACCTGATGGTGTGTCCGGTCGAAGTTAAGCAAGTGTGGTGTGTAAGTTGGTGCACCCCTACAGGGAAGAAAACATCTATCGATAGCCTGTCCTACGGTAACGGAAACTTGGAGTTGTATCCTGATCGATACAACTAGAACTGGATACTGAGACATGATGGATATGTGGCTCCGGGATTGCTTCCTCGCAGGGAGTCGCGGAAAGATCTCTGGGCGTTATTGCTACAACATGCTTGATAATTATAATATGTTATTATGTACTCTCTTCTACTACTGCAAGATTGGTGGTTTACAGAAGATGCTAGTCTTTGATAGGACTAGCTTCTCCCCCTCTTATTCTGGCATTCTGCAACTTAGTCCACATATACTACCCTTTTCATTGATACCGATGCATATGTAGTGTAGATCCTTGCTTGCGAGTACTTTGGATGAGTACTCACGGTTGTTTTGCTTCCCCTTTCCTCCTTCTTTCTTCTTTCTGGTTGATGCAACCAGATGGTGGAGTTCAGGAGCCAGAAGCCACCTTGGCGACTGCTACTACCCCGATGGAGCCTATTACTACGTGGAGACAGCTGACGACCAGGAGTAGTTAGGAGGTCCCAGCCATGAGGCCTTGCCTTTTCGATCGTTGGTGTTTTGTGCTAGCCTTCTTAAGGCAAACTTCTTTAAATTATGTCTATACTCAGATATTATTGCGTCCACTGACTCTTGCGTATTCGAGCTTATGTATTCGAGCCCTCGAGGCCCTTGGCTTGTAATATAAAGCTTGTATTATTTTATTTTGTGTCTAGAGTTGTGTTGTGATATCTTCTAGTGAGTCCCTGATCTTGGTCGTACACGTTTGCGTGCATGATTAGTGTACGGTCAAATCAGGGGCGTCACAAGTTGGTATCAGAGCCGACTGCCTGTAGGTAACCCCCTTTCCAACTCCTTGGTAGAAGTGGAGTCTAATCTTTCAAAAACTGTTTTACTAACATGGTTGTGTGGCTTACGGGCCACGTCGCCATTGGGTGGTATTAGGGCATCTCCAGCCGCCCCCCAGGACGCGCTGAAAACCGCCGCCTGGGGGTGAGCCGGCGCTAGTTTCGGCTTGGGTGCCAGTTCGTTCCCAGTCGCCGGCCCCCCAGGTTGCCCCCAGGCGCCGATATCGGCCCATTTTCGGTGCTTTCAGCCCATTTTCGGCGCTTTTCAGCCCATTTCGACGCAAAACGGCCCAGGGTCGACGTTCTCGTAGATAGTTAATAGATAGTTCACATATATATAGATAGATAGATATTTCATACGATAGATAGATAGTTCACATAGTCTTCTCCTACGACCTACTACTAGTCATTCTCCGACTCGGACTCTTCCTCGGTGATGTCCTCCTCCGACGTCTTAGCGTAGGCGTCAAGGAACCACTCGTCGGTGAAGTCCCAGGAGGACGCATCTCCTTGCTCGACGTTGGACTTAGCGACCGTCCTCCGCGCTCTCTTTTCCTCGCGATAAGCCGCTCGCTCCTTCCTCCTCTTCTTCCTCTCCGCCCTCCTCTCGGCCAAGAACCGGTGCTCGTCGATGAAGTCTTGCGGGAAGTTTTGGCGCCACGTCGCCATGGCTTCCTCATCCATCTCGGCCAAGTGGAGATGGTGTGCCCGCCTACGGTTCTTCCGACGATCTTCGTCGGTTCTAAGCCGCGGGGGAGGCGCCAGCTCCTGTGCCCGCTCCAGAGTCGGCACGTCCGTGAAGTTCATGTCCCAACGGGAACGCCGGAGGCGCCATGCCGCAGCGTCGTACGCGCGGGCGCCCTCCTGAGCAGTGTCGAAGGTTCCGAGGCGGAGGCGCATGTCGCCCGACTGAATCTCGGCGGAGTAGGTGCCGGACGGACGAACCTGGACGCCGCGGTAGCCCGCACCTCCCCGGCGGCGAGGCGGCATGGGGGCGCAGTGCGTGTCGGCGACAAAGCAGCCAGCGGCCGGTGACGAAGCAACCAACGGCCGGAGGGGTGTAGTGCGTGGCAGTGTGGAGGAGAGTGCGATGGGCGATGTGGCTGCCGTGTGGGCGTTCACCGGCGAGGTAGGATGCTTTTATAGCCGGAGCTCGCGCGGCGAGAGGCGCATGCCAGGCGACGCGTGGCGGTCGCCCGTGGTGCCGGGCGACGCGACGGGTCGCTGGGGGCGGCATCAATGGCAGGCGACGGCTCGGCAGTGCGGCAGCTTTGGCATTGATTCCCGCGGGAACCGAGGCGATGAGGACGACGACGTGCACGTCGCTGACAAGGCGGGCCCATCCCGTTCGCGCCAAAAAACGCCTCGCTCAGCGCCCCCAGGCGACCCCTAGCGCCCCGGGTTCGGGTTGGGTCCGCCGGCGCCAGTTTCGGACCAATCCTGCGATTTTCGGAGTCCTGGGGGCGCGACTGGGCCATATTTTCGGCGCCGGCACCTAAAAAGTGGCCTTGGGGGGCCTGTTGGGGGCGCGGCTGGAGATGCCCTTAGGATCTTTTATTCCTCGTCTATACTCTGGGATTCCGATCTCTCTTCTATTTGGGTTAAATGGATTTACTAACTACATTAGGTTCTCGTAACAACTTTCCCCGGAGAGCCCCTTCATTCCAGATGGTTGCCCGCTTCACCAGAAGACTTCGAAGATACTCTCCGATCTACTCCTGAGAACTGGTGTTCATTTCTTTTGCAATCCTTAATATCGTTGAAGCCTTATGGATAACTGCGTACCCTCGCCGTTCATACATCCATCCCCAGTTGTTCTTGTTATTACAAGATACCCGAAAGTATTCTCCGACTTCCAGCAATCCTTGGTGCCTGCCGCCTTGCAGCTCCTTTTCTGCATGAATACATGTATGAATAATTCCTCACACTTTCTGGGGATTTGTTTATCCCCAGTTGTTCATGCATTTCACAAAGGTCTTCGAGACGCTTTTCCATCTTCCGAAATCCTCAGCAACCTATTGCTCTAGGAAGTTTTACCTGCTTGCATTATGGTTAATTCCATATGTATATCAATATTCATTAAAATCCTTTGTGATTGACCTTCTGCCCTTCTTGATTCAATATGTTGCAATTACTCGCAATCATCAGTCAAACTAGAATTCATTCTTCCAGCTCAGACGTCATTCCGAATATGAGCTGGATCTCGACCAATCAAATTGCTGTCGATGGTACCCCTAAGTCATTTCAACTTACCCATCCTTAATTAGAGCATTTGCTTCTGATCCCTTGATTTGGAAATCATAATTCCTTTGCATTTGAGCTTTGAATTAGTCAGTTGTTTCTATGATCCAATTCCTTTGCATTGCTTCTTCATTTGGTTGTGTGCCGATGCTCACATCAGCTCCATTATGGATTGTTCGATCCTTTGTTGAATTATTATCTGACATTGTCCTTCATATTCCATAACTTTGTGAGTCTTTCCTCGGATGCATAATGCCTTTGGTAAATTGTATCCTGTGCTTTTGTCAACCATGCCCTACCTTCAAGCTGGTGTTATTACTCTTGGAGACTGTGGTATGTATTCCTAAGATGCCGCTATGGGTTGAACCTATGCCTTCCCTAATCCATGTGAACCCAAGAGTTTTCACGAGTCATACTATTCTGGTGTTTTACCAGATTTAATTTCAACACTACAACTTCATCAAAGTCAAGAAGTGAATGGAAGGGAGTCGACCTTGAACTTTCTGTTCATGCCCATGGACACGGCGTAGATCGTATCATTAAGGCTTCTCTTAAAATTAATGATCCCCTTGATATAAGTTCATCTTATATCAGGGATCTGGCCTTTTGCAATCGTGGTTCCGACCATGCTCTCCTTTAAATACCATTCCTCGGACAAGTTAAGCCACTTGTCCTCTGCAAGTCAATGCACATGTCCAACCTCTATTATGATCTACCTTCGAGTATTACCCCTTGGTGTCTCGATAATGTCACATAACCATATTACTTCTTATGAGTTCTTCTTCAAGTATTACTTCTCACCGATTCCAATTTTCCCTGGGTTCTGAGTTATTAGACACTCAAGGACACCGGTAAGTGAAACAATTCCGCACTCCGAATTCAATAACTCTAAGTAATTTTCATTGCTTACGAGTTTAATAACCGTTCAAGTCATTCCTAGCCTGATCGGCTATATCATTATCGTGCAATATTTTAATTGTGCTACCTGGTCCTTCTTCCCGGAACACAACTTTTGGCGATGAGCCAAACTTACGACGATCTTCCTTGTCATATCTTTTCACCTCGAATAACAAGCTTGATTTCAAGTTGGTGTCGTACCCGTGGTTAGAATAACCTTTCGCTTCATCATTCCTTTGACTTGATGTCATCATCAATCGATTACATCTTCATGAAATCTCTCGATAAATGTGTCATGATCATCATCAACATTCTGATGCTCTTTCAGGTTATCAATTGAATTCACAATGAGAAATACCATCCTTCCCCCTCGATGAATTGTGTTATCATCGACTACATTCTTGCCTTCCCCAACACGAATTTGTTCATTTAAAGTTTGGAATTACATCCTTTTTGACACGTCGATGGATTTTTGTTGAAACCATCGGCCACCTCCTCAGCTTCCTTGATAAAATTGCATGAGGTGTTCAAGTAATTCCCAATGGATCCTTTGTGTTCCCAAGGTCCGGCATTTACCTGATGACCATGTCAATGCTATCCAAAAGTATGACTGTGTTACTCCAAACATCATTAGGAACATTGAAGGCGCAATGCTAAATGTTTCTTGATAAATTATCCAAACACCTATGTATGGGTAAACATCATGATTCTCCTTGCCCCATTACCTAAATGGATAAGTACTTGATGTCCTATCATGTATATCATGCTCTGTTTGTTCTTGGGAAGCATATACTCTAATACTTTGGTATAAGCACCTTTTCCTTTCCACTGGTCTGGTTAAACTAATAACCACTTTTTTACTTTCCATTGGTTTGTTTAACCTTCTTGTGATCTATATGATATAGGAAGAAATAATTCCCTACTTATAAAACACCCCGATGTACAACCTTGTCAAAGAGACCATGTTACTATTGTTGGTGACATTCCGGTAGCCACCGATGGATGAGAACTTTGCCTATTGGTCCGCCTCGTTCAACGAGCAGGAAAATAGTTCTCTCCATCCCTCGCCCTTGGTACCAACATTGTTGGCAACATAACTGACTGTCTTTCATCTGACATGCCTTGCTACCGGCCCACTTTCTACTTTTCACCCACATGATGGGCCCATAACCCACAACTTCCACAGGATCGGAACCCGACTCTCCTGTATATCTTTTATTCCGAAGTATCATATGCTCTTGGCTTTGTGTGTTTTCACGAGCCACCTTCCGAGAGATGATCTATTCCCGATGCTCTGGACCCCCTTTCTCACACTCTGATAAGGTATCAATCATTTGTCCATTCGGTTGAAACTTCCTATTGTACCTTCATACTTTGCTCTCGATGCCTTATTAAGTTTCAACTCGAGAGATACTTCTGCCTCTTTCCCTGAATTGTTCACTAGATAATTAACCCTATAAGGGTCAGTTCTGCCGAAGTTACTCCTTACTCCACCTGTTAAATCTCGAGACGAGATTTCTTGTAGTGGAGGAGATTTGTAACACCCGGATAATCAAGCTACAGTAATCCCCTACTAATGACTGTTACTGTTGCTAATCTCACTTTGATTCAAAATCAATTCAATTTCAATTTTAAAATAAAGTCAAATAAATTAATTCTCCAGAAAGTAAAACAAAAATGTTCGCTCGGATGCAAATATTCACTAACTAAACGTCATGAGTGAATCATCATCATTTGAGATAGCTATTTCCCCTCGGAATTAAAGCAGTTCCAAATCAGCATTTTTAAATGCTTTTCCATTTGTGAAAAATCCAAATCAATTCAAACTCCTCCCAAACTTTTTGTGGCAGGTGCCAAATATTGTAACGTATTTACGAAGTCCCACATTTTACAGAACTCCTTTCGGCAGCTCAAATATTGCATAGCATTTTCTTTTGTAAAAAGAAAAGGGAAAAGGCTTAGGAAAGAGAGAGAGAAAAAAAGGTCCCCTTGGACCCCTGGGCCTAATCTAGCCGAGCCAGCTAGCCCAGCCCACGTCTACCCCAGCCTCCTCCTTCTCCCTCCTCACGCTGTTCACCCGACCGAGCGGTAGCCGTCCCTGACGAACCTGCTCGCCGCCCGCGTCGCTACAGGCGCCGCGAGATGGATAAGACCACCCTGGTCCTCCCCCTCGAGCCCTAGCTCGAACCCCCTTTCCCCCAGATCCAGATTCCCTTTCCCCCCACACGCTGCTGCTTCTCCTCTCTGCCATAGCCTTGCCACCCTAAAGCCCGTGGCCACCGTCGCTCGTTCGCAGCTTCGAAAAGTCCGGGAGCTCCGTCGTGGTTCGCCTCTTTTTCCTCGACACTGGATCGGGACCAGGAGCGCCACCGCCGTCGCATTCCTCCTCTTCCTCATCTACGGCCACCGTGTGACCTCGCCGTCATTCTGCTCCACCGGTTCTCCCCGAGCCCGTTGCTTAGACCCCACGCTCCCGCGGTGAGCTCCTGCGCTGAACGCGCCCTAACCTACCCCCCTCTAGTCACCCATAGCCACTACTCCGGCGTTAGGCCGTACCCGCCACCGCCTCGCCTCGTCGTCGGCATGCCTCCGGTGACCAAATGGTCACGGGCCAGTGCCCGTTGCACTCACCGCGCCCCATAGATCCTCCCCAGCCTCTCCTTTTGCTCGCTAGCTCGCCCTAGCCCCGTTTGCCTCGATCCCCCGCTGTCACCGCTCGCCGCTCCGGCGCCCTGACCCCGCCTCCGCCCGCCACTGCTGGCGGCCCACTGCTCCGCGCTCCCGGCCGCCCTCCCCTACGGCCGCATCACCGCTGCTGGCAACTACCACCGCCGCCGCAGCTTCCCCCGTCGCCGCCTCGCACCTCCAACCGCCGCTGCTCGGCCCCTCCTCGCCGCGACACCAAGGTCGCGCCCGCTTGCCGCCCTTGTCGCGTGCCGGCCCGGCCCCTCCGCTCGCCGGCGCTGGCCGGCCCTCCTCCCCCTCGTCGGCGCCCCGTCGCCCCCCCCCCACTGAGGCTGCCGGCGCCCCGCTGCCTCGCCCGCGCCTAGGCGCCCAATCAGGCGGGTACGCCCGCCCGCACCCGTCAACGACCGCCCCTTTAGCCTCAAGCCACTGCCAGCGGGCCCAAGGGGCTAGCCCCCTTTAAAAAATGAATGAAAATTTTAATAAATAAAAAAAGGTTTAGAAAAATTAAATATAAAATTAATTACTTGGTTAATTAATTAAATAGGTAATTAATTAACTTGATTATTTAACTTAATTAATATTGTTTAAATAACCTAATTAACTAATTAGCTAATAAAAATGTTGATTAGCTACTAGTCAATGACAGCAAGGCCCCACACGTTAGGTTTGACTCTGGTCAACTGGGTTTGACCTGCTGACGTCATGGTGATATCATGCTGGCATCACCTTTCACTATTCTGGATAATGTTGATTTAAATTAATTAAACAAATCCTAGAAATGTTTAAAACTTTAGAAAATCATATAAAATAATCTGTAACTCGGACAAAAATGTTTTATATATGAAAATCGCTCAGAACGACGAGACGAATCCGAATGCGCGGTCTCTTCATTCGCCACACGTCCCTAGCATAGTGAACCTGCAACTTTCCCCCTCCAATTCATTTGTCTGGAAACATGAAACATCGGGGATACTTCCCGAGTGTTATCCCCCTTCGCCGGTACCGTGTACCACCACGTTAGAGCACCCTAGCACTACGTGTTGACATGTCGTGCTTCTCTATTGCATCTGTATGCTTTGTATTTATTGTTTCTTCCTCCTCTTCTCTCCGGTAGACCGCGAGACTGATGCTACCTCGGTGATCGACTGCGTCGACGACGAACCCTCCTTCTCGTCTGAGCAACCAGGCAAGCCAACCCCCATTGATCATTCCGATATCACCCATTACCTTCTCTCTTATGCTTGCATTAGAACTGCTACTGCTTTTTGTATTATCCTAGTCTGATGCATAGCCTGTTGTTGATACCGCTTTTCATTCCTTACATGTTTATACTAAACTGCTTAGTATAGGCTGGTTAGAGATCCCCCAGTGACCCCCCCCCCACATTGTCCCGACTGCCCCACTGGATTATCACAAGACCTGATCAATGGGATCGAAGACCAGGACCCGGCACCGCACACCACTTTCCCCTTAGTTGCTTGACAATACTGGGTTACTATCGAGTGTCGAGGGTGACACCTCTGCAGCAATTCTGATGTTTACCTTGTAGGTTAGTTCATCGGTTATGATCATCGAGGGTGATTCCTCTTTCTCCACTCTCGATAACGACACTATCATGCAACTCCTCAAGAGTGGACCTCGAGGGTGACTCCTCTTTCGTTCACCTTGACGATAAACATCAGGTGGAATTCTGTCGAGGGTGATTTCCTCAGGTTTTTCCTTTGGTGTTAGACACACGGTTACTATATGGTTACTATGACTTTACAACTTTTACTTGGAAAGGCAGGTCGACCCTGAGGGGTACCCGCGAGTGATGTGGAGACGAGTTGACCTGGAGGGTACCCGAGAGTTGAATACGAGGCGTGGTCGAGCCTTCTTAGCCCTTGCCGCAAGTCCTCGAGACGGGGCGATGGGGTCACATCTTTCATGAGTCTCTGCTCGTTACCACGTTCCCAAGACACTAAACGGTTTGGATATTTGATCCAAGGGGCCTCTGGCCTGATAGCGCTAACCATCACGTGGGCATAGTATGGGCGTTCTGCGTCGTATGCATCAACCAAAGCTTAACTGATGCCATTGTGACTGAGCGGCGCGCGCCGGGTTGGACTGGTTATGCACCTACCTTTTTAAGGAGGTAGCTTCGTCTGCTCACCGGCCGCCCACGCAACATGCAGGAGTTCCCAGGGCCATTGGCCCATGAGCCCTGGGGGCATAGGGTTTAGTCTGGCGTGCATGACCTCTCTATTAAGCCTAGGTCGGGTTGCGGCATATTGTTTGGCCGAGGGTGGGCATGACCTGATGGTGTGTCCGTCGGAGTTAAGCAAGCGTGGTGGGTAAGTTGGTGCACCCCTGCAGGGAAGAAAACATCTATATATAGCTTGTCCTACGGTAACGGACACTTGGAGTTGTATCCCGATCGATACAACTAGAACTGGATACTGAGACATGATGGATATGTGGCTCCGGGATTGCTTCCTCGCAGGGAGTCGAGGAAGAATCTCTGGGCGTTATTGCTACAACATGCTTGATAATTATAATAGTTATTATGTACTCTCTTCTACTTCTGCAAGATTGGTGGTTTATAGAAGATGCTAGTCTTCGATAGGACTAGCTTCTCCCCCTCTTATTCTGGCATTTTGCAGCTTAGTCCACAGATACTACCCATTGCATTGATACCGATGCATATGTAGTGTAGATCCTTCCTTGCGGGTACTTTGGATGAGTACTCACGGTTGCTTTGCTTCCCCTTTTCCCCTTCTTTCTTCTTTCTGGTTGATGCAACCATATGGTGGAGTTCAGGAGCCAGAAGCCACCTTGACGACTGCTACTACCCCGACGGAGCCTACTACTACGTGGAGACAGCTGACGACCAGGAGTAGTTAGGAGGTCCCAGGCAGGAGGCCTTGCCTTTTCGATCGTTGATGTTTTGTGCTAGCCTTTGATACGTCTCCAACGTATCTATAATTTTTTATTGTTCCATGCTATTATATTATCCTTCTAGGATGTCTTATGGGCTTTATTATACACTTTTATATGATTTTTGGGACTAACCTATTAACCCAGAGCCCTGTGCCAGTTTCTGTTTTTCTCTTGTTTTAGGGTTTTACAGAAAAGAAATATCAAACGGAGTCCAATTGATGAGCCAATTTTTTATGATTTTTTCTGGACCAAAAGAAGCCCCTGAAGCAAAAGAGTTGGGCCAGGAGAGCCACAGGCTGCCCTCGAGGGTGGAGGGCGCGCCCTGGGAAGGGGGGCGCGCCCCCCCTATCTCGAGGAAGGCCCGTAGCTCCCCTTTACTTGGCCCCGACTCCAAAAATTCCTATAAATACTGAAACCTTCGGAAATTAACCTTGATCCGGAGTTCCGCCTCCGAAAGCCTCTATAGCCACCGAAAACCAATCTACACCCATTCTGGTACCCTGCCGGAGGGGGGAATCCCTCTCCGGTGGCTATCTTCATCATCTCAGCGCTCTCCATGACGAGGAGGGAGTAGTCCACCCTCAGGGCTGAGGGTATGTATCAGTAGCTATGTGTTTGATCTATCTCTCGTGTTCTTGAGATGGCACGATCTTGATGTATCATAAGCTTTGCTATTCTAGTTGGATCTTCTTCTCCCCCTCTACTCTCTTGTAATGGATTGAGTTTTCCCTTTGAAGTTATCTTATCGGATTGAGTCTTTAAAGATTTGAGAACACTTGATGTATGTCTTGCACGTGTTTATCTGTGGTGACAATGGGATATCATGTGATCCACTTGATGTATGTTTTGGTGATCAACTTGCGGGTTCCGTGACCTTGGAAATCTATGCATAGGGGTTGGCACACGTTTTCGTCTTGACTCTCTGGTAGAAACTTTGGGGCACTCTTTGAAGTTCTATGTGTTGCTTGAATAGATGTTTCTGATATTGTGTGATGCATATCGTATAATCATGCCCACGGATACTTGAGGTGACAATGGAGTATCTAGGTGACATTAGGGTTTTGATTGATTTGTGTCTTAAGGTGTTATTCTAGTACGAACTCTATGAAAGATTGAACGTTACTACAGACTCTTGAATAGATCGATCAGAAAGAATAGCTTTGAGGTGGTTTCCTACCCTACCATTATCTCTTCGTTTGTTCTCCGCTATTAGTGACTTTGAAGTGACTCTTTGTTGCATGTTGAGGGCTATTAATATGATCCAATTATGTTATCCTTGTTGAGAGAACTTGCACTAGTGAAAGTATGAACCCTAGGCCTTGCCCACTATCATTGCAACACCGTTTATGCTCACTTTTACCACTTGCTACCTTGCTGTTTTTATATTTTCTTATTACAAAAACCTATATCTACCATCCATATTGCACTTGTATCACCATCTCTTCGCCGAACTAGTGCACCTATACAATTTACCACTGTATTGGGTGTGTTGGGGACACAAGAGACTCTTTGTTATTTGGTTGCAGGGTTGTTTGAGAGCGACCATCTTCATCCTACACCTCCCACGGATTGATAAACCTTAGGTCATCCACTTGAGGGAAATTTGCTACTATCCTACAAACCTCTCCACTTGGAGGCCCAAAAACGTCTACAAGAAGAAGGGTGCGTAGTAGACATCAAGCTCTTTTCTGGCGCCGTTGCCAGGGAGGTGAGTGCTTGAAGGTATATCTTTAGATCTTGCAATTGAATCTTTTAGCTTCTTGTTTTATCACTAGTTTCGTTTGTAAAAGAAAACTACAAAAAAATGGAATGAAGGTTACCTCATATGCTTCATCTTTTTAATATCTTTCGTGCATACGATGAGCATGATTGCAATGTTGTTAGTATGAATTCTTTGAATACTCATGATGCTAATGATATTGTAAGTGCATCTAGTGCCACCCCTAGTTGGTTTAGGAGTATTGACAACAAACCTGGTTGAGGGACTAATTTGTTTGTGAGAATTGCAGGATAACACAAGTAGTAGTCCCTCATTGATTCGGTTTACCTACCGGAGATGACCCCTAAAAATGTATGAAGACATTGAAAATAAGTGGTGGTATATGAAGATAATCATATTGAAGACTATGATATGAGAAGACATTGTGTGAAGACTATGGAGAGCGAAGACGTAGATGTTTCGTTGCTTCCTTTTCTTCTTTGTTGAGTCATAGGAACCACCGTACTGTTAAGTGGGGTCCAAGTCAACTAAGTCAGAGTGACTGAAGTGATGCTCAACTAAATCCTATGTCTTCGAGCGAAGACTATGAGAGCAAATCTTATCCAGAGTCGGATGAGTCAGCTTTACTTGTAGGTCAAGTAAAGTTGCCGTGTGTGTTTGAAATCTGACCGTTGGAACACGTGTCAGTTCCTTAGTGACCCAGGGTCACTTCGGACAAATCAGGTCGGGTTTCCTAGTGGCTATAAATAGCCCACCCCCTACACCATAAATTGGTGGCTGCCCAGAGTTATTGCACGGCTTTTTTCGTTTGAGAGTAACCCACCTCCGAAGCATTTGAGAGAGAAATCCTTGCGAGGACAAAGCCCAAACATCCAGAGCCAAAGAGTGTTAGGCATCACTGAAATCTTTCTGTCTGTGTGACCTGAAGACATATTACACTTGAGAACTGTGTTTCCTCCAGCCGGTTAGGCGTTGCGTTCTGAGCATCCAAGAGTAATTGTGGATCGTCGGTGAACAAAGTCTGTGAAGGTTTGGAAGTCTACCTTGAAGACTTACCAGAGTGATTGGGCGAGGACTAGGTGTCCTTAGCTCAAGGGGAACAAGGTGAAGACGCGGTCTTCTGAGTTAAATCTCAGCCTCCCTAGCCAGACGTACAGTTGTCACAGCAACTGGAACTGGTCTAACTAATCACTGTCTTCCCCGAGCTACTGGTTCTATCCTTCCCTTCCCTTTACTTACTGCTCTATGTTGTGAAGTCATTGCATGCTTGCCTTATCTAATTGACTTCACTGAGTATCTACTTGTTGTGATTGGCTTCATTCCTTCTTCCATCATGATCCCTACTGCCTAGCTGCTATTAGTCTTCATGCTTTCACTTTATTGAATACATGACTATGGCTTATCTAGTGTAGTCCACTTTCCGCTGCATACTAATAGGATTGAGTTTATCTTTTGTCTTCGAAACTACCATGTTTTGAAGCATTTCATAAAAATCGCCTATTCACCCCCCCTCGAATCGATATACTGCACTTTCAATTGGTATCAGAGCAAGGTACTCCCTTGTTCTATGTGATTCGGTTTAACCACCTGGAGTTTTAGCTATGTCGACTGTAGGGATAATCAAAGTCTCCGCTGTGTGCCCCGTCTTCGATGGCACCGAATATCCGTACTGGAAGAACAAGATGCGCATGCACCTTGAAGCCATTAACGTGGACCTCTGGTTTGTCATCAAGAATGGTGTTCCCAAGACTGGTGAAGGTATCACCCCTGCTGATGTCAAGAGGCTCGTTCAATTGGATTCAACGGCCAAGAACATCATCTGTGGTCATCTGACCAAAGGACAGTATGGTCGTGTAAGTGCTCTGGACACATCAAAGGAAGTTTGGGACTGGCTCTCAAAGGTCACTGAAGGAGTCTCTACCCAGAGAGTTCAAAGGATCAGCGTCCTTCACAATCTCTTCAACCGCTTCAAGAGACATGACAATGAGAATTTCCAGCACACAATTGATCGTCTCACTGACATCACAAATGAGCTTCAAGCACTTGGCGCCACTGAGATTACCAAGCATGAAATCGTCAAGACTCTCCTGAGATCACTCGACAGCTCATTTGATATCCTTGCCCTGATGATACAAGAACGCCCTGACATCAAGACTCTCGATCCGTCTGATATACTTGAAAGGCTCAACACACATGAGTTCCAGCTCTGTGAGAAACGTGACATCTATGGTCCCAACTATGGCCGATCTCGCGCCTTAAAGGCAAAAGCTATTTCTTCATCTGAAGAAGAATCTGACTGCATTTCTGATGATCCTGAAGACATTGGAAAGGAGCTTGCCATGCTTGTGAAGAAGTTCCAGAAATTCACTAGGAAGAAAGGCTTCAGAAAGTCTTCACGATCCAGCTCAAGAAATGGTGAAGCTTCTACCCATGACTACAAGAAGAAAACATGTCATGAGTGCAAGAAACCTGGTCACTACATCTCTGAGTGTCCTGATACGTCCAAAACGTATCTATAATTTCTGCTTGCTCCATGCCTCTTTTGTGTGATATTGCTATGATATTTATGCACTTCCATACACTTTTGATCATATTTGGACTAACCTATTAACTTAGTGCACCCCAGTGCCAGTTTTTGTTTTCTGCTATTTTTGTATTTCAGGTTTTCCCATCACGTAAACTGCCAGAAAAATTCCAGAAAAATTATATAAAAAATCAGCGTTCCGGAAGCTTCCACACGGTCGAAGTAGGGCCGGAGGGGGGCCACCAGGGCTCCAGGCGCCCTGGTGGCGCGGCCCCCCTCCTGGCCGCGCCGGGGGGGGGCGCCTGGGGCCCCCAGGCCTCCGCTGATGCCCCCCTTTGGCATATATTTAACACGCGTCCCGAAACCCTCGAGACGGGAACCCTTTTTCGCGATCCCATCTCTGTTCCGCCATCGCCGCGCTTCCAAGATCGGGAGCACCAGAAGAACTCTTCCCGGCACCGTGCCGGAGGGGAGGATCACCACCGGGAGCCTCTCCACCACCATGGACGCCTCCCGGATGAGTTGTGAGTAGTCTCCCTTGGACCATGGGTCCATGACCAGTAGCTATGTGATGTTCTCCTCCCCTTCTTGTGCTTCACTAATTAGACCTCGTGAGCTGCCCTACATGATCGAGGCACATATGTAATCCTTATGCTGTTGCTATGTTGAGTTTGCTGGGATCCGATGGATTGTGAGATTATGTTCAGATTGTGTTTGAGTAATATATTTGATTCACCTCTTTTATATTTATGTTCGTAAGTAATTCTTGCATGTTCTCCGTTGCTATTTATTGCTTTGGCCAAGTAGTAGGTGGTGACTCCAAGAGGGAACGTTATGCTTGATTGTGGGTTCATGCCCCTCGATGACTAGCTTGAGTGACAGAAACATGAGTCTAGGGGATGTGTTGTTGCCACAAGGGGGAAAACAACGGTGCTTGTGCCCGCGGGTGCAAGGATTGTTTACTTTACGCAAAGTTCTTTTAATGCAGTTGTCTGTTGCTTTGAGTTTACACTATGGGTAGGACTCGCAACTTAATACCAGCGAGATGTTCTGGATAGATATCTCAAGGTGGATGATTAGTAGTAGATGCAGATGGATTTCGGTCTACTTGCCTTGGCGTAGCGTCCATGCTTTGAACCTCTACCTTTCTTGCAACATAGTTAGCATTGGTTTGCGCACATAATTCTGTCAATTGCCCAGATGTAATTCGTTTACCTCACATAGCTGTTTTATCGTATTTTGGGAGAGAGACATCACTAGTGAACATCATGGGACCCCGGTCCATATTACCATCACTGATCACATCCGCTATTTACTTTCTACTTTTACATACTAGTTACAGTTTTACCTATCACTATTATCTCTTGCGTTTGACCCTTTGTAAACGACAAGGCCGGAGGGATTGACAACCTCTCTGTACTCGTTGGGAGCAAAGTTATTTGTATCTGTGTGCAGGTCCAAGTTGATTGCTAATATCTGGCGCCGTTAGTAGTTGACACCTTCTTGTTGAAACTAGGAGTCTCAGGGGAAATCGATCCTTGGTATCTTGCCAAGGGAAAAACTTCCGCTACACTGCATCTCAAACCATCCACTTGGGGTAACCAACGAGGGGCGAGAAGCCATCAAGCAAAGTTTTCTGGCGCCGTTGCCGGGGACTCCACTCTTCAAGATAGGGGAGTTGCACGCTATCTTTTACCTTTGCTTTTTAGTCTTGTTAGTTTACCTTTCATTTTTGCTTTAGTGTCTTTTATCGAAAATCACAAAAATAGTTATCTTGCTTGCTTGCTGCTATGGGTTCCACCGAGAACACCAAGTTGTGTGAATTCACTAGTCACAACAACGATGACTTTATCTGCACGCCTATCACTACACCTGCCACTTCAGCACCTTCGTATGAAATTAAACCTGCTTTACTGAACTTAGTTATGAAAGATCAATTCTCCGGTGCTGGAGATGATGCTGCTTTACACTTAAACAATTTTGTTGAACTCTGTGATATGCAAAAGTACCAAGAAATAGATGGTAATATTGTTAAGCTTAAGCTTTTTCCTTTCTCCTTGAGAGGAGGAGCTAAAATTTGGTTTCAATCTTTGCCTAGAAATAGCATAGATTCATGGGACAAGTGCAAAGCTGCTTTTATTGGAAAATACTATCCACCTGCTAAAATTATCCAACTAAGAAGTAACATAATGAATTTTAAACAATTGGATAATGAACACGTTGCCCAAGCTTGGGAACGTATGAATCTCTTGTCAAGAACTGCCCTACTCATGGTTTGACTACTTGGATGGTTATCCAAACTTTTTATGCAGGCTTGAACTTTACCTCGCGGAACTTGTTAGATTCGGCCACGGGAGGAACCTTTATGTCAACTACACTTGGTGCTGCCACGAAGCTTCTCGATGAGATGATGACCAACTATTCCCAACGGCACACCGAACGCGCTCCAACAGGTAGGAAGGTAAACTCTGTCGAGGAGATTTCCTCCCTAAATGAAAAAGTTGACTTGATCATGTCTCTACTTTCGAAGCAATCTTCTGTTTATCCTCGTGATGTTCCTTTAAATTCTTTGATTGCTCAAGAACAAGTAGATGTGAGCTTTATCTCTAGAAACAATTTCAACAACAATGCTTATAGGAGTAATTTTGGTAGCAATCCTAGACCGTTCCCCTCTAATTCTTATGGGAACAACAATGCTTATCCTAGCACCAAGAACTCCACTACTGAACTAGAGATTATGCTTAAAGATTTCATCACTACCCAAAAAGCATTTAATAAGAGTGTAGAAGAAAAACTAAACAAACTAGATGATCTCTCTTCGAAGGTAGACAATTTAGCCCATGAGGTAGAATTGCTCAAAATTAGAACTTCTCCTCTTGAGGAGAGGCAGGTCACTCCTATGAATGCTATTCAAGTGCAAATTAATGAAAACATTAGGATGTTGGCTAAACTTAAAGAGAGATGGGCTAGAGAAAAGGAGGAAGAAGATAGAATTAAGAACTTTCCTGCCCACCACACTGTTGCTACTATCCAAGTTGTTGAGGATATCCAAACTCTTAGCACCCAATGCACTCCTGGTCCCATTGGACCTATTAATGGTGATGCTATGACTATAGAAACTACCAAACAAGTGAGCCTAAAGGACACCACTACCACTTTACTTGATAGTAGTGACCTTGATTTTGATAATTGCACTCTTATCGAAGTTATTGATTTCCTTCACAAGATGTCTAGAGATCCTCGCACTAGCACGCTTAACCTTGCCTTCACAGAGCATATCACTAATGCTCTCATCAAAGCTAGGGAGGAGAAACTTAGAGTAGAAGCCTCCATACCTAGAAAGCTAGAAGATGGTTGGGATCCTATCATTAAAATTAAGTTGAATAACTTCTCTTGTTATGCTTTATGTGATGATGGAGCTAGTACCTCTGTTATGCCCAAAAGAATATATGATATGCTTAAATTGAAACCTTTTGATTCTTGTTCTTTTGGTGTTCGTCTCGTTGATTCTTCCATAAAGAAACCTTTGGGGAGGATCGACGATGTTCTTATCGTTGTCAATGACAATTACGTTCCCGTTGATTTTACTATTATGGATATTGAATGTGAACCTTCTTGTCCAATTATTTTGGGATGTCCTTTTCTATGCACCGTTGGTGCTATCATTGACATGAAAGAGGGGAATATAAAATTCCAATTTCCTCTCAAGAAAGGGATGGAACACTTCCCTAGAAAGAAGATTAAGTTACCCTTTGAGTCCGTTATACGGGCTAGCTATTCTTTTACTCTTGATAAAACTTGATCTTTTTGCATTATGCCTAGCTTAAAGGCATAAAAGAAAGCGCTTTTGGGAGGCAGCCCACAATGAATAAATTTTTATTTTGCTTTTGTTGTGTCTTGATGTTGTTACACAGTAGCATCATCATTGTATCTTTACTTTTCAACTTTGTGCCAAGTGTATCCTCTGATTGCAAGAAAGTTCAAAAGTTGTGACGTGCTGTCCAGGAAACAGATTCTGTCCTTGGACAGAAAAATTCGTATAAAATCACCAGATCATCTTTTTGGTCTGAATTTTTTCGATAGCGTGCTCTATACAATTGTCTTTCAGGAGTCTGTTCTGAGTTTTTTGATTAGAGTTGCAGAAGTGCCCCGAAAAAATCATTTACTACCTGCTGTTCTGTTTTTCACAGATTCTGTCCTGTTTTGCCTTTCCTTCATTTTGCAAACCTTGAGCTTGCTTTTTCTTTGCAAAAACCTTTTGGCAATCTTGAGAAAAAGTAGACCTTCAAGAATATCTTTATTTCCAGCAAGGAACAATTATTTTATTAAGGGTACTAACCTCGCTAATCAGATTATGATGAGTTATGTATGAAGGGAGTTTTCAAGTGTGCGAGGGAAGATGATAAAAAGATTCAGGAGTGTCAAACGCTCAAGCTTGGGGATGCCCCCATGCACCCCAAGAAATATTCAAGAAGACTCAAGCGTCTAAGCTTGGGGATGCCCCCGTGCATCCCCTTCTCCATCAACATTATCAGTTCGTCTTTCGTTCCACTATATTTTTATCAATTCATGTGTTATGTGTTATGCTTGGAGCGTCTTGCTTTTTAGTTTTCCTTTTTAGTTTTCTTTAGCTTTTCATAACGAGTCGGAACTCAGCTTTCTTTGTGTGGGAGAGAAACACGCTCCACTTCAACCTAGAACATAACATAGAATTTTCATGTCTATCTTTGCTGTGTGTGTTCTTTGTCTTTCAATAGCTACTATCATGTTTAGCTCTTAGTTTTCATGCTTATCTTTTTAAACAACTTTTGTTTAGTTGGTTGCTGGAACTCTCTTTAGTTATCATGCTTATCTTATTAAGAGAGTTTGCTTCTGTTGCATCGGTCGATATGCCTATGATAAAAATGCTACGTGCATAATGGTGCTTAGTAGTTCATGTTTTCTTATGGTTAGTCTCAAATAGCTGGGGGGGTTTCCAATGTGTTATTGGAGTACCAACATGATTTGTTTGCCTATGATGTGGTATTGTTTAGTAATATCTTCCTTCAAGAATTACTTTGATTGACTTGGCGTATGCTCACGCATATTTAAGACTGTAAAGAAAGTCTGTCAAGCCTTGATGATCTTTTATTTCTGAGTAGTGATATAACTTCCATGCCTGATTCAATGTTGCTTTGTCGCTCTGCATGATTATGACCGTCATTGCTCTCTTAGTTGGTCGCTCCCAGTCTTCTGCTAACCTCCACCTGTACTAAGCGGACTGACTGCTTGTGCATCCAAATCCTTTAAACCAGTTATGCCATATGAGTCCACCATACCTTCCTATACATGGTATTTACCTGCCATTCCTAACGAAGACTTTCATGTACCATCTCGAAATTATTCAAGAAAAGCATTTCTGTTTTGTGCCTCTGTTTTAAGTTCATGAGGAAGTAGTAGTTAATTCATGATCTTTTTAAGTTGGACAAGCTTCACCCCGGGATTGCATGTCTAATGTGCAAACCCATAATATGAGAAGGAACTGGCATTGAGTGCGCCCGCCTCATTAAAAAATAATGTAAACAAACAAACCCTCCTTCACGCTTTGTTCATGAGAAATCAGAAAACTTTGGCAGTGATAAACAAAGGAGATTAAGAGGATGTGATCGTCCTCATTCGGGAGCCGTTCCTCGAAACTTGTCTAGCTCAAGAAGTAATTGAGTTATCTGCTAGCATTCGTTGACGAAACATGCATATCCAAAAAAATAATTTTTATTTCTGTTTTTAAAACCAAGAGCTCTGGTACATGCTTTGTCTTTGTTTCCGACCATGGGTTTTCAACCTTGCCAACAAAAGCCACGGTTCGAGAGTCTCCACCTTCTTTTAAAGCACCAACTACTGAGAGCATGATTGTCAGTCTGAGTGTAATGTGCATTGTCCCAAAGTACCATTGTCTTTTGCATGATTGTGATATCGTTTATTCTGAAATCATTGTATCTAGTCATCACTTAAACCTTGGAGGTGCCCCTGCATTTATGTTTTGCTTTACTAAAGGGGGCAAGCGAGATATCACTGTATCATATTTGCACACCATGCTCAGTACAAATCTATTTGATGCTTCAGTATCATATTGTAAAACTTTCAGTTCTTTGTGATTTTCGCATAAGGCAACTTAATTACTATAGATTCATTGTCTCAGTAAGCTTTTGTCATGTGACTATAAAAAGTCCTTATATGGTTAATAGCATGTCACCACAGAAATTATGCTTGTTATCATTTACCTACTCGAGGACGAGCAGGAATTAAGCTTGGGGATGTTGATACGTCCAAAACGTATCTATAATTTCTGCTTGCTCCATGCCTCTTTTGTGTGATATTGCTATGATATTTATGCACTTCCATACACTTTTGATCATATTTGGACTAACCTATTAACTTAGTGCACCCCAGTGCCAGTTTCTGTTTTCTGCTGTTTTTGTATTTCAGGTTTTCCCATCACGTAAACTGCCAGAAAAATTCCAGAAAAATTATATAAAAAATCAGCGTTCCGGAAGCTTCCACACGGCCGAAGTAGGGCCGGAGGGGGGCCACCAGGGCTCCAGGCGCCCTGGTGGCGCGGCCCCCCTCCTGGACGCACCGGGGGGGCGCCTGGGCCCCCCAGGCCTCCGCTGATGCCCCCCTTTGGCATATATTTAACACGCGTCCCGAAACCCTCGAGACGGGAACCCTTTTTCGCGATCTCATCTTTGTTCCGCCGCTGTCGCGCTTCCAAGATCGGGAGCACCAGGAGAACTCTTCCCGACACCCTGCCGGAGGGGAGGATCACCACCGGGAGCCTCTCCACCACCATGGACGCCTCCCGGATGAGTTGTGAGTAGTCTCCCTTGGACCACGGGTCCATGACCAGTAGCTATGTGATGTTCTCCTCCCTTTCTTGTGCTTCACTAATTAGACCTCGTGAGCTGCCCTACATGATCGAGGCACATATGTAATCCTTATGCTGTTGCTATGTTGAGTTTGCTGGGATCCGATGGATTGTGAGATTATGTTCAGATTGTGTTTGAGTAATATATTTGATTCATCTCTTTTATATTTATGTTCGTAAGTAATTCTTGCATGTTCTCCGTTGCTATTTATTGCTTTGGCCAAGTAGTAGGTAGTGACTCCAAGAGGGAACGTTATGCTTGATTGTGGGTTCATGCCCCTCGATGACTAGCTTGAGTGACAGAAACATGAGTCTAGGGGATGTGCTGTTGCCACAAGGGGGAAAACAACGGTGCTTGTGCCCGCGGG
The DNA here is from genome assembly GCA_902687465.1 of Secale cereale. Taxonomy (NCBI): domain Eukaryota; kingdom Viridiplantae; phylum Streptophyta; class Magnoliopsida; order Poales; family Poaceae; genus Secale; species Secale cereale. The sequence goes on from LR738715.1 coordinate 587,656,560, forward strand.
TGCAAGGATTGTTTACTTTACGCAAAGTTCTTTAAATGCAGTTGTCTGTTGCTTTGAGTTTACACTATGGGTAGGACTCGCAACTTAATACCAGCGAGATGTTCTGGATAGATATCTCAAGGTGGATGATTAGTAGTGGATGCAGATGGATTTCGGTCTACTTGCCTTGGCGTACCGCCCATGCTTTGAACCTCTACCTTTCTTGCAACATAGTTAGCATTGGTTTGCGCACATAATTTTGTCAATTGCCCAGCTGTAATTCGTTTACCTCACATAGCTGTTTTATCGTATTTTGGGAGAGAGACATCACTAGTGAACATCATGGGACCCCGGTCCATATTACCATCACTGATCACATCCGCTATTTACTTTCTGCTTTTACATACTAGTTACAGTTTTACCTATCACTATTATCTCTTGCGTTTGACCCTTTGTAAACGACAAGGCCGGAGGGATTGACAACCTCTCTGTACTCGTTGGGAGCAAAGTTATTTGTATCTGTGTGCAGGTCCAAGTTGATTGCTAATATCTGGCGCCGTTAGCAGTTGACACCTTCTTGTTGAAACTAGGAGTCTCAGGGGAAATCGATCCTTGGTATCTTGCCAAGGGAAAACTTCTGCTACACTGCATCTCAAACCTTCCACTTGGGGTAACCAACGAGGGGCGAGAAGCCATCATGTCCTCAGTGGGACAATGAGAAGAAGAAGAAGAAGAGCAAGGAATATGATTCTGATGACAAGAAAAAAAGAAATACTCAAAGTCTTCTTCTAAGTCTTCATAAAAGTATTCATCACACAAGAAGAATTCATCTGGCAAGGCTCGCGCATTTGTTGGCAAGGAGATGGATTCCGAGGAAGAGTCTGCTTCTGAAGAGGCGGAGGTGGAGTCGGAGGAGGAGTCTGATTCTGGTACTGCAAGTCTGGCTTTAGCCACTGTCTACGTGGGCAAGTCCATCTTCAACACTGAAGACAATGGCCCCGTCCCCAACATTGATGATGAGGACGACGACTCTGCTCCCACCTTCTGCTTCATGGCACGCGGTGCCAAGGTAAAATCATGCGATGCTTACTTTCAAACATCTAGTGAAGATGACTCTGATTGTGAATCAAAACCTAGCTACAAAACACTCGCTAAAATTGCCACTGAACAGCAGAAAGCCATGGAACATATTCAAAAACTGTTAGAGAAAAGTGATGACCTGTTGGACGCGGAAATGACCCGTTCTCAGTCCTTAATTGAAGACATAAAAAATCTTCATGTTAAGTACAAGGAACTTGAAGGTCTTTATGAATCGCTCTCAAAAACACATGAAAAGCTTTCCCACAATTACATTCAAAGGAAACAAGAACTTGAGAAATTGAAAGCGGCTCATGAAGATCTTCAAAAGGAAAATGAGTCACTCCGCGCACAACTGATCAGCTCCACTCACGAAGAATTTGAACCACCATGTCTAAAATGCATTGAGCGTGATAATGCTACATCTGTTGTTGAATGTTCTACTGCTGCCACTGTTGCATTATCTTCAACTACTAATGTGGTAACTAACCCCTCTGCTGAGGATACCACTACTATTGCTGATGAAAATGCTAGGTTGAAGACTTTGCTTGAAACAGGGATGTACAAAAGCCTCAAAGGGCATCATACTCTATGTGATGTCCTCGAAAAGCAGATACTGAACCGAAACCCTAGGAAAGAGGGTGTTGGGTTCGACAGGAAAATGAATGTTGATGGTTCATACTGGAAGCCTGAGCAGTATCCCAAAACCACATGGGTTGCTGCAATGGAAACTTCAGTGGATCCATCTACTCTATCTGGCTTCACTTGTGCTAATCCTGTTATCATTGATGAATCCTTTGATGCAAACTATAAACTGTTTAAGAATCAAAATGGTGAAGTGTTTGCCAGGTATATTGGTACTAACTGCAGGAACGGGCCACCTATGAAGAAGATCTGGGTACCCAAAGGTTGTCTTGAGAAACTTCCAGCAAATGTTATCATGACACCTCCTCAGAAGAAGACATACCCCAGACCAAAGGCTTCATATGGTCCTATGGCTTCATACAGACAAAGGACTCACCGGAGTCACCCTAACGCGGATGTTTTGCAGGGAAACCATACTCAGACCCATGAATATGAGTGTGTTTCTTCAAACCACTATGTTCATAAAACAAAGAATTTTTCTGCCTATTCTTATGAGTATTATTCTCCTCCTGCAAGACAATTTGCTAGGGCTCCAAAGCCAAAATTCTCAGATGCTGCTCTTAGACTCATTGCTTCAAAGCCACCCCTGAAAATGTGGGTGGTCAAGAAGAACTAACTTTCTCTTGTAGGGAAAGGTCTCCGGCCGAAAATCAAAAGCTTCTGATGCTATTGCTGGGGACCTAAAACACTTGTAGGGCACAAGATCAAATGCCCCAATGACTTACTGCTCATACTGCTCATGAATCACTTGCTAAACATCTTATCAGTCCTAACCCTCGTCTGAGCTTTCATAATCCACTTATATGTCAAATGTTTATGCTTCATAATGGCTTGTGGTGAAGCCTATCCTCCTAACTGCATTGTAGGGAGTGACACCAAAATCTTCAGAATGGATTATGGATAGCGGATGCACAAATCATATGACTGGTGATCGAAATCTTCACATGGACTCAACCTTACGTCCATCTAACAAGAGTCACATCACATTTGCTGATACTGGTAAAAGAAAAGTATTGGGTCTAGGTTGAGTTGCAATCTCAAGACATCAGCACATGGATAAAGTAATGCTTGTTGAATCTCTTGGCTTCAACTTAATGTTTGTCTCAATGCTTTCTGACTTAAACATGATTGTGATCTTTGGTAAATTTCGTTGCCTTGTACTAATGGAATCTGACAAGTCTTTAGTATTTGAAGGATACAGAAAAGGTGATCTGTATATGGTAGATTTCTCAGCTGGACCGCAGATGGCCGTATGTCTTCTAGCAAAAGCTTCAGAGTGCTGGCTCTGGCATCGGAGGCTAGGACATGCTGGCATGAGGAACTTGCAGACTCTCGCAAAGAAGAAGCATGTCATAGGCATCGAGGAAGTCAAGTTCAAGAAAGATCATCTATGTGGTGCCTGTGAAGCTGGGAAGATGACTAGAGCCAAGCACCCCTCGAAGACAATCATGACGACATCCAAACCCTTCGAGCTGCTTCACATGGACTTATTTGGCCCTACTCACTACTCCACATTCTCTACCACAGCCTGTCTCTACGGCTTCGTCATTGTTGATGATTATTCAAGATACACATGGGTGCACATAATACTCTACAAGACTGAAGTGCAAGATGTCTTTAGACGCTTCGCCAACCGTGCCATGAACAACTATGGCATCAAGATCAAGCATATCAGAAGTGACAATGGCACTGAGTTCAAGAACACTGGCCTCGATCTTTATCTGGATGAAATGTGAATCACCCATGAATTCTCAGTCCCATATACACCTCAGCAAAATGGGATCGTTGAGCGCAAGAACATAACTCTAATTGAGATGGCTCGAACGATGCTCGATGAATACAAAACACCAAGAAGGTTCTGGCCCGAAGCTATTGATACTGCATGCCATATCATCAACCGTGTTTATCTTCACAAGCTTCTGAAGAAAACATCCTATGAACTCCTCACTGGAAAGAAGCCTAACGTAAGTTACTTCAGAGTATTTGGAGCTAAGTGCTGGATCAAGGATCCTCATCACAAGTCAAAATTTGCACCAAAAGCACATGAAGGCTTCATGCTCGGATATGGAAAGGATTCACACTCCTACAGGGTCTTCAACATCTTTCTCTATAAAACCGTTGAAACTGTGGATGTGCGGTTTGATGAGACAAATGGTTCACAAAGACAGTCCCTACCAAATGTGCTAGATGACGCTTCACCAAATGAATCCATCAAGCTAATGGGAACTGGTAAGATCATGCCTTCTGAAGCACAACCTGACGAGGAACTCATCATCTCTGCTCCAAATCAACCTGACGACAAAGCTCAGCCTGAAGACAACACTCTTGATGATGACAATGTGTCAGGATCGGAATTTCGGGATATTAAATCCCAAAAATGGCCCTTGTGCTCACCAGCCCCAGGATTACTATTAGCTGATGAGTCACCACTTGATACAGAAAACCCAAGCAAAATTACAAAATATGTAGTACAAGACCATTCCTGGTCTTTAAGTACAACACAAGGTTTCTAGTGGCTGATGGCGGAAGCGGTCTGTGACACGTCGGCGTCTGTGGGACTCCATTTCCCACAGGAACAGTTGACCAGGTTAACTCCTATCTTCGCGAGGCGGCTATCACCGTTGCATAGGTTCCGGGTAGTCGTCGCAATGCTCCTTTTCAAGCAAGAAATCTGGTCAAGACAATAACCAGGGGCAAGTCTATGAGTACTTTGAATGTACTCGCAAACATTTTGAACACGGGTGAAATAAAATCATGCTCGAAAATATTAGATGGTCACGATGTTAATTGTGATATGACAGTCCATATTTCCAGTAGGTCATCTGTATAAGAAAAATGCATATGCAATCAGGGAGTGAAAATAAAATAAATAAACGAATATGCCACAGTCGGGCGTCTGAGTGACAGCACATAAAGGGCTTATAAAGAAAAGTAAATAACAAAATGCCACAGTCGGACGTCTGAGCGACATCACATAAAGGGCTTATAAAGAAAAGTGAATAACAAAATGCCACAGTCAGACGTCTGAGCGACATCACATAAAGGGCTTATAAAGAAAAGTAAATGACAAAATGCCACAGTCGGACGTCTGAGCGACAGCACATAAAGGGCTTATCAAGAAAAGTAAATAACAAAATGCCATAGTCGTGCATCTGGGCGACATCACATAAAGGGCTTATAAAGAAGGATAGTTGAAGTGAATATCCAGGAGGTAGAACCATCCCAGGGATACTCATTAATTTAAATAATACAAATGGTTAGTTCACAATCATAATCAATGTCACCATATGCCACACTTCATAATCAATGTTCTGGTTTTAGCAGTTTCTCCTTCGAAGACCGATGCTAAGACCGACACTTGACTCTTCCCAGATTGTAGTCCTAACCCAGGGACACGGCTATTCGAATAGATTTAATCTCTGCAGAGGGTGTACTCTTTACCCACGAATAACGGATTCCTTTAGTCCTTCTAGACTAATTCCGTCTACGGTCTTTTAATTTGAAGACACATCTGGCCGCACACACCAGCTTAACTTACCAGTGTCTGGAATCACCCACGACACCTGTCAAGCCAAACTCTAAGTGGGGAGGCTACAACCTCGACTAGCATGGGATCGCAAAATTTATAATGCGCGCAAACTAGGGAAGCTATCCCCTTCGGCTTCAACCGAAACACCCATGCCCTCGGACCAGGTGGCATGCCTACCGGATGCAGCCGGTATCTTCCACCATGGCCTCTCTGTACGGTGTGTGCTAGAACAGGGGACAACAATTTACTGAACCGTACCCTACCTGTAGCAGGGACACGTAGTAGCATGAAACAAGTATGGGGGTTACTGGGACAAGACTCGATCTATGGTCGACTCAGGAGGTTCAAGCATCGCTGGTATGTTTAGTATAATTAATATACTCCACAACAACAGTCGGAATCACCGCTCGTCCTGCCTCACCAAGCCATATCGGATTCCACCGTCTCAACGAGGAGCTAGCGACAAACTCGGGTCTACTCAAGACAATGACTTTCACGGTTTTCTTCCGTTAGGCATGGGAGGCATACGAGGGGGATTACCGTCATGCATATTAATTATCCACAGCAAGGGGTACACCTCATATACTCATGGGTATGCTCATATCATCACATATAAAAAGAAAAGAATGCGTCAATTTTTGAGATGACGTTGCAATCGTATCAATGACACTCATAAGCATTAGACCAGGGTTCGAAATGCTTGCCTTCAAGTAGAGGGGAGGCAAAGTGTATTCCAAGACCTTTGGAAGTTTACTCCCTCTTCAAAATCCTATTTGAAAGAATACGAAATCAATGCAGAGATTGAAGACAGCACAAAAAGTTGTCTGGAATATTTTTTCAAATAAATATGAAAATAAACTAGACCAAATTTGAGGAACAACAGAAAAAGAATCAATTCATTTGGATTTGTATTTAAAAAGTTAAAGCCAGTCAAAGTTTCAGTCAAACTCTGATTTTTAAAATAAAATAGAAAAGAAAACGTTTCAATTAAGAATACGCTTTCGGGTTAGGGGATACATAGTTCTGAGGTTTACGCTTCCACTTAAAACGCGTGGAGGGGGTTGCGTCATTGACAGTGGGTCCATGGGGCCCACTGGTCAGGTTTGACCAGTCGCCTCTCCCTCCTCTTCCTCTGCCCAAGCGGAGGCGGAATTCCGGCGATCACCGCCGGCGAACGGAGGTTCCTCATGGGCATCCAACGGCAGGAATGGATCCGCTGGACCGGGGCGGTCCTCCCGGTGGTCGCTGGGACGTCGGAGGTGGAGAGAGTCCTCGGCGGCGAGCTCCGCGGCAGATGGAGCTTTGGTGGATTTTGGGGGCTCGACCTGTGGTGGTTCCTGGATGCGTCTGAGAGGCTGGGCAGCTTCGCGCTAACAAGTGGGGTCGAACGGTGGAGCCGGGAGTGCAGGGGAGGCGTTGGCTGCGTCGCAATGGACCAGAACAAGGCGGCGGTCGTGCTGACCGGAGACGGGGAAGACGGCTTCTCCTTGACGATTGCGGGCTAGGGGAGCTCCATGGGGGTGGCCTGAGGCTGCCTGAGGGCTTAGACGAGCTCGTGGGCCTCTTAAGTAGTGCAGCCATGTCGGTTCGCGACGGCCGTGGATAAGATCGCCGGCGACCGCCATTCTGTAGCTGCAGAGGGATGTGGCAGTGACGAGCTCTTGCGGACGAGCTTGCGGATAAGCTCGCACTGCTCCAGGGGGCAGCTGGCGAGCGCGTGTGGCTTGGGTGGTGCCGACCATGGCAGAGGTCCACTGTGACCGCCGGTGTGCTGCCAAACGAGCTCTGACGATGCCGCTGTGAAGCCCCAGGGGCGGCTTGGAGCGTTCTAGTGTGCGGTTGAGACCGGGCGTGGTTCTGCAGGCGAGTTGGGGCTAGGGGCGCGACGCGGCGGCTCGGGTGCACACACGTGCAATACGCACGCTCTGGGCGCGCCCAGCGCACGCACACCATGTGCTCGATGAAATGCCAGTGCGTGCTAGATGGTATAGGAGAGGCTGGTAATTAGCAGGCTTAGATTAGGGTTAGCTAGGGACTTAGTGGACATGCTGGTTAGGCAAAGCAAGCTGGTCCATCTCACAAACCAGAAACCATGTCAAAACTGACCATGCATGCAAGGTGTTTGACAAAATGCCAGAAGCCTCTAGGCATTTCTTGGTGTGGCCATAAACTCCAGGTTGGGTTCTCTTTGGGTGTTAAAGAGAGTGGTAAGGTCAGTTGGCCATTTTGAGAAACTTGCTAGTGCAAGATTTGCCAAACTACAGTTCTGGACAACAAGAAAAGGGCATAACTTCATGGACCAAAAATGATCCAATTGCTCCACTTTTCTGGACTTAAGGGTTTGGTAGGAAGGGCAATAAGTTGGAAAAAGCTCAAGGCCAATGGAGCTAGTTAGAATAGGGCTGTAGTAGAAAGTGACATTCTGGACCAGAGAGCAAAAGAGGATGTTTTGCTCGGCTTTTCCAAAGGATACCCAAGGATTTTTGCATGGAAGTGATGTAGGAGCTTCACCTGACATCCCTGAATTTTGGTGGAATTTTTGGACAATTCCATCAAAGGGTTACAGTGCAAAAGGGACTTTTAGGCAGAAGAAAATCCCTTCAATTAATAGAGCTTAAGGAGAAAATAATGATGCAAAAAGGAACTATGGATGGAGGGTTTGATTCTCTTGGTTAGGGCAATAAGTCCAAACAACATACCTAGAATTTTGCACTGGGGCAAAACTCCACAACAAAAGAAGGGAGGCTCTGAAAATCAAAGAAAACCCAGAAAAGAAAAGTTGAAACTCCTGGTCAAATTCTCATTACTAAAACAAGGGCAAAATTTTGGGGTGTTACACAATGTACAGCAAGAGCAAAATCTTCGTCCAGCTCATCCTCGTGTTGCAAATGAAGTACAAGTTGAAAAGATAATTGATAGCATAAATGCTACTGGTCCACTGACTCGCTCAAGAGCAACACAGCTTGCAAATTTCTATGGGCACTTTGCTTTTGTCAATATCTGAACCCAAGAAACTTGCTGAAGCTTTTATGGAACCCGGATGGATTCAAGCAATGCAAGAAGAGCTTCAACAGTTTGAGCTGAACAATGTGTGGGAACTTGTCAAGCGTCCTGACCCTCGCAAGCACAACATAATAGGCACAAAATGGATCTATCGCAACAAGCAAGATGAGCATGGTCAAGTGGTCAAAAACAAAGCTCGTCTCGTTGCTCAAGGATACACTCAAGTCGAAGGGATTGACTTCGATGAAATATTTGCTCCTGTGGCTAGACTTGAAGCTATTCGTATACTGATAGCCTATGCAAATCATCACAACATACTTCTATATCAAATGGATGTAAAGAGTGCGTTTCTCAAAGGAAGGATTGAAGAAGAAGTGTATGTTGCACAACCACCTGGCTTTGAAGATCCAAAACGTCCTGATATGGTATACAAGCTCAATAAGGCACTGTATGGCCTCAAACAAGCGCCTCGTGCTTGGTATGACACACTCAAAGACTTCCTGAAGAGCAAAGGCTTCAAACCTGGATCCCTAGACCCCACACTCTTCACGAAGACATATGATGATGAGCCATTTGTCTGCCAAATCTATGTGGACGACATTATCTTCGGCTGCACGGACAAGAAATACAGTGATGAGTTTGGTCACATGATGCAAGAGCAATATCAAATGTCCATGATGGGTGAGCTGAAGTTCTTCCTTGGTCTTCAAATTCGTCAGCAAAGCAAAGGCATCTTCATATCTCAAGAGAAGTACCTTAAAGATTGCCTGAAAAAGTTTGGAATGCAAGACTGCAAAGGGTACTCGACGCCAATGCCTGCCAAACATCATCTAGGTCCCGACGCCAATGGTAAAGAGTTTGATCAACAGGTATACCGCTCCATGATTGGTTCTTTACTTTATTTATGTGCATCTAGGCCAGATATTATGCTTAGTGTTTGCATGTGTGCTCGATATCAAGCGGCACCAAAGGAGTCGCATCACTTAGCTGTGAAGCGAATACTTCGATATTTGGCTTACACCCCAACACTTGGATTATGGTATCCAAAGGGCTCTGAATTTGATCTGGTTGGATTTTCAAATGCTGATTATGTTGGTGACAAGGTTGATCGCAAGTCCACATCAGGCACATGTCACTTTCTAGGATGATCTCTTGTCTGTTGGTCTTCAAAGAAGCAGAATCGTGTATCACTCTCCACTACTGAATCTGAATACAATGCTGCTGGATCTTGTAGCGCTCAGCTTCTCTGGATGAAGCAAACACTCAAGGACTATGGCATCCATCTGAAGCATGTGCCACTCTACTACGATAATGAAAGTGCTATCAAGATTGCCAACAACCTAGTTCAGCACTCGAAGACAAAGCACATTGAAATTCGTCATCACTTTCTCAGAGATCATGTCATGAAGGAAGATATTGATATCATACACGTCAATACTGAAGAGCAACTGGCAGATATCTTCACAAAGCCCTTGGATGAGAAAAGGTTTTGCAAGTTGCGGTGTGAGCTAAATATCTTAGAATCCTCAAATATCCTGTAATCAGGCACACATCCTAACACTTATGCATATTGATGACTTAGATGTGCAACACACGAAGTAAAGTATATCTTCAATCAATGAAGACTTACATTCTACGTGTGAATACATTAACATGGAATTTGACTTCGGAGCGCCACGATAATTGTGCGCCGTGTCTGGGTCTAATACTTCCTATACGGTGGGTAACGCCACCACCAAATTCTTGTTTGAAGTGTTTCTCGTGGCGTTACATTTGCAAAGTCTTCGCACTTGGTTTATCTTCATATAGGATATATATATATATATATATATATATATATATATATATATATATATATATATATATATATATATATATATATATATAGAGAGAGAGAGAGAGAGAGAGAGAGAGAGAGAGTTGTGTTCTGTCCTCAACAACATTCACTTATAGCTATGCCTTCATATTTGAATCTTTTGGACTAAGTGAATGTGATCGGACCCTAACCTCTCTATGCTTTCTCATCACACACTCTGTCTGTCCAAATCATATGCATTCTGTTGAAACTGTCGAATATCTTCTCTGCGTCCTTGTCAGCAGAAGATACGGAGAAAAACTTTAAATCTGATTTTAATGCTCCATCCTTTATGCCTGAAACCCGGAGAAGCCGGAACGACCACTCCGACAGTCGTGGTGAACGTGGGATCGTGGGACAACTCCCAATGTGTTACATGACCGCCACGTGTCACTAGTACGTGAACCGTCAGGGGCACCTGCGTAATTGCGATGTGCTGTCTCCCATGTCTATAAATGCACGTCCCATCACGGTCAAAAGTTCTTCTACCACCTCTCCACCTCGACCAACCCTAGCGCCTCCGCTAGCTTTCGACGACGCCAGCGACGAAGCGCTTCGCTACCGCAACCTCGTCGACGCCGTCCTCACGCCGGTCGCGGACATCTTCTACTCCGCCGTCGCCGTAGCTATCCTCCGTCGCCAAGTTAGGGCATGGAGGACCGAACTGTTGGGCATCCAACTCCTCTCCGTCTAAGAAGTTCATCGTGTGGTAAATAAAACTTGCCTTTTTTCATCTTCTTGATCCATAAAGATTCATCTATTTTACCACAACAGGTTTCTGCCTACTTAGATATATAGATCTATCATGTATGCATCTCATATCTTGCCTAGTACATTCACATATGCTTCAACCATAGTTAGATTCCTCACTTGTACCTATTCATGGATTCGTACAAATCTGGAACCAACTCTCATGAGTGAATGTCTTCGCGCTATGAGGTCAAAGTCTTCAAAACTGTTTTAATCCTCAAAACTTCTGAGAATGCATTTGACCTCTTCCACTTCCCTCGCATCTCTAATGCTGTCACAGGTACATGTCTGTGGGAGAATCCCTTGGTTCTCATAGTCTGCATTCATTTGCAGAATTTTTGCAGCGTCACATTCACTCCCCTGAAGACAATTCCTGTCTGACCAACAGACCGAAGCATTTGCCTGTTTTGAAGCCATTCAGTTTGAAGCCCTTCAGGTTGAAGCAAATGGCAACTGACAAGACAGTTAGAAAGGGTGGCAGACAGCGCCGTGGCAACACCTCCATTGATTTGCCTCCTGATCTCATTGAGATATACAAGACTGATCCAGAGGAGGATTATAATCAGAGGAAGACACGAATCCAATGGATTCGAAGATATTGGGCTGAACAATGATTCAAGTACAGGTTCGTGACCCAAGAGTATGCTGAGAAGAACGCCATCAAGCATCCATGGGGAGATATAAAAATCTTCCCCCCAAGACTCATGCTGAAGCCATTGCTCAAGGCTTCTATCCTTGCATGGTCAGAGGGCCTCAGCCTGCTGATGCTGATCCTAGCTCTCTGCTCTGGTGTCGCGACGACAATCTGTTCAAGCGAAATCTTCAATATGCCAAGAACTCGGCCAAAGAGAACAAGAAGCATTGGGGATTAGACTTCAATCCTGGCCCCTCTGCGCCCCGTGCTGGTGGCACGCGCGAAGCTGAACCAAACCTGGTTGGGCCCTTCTACAACTTAGAAGGCCTCATCAGTCACATCAGGGTTCAAGGGGTGGATGTGGATCAGCCTGCAGTAGATGCTGATTCTGAAGAAGCGCCTGCAACACCGAAGCCCAAGAAGAAGAAATCAAAGGCTTCGAAGACCAGTCCACCAATTGCTTCTAGAGTGAAGCCTCTGGCCACTGCTCCACCTGCACCAAGTGTGCAAACTGAGGAACACTCTCGTATCTCCAAGAGCAGACAGCTGAAGAAGAAGCCATCGCACAACCCCAGTCCAGCTCTCACTCCTGACGCTGTTCTGCAGACTGCAAATGATGCCCTTGATCTCTCAAGTGATGAAGATCATGGTGACGATGCTCTGGAGCTACTGCTCAAGAGCAAGCAAGATGCTGAAATCTTCAATGATTTGCCGCTCTTTGACATGGAAGTGCTCAATAACTTCATTGATGAATGGTTTGACACCCCCTACCTCAGCTTCGACGATCTTCAACTTCCAGTTGGCCTCAGCGTCTCCTTCCATGGCGCCATTGCTTCTGAGCTGGCTGTGGCTCCGAGAATTGTTGAGCTGAAGCAAAAGATCGACTATGAAAAGGCTCAGTTCAAGAAGCATGTGGACAAGCTCAGCGTACAAGAAATTCAAAACTTCAAGGTTATTGTAATGCCCAGGATGGGACTATATCTCCTACGTGTCGAGGCACGACTTAGAGATATAAGCCCATGCTGGAATGATCGCAAGTTTGGTACCTTTGCACATCTCATGTAAAAATGGGGATGGAAAACTGAAAAGATAGTTGGCTTACACTCGCCACGTCACACAAATTCATTACATATCCAATCATCATTCAAATGAACATCACAGCCCATCTAAGGGTAAAATCCAACTGTCAAGATACCAAACATAACATTAAACCACAGGTCTAGATCGAATCCTAGTAGAAGAACCACTACTGATCATCGGGATAACGGACATAGTAACAGCTACACTCCTCGTAGTACTCCCAGTCTAGCTCAGTGCCATCACCTGGGTAGCTCACCATCGTACCTGCATCTGGTGTGGTGAAGTAACTGTGAGCCACAGAGGACTCAGCAATCCCGTTCCTGGGTAACAAGACTATCCAAGCCTTGGGTGTGGAACAAGGCTGAAGAAAAAATAAGAGTCTGCAGCAGCACTAGCACTAGCTTACGTAAAAGAGAGCGAGAAGAGAAGGTGCCTCGGTCGAGAGATGATCACGAAGTGATCCTAACTAAAGCAAGTCAAACATAACCCCACCGTGTTCATCTCCCGAATCCCTTTCGGAAAATGACAGTCACGGTACTCACGCTGGTAGTGTATTGGAACATGGTGTAAAGTTTTCTACAACCGGATATTAACAAGCTCCCATCTGCCACATAACCGCGGGCACGGCTTTCGAAAGTTCATAACCCTGCAGGGGTGTTCCAACTTGGCCCATGACAAGCCCACGATCCGCGGAGTCGCAACTCCAAGGTGGGAAGGCCCGAGTATTCTCGGAATCCCGTGCTCAAGATACTCCGAACTATGGTAAGGCTAATCCAGCAAATCCTCCTGGCGTGCCGACACCCTGATAGTAGCCGCGCGTATCTCGTCTCAGGCCACGACCGGATAAGTCATCCTACGGGTTTTTTACCAGACCTTGAGTTTCCTTGAGGTGGCCCCGCATTCTGCTCATTTCGGACCAACACTCATGTGGAGCACTGGCCTGAGGTTGTTGATTAAGAAAGAGGGTTAATTACTCCCTATGCAAGTTATTTTAGTTATTAGGAAAATAGTACCAATGTTGGGACTTGCTGGAAAAGACTTAGCACTTAGCGGTTTATCGAGGGGGTCCCATACACCCCAACCGTGTGAGGAACGCATAATCAAGGAACATAACACCGGTTTATACGGTTCCTAACGGCATGAGTGGAACAAAACACCAAGCAAAAGGCTTAGCCTTCCACCCATTACCAATATATAGATGATTTCATCTAATACTTAATATAGTGTGATGTAACCCAACAACTTCAACATGAAGCAAGCATCTTCAACTTCACCTGCAACTAGCAATGCTATAAGAGGGGCTGAGCGAAGCGTACTTATAGCCAATCAATGGTTTGCATAGGTAGGGTGGTTAGACATGATCATGGTTACAAATAGGAGGCTGACATGAAATACATGGGCATCGAGGCAAAACTATAGATCGAGACTTCTAGCAATAGGCAAAGATAGTAATGGTATCCGGGTTCGGTCATCTTGCCTGAAGAGTTGTCGATGGGATCGTAAGAGAGGTCCTCGTTCTCAAGCTCGGTGGTAACCTCGTGCTCGTACTCGTACTCAGCTTCCGGCTCTACTCAACACAAACACACAAGGCACGAAATCAACAAGATGCAATGCGCACACAAAATATGCTGGATGCATGACTGATGCACTATGGGAGCACACGGAGCATGACAAAATGCGATCAAGCATAATGCTTCAAAACATGATAACAATAGGATATTATGAATCTACATGAAAAATCACCCAAGTTTCATATAGGACTTGCTCAAATCGGAGCTACGGGCTAAAAGTTACACCCGAAACAATAAATACGCGCAAGCTGAAAATAACAGCCACATAGCAACTTCGGAGCAATAGATAAATAAGCTACAACACTCAAACATCATGGCAATGAGCATGGACATAAACTAGACATATCCTACAGCAAATAAGTCCATTGGAGCATCCCCAAAGGAGTCATGACTCAATAGCAACAAGCTATGACATATTGAACTTGACAACAAAATCCTGACAGCAGTAATTTATTGCAACTTGGGAGCAAAAGTTAAATATGCGACAGCCACTCAAATAAGCATGTGAGAGCATGAATGGATAGCCAACAATATATACTACAAGGAATCATCAAGAGTCACCCCAAAACTATCATGGATTCGCCTAGAACAACAAGCAAACATGGCATCTGGAAATTACAGATTCCAGACTTAGTGAAATTTCACTAAGTGTTAAAACAGCAGTTTCATCATGGCATATTTGAGAGCAAGTTTAAATCACCTCAAAGCTAAACATGGCAAGTGGTGAGCACCACAGTAAAGTACACATGATGGTGAATCCGAAACACCTAAGCATGCATCAAGGGGACAAACACAACGATAGCAATGAGCTCCTCTACGAGGCATCTCGTAACAAGTTTAACAACTTAACAGCCACATAGCACTTTGCAACGGAGATAAACATGTCAAGATTAATTCTATCATGCAAGCCTAAGCAATCAACATGTAGAGCATGACAAGACGACCACGTGGACATCTCATTTGCATCATATGGATAAACATGCAAAAAGTTATCACCTTGCAAAGATGGCATGAAAACAACAACTAACAGCAGTTTATAACAATATGCACTCTTGCAACAGATTTTTAAGAATCTAGATGATCTCAAACATGCAAGGCATAATGGAACAAAATGTAGTACAAGTCTCCACGAACATTTTGACATATCATTCGCTCAAATCGGAGCTACACACAAAAAGTTATCATCATTTGAAAACAGCATCAGACAATGAAAACATCAGGGACTTCGTGGATAAAAGAAGCAACCTCCAGATCTGGTCAAAGTCAACCGGGCGGCGGGTCAACGGGCGCGGACCGGGCGCGCCTGGAGCGGATCGGGCGAAGGCCTAACGGGCCCGGGGCGACGGGGTTCGGCCCGAGGGAGGGAGGCGGCCCGAGGCGCTGGGGCCGGCGGCCTGGAGCTGGGCCTGGGCGAACCTGGGCTACGGGATCTCGGCCCACCCCGGCGCTGGATCCGGATCTGCGAGGGGATCCGATCGGGGCGATCAGGGCGAACGCCCGAGCGGCGGGGGTTGGCGATGGGGCGACGGGGGCCGGATGGGCCGGCCCAGCGGAGCGGCGGCGGTTGGCGATCGCGGGGAGGCCGGCTGCGGCCCAGGAGCTGGGGCCTCGCGGCTGCTGGCCCAGGAAAGCGGCGCTGGCGATTGGATCCGATCGGGAATCCCTGGCGCCGGCGGGGTCCTACGATGCAGCGGCGGCGGTAGTTGGCTCGATGCGCCCGAGCGGAGGCGCGGGGGGCCCGGCGAAGGAGGTGGAAGGCGGGGCGTGGCAGCCCGGCCGGCGAGGTGGCAGCGCCGGCCGGCGGCGGAGGAGGGCCGGCGCGGCGGTTGGGTACTCCGGCGAGGGTCCGGCGAGCTCCGGCGAGCTCCTCCGGTGAGGTCTGATCTGGATGTAGAAGAAGGAGATGAAGGGAATGGGGGCTAGGGTTTCCTATTTTTGGGGCAAAAATTGAGGAAGGTGGACAAATATATAGGCACAAGGAGCTAGGGTTGTCCAAATGAGGTGTGGTTTTCGGACACGCGATCAGAATTGGATGGCCTAGATGAAGGGAGGGGTTTGGGCTGGTTTGGTGGGCTGTTGGAGGGGTGTCTTGGGCCTCAAAGAGGAGGCACTTTCAGCCCACGAGAATAACTGTTGGGGTAGCAAACGAACTCCAAACGCGACGAGATTTGACAGGCGGGTTACACACATCAAAACATCAACACACTACAAGTCTCGCGCCAAACCGGTAACGTTACACGGCCAAACACCAAAGTAGGCCTCGGGTGTGCCGCGGACACGTGAGGGAGCTCCGGAACGCGAAACGGACAACGGGAAGGAACGCGTGGGACCGGATGCAAACGACAACACAAAAGCGATGCAATGCACATGACTACATGATATGAATGAATGAACACACGCACACGACAAAAGAACGAAAACCCGAAAGACAAAGAACCCGGAATGGAATTGATGAAGCCAGAGATATTATATTGCCCAAAAGGGAAAGTATTACATCCGGGGCATTACAGTTATGATGCATGAGCTCAAGGAAGCCTTTCGCCAGAGGCGTGATGAAGCTAAAGGTTCTCGTGAGCGAATCAAGGACTTGGTTGCCAAATGCGTTCAAGCGTTCAATGAAGCTGAATAGCGCAAGGCCCTTGGGCGTCCTGGCATTGACCCAAGGATGGCTGCCAAGAAAAAGAAGAAGCAACCTTTGCCCGAAGCTGAAGAATTAGGGCAGGAAATGCCTCACATAGTCTTCCCTGCTAGCATGACTAATACGAAGCCTAAGGCAACCCCAACCGCTTCAAAGCTCAAGAAGAGAAAGGTGGCTGAAGCTGAAGCTCGCAAGCGCAAGCAAACTACTGATGAAGCTCCACCCACCAAGAAGCGCAAAACCAAGAAGGATAAGGCTGCTTCCAAAGAGCCTATCTTTGTCGCCTCAGGCGTCGCCAGCTTTTTGCAGGCTTCGCAAAGGACCAAGGCCTCAAGTCGTCACCCCAAGTGTTCCAGAAGGAGTAGAGCAACCATCTGTACCTGACGCTGCTCCTACTGTGAACCACTTAGAATCTGAAGGCAAAGCGGCTGAAGATATTCCGGCTGGATCAGCCGGAGAAGAACAACCCCAAGCGGAAGATGAACGTACTGCTAAACCCCCTGTTCTTGAGGAGAACGTGTCCGACCCTCCAGCTCCTGAAGTGGAGGTTACAAATTCAGAGGCTGCCACCACCAACACTGAAGCCAATGACGTGGTCATGACTGAAGCTAATGTGGCACCTGAAGACACAGTGGCGCCTGAAGTGACTGCGCCTGAAGCCAGTGCTGCGCCTGAAGCCAATGTTGCACCTGAAGCAAATCTGCAGCTTGAAGATAATGCCTCTGCTCCTGTTCCGCCTCCAAGGCCCCACACCATTGAGCAAGCATACAACAAAGATGAGCAGCTCTTTACTGTCCGGTGGCCCATTCTGACTCCACCACCTACCACTGGACCACATGCTGCTGGTCCTCAGTTTGAGCATCATGTTGAGCACAGGCCTCAAGTTCAGAAGCCTAAGCCAAGACTGCCAAGGTTTCCAGTTATTGCAACCTCTCAAGGGTCATTCAATGCCAATAGCTTCACTCCGCACAACACCTTCTTTGGCAGCACCAAGAACCCATATTCCAAGCCAAGAATATCATCAGATAGGTTCTGAAGCCATTAGCAGCGCAACTACTACTCAAGAGTACTCCATGATGAAGGGCGCATTTTCCCTCATATGCGTCTTGACACTGAAGCTATTGCTGGTCTGCCTTGCCTGGAGGAAGCTCTTGGCTGCTTCCGTGATGCTGGCCTGCTCAATTTTGTAATAGACAAAGAGCATTGGAATGAAAAGCTGCTTCTGCAATTCTATGCAACCCTCCACATTCGAGGCTACAGAAGGGATCCGAAGACATTGGTCCTTGAGTGGATGACAGGCAATGTCCATCATGAAGCTAAAGCCTTTGATCTCATTGAGCTTACTGGCCTGCCCACTCCAGGAGATCTGTATGAACCTGGCTGTCAATTGCACAATCAAGCCTTGGAGAGTATATTTCAGAAGCGCTAGCCCAACATGAGCCAAATGCTAAGCATGATGAAGCCTCTGCCAAGTGATGCTGAATATCCTAAGGAATTCTTTGTTGAAGACCTAGAGTACCTGCCGCGCACCATCTATCATATCATCAGGTGTACTCTATGGCTCGTCAAAGGACATTCTTCATCAGCCTAGATTGAAGGCACTATGAAGACTTTGGTCTTCTATATCTTCAATGGCATCAGCTTCAATGCTCAAGATTTCTTCATTAGGCAAATGGCTATGTCTGGATCTGATCTATTTGGCCTGAAATTATATGCCCCCTGGATTATGCGCCTCATCAAGCTGCACTCAGCTGTCACCTATCAGCCCTCTGCTCGCAACCATCACATCTTCTTGCCTGAGGTTGATATGTCAGCTGAAGCTATCTACCAAGAGCCTGCCAAAGAGCTTGTTAGTCTTCACAACGCTGATCACCAGAGCTTCACTCAGCAGATTGAAGGAGTTCCAGCAGTCTCACGCATTTATCCTCTAGCTGGCCATACTCGTCTACCTCGACGCGCTGAAACCGAAGCCACTGAGAGCACCATCGCCCAAAGGCCTCAGAAGCGATCTCGTGTCCTGAATAACCAAGAGATTCTGGTTGCCCTTCATCAGAAACAGGATAAGCATCACCTCTGGTTAAAGCGTCAGATGGAAAGCCTCTTGGTGGATGTCAATCGCATTCGCAATCTTGCCACCAAGAATGCCTTTGTTGCTCATGAAACCTCTCAGAGGTCATGGAAGAGTTAGACCTTGCTAAGTGCTGAAGCGGATCTTCAAGACGATGGCTTCACAGAGAGATTCAAGTTTGACCACACTCCTCCAAGGACTGCTGTTATGCGTCGAACTCCATCTCTTGAAGATTCTGAATACTCCTCCTCCGCTGCAACAATTGACGCTAGGGTGATCGATGATCAAGATGATGCTACCTCACCTCCTCCTACTTCAGCGCGCATCGACACTGCACCAACTACTTCTGCACCGCCAACCCCCAACGTCGACCCTGCATCCTCTCCTGCTTCAACTGGGAACGAGTAGAGGATCTATGTCTTCAAACCTTTTTGGTCCTTACTGACAAAAGGGGGAGAAGCATATGAGTTGATAGTCTTCAAGCGGGTCCATATGGGCGGGTGCTTTATAATTTGCCTAGTGTTTACAACTCTCGTTTTTGCTACATTTGGTTCTTCGAGTTGTAACACTTAAACTGATGGTCGTCTGCTACGTTTTTATGCTACTCTGTAATGCGATGATAAATTCCGCATCTGCTACCTTATATTCCGCACTTAGTCATTATTGCAGACGTCCGTTTTTCATTATGCAAGTCATTATCTTCGACATATCAATTGTGCATGATGAATTGTCTTCATAAGTTGAAGAGGATCTCCACAAGTACAAACTGCCATGTGCATTTACATTCAAAGGCAAATCAACTATATGCACATCTTCAGGGGGAGCCTTTTGCTACTTATGAAGACAATACCTTTATCCTTTACAATTTCACATATCCTTATCCTCGTTGAAAACTTCAACCAGTTATTCATCAATCACCAAAAAGGGGGAGATTGTAAGTGCATCTAGTGCCACCCCTAGTTGGTTTTGGAGTATTGATGACAAACCTGGTTGAGGGACTAATGTGTTTGTGAGAATTGCAGGATAACACAGGTAGTAGTCCCTCATTGATTCGGTTTACCTACCGGAGATTACCCATGAAAATGTATGAAGACATTGACAATCAGTGGTGGTATATGAAGATAATCATATTGAAGACTATGATATGAGAAGACATTGTGTGAAGACTATGGAGAGCGAAGACGTAGATGTTTCGTTGCTTCCTTTTCTTCTTTGTTGAGTCATAGGAACCACCGTACTGTTAAGTGGGGTCCAAGTGAACTAAGTCAGAGTGACTGAAGTGATGCTCAACCAAATCCTATGTCTTCGAGCGAAGACTATGAGAGCAAATCTTATCCAGAGTCGGATGAGTCAGCTTTACTTGTAGCTCAAGTAAAGTTGCCGTGTGTGTTTGAAATCTGACCATTGGAACACGTGTCAGTTCCTTAGTGACCCAGGGTCACTTCGGACAAATCAGGTCGGATTGCCCAGTGGCTATAAATAGCCCACCCCCTACAACATAAATTGGTGGCTGCTCAGAGTTATTGCACGGCTTTTGTCGTTTGAGAGCAACCCACCTCCGAAGCATTTGAGAGAGAAATCCTTGCGAGGACAAAGCCCAAACACCCAGAGCCAAAGAGTGTTAGGCATCACTGAAGTCTTTCTGTCTGTGTGACCTGAAGACTTATTACACTTGAGGACTGTGTTTCCTCCAGCCGGTTAGGCGTCGCGTTCTGAGCATCCAAGAGTAATTGTGGATCGCCGGTGAACGAAGTCTGTGAAGGTTTGGAAGTCTACCTTGAAGACTTACCAGAGTGATTGGGCGAGGACTAGGTGTCCTTAGCTCAAGGGGAACAAGGTGAAGACGCGGTCTTCTGAATTAAATCTCAGCCTCCCTAACCAGACGTACAGTTGTCACAGCAACTGGAACTGGTCTAACAAATCACTGTCTTCCCTGAGCTACTGGTTCTATCCTTCCCTTCCCTTTACTTACTGCTCTATGTTGTGAAGTCATTGCATGCTTGCCTTATCTGATTGACTTCACTGAGTATCTACTTGTTGTGATTGGCTTCAATACTTCTTCCAACATGATCCCTACTGCCTAGCTGCTATTAGTCTTCATGCTTTCACTTTATTGAATACATGACTATGGCTTATCTAATGTAGTCCACTTTCCGCTGCATACTAATAGGATTGAGTTTATCTTTTTTCTTCGAAACTACCATGTTTTGAAGCATTTCATAAAATCGCCTATTCACCCCCCCCCCCCTCTAGTCG
>LR738715.1:587677737-587745168 GCA_902687465.1 Secale cereale
CCCCTCTAGTCGATATACTGCACTTTCAGATATGCAAAGCCACAAGCTTGGGGAAGCTATGTTTGATGAAGATGTTATTTTTAGTCCCCCAAGTTTTGATGAGCAAATTTATTATGATGGAAGCATGCCTCCTATTTATGATGATTATATTGATGAAAGAGGATTTGGAGAGGTCATGACTTTATTTAGTGATGAATCCACTATTTCCGAAGAGGTTCCAATTGATTATGAGAACAAAGTGTCGGTGTATTTGGATCAACACCTATGGGATCACAAGAATCCCTACTATGGTTGCTGGGCGTGGGGTTGAGAGAAGAGCGGATCTAACAGTCAGCACATGGTTCCTTTACCCAGGTTCGGGCCGCAAAGATGCATAAAACCCTACTCCTGCTTTGGTGGATTATATGTTTGCGTTCTTCCGCTAGTGAGGAGCTCCAAAAGAGTCGTGAGGAGTTCTAAAAAGCCGAATCCTCCTCCTGGTCGCCTCGGGCCTCCTTTTATAGGAAAAAAGGGGTTGCCATAGTGGCACACAGGAGGTGGAAACGGTACAGTGATGCGAGGTTATCCCTCGCAGTACAGGACAAGGCGCATTTAATGCACTTAGCTTAGGTGTCCTTGCTTTATCAGGGACGAGGGGAGACGTCCGTCTTGTCCGTCGCCGCTCCTCCTCGTGTTGACACGCGCCCTGGCCAGCGGTGCATGAGGTGCCATGTAGGCAAGCAGGCAGCTGAGGTGGCACAACGGCAGGTCTCCACGAAGATCTGCAAGTTGCCACGCAGGAGCCTGTCCAGCTGGTTGGGTCGGCAGCTCTCGTGGGGCGGTGGAAATACAGTTGGTGCGGGCCTGATGGTGGCCCTGCGGGTTTCCTCGGCAAGGGCCTTGCTGGGGCCCTGGCAAGGGTCTTGCCGCGGCGCCCGCTGTCATCCCCAGCAAGGTGCTTGCCGGAGGCCTTGTGGTTCTCCTTGGCTGGAATCCCGCCAAGGGTCGTCGTCTTCTTAACTTGTATCTGATCTTGAATGTCTTCACAAAGATCTGCATGCCACCACGGGGACATCTCCCGAATCCTGGCCCCATGGGGGTGGTGGACTCAAGGGTGATCCGCTTCGTAGGCGGGGGGCGAGCTGCCGCGGCAAGGGTCTTGCCGGGGCTGCCAGAGCCGGCCCCGGCAACGGTTTTGCCAGGGCTGCTGAAACTGGCTCCCGGCAAGGATCTTGCCGGGGAGATCTGCTTCGTCCCTTTGCTCTTTGTGGTCTTGTTCTTGGCGTTGTTCCAGTCTCCATCAAGCTTCTGTCTTGCCCCGGCTCACCTCCCTTGCCATGCTTGGTGTGGCGGTGCCCGTGGCTCAGACTGCCCGTGCACAGTCATAGGGGTACAAAAAGTGTACCCCTCTTTTTGTACACCGACAGGAGCCCCCGGGCCTTGGCCACACATAAGCGCGACACGTTGTTGGGCCAGGCCTAGAACGGTGCATGGGCAGGCGGGGCAGTTTTCACCGTGGTAAGATTTTCTGCGCGCTGCGCCTCCCACAACCCGCGCGCGCGGCGCGGGGTGGAGGGGCGCGCGTGACATGGGCGGCATGCGTGGGGCGGTTTCCGCAGGCATGCGTCACGTCGCAATAAATGCGAAAGGAGGTGGCTCCCGTCTTCCCCCATAAAAAGGAATAACCACGAGCGTGCTGCTCACTTCCTCCATTTTCCTCGCGCCTCTTCCAATCTCAGAGCCGCTGTTCCCTCTCTTTCTTCCTTCCGAAGCCTTCGCCATCGCCCGTCGCCGTCGCTTCGCCATCCCGTTCCCTCAGCCCTCCCACTTAGCGCTATGGCGTCCAAACCCGCCAAGGGCAAAGGGGCGGCCAAGGGTGCCGGGCCTGTGGCGCCACCGGAGGGTGCGTTCACGGGGGACCGGACGAAGGCCGCTTTCTTCATCCCGTCGTCGATCGACGTCCACGAGCTCCGGGCTGCCTTCAAACCCCTTTGGGGGGCGAAGACGGGGGGGAGGGGGGGGAGAACTTGGGCCATCCGGCGACGCGCGTCATTCCGGCCGCTTGCGCCCAGCCTGGCCCAAATCGGTACCCTTTCTTTGTTGATTACTTCTCTTGCGGGTTGTGTCCCCCCTTCTCCGATTTCTTCTGTGACGTCATGCACTCCTTTGGCTTCCGCCTTTTGGATTTTACCCCGAATGCGGTGGCGTGCATGGCTTTCTTCACGCACCTCTGCGAGGGCTTCGTCGGGGTGCAGCCCAACACGGCTCTCTTCCATCACTATTTCACCCCTCAGATCCAGTCGGGAGGCGCCGTCTCTGGATGCATCACCTGGATTCCGATACCCAAGGTGGTGTACCCGGAGGGCGCCATGAAGGAGAGGTGGGATGAATGGCACGACCGGTGGTGCTGGATTGAGGAAAAGGAGCCGCCAACATTCTGCAGGGTCCGTTGGGCGCCGCCGGTCCGTGGCAGTGACTGGAGCGACGTCGACGCCGCCGGCGGGAGGCTCACTGTCGCCTTCACCAGGATCAACCGGTTCGTCCAGGCCGGGCTCACCCACGAGATGATCAGGGCGGATTTCATTTGCCGTCGGATCGCCCCGCTGCACAACAAGGGGAGCCCAGCCTGGCTCTTCAGGAACCCGGCTAACGTCATGCGGCTCCGCTCTGGCCTCGACCACAACCTCACAGTGATGGGACACGCCCATTTCTGTCAGCGGCTCTTCCAGCTGGATGTGGGTCGCGATGGCTAGGTCGAACGGATCGGCAAGGCTGCGAAGGCTGCCGCAAAGGCCGGCAAGGCCGTCAAGGGGCAACTCTTCAAGCTGCCAACGGGAGTGGTCCCGCTGTGCAACAATTCGCGCCAGTCTGAGATCGTCGCCATGATGCCGGAATGTAACGCGCACGACCCCGTCTCGAGCTGGCAGGAGCTGGAGGACGAGGTCGTGCAGCAGTTCTTCGACACTCTGGTCGACGTGTGCGTCGATCCTGACGCCGAGCGGTGGCTTGTCAGGGACACCACCCCGGAGGAGCAGGACTACATCGCCGCTAGGGCGAGAGAGGCGCAGCTCATCAGGGAGGCCGGCAGCGCCGGAGGTATGGAGGACCAGGATGCCGCGGCTGCGGAGGAGGAGGAGCTCGCCCAGTGGGCGGCGGCTGCCGGAGAGGCTAGCAGCGCTAGCACCGGGGCTCCGCTGGTTGAAGACGCGGCCGACGGGTCGTCAGAGGAGGAGGGCGCGGCGGCCGGCCCGGCGCCGGCCAGGGGAAGAGGGCGGGTCCTGCGGCGGGCCTGTTCCAGGGAGCCGGTCCGGCCCGGCAGGACTGCGCAGCCTCAATTGGCCCTGGAGGGGTCCGGGCGCCTCACGAGGGCCACGGCGGCGAGGAGGTCGACGAAGGCCGCCGAGAAGAAGAAAGCGGTAGCTCTCTCTTCGTCGAGGCGCGCACAAACTCCGCCCCCTCATTCGCCTCCCCCGGCAGACGTTGATTCGGAGGGCGATGCGGAATTCCCCTTCGACCTCGGGCCCCTCAGCCCGAAGAGGAAGAGGAAAGCGGCGGAGGAGGAGGAGATGGACGATGAGTAAGTATTCCATTCCTTACCATCATTTCCATCTTCCTAGACCATGCCACTCATCTAGATTTGTTCTTGCTTCTTCAGGGATGCAAAGACGTTGGCCCAGAGGGTAAAGAGGGCCAAAGCTTCGGCGAGCAGCCAGCCCCCGGCTGGGGCTTCAGGGACACCACTGGTGGTGTTGAGTAGCCCCGACGGCAGCCCCAAGCACAGCCCCCAGCGTAAGTCCGCCATCCTCTTCTCGCTCGACATGCAGTAGGCGTTTGATGCTAAAGGTGCTGACCTTGCCGGTTCTGTAGGACGGGAGCAGCAGCAGGAGGAGCCGCAGGGGCTACTCCCAATGCACTACCTCCGTCGACCACGCCGCCACGAGGGGCGTCCCTGGCAAGGCACCAAGCATGGAGCCCACACGCATGGAGGAAGAGGGGAACTTGGGCGCTGGTGGCTCGGCCCCGGCGCCAGACGCCAGCGGGGAGGGGACTTCCGCTTCATGGCCCCGCACTAGTGAGTCGCCCGTCTTCTGTCTTTGCTTTTCCCTTGCGCTTTTTCTTGACTTCATCATCCCCATCATGGCCCAGGCCCTCCTTCAACTGATGCGGAGGACGTGGACGCCGTCATCAAGGAGGTTGCTGAGGAGGCCGCGGCGGAGGCCGACAAGATCACCGCCGAGGAGGCCGCCAAGGACGCCGCCGGGGCCGCTGCGGATAAAGCCACCGAGGACGCCGCCAGAGGCGCCGCCGAGGGTGCCGGCAGTGGGCCTGCTGGGGAGGACGGCAAGGCCACAGCCGAGGAAGAGGCGATTGATGATCAGCCTTCTTCCTCCGTGACCTCGGGCCCCGGCAGGTATCTGAAGGTGGGCGACAACCTCTTCGCCCATCTTGCTGGGTCGTCAAGCTCCCGAGCGCCCGCCGGAGGGGAAGTCTTTGATGGCGAGGTGCTCGCCGCCACCGGGCTCGAGGTTGTTGATGAACCTGGCGCCGGCGGCGACGGCTCCCCAGAAGGGCAGCTCTTCCGGGCCATGGGGGCCAACTTCTGGAAGCTCCAGGCACTCTACCGTGCCTGTCTGGACAAGGTTAAGTCCTGAACGGCAGTGGTGGATGATGCGGAGGCGGACTTGCAGGCGCGCGTTGCTGAGGCGCAAACCTGGTTCCACCAGTCCCGCGAGGAGCAGAGGGCCTTCCAAGAAGAACTGGCCAAGTGTAATGCGGAGCTCATCATGAAGATGGCCGACATCGAGAAGGCCCAGGAAGAGGCAGCGAACTTGGCCGCCGCGGCGGAAGCCGCCCGGAACCAGCACCAAGCCGCCCTCGATTCCGAGGAAGAAGACCTCTCCGCGCGTGAGGCGAAGCTTGCCGCAACACTCCGCGGCAAGCATGAGGAGCTCGAGGCTCTTGTCGAGCGGCGGACTCATGAGCTGGGGCAGAGGCACAAAGAGGCACTCGATGCCCAAGCTCTGGCCCATGCCGGCAGGGTACAAGAGCTGGAGGTGGAACGGGACAGGCTGAAGGAGCAAACCCTCAGGCTGTCCGACGAAAAGAACAGGCTCAACTGCGCCTTGATAGAGGTGCAGGGAGTGGTCATCAGCAGGACTGGGGAGCTCTCCGAGGCGCAAAACTCCATCAGAGATCTCAGGCTGAGGCTGGAGAATCTCGAGAAGACGTTGGTGGAGAGCTCTGCTCGGGAGGAGGCCTTGGCCAAGAGCCTGGAGGAGGAGAAGCAGCTGCGGGCGGATGAGGGCGCCTCCCACCAAGAATACGAGGCGGATGAGAATAGGTGGATCAGCCGGCTGGAGGACATCGCCGGCAGGGTTACCTCACAGTTGGCCCTCATGGGGATGGCTAACGTGAGGTATGCCCCTGAATGGAGCGGGTCCGTCAACGCCAAGCTGACCTTGTTCTTCGAGGGCGTCCTCAGTGCCTTGACTGAGCTTCACTCCAACAGAACGGCCACGCTCGCCGGGGAGGCCCGGCGGCTCTACCGGGGCGTCATGACCAAGGTCCTCACCAAGGTGGCGTTCTGGAACCCCGCCCTCGACTTCGAAGCCGCGATGGACAGCTTGCTGGAGGATGCCAACCTCACGGCGCTCAAGGAGCGCATCAAGCCCGTCATCAGCCGCGTCGACGAAATCAAGAGGGTTGAGGGCCAGCACCGGGATTAGGCATCCCGTTCTTCCTTGCCGTAGCGGGTTCATGACCAAGACAAGTTTTATCTTTAGTTAGAACCACAGCGATGTCATGATGTAATATAACTTTGAAATATCTTCAGAATCATGGATGTTATTTTCCTGTTTGCTGCCCCTTTGTGTGTCCACCCTACGTTAACTGGGTAGGCTTGCCGGTGCGAAATACCCAAGGCGGCGTCATGGGGACGGGTCCCCATTGGCCTGCCGGGCGAGCGTGCTGCCGGGTCCGCCACCTTGCCGCTCTTAATGTAGCCGCTCGAACTGTCGAATTTGACTCGAGTCATGGTCGAGAGCTTTGTCAATTGCGGAAGGCTACCCAACCGTTTCCAACGCAGCCGTTTGAGCTGTTGAGCGGACTCGAAACAGAACAAAGGCGTTGCCGACCGGGAAGGGCCCCATTTGCGTGCAGGTTTCTTTTTGCACAAAGAGTGACAGCTCCGAGGATAATAACTTTAAACAATAGGGTAGAGATATCCAAGGTTCGATGTGACTTATCTTCTATTTGTAGTCGCTCGAGCGCAGATCTTCCAGCCCCCTTCCTTCTCAAAGGGCCACGAAGACGAGAGAGCGTCGGGCCAACTACTAGAGCCGATTCTCACAACTGCGCCCCCTACCTGGCGCGTCAAAGATGTCGGTGTATTTGGATCGACACCTATGGGATCACAAGAATCCCTACTATGGTTGCGGGGCGCGGGGTTGAGAGAAGAGCGGATCTAATAGTCAGGACACGGTTCCTTTACCTAGGATCGGGCCGCAAAGATGCGTAAAACCCTACTCCTGCTTTGGTGGATTATATGTTTGCGTTCTTCCGCTAGTGAGGAGCTCGGAAAGAGTCGTGAGGAGTTCTAAAAAGCCGAATCCTCCTCCTGGTCGCCTCGGGCCTCCTTTAATAGGAAAAAAGGGGTTGCCACAGTGGAACATAGGAGGTGGAAAGGGTACAGTGATGCGAGGTTATCCCTCGCATTACAGGACAAGGCGCATTTAATGCGCTTAGCTTAGGTGTCCTTGCTTTATCGGGGACGAGGGGAGACGTCCGTCTTGTCCGTCGCCGCTCCTCCTCGAGTTGACACGCACCCTGGCCAGCAGTGCCTGAGGTGCCATGTAGGCAGGCAGGCAGCTGAGGTGGCACAACGGCGGGTCTCCACGAAGATTTGCAAGTTGCCACGCAAGAGCCTGTCTAGCTGGTTGGGTCGGCAGCTGTGTGGGCGGTGGAAATACAGTTGGTGCGGTCCTGATGGTGGCCCTGCGGGTGTCCTCGGCAAGGGTCTTGCCGCGGCGCCTGCTGTCATCCCCGGCAAGGTGCTTGTCGGAGGCCTTGTGGTTCTCCTTGGCTGGAATCCCGCCAAAGGTCGTCGTCTTCTTAACTTGGATCTGATCTTGAATGTCTTCACAAAGATCTGCATGCCACCACGGGGATATCTCCCGAATCCTGGCCCCATGGGGGTGGTGGACTCAAGGGTGATCCGCTCCGTAGGCGGGGGGCGAGCTGCCGCGGCAAGGGTCTTGCCGGGGCTGCCAGAGCCGGCCCCGGCAAGGGTTTTGCCAGGGCTGCTAAAACTGGCTCCCGGCAAGGATCTTGCTGGGGAGAGCCGCTTCGTCCCCTTGCTCTTTGTGGTCTTGTTCTTGGCGTTGTTCCAGTCTCCATCAAGCTTCGGTCTTGCCCCGGCTCACCTCCCTTGCCATGCTTGGTGTGGCGGTGCCCGTGGCTCAGACTGCCCGTGCATAGTCATAGGGGTACAAAAAGTGTACCCCTCTTTTTGTACACCGACACAAAGTTGCTATCAATCTATGATGATTATTGTGATGACTTGTATGCTATTAAGAATAATGATAACCATGAAACTTGTCATCATGATTTTAGTTTTCAATTGGATTATGCTTCACATGATAGTTATTTTGTTGAGTTTGCTCCCACTACTATGAATGAGAAGAATTTTGCTTATGGTGGGAGTAGTAAATTTTCTATGCAAGTAGATCATGAAAAGAATGCTTTATGTGCTGGTTATATTGTTGAATACATTCATGATGCTACTGAAAATTATTATGAGAGAGGATCATATGCTTGTAGGAATTGCAATAATATCAAGTTTCCTCTCTATGTGCTTAAAGTTTTGAAGCTATGCTTGCTTTGCCTTCCTATGCTAGTTGATTATCGTTCCCATAAGTTGTTTGCTTACAAAATTCCTATGCATAGGAAGTGGGTTAGACTTAAATGTGTTGTTCATATGCTTCATGATGCTCCCGTTATGTTTCAATTCTTATCTTTTATGTGAGCATCATCATGCCTAGCTAAAAAGCATTAAAGAAAAGCGCTTGTTGGGAGGCAACCCAACTTTATTTTAGTTTCTTTCTTTTTGCTTCTGTTTAGGAATAAATATTGCATCTAGCTTCTGATTAGATGTGGTTTCATGTTTTGTTTAGTCTTTGTGCCAAGTAGAACCTTTGGGAAGACTTGTGGGAAGTTTATGTGATCTTGTTGTGAAAAACAGAATCGTTAGCACTCGCTAAAGTAGTCGTGGGATTTTACTGGAGCGTGATTTTTAGTTTATTATTTTTGCAGATGGTTGGTAGGCAAATTGCG
The DNA here is from genome assembly GCA_902687465.1 of Secale cereale. Taxonomy (NCBI): domain Eukaryota; kingdom Viridiplantae; phylum Streptophyta; class Magnoliopsida; order Poales; family Poaceae; genus Secale; species Secale cereale. Next base: position 587,686,048 of record LR738715.1, read on the forward strand.
CAAATTTACAAATTTAGTTTTAATATTTTAGAGTTCCAGAAGTAGGCGAACCCTGCAGATTACTACAGACTGTTCTGTCTTTGACAGATTCTGTTTTGTCGTGCGTTGTTTGCTTATTCCGATGCATCTATGAGTAGTATTGGGAAGTATGAGCCATAGAGAAGTTGGAATACAGTAGGTTTAACACCAATATAAACAAAAATGAATCCATTGCTGCACCTTTGAGTAGTGGTTTTCTTTCTTTTACTAACGGAGCTCACGAGAATTTTTGTCTAAGTTTTGTGTTGTGAAGTTTTCCAGTTTTGAGTATTGCTTTGATGGACTATGGAACAAGGAGTAGCAAAGGCCTAAGCTTGGGGATGCCCATGGCACCCCAAGTAAATTCAAGATAATCAAAAGCCTAAGCTTGCGGATGCCCCGGGAAGGCATCCCCTCTTTCGTCTTCATCCATCGGTAACTATACTTGGAGCTATATTTTTATTCGCAACATGATATGTGTTTTGCTTGGAGCGTAATTTTATTTTCATTTGTTTTGCTTGCTGTTTGAATAAAATACCAAGATCTGAAGTTCTTAAATGTTAGAGAGTCTTCACATAGTTACATAATTATTCATCTACTCATTGATCTTCACTTATATCTTTCGGAGTAGTTTGTTGTTTGCTCTAGTGCTTCACTTATATCTTTTAGAGCACGGCGGTGGTTTTATTTTGTAGAAATTGTTGAACTCTCATGCTTCACTTATATCCTTTTGAGAGTCTATTAAAACAGCATGGTAATGTGTTTAGGCTAAAGAAACTAGTCTTCACATGATAGACATCCAATGTCAATGTAGTAAAAAAAATCACACTAAGTGCATTGAATAGAATGAGATGTTGGATGCTTGATAATTGTTTTGAGATATGAGGATAGTGATATTAGAGTCATGCTAGTGAAGTTATTATAAAATTGAGAAATACTTGTGTTAAGGTTAGTGATTCCCGTATCATGCACGTATGGTGAACCGCTATGTGACGAAGTTAGAGCATGAGGTATTTGTAGAGTGCCAACCTTTGTGTGGAGGTCAGGGGCGCGCGATTGTTAAATCCTACCAACCTCCCCCCTAGGAGCATGCATTGATTGCTTTGTTTTGATGACTCGTAGATTTTTGCAATAAGTATATGAGTTCTTATGACTAATGTTGAGTCCATGGATTATACGCACTCTCACCCTTCCACCATTGCTAGCCTCTCTTGTACCGCGCAACTTTCGCGGGTGCCATAAAGCCACTATATAACTTCCTCAAAACACCCACTATATATCCTTCCTCAAAACAGCCACCCTACCTACCTATCATGGCATTTCCATAATCGTTCCCAGATATATTGCCATGCAACTTTCCACCGTTCCGTTCATCTGACACACTTCATATTGTCATATTGCCATGCATGATCATGCAGTTGACATCGTATTTGTGGCAAAGCCACCATGCATAAGTTTTCATACATGTCACTCTTGATTCATTGCACATCTCGGTACACCGCCGGAGGCATTCATATAGGGTCATACTTTGTTCTAGTATCGAGTTGTAATATCGAGTTGTAAATCAATAAAAGTGTGATGATCATCATTATTAGAGCATTGTCCCGTGTGAGGAAACAAAACAAAATCAAAAAAAGAGATAAAGGACAAATAAAAAAAGTGATGGCCCAAAAAAAATAGAGAGGGGCTAAAAAGAGAGAAGCCCCTCCAAAAAAAATGAGAGAAAAAGAGAGAAGGGACAATTGCTACTATATTTTTCCACACTTGTGCTTCAAAGTAGCACCATGTTCTTCATGATAGAGAGTCTCATGTTTAGTCACTTTCACATACTAGTGGGAATTTTCATTATAGAACTTGGCTTGTATATTCCAACGATGGGCTTCCTGAAATGCCCTAGGTCTTCGTGAGCAAGCGAGTTGGATGCACACCCACTAGTTTCTTTTGTTGAGCTTTCATTCATATTTAGCTCTAGTGCATCCGTTGCATGGCAATCCCTACTCACTCACATTGATATCTATTGATGGGCATCTCCATAGCCCGTTGATACGCCTAGTCTGTGTGAGACTATCTCCCTCTTTTTTGTCTTTTCCACAACCACCTCTATTCCACCCATAGTGCTACGTCCATGACTGACGCTCATGTATTGCGTGAAAGTTGAAAGGTTTGAAAAGATAGAGTATGAAAACAAGTGCTTGGCTGAAATCGGGGATGTGCATGATATGAATATTTTGTGTGATGAAGAGGGAGCATAGCCAGACTATATGGTTTTGTAGGGATAACTTTCTTTAGCCATAGTATTTTGAGAAGACATGATTGCTTTCTTAGTATGCTTGAAGTATTATTATTTCTTATGTCAATATAGACTTTTATCTTGAATCTTTCAGATCTGAACATTCATGCCACAATTAAGAGAATTACATTGAAAAATTATATTGGTTAGCATTCCACATCAAAAATTCTTTCTTTATCATTTACCTACTCGAGGACGAGCGGGAATTAAGCTTGGGGATGCTTGATACGTCTCCAACGTATGTATAATTTTTTATTGTTCCATGCTATTATATTATCCTTATAGGATGTCTTATGGGCTTTATTATACACTTTTATATGATTTTTGGCACTAACCTATTAACCCAGAGCCCAGTGCCAGTTTCTGTTTTTCTCCTGATTTAGGGTTTTACAGAAAAGGAATATCAAACGGAGTCCAATTGACGAGCCAATTTTTTATGATTTTTTCTGGACCAAAAGAAGCCCCCGAAGCAAAAGAGTTGGGCCAGGAGAGCCATGGGCTGCCCTCGAGGGTGGAGGGCCCGCCCTGGGAAGGGGGGCGCGCCCCCTATCTCGAGGATGGCCCGTAGCTCCCCTTTACTTGGCCCCAACACCAAAAATTCCTATAAATACTGAAACCTTCGAAAAGTAACCTAGATCGGGAGTTCCGCCGCCGAAAGCCTCTGTAGCCACCGAAAACCAATCTACACCCATTATGGCACCCTGCCGGAGGGGGGAATCCCTCTCCGGTGGCTATCTTCATCATCCCGGCGCTCTCCATGATGAGGAGGGAGTAGTCCTGTAACATCCCAAATTTTCAATTTGGAATGTTATACATAGATCATATTTGCATTTCAAGTTTTTTCATTTTGTTCGTGGAGTTCCTCGAAATTCTAAGCAACTCAAGGACCTACGGAGAGAGTTGGGGATTTTACCGTTTTCGTATTTGAGTTCGCTCGAATACCGGTACGAGGACAGTGTGATTCTAATTATTTTTCTCTCCTAAAAATATTTCTAAATAAAATAAATGAGCGGAAATAATATGACTTCTCCAAAATATCAGAAATATTGGAGGAAAAATATTAAAATCATTTTTGGAATTTTTCTGGATTTATTTTCGGATTTATTTGCATAGGAAAAATACGCGTTTTTCAAAATTGCATTTAGGTCCGGGAAAAATGTTCACTTTGTCCTAAATATTATTAGAGGACGGTGAAAATTTATTTCGGGAATTTTGGAGTCCGTTTGATATTTCTTTCATTAGTTTTTCTGCGCCGGGACTCTATTTAAAAAATATATAAAAAAACGGAAACCGACCTAGTCTCGTATCGGACCGGGAGACTGGGCTTTATAAGCCGCAGCCGCCGGCCCGTTCGCCCCAGCCCGCGCCGCGCGAAACCCTAGCCCTAGCGCCGCCAGCCCCGCCGCCGCCGCCGCCGCGCGCGCCGCCAGACACCGCCGCCCGCGCCGCCGGACCCCGCCGCCCCGCCGCCGACCTCGCCGGAGCCGCTGTTCCCGCCGGAGTCGAGGTATACACCGCCATCAGTTTTCTTTTAGAAAGATCCGATCGGTTTTTTTTCAGGAAGAACCCTAGATCTGTTTTTTTCGGTTTAGATCGGCTTTCATCGGTTTAGTTATTTAGCGGACGTTCGTCCGTACGTTCGTTTTAACGAACGGTTTTCATTAGTTAATTGCAGACACCGAACGTTCGTTCGTTAGCCTGTTCGTCGTTTTCTTTTTCGGGGTATTTATCCGCGATTATTTCCGACCGCGATTTCTGCCGTGATCTTGTTTCGCGTTTTTTTTTCGCTCGAGAGTCGGAATCAGGTGATTCAAAATCCCAGATCTTCGTCTCGAAGCTCTCTTTATGTTAGAACAACTTGAACAAAGTTTTGGCTACTGTAAAGTTTGACTTTAGGCCATCTAGTAAACCGAAGCTCGTTTCTTTTGTAGTTTGAGTTTCGTTGCTTCTTTCGAGTTGGTTCTTTTCGCAAACCGGAGTTCTTAAGTTGAACCTTATGGTTAGATCTCTTATTTGAGTTTTACCCGTGCATTAGTTAAGTACTTATTGTATGCTTGTTTGTTTGATTGCGATAGAGTACCCGGAGTGCGCCGCTTGCTACCTTGAGTCTCTAGGTTTTGCGGATCATCAGCAAGGCAAGTAACACTTTGATCATATTTTCCAAATACCCAGTTTTCATTGCATTAGTTATATCCTCAAACACATTGCATCAGTAGGATCAATTAACTTGTGGGACTGGGAAGTAGTTTGAGGTAGTACCTATTACCTGCATTACATTCAAACCTTTGGGAGTTACTTCTACGTTTGCTGCTAGGACATGCTATGCTCGTAGACGTGGATTGGGTGAGTGAAATCCATGACAGATGTGAGATTGTTTAATTAATGGTTCAACTTAAGGTGGCAACATTAATACACATCTGGGTGGATTGAGGCATCTGGGTATCCCAGGATTGCCTGTTTTTCTTTTGGACCGCCACCCAGGCTCAAAGGGATCATGAGATTATTCATACTAGAAACTTCCGTGTGCAGCCACAATGCTATTATGGGCTCTAGCATAGTATGAGTAAGTTGTGCGAACTCTTACAGTGGTGGACTAGCAGATGTAGGGGATGTAGGTTGGTACGGTCCGCCCGATCGTAAGGTGCTAGCACTTCTGAAAGACTATGTCTCGGTCATCCGTTTCTCAAACACCATGTAGTGCGAGGAACCACACGGAGGCGATCGAGTCTTGTGGGAAAAGTGCACAAACCTCTGCAGAGTGTACAAACTGATCATGATTAGCCGTGTTCCCGGTTATGGACGTCTTGAGTATCTAGTACTTGGATTTTCATGTGAATCTCATCATGTTACTTTAATTTAATTTTGTTGGGTTTAATTATTACTTCTAATTGGGGTTGAGAGGATGTCTATCTTCTCAACGATGTTTCAACTACCATGATAGTTAATTAAAATACATTCCTTTGAAGTAGGGAAAAATTGGCTTTACGCAAAAACTTAACCTTAGAGCTTTCCACCAGCCAAATATTGCATATAGTATAGCTTTACTTTCATTGCATCTCTTGTGTTACCTTGCCAGCATATTCCATGTGCTGACGCGTTTTTCGGGCTGCAACGTTTCATGTTGCAGACTTTTCAGACGACGAGTAAGATGCCCTTTTAGGTCGTGGTTCTATACTCAGTGATGCCGCTGGAGTTGATGGACTCACTTATCTTCCAAGCCTTCCGCTGTTATCGTGTTAGATGGCCTTCAGCCATATTATTTGTAATAAATTCATCGTTGGACTATCAATGTAATAAGTGTGTGATTGCTACTCTGTTATAAATCCTTCAAGTACCATGCGTGCCAGCATTACTGATCCAGGGATGACACTGATGCATGGAGATCAGACTGTTTGAGGTCTGGTCGCTACAAGATGGTATCAGAGCACACGCTGACTGTAGGACACGACCACTAAGACAAGCCCTATAACACTATTCACTCTTCTCTCTTCTCTCTTCTGACTCCTCATCTTTTCTATTCTTTAGGATGGTGGCAGCAAAGCACAAGTTCATGCAACCGGATGATGATACGCCATTTGGACGACACCTGAAGGAAGTCACCAGATACCTACACATTGGATTACCAAGTTTCACTGGAACCTACAATGCCACTCTACCTGAGGAGGAGCGTTGGTTGATTCAAGCTCAAGTTCCAGGAAGGACGTTTGCACCCGTCACCTCACTCATAGCATTTTCCTTTAATGCACCCACATGGAGCTTAGGAAGGAGTATGGCAGCCCACATTGCTATGGGAAGGATTGGAGAAGTCTACAAGCAGGAGCTAAAGGACACCATCTACCAGATTTGTGGACGCCGAGATGAGAATTGGGATATGATCAGCACTAAGAAGGGTATATCCATAGCATCATTCATCCAGGAGTTGAACCACCACATTCGTCGCCAGGAGCACCAGATGTGTGCAGGATGATAGATTTGAAGAAGGACCTAAATAGGAATTTGGAGCTAGAGGAAGAACTCAAGTCTACACGCGACGGATATGAGGAGGAGATGAAGATACTTGTGGAGAAGAATGATGATTTGACCCGGAAGTTAGGGATACTCATGGGAGAAGAAGATGAGGAAGAAGAACCCAAGGAGATTCCGCCGGAAGATTATATCATAATAGATGACACGGATTCGGAAGCTGAGGATAGTAAGGATGAAGACTATGAAGATGAAGCTGGAGCAGATATTATGGAATCCTCTGCCGATCAATATTTCTAGATGACCACCCTGTGACTAGTAGTTTACCTCCATATATTAGATTTAGAACACCTTTGTAACGATCGTTAGATTTGTAAGACCTTGTTTGAAATTGATTGGTGTGATATGATTGTGTGTTTGTTTCATGTGCATATGGGTAGTGATTTTCCCTTAGACCTCTTTTCTATTCTAATCTCTTCCCTCTACACCCATCAGATGCCTCCAAGACGAGAATTTGAGTTTCCCCCTGAGCTCACCCAGTTGATCCAGCAGCAGAACACCCTGATGCAACTTCTTGTCCAGAACACTCAGAACAACCAGAACAACAACAACAACCCTCCACCACCACCACCTGTGGACAACCTGACACGTTTCTTAAGGTTGCAACCACCCGTGTTTGCTAGCAGCATCGAACCAATTGTGGCTGATGACTGGCTACGCAAGATTGGAAGGGATTTGACCACCGCCAATTGCTTGGATGCTAAGAAGGTGCGATTTGCCGCACACCAGTTGTCTGGACAAGCCGCCGCATGGTGGGAGAATTACACAGCCACTTACCCCGTAGCCAACGTGACTTGGGATCAGTTTCAGCAAGCTTTTCGTACTGCCCATGTCTCGACTGGAGCCATGAGTATGAAGAAGCAGGAGTTTCGCAATTTGCGCCAAGGGAATCGTACTATAGCCCAGTACGTGGATGAGTTTAGTACCCTATCTCGTTATGCCCCAGATGATGTGGCCACAGATGCCAAGAAGCAGGAGAGATTCATGGAAGGGATGAATGATGAGATGAGTGTACAGTTGATGGTGGCAACTTTCAATAACTATCAGGAGTTGGTTGACCGTGCCCTGATGATTGAAAGGAAGCATCAGCAGATTGAGAGTCGTAAGAGGAAGTATGGGCAAGGAAAGTATAATTCTGGAGCTCAGCAGAAGCCTCGCTTTACCCCTAAAGCGGTAGGACAGTTTCAGCATACCCATGGAGGAAGTAGCTCACACAACCACAATGGCACCAAGAATGGCAATGGTAATGGGAATGGGAATGGAGCCAATGGAAACCAGAACAGCCCTACACCATCCACACCCACCAAGAGGGATTTTAGCCATGTCACTTGTTACAAGTGCGGGAAGACTGGACATTATGCTAATGAATGCCCAGAAGTTAAAAATGGGAACGGCAACGGAAGCGCCGGGAAGAAGCCCAACCCGTTCAACAAAGGACAAGTGAACCACGTGACTGTGGAAGAAGTAGAAGAGCAACCAGATGCAGTTATAGGTAAGTTCTTAGTTAAATCCTTTACTGCACTCGTTCTTTTCGATACTGGAGCATCGCATTCATATATTTCAAAGGGATTCGTGGGTAAGTATAAACTGCCGACCCAAGCCCTTAGATCGCGCATGTTAGTAACCTCACCAGGAGCAGAGTATATGGCTAAGTCATGGTGTGATCAGTTACCCTTAAGGATTGGTAATTACATATTCCCTTCTGACCTAATAGTATTGGAATCTCAAGGACTGGATGTGATATTAGGCATGGATTGGTTATCTAAGTATGAAGGGAATATTGAATGTGCCAGTAAGACCATTTTGCTTACTACACCGGAAGGAAGAAGGATCAAGTATGTATCCCGGCATGAGTCAAAGAGGAGTAGATAAAATTCCCTGTCAGGAGTTGTTCAGGAGGAAGTGCCAATAGTGAAGGATTATCCGGATGTGTTTCCAGAGGAGTTACCTAGCATGCCACCGGATAGAGATATAGAGATTTTGATTGAACTTTTGCCAGGCACCGGGCCAATTTCTAAGAGACCATATAGGATGCCCGCAAAAGATTTGGAGGAAATAAAGGGGCAGATTAAGGAGTTACTGGATAAAGGATTCATACGCCCAAGTTCTTCGCCTTGGGGTTCGCCAGTACTTCTAGTGGAGAAGAAGGATGGATCATTAAGAATGGTTGTTGATTACCGAGGATTGAATGAAGTAACGATCAAGAACAAGTACCCATTGCCAATGATCAATGATCTGTTCGATAGATTGCAAGGAGCTAAGGTATTTTCTAAGATCGATCTGCGATCAGGGTACCATCAATTGAAGATTCGAGAGCAAGATATCCCTAAGACGGCCTTTACCACTAGGTATGGGTTGTATGAGTATACCGTTATGTCGTTTGGTCTGACAAACGCACCGGCATATTTTATGAACCTGATGAATAAAGTGTTTATGGAGTATTTGGATAAGTTCGTCGTAGTGTTCATAGATGATATATTGGTCTTCTCTAAGGATGAAGAGGAGCATGAAGAGCATTTGCGTTTGATATTGGAGAAGCTCAGAGAACATCAGTTATATGCCAAGTTTAGCAAATGTGAGTTTTGGTTGAAGGAAGTCGGATTCCTCGGACATGTTATATCCGGAGAAGGAATAGCAGTAGATCCCGCCAAGGTGGACACTGTGACAAATTGGGAAGCACCGACGACAGTTGGAGAGATTCGGAGTTTTCTTGGACTCGCAGGATACTACCGGAGATTTATCGAGAATTTCTCGAAGATTGCAAAGCCAATGACGGAGTTGTTGAAGAAGGACACCAAGTTTAGTTGGACCGAAGAATGTGAGACTAGTTTCCAGGAGTTGAAGAAAAGGTTGGTATCATCCCCTGTGTTGATTCTGCCAGATCAACATAAGGATTATGAGGTGTACTGCGACGCTTCACGTCGAGGACTTGGAGCCGTTCTTATGTAGGAAGGAAGAGTTGTTTCGTATGCTTCACGACAACTGAAACCTCATGAGATGAACTATGCCACCCACGATTTGGAGTTAGCAGCCGTAGTGCATGCATTGAAGACGTGGAGACATTTTCTCATAGGAAACCATTGTGAAGTATATACGGATCATAAGAGTTTGAAGTATATATTCACTCAGAAGGAGCTGAATCTTAGGCAAAGGAGATGGCTGGAACTCATTAAGGATTATGACATGAGATTGCATTATCATCCCGGAAAGGCTAACGTAGTAGCTGATGCGCTAAGCCGTAAGAGCCATGTCAATACCCTAATGATGGAGGAGTTTCCAAAGGACTTATCCGAGGACCTACGAGAACTACATTTGGGGATAGTTCCGAGAGGCTATGTAGCAACACTAGAAATCCAGTCTACCCTGATGGATAAAATCTGAGAAGCTCAGAAAGCTGACAAGGAGGTTGTCGTTATAAAGGAGAGGATGAGCGAAGGAAAAGCTGAAGGTTTTCGTGAGGATGAACACGACCCCTTATGGTTTGAGGATCGAATCTATGTGCCCAATGACCCGGAGATTAGGAAGTTGATTTTACAGGAGGCCCATGATTCACCATACTCGATTCACCCAGGAAATACTAAGATGTATTTGAATTTGAAGGATATTTTCTGGTGGACCGATATGAAGAAGGATATCGCGGAGTATGTAGCAGTTTGTGATGTATACCAGAGAGTAAAGGCAGAACATCAGAAGCCAGCAGGATTGTTACAACCTATGCCAATACCCGAATGGAAGTGGGAGAAGCTTGGCATGGATTTTATCACCGGATTGCCCAGGACCAAAGCAGGATATGATTCAATCTGGGTAGTAGTTGACCGATTGACGAAGGTAGCCCACTTTATTCCTGTGAAAACCACGTATACCAGTGCCAAGTAGGCAAAGATATACATGACCAGAATTGTATGTCTGCATGGAGTTCCGAGGAGCATCATATCAGATAGAGGAACCCAGTTTACCTCAAAGTTCTGGAATCAGTTACATGAAACTTTGGGTACCAGGCTAGAGTTTAGCACATCGTTTCATCCGCAGACAGATGGACAGACGGAGAGAGTCAATCAGATTCTGGAAGATATGCTGAGAGCCTGTGCTTTAGATTATGGATCTAGTTGGGATGACAACTTTCCCTATGCGGAGTTCTCATACAACAATAGTTACAGTGCCAGTTTGAAGATGGCACCATTCCAGGCATTGTATGGAAGGAGATGCCGAACATCGTTCTCGTGGGATGAAGTTGGAGATCGACAGCTGTTTGGACCAGACTTAATCAAAGAGTCTGAGGAGAAGGTGAAGTTGATTCGAGATAGACTGAAGGTAGCTCAGTCCAGGCAGAAGAGTTATGCCGACTCGAAGCGCAAGGAGATAACCTATGAGATCGAAGATAGAGCATACTTGAGAGTATCGCCTCTACGAGGAGTTAAACGTTTCAGAGTTAAAGGGAAGTTAGCCCCGAGATTTGTGGGACCTTACCGTGTTTTGGAACGCATGGGAGAGGTTGCCTATAAGCTGGAATTGCCGGAAGGATTGTCGGGAGTGCACGACGTGTTTCACGTTTTGCGGCTTAAGAGGTGTCACACGGAGATGGCCGATATACCGCTTAGAGACACAGTGCCCCTGGAAGCAATTCAGTTGGACAGTGATCTGACCTACGAGGAGAAGCCTGTTAAGATTCTCGAGATTTCAAGTAGAGTTACTCGCAGCAAAGTGATCAAGTTTTGCAAAGTTCAGTGGAGTCACCACACCGAGGAAGAAGCCACCTGGGAACGAGAAGATGATCTACGCAAGGACCACCCACACCTGTTCTCTAGCCAAGTCGAATCTCGAGGGCGATATTCATTCTAAGGGGGGTAGGTTTGTAACATCCCAAATTTTCAATTTGGAATGTTATACATAGATCATATTTGCATTTCAAGTTTTTGCATTTTGTTCGTGGAGTTCCTCGAAATTCTAAGCAACTCAAGGACCTACGGAGAGAGTTGGGGATTTTACCGTTTTCGTATTTGAGTTCGCTCGAATACCGGTACGAGGACAGTGTGATTCTAATTATTTTTCTCTCCTAAAAATATTTCTAAATAAAATAAATGAGCGGAGATAATATGACTTCTCCAAAATATCAGAAATATTGGAGGAAAAATATTTAAATCATTTTTGGAATTTTTCTGGATTTATTTTCGGATTTATTTGCATAGGAAAAATACGCGTTTTTCAAAATTGCATTTAGGTCCGGGAAAAATGTTCACTTTGTCCTAAATATTATTAGAGGACAGTGAAAATTTATTTCGGGAATTTTGGAGTCCGTTTGATATTTCTTTCGTTAGTTTTTCTGCGCCGGGACTCTATTTAAAATATATAAAAAACGGAAACCGACCTAGTCTCGTATCGGACCGGGAGACTGGACTTTATAAGGCGCAGCCGCCGGCCCGTTCGCCCCAGCCCGCGCCGCGCCAAACCCTAACCCTAGCGCCGCCAGCCCAGCCGCCGCCGCCGCCGCCGCGCGCGCCGCCAGCCACCGCCGCCCGTGCCGCCAGCAGCCGCCCCCTGCGCCGCCGCCCGCGCAGGCGGACCCCGCCGCCCCGCCGCCGACCTCGCCAGAGCCGCCGCCCCGCCGGAGCCGCTGTTCCCGCCGGAGTCGAGGTATACGCCGCCATCGTTTTTTTTTAGAAAGATCCGATCGGTTTTTTTCAGGAAGAACCCTAGATCTGTTTTTTTGGTTTAGATCGGTTTTCGTCGGTTTAGTTATTTAGCGGACGTTCGTCCATATGTTCGTTTTAACGAACGGTTTTCGTTAGTTAATCGGAGACAGCGAACGTTCGTTCGTTAGCCTGTTCGTCGTTTTCTTTTTCGGGGTATTTATCCGCGATTATTTCCGATCGCGATTTCTGCCCTGATCTTGTTTCGCGTCTTTCTTTTCGCTCGAGAGTCAGAATTAGGTGATTCAAAATCTCAGATCTTCGTCTCGAAGCCCTCTTTACGTTAGGACAACTTGAACAAAGTTTTGACTACTGTAAAATTTGACTTTAGGCCAACTAGTAAACCGAAGCTCGTTTCTTTTGCAGTTTGAGTTCGTTGCTTCTTTCGAGTTGGTTCTTTTTGCAAACCGGAGTTCTTAAGTTGAACCTTCTGGTTAGATCTCTTATTTGAGTTTTACCCGTGCATTAGTCAAGTACTTATTGTATGCTTGTTTGTTTGATTGCGATAGAGTACCCGGAGTGCGCCGCTTGCTACCTTGAGTCTCTAGGTTTTGCGGATCATCAGCAAGGCAAGTAACACTTTGATCATATTTTCCAAATAGCCAGTTTTCATTGCATTAGTTATATCCTCAAACACATTGCATCAGTAGGATCAATTAACTTCTGGGACTGGGAAGTAGTTTGAAGTAGTACCTATTACCTGCATTACATTCAAACCTTTGGGAGTTACTTCTACGTTTGCTGCTAGGACATGCTATGCTCGTAGACGTGGATTGGGTGAGTGAAATCCATGACAGATGTGAGATTGTTTAATTAATGGTTCAACTTAAGGTGGCAACATTAATACACATCTGGGTGGATTGAGGCATCTGGGTATCCCAGGATTGCCTGTTTTTCTTTTGGACCGCCACCCAGGCTCAAAGGGATCATGAGATTATTCATACTAGAAACTTCCGTGTGCAGCCACAATGCTATTATGGGCTCTAGCATAGTATGAGTAAGTTGTGCGAAGTCTTATAGTGGTGGACTAGCATATGTAGGGGATGTAGGTTGGTACGGTCCGCCCGATCGTAAGGTGCTAGCACTTCTGAAAGACTATGTCTCGGTCATCCGTTTCTCAAACACCATGTAGTGCGAGGAACCACATGGAGGCGATCGAGTCTTGTGGGAAAAGTGCACAAACCTCTGCAGAGTGTACAAACTGATCATGATTAGTCGTGTCCCCGGTTATGGACGTCTTGAGTATCTAGTACTTGGATTTTCATGTGAATCTCATCATGTTACTTTAATTTAATTTTGTTGGGTTTAATGATTACTTTTAATTGGGGTTGAGAGGATGTCTATCTTCTCAACGATGTTTCAACTACCATGATAGTTAATTAAAATACATTCCTTTGAAGTAGGGAAAAATTGGCTTTACGCAAAAACTTAACCTTAGAGCTTTCCACCAGCCAAATATTGCATATAGTATAGCTTTACTTTCATTGCATCTCTTGTGTTACCTTGCCAGCATATTCCATGTGCTGACCCGTTTTTCAGGCTGCAACGTTTCATGTTGCAGACTTTTCAGACGACGAGTAAGATGCCCTTTTAGGTCGTGGTTCTATACTCAGTGATGCCGCTGGAGTTGATGGACTCACTTATCTTCCAAGCCTTCCGCTGTTATCGTGTTAGATGGCCTTTAGCCAGATTATTTGTAATAAATTCATCGTTGGAATATCGATGTAATAAGTGTGTGATTGCTACTCTGTTATAAATCCTTCAAGTACCATGCGTGTCAGCATTACTGATCCAGGGATGACACTGATGCATGGAGATCAGACTGTTTGAGTTCTGGTCGCTACAAGTCCACCCTCGGGGCTGAGAGTATGTATCAGTAGCTATGTGTTAGATCTCTCTCTCGTGTTCTTGAGATGGCACGATCTTGATGTATCACGAGCTTTTCTATTCTAGTTGGATCTTCTTCTCCCCCTCTACTCTCTTGTAATGGATTGAGTTTTCCCTTTGAAGTTATCTTATCGGATTGAGTCTTTAAGGATTTGAGAACACTTGATGTATGTCTTGCACGTGTTTATCTGTGGTGACAATGGGATATCATGTGATCCACTTGATGTATGTTTTGGTGATCAACTTGCGGGTTCCGTGACCTTGGGAATCTATGCATAGGGGTTGGCACACGTTTTCGTCTTGACTCTCCGGTAGAAACTTTGGGGCACTCTTTGAAGTTCTATGTGTTGGTTGAATAGATGTTTCTAAGATTGTGTGATGCATATCGTATAATCATGCCCACGGATACTTGAGGTGACAATGGAGTATCTAGGTGACATTAGGGTTTTGATTGATTTGTGTCTTAAGGTGTTATTCTAGTACGAACTCTATGATAGATTGAACATTACTACGGACTCTTGAATAGATCAATCAGAAAGAATAGCTTTGAGGTGGTTTCCTACCCTACCATAATCTCTTAGTTTGTTCTCCGCTATTAGTGACTTTGGAGTGACTCTTTGTTGCATGTTGAGGGCTAGTAATATGATCCAATTATGTTATCCTTGTTGAGAGAACTTGCACTAGTCAAAGTATGAACCCTAGGCCTTGCCTACTATCATTGCAACACCGTTTATGCTCACTTTTACCACTTGCTACCTTGTTGTTTTTATATTTTCTTATTACAAAAACCTATATCTACCATCCATATTGCACTTGTATCACCATCTCTTCGCTGAACTAGTGCACCTATACAATTTACCATTGTATTGGGTGTGTTGGGGACACAAGAGACTCTTTGTTATTTGGTTGCAGGGTTGTTTGAGAGAGGCCATATTCATCCTACACCTCCCACGGATTTATAAACCTTAGGTCATCCACTTGAGGGAAATTTGCTACTGTCCTACAAACCTCTGCACTTGGAGGCCCAACAACGTCTACAAGAAGAAGGGTGCGTAGTAGACATCAACATTCCTAAGGCAAACTTGTTTAACTTATGTATGTACTCAAATGTTATTGCTTCCGCTGACTCTTGTGTATTCGAGCTTATGTATTCGAGCCCTCGAGGCCCCTAGCTAGTAATATAAAGCTTGTATTATTTTATTTGTGCCTATGGTTGTGTTGTGATATCTTCCAGTGAGTCCCTGATCTTGGTCGTACACGTTTGCGTGCATGATTAGTGTACGGTCAAATCGGGGGCGTCACAGTTTTGCTCCACCCCAGCCCGAGAAGTCCGTTCTTCATGGTAAGCCACCACGCAAGATGATTAGTGTTAAGTCAGCTCCCACTAAACGTGGACGTGTGCATCACGTCTTAGCTAAAAACGCTCATGATGATCCAAATGTCGGTCTTGGTACACTCCTTGTCAATTTCCATCCAGCTTCGGTTCTGTTCGATACCGGAGCATCTCACTCCTTCATCTCTGAAGGTTATTCTCATTTGCACGACATGTCATTTTGTGATACGCCAACTCCACTTGAAATCCAAACCCCAGGGTCTAGATGGCAAACTACCAGAATAAGCCATGGTAATGGAATCCTTGTTGACAGACTTGTATTCGTTGCATCACTTGTAGCCCTCAAGTCTTTAGATATTAAAATCATCTTGGGTATGGATTGGATGACAACTCATCATGCCAAGATTGACTGTTACACTAGGCATGTTCAGCTTACACAGCCATCTGGCAAAATAGTCACTGTCTCCACTAGAGTTGCAAAGCGTCAACTCTATTCTCTTAATGCCAGCCCCCTCCCAAACCTTGAATATATCCCGGTATCTGTGACTTTCCGGATGTCTTTCCAAAGGAACTGCCAGGTATTCCACCTGACAGAGATGTAGAGTTTGTCATAGATCTTATCCCAGGATCTGTTTCAATTTCTAGGAGACCTTACAAGATGGCACCTCTAGAACTAGCCGAACTTAAGAAACAACTTGATGAGTCCTTGCAAAAGGGTTTCATCCGTCCTAGTTCTTCTCCATGGGCTTGTCCCGTCCTCTTCGTCAAGAAGAAGGATGGTACGGATCGGATGGTTGTAGATTATCATCCCGTTAATTTGGTCATGATAAAGAACAAGTATCCGCTCCCCAGGATCAACGACCTGTATGATCAGCTCGCTGGATCCTCAGTCTTCTCCAAGATGGATTTGAGGTTAGGCTACCATCAAATCAAGATCAGAAACGGAGACATTCCTAAGATAGATTTTGTCACTCATTATGGCCAGTATGAGTACACCGTCATGTCCTTCGGTCTAACCAATGCTCCAACCACATTCTCCCGCTTGATGAACTCGATCTTCATGGAGTACTTAGATAAGTTCATTGTGGTTTACCTCAATGATATTATGATTTACTCGAAGAACGAGGAAGAGCATGTCGAACATCTTAGACTTGTGTTAGAAAAACTTAGAGAGCACCGCCTTTATGCCAAGTTCTCCAAGTGTGAATTTTGGTTGCCAGAAGTGACCTATCTCGGCCACGTAATCTCTGGTAAGGGCATTGTTGTCAATCCCGAGAGAGTTTAGGCCGTTCTTGATTGGACTCCACCTGAAACAGTTAAACAAGTTAGGAGTTTCCTTGGCCTAACCAGCTATTGTCGCCGCTTTGTCGAAAACTTCTCTAATGTGGCCAAACCTCTCACGGAACTTCTCAAGAAAAATAAAAGTTTGAGTGGTCCCCACGGTGCGAGCACAATTTTCAGGAACTGAAAAGACGCCTAACTTCTGCTCCCATACTTGTGCCACCGGATTTCACTAAGGACTTTGTTATCTATTGTGATGACTCATAACAGGGACTAGGTTGCATTCTTATGCAGGATCGTCATGTGATTTCCTATGCATCTCGACAGTTGCATCCACATGAGGAAAATTATCCTACACATTATCTAGAGCTTGTTGCCCTAGTCTATGCACTCAAGACCTGGCGACATTACCTTCTTGGTAATCGTTGCAAGATCTACACCGATCACCAGAGCCTCAAGTATATCTTCACCCAGCCAGATTTGAACCTTAGGCAAAGACTTTGGTTAGAGTTGATCTCATATTACGACTTAGGGTTTACCTATACCCCAGGCAAGGCCAATGTCATGGCTGATGCTATAAGTCATAAGTCATATTGAAACAATCTCATGTTGTAGCAGGGCCAACCACTTCTCCATGAGGAATTATGTAAGCTTAACCTTCACATTGTTCCTCACGGATCCCTTTCTACCTTTGTGGTGAAACCTACTCTTGTGGATCATATCATAGAAGCCCAGAAGCATGATACGGGGATTACCTGGATCAAGAGAAACATTGCCAAGGGTATTGCTGGTAGTTTCTCAATAGATGATCGAGGTGTTGTTTTCTTCGGGAACCGCCTAGTGGTCCCCAAGAAGCAGTATCTTCGGCAATTGATCCTTAAGGAGGCTCATGAATCTCCGCTCACAATTCATCTCGGTAGTACTAAGATGTATCAGGACCTACGCCAGAGGTTCTGGTGGACTAGGATGAAGAGAGAAATCGCTCAGTTCATTGCTAATTATGACGTTTGTCGTCGCCTTAAGGCAGAGCATCAAAGACCTGCTGGCACCCTTCAGCCTTTAGCTATTCCTGAGTGGAAATGGGATAAAGTTGGTATGGACTTCATCACCGGCTTTCCCAGTACCAAGAGAGGGAATAATGCTATCTTCGTAGTCATTGATCGTCTTTCCAAAGTGGCTCACTTCCCACCTGTTCGAGAGAGTATCACTGCTAGTCAGCTCGCTGACTTATATATTTCTCAAATAGTGTCACTTCATGGTGTTCCACTAGAGATCAATTCAGACCGTGGTAGTCTTTTCACTTCTCATTTCTGGGAGAGTTTCCAAACTGCCATGGGCACCCACCTTTCTTTCAGTACCTCTTTCCACCCCCAATCAAGTGGTCAGGTGAAACGGGTCAACCAAATTCTCGAAGACATGCTTAGAGCTTGCGTTATCTCATTCGGTATGGATTGGGAGAAATGTATTCCTTTCGCCGAGTTTGCTTATAACAATAGCTATCAATCCAGTCTCAAGAAAGCTCCTTTTGAGATTCTCTATGGACGAAGATGTCGAACACCTTTGAACTGGTCAGAAACCGGTGAAAGACAATTCTTTTGACCGGGCATGATCCAGGAGGCAGAAGAGCAAGTTTGCATCATTCGTGAGAATTTGAAAACAACTCAATCTCGTCAAAAGAGCCAGTATGACGTCATCATAAGGAATTGTCTTATGAAGTTGGCGACAAAGCTTACCTTCGGGTTACCCCTTTGAAGGGTACCCATTGTTTCGGTATCAAGGGCAAGTTGGCTCCTCGTTACATCGGTCCTTTTCGCATTCTCGCTAAAAGAGGAGAGGTTGCCTACCAGTTGGAACTACCCCCACATCTTTCTCGAGTTCATGATGTCTTCCACGTCTCTCAACTCAGGTGTTGCTTCTCGGATCCCATCTGCGGAGTGGACCACGAAACGCTTGATCTCCAAGATAATCTCACATATCAGGAGTACCCCGTTCACGTTCACGATCAAGCAGAGCATGTCACTCAACGTCATAACATCAAATTTTTCAAGGTTCAGTGGTCTCATCATTCCGAGAGAGAAGCTACTTGGGAGCGAGAAGATCGTCTCCGACTGGAGTACCCCACTTTCTTTCCGCCGACTCCTGAATCTCGGGACAGGATTCCTTCGAGTGGGGGCGAGTTGTCACATCCCTAGTTCTGGTATGCACTAGGCTAGCTTTGGTGTTTGCATCATGTTTAAAATTTCAAATGAATTTGAATTGGGGACATGTGAAAGCATCAGGAATCTTTTTGAAAATGACCCAGATAAAAATTGCTCCAAAAGGGTCCAACAAAATGTTCATGTTTCTCTCTAAAAATATTGGTCAGAGGTAAAATTCAAACCAATATTTTTAGGAGCTCATAGATATTTATTTTGGGCATTTGGAATTAATGCAATAATTAGCATTGGATATATATTTATTATATATTTAATATATGTCCAAAAATTCTGGAAACTTGTGAGGGGCTGTGGATTAATTCTTCTAGACCCTACAAAATTTATCAGAAGCAACAAAATTGACTTGGTTCAAAAAACCAAATCAAAACAAATGTCAGAAAATAGAAAAACAGAAAGAAAAAGGTGAAAGGAACTTACCTGGCGGCCTAGGCCACTTACCTGTGCAGCCCAGCGGCCCAGCTAGGCTGGCCTAGCCCACTAGCGTCGTCGTCCTCCTCACGACAACAGAAGGACAGGGCACGCGCCCACCGCCACGCGCATGGACGCCACCTCCTCCCTGCCTGCCTGCCCTCCCCCTCATCGCATGGACGGTCTTCGACGACGCCACGCGCCCTCCACCCCGGACCTCTCTTGCACTCTCTCACGACCTCTCCCCTCCTCTGTCTCTCCCTCTCGCTCGAACCCGAGCGCCGCCATCGCCACCACTCATCGTTGCCATGACCACCGGCCACCCCATGCCCAGCCGACGCGCCGGAAGCTCCGACATGTCGTCTGCTACCTCTCCGTTGAGCCACACGTCACCGGACGTCTTGTAGCCTCGCTATCGAGCTCGCGACTGCCGCCTCTGCGCCGAGATCGCCGGCGAGCCCACGTTGTCACCGCCGCCTCCCCGAGCCCGCCGAGCTCCGCGTCAACACTACGGTGAGCTCCGCCATGTTCCCCCTGCCTCCCGAGCCCGTTTGCATCCTCTAACAGCCCAAGCCACCAGAGCCGAGAGCTCCTCGCCGCCGATCATGTTGCCGCCGTGGCCACAGTCACTCAGAGCCGCGACAGAGCACACCACCTTGCTCAGCGTGGTCCCAGGAGCCCAGAACAAGCATCTGCTCGTCCTCCCTTCTACCGTAGCTTCGTTTCCGTCGAGGCCCGAGCTCCGGCGGCCGCCCAAATCGTCGCCAGCGTCATTTCCGGCGACCCCGAGTCCAGCCACCACCACCACTCGATGCAGACGAGCGTCCGCATCACATAGATGGCCTCGGCCGTCCATTTGGACGCCGGAGGTGCAAACCCGACGCCCTCCGCCGCGTTTGCTGCCGCCGGCGGCTAAACGCCGGCGTGTTAGCCCCGTTGACCAGGGATTTGACCCCCTGGGTCAATGACAGGTGGCCCCCCCAGCTAGTTAACAGGGTTTAGTTTTAATTACTTAGGTTAGTTAATTAGTTGAGCCACTGACACGTGGGCCCAACCCTGCTGACTTTTTGTTAGGATTAGTGTTTGTGTTAATTAACTTTGTTAATTAACTTAGTCACTGACCAGTGGACCCCACTGGTTAGGTTTGACCTGGACCGACCTATTGACCTGCTGACGTGGTGCTGACCTCATGCTGACGCAATAAATAATTTTCTGGGATTATTTAACTCAGGAAATTCCAGAAAATTGTTTAAACTTCAAAAAGTATCATAGAAATTCAACCGTAGCTCAGATTGAAATAATTTATATATGAAAAATTATCAGAAAAATTCAATCTATCCATCTGTACCATTTTCATGCATGACAAATTAAGTTCTACCTACTTAATATATGAAAACACATAAATGGCATTTATACATGTTTTTTTGGAATTGCATTTGAACCCTTGGTTCAAATGGACTTCACCCAAATGAATGCTAGTTGCATTAGCTCAAACAAACATCACATACCCATGCCATGCTCATGCATCATATTGTTGCATATGCTTGTGTTTTTATTGTCGGCACCATCCTTCTCGATAGGTCCTGCTCCGGAGACAGTTCCAGATTACTTGTCAGAGGAGCAGTGCTCTACTTTTGATCTACCAGGCAAACAAACCCCTTTGTTCATACCGATACAATCCCACTCTCTCGCTCCTGCTCTCTGTTATTGCATTAGGACAACAACGACTCAACTGCTACTTTATGCTGCGGTAGTTGAACCCATTCCTCTACATGACCTGTCATTGCCACAGTAAATAGTTGAAACCCACTAGCATGTGTAGGAGTTGATTGAAGCCATGTTGTGTTCTTACCATGCCATGCCTGCTATTGCTTAGAGTGTGTCAGGTCTGATTCATTGGGAATGAATTGGAGTGTAGTGCTATGTTCAGATGCTGAGAGTTAATTGTGTGAACACGATTTGGTAAAGGTAGCGGTGAGAGGCCATGTAGGAGTACATGGTGGGTTGTCTCACTGGAACCGTCCTTAAGAATTAAGTTATGTGTATATCATCCAATGACTAGCTACTACCACACATTGGGTTCCGGTAACTCGACCCCTCTCGGCTTATTAACCAACTTGATCTCTGTCCAGGAGTCGCAACTAGTTTCTGGTGTTTGTAGGTAGTGTTATTTGTCTACCAAGTGGCACCCGGCAGGGTGGGCTTGGGACAGACTAGGCACACGTGGCCTGGTGTACCGAGTGGCACCCGGATGGTGGGCTCAGGAACCCTATACACATTGTTTGGGGCCGTGATGGAAACCTTGGCCGGACTCCCTTGCGGATGAAACCCGAATAGGCAATAAACCTGGACTAGAGTGTTGTGTGGTTAGTCAGGTCGTGGCCAACACCCTCGCCACGCTTCCGCTTGAAGGTTGCTGAGATACATGACGTGTACATGGCGGTAAGTGGCGAGAGCGTGTGTGAAGAAGTACACCCCTGCAGGGTTAACATGATATGTTCGAATAGCCGAGTCCACGGTTATGGACTTCTTGGATGCTTACGTGGTACATAGACAACTTGAAGTGGATACTGTAAAATACTCAAGACAAGTGTGACGGCTATGGATGGCCTTCTCATAGGGAGACGGGGATGAATCCATAGTGGTGTATTAAGTGGTGATTAGTGGACTCGTGTGCGCCACCTCAAGAGAGTTACCAGCAGTCATAGTACAGGATAGCCAATGAGTCAAAGCTGGCTTGCTGCAACTAAACCCCACTTTGCCTTCTAGTTACAAATGCATGTATGATAAGATCCGATGTAAGTCTTGCTGGGTACCTTTGTACTCATGTTGGTTTAATTTATGTTTTGCAGATGAGACTTCTGTCTCACTAGTAGTTCCGCTTGGACTTCGACAAGTAGCTTGTTACCTCAGCTATGATCTTGTACGAGTGTTGTAGATAGTTAGACTCTTCAGATTTTTTCATTTGTAGTTGTCTGTACTCAGACATGTTATGCTTCCGCGTGTTGCTTGTATGCTCTGAATGTTGGGTCATGAGACCCATGTTTGTAATATCTGGCTCCTCGGAGCCTAATGAATAAATACTTTGTTTCATAGAGTCTTGTTGTGATGCCATGTTGTATTTACACATATCGAGCATATTGTGTGTATGTTATTGAGATGCTTGATATGTGTGGGATCCGACAACCTAGTTGTTTCCTCTTGGTAGCCTCTCTTATGGAGAAATGTCTCCTAGTGCTTCCACTGAGCCATGGTAGCTTGCTACTGCTTCGGAACACTTAGGTTGGCCGACATGTGTCCTTCTTCGTTCCTGTGTCTGTCCCTTTGGGGAAATGTCACGCGTTGTTCCTTTAAGTCCTTGTAGCATGCTACGACTTGGGTTCATACGTTGATGACCGACACGTTCGTTGCTGGGTCATGTATGTCTGTCCCTGTAAGTTAGTGCCACCTTGGGTTTATAACTAGTCATGTCGGCCCGGCTTCTCTCTCATATGGATGCTAGCGACACTATCATATACGTGAGCCAAAATGCGCAAACGGTCCCGGGCCAGGTAAGGTGGCACCCGTGGGGATACCGTGCGTGAGGCCGCAAAGTGATATGACGTGTTACATGCTAGACCGATGTGACTTAGGATCGGGGTCCCGACATGTTGTTAGACAATGGCAAACTTTTGAACTATGAAGAAGCTATGATGAGCCTAGATTCTGAAAAATGGCTTGAGGCCATGAAATCTGAGATAGGATCCATGTATGAGAACAAAGTGTGGACTTTGGTGGACTGGCCCGATGATTGGCAAGCCATAGAGAATAAATGGATCTTCTAGAAGAAGACTGACACTGATGGTAATGTTACTGTCTACAAAGTTCGACTTGTCGCAAAGATTTTTGACAAGTTCAAGGATTTGACTACGATGAGACTTTCTCACCTGTAGCGATGCTTAAGTCTGTCCAAATCATGTTAGCAATTGCCGCATTTTATGATTATGAAATCTGGCAACACTACAAAAAAATACACTTCCGTGATGATACATGTTTGTCATAGTAGGGCACGTTTTCTGTCATGCATGTACATCCAAGACAAATTTATGACAGAATCAAGATAGTCATACCTGTGCTGTCGTAGAAGTGTTCCATGACATTACCCAAATTATCATCACGGAAGTGTCCACTTCCATGACGATAAATCGCGCATCACAGAAGTTCTTTCGTCAAGGGTGACCGACACGTGGCATCCACCGTAACGGAACGCTGTTAAGCTATCATGTTCGGTTTTGGATCCGATAACCCGTTAACAGCCCCGACCAATGGGGATTTTCCACGTGTAAAATCATCATTGGCTGGAGGAAACACGTGTCGGCTCACCGTTGGGACAGATGTCATCCACTCATTGGACCCAAAGCGCCTATGATACGTCGACACATGGCACGGCCCAACAGAGGCCCATTCCTGTGAAAAGGTCAGCCCGTTTGACTTGGTCAAAAGGTGGCGGGCCGGCCCACGGCAAGCCTGTTAACGGCATGTTCGCATATAGCCCATTTACAGCCCGCTAACCCAGGGACCGTTTACGGCCTATCCGAATTAGGCCCAGTAGCGTCATCTGGGCCGTCCAATATAATTCCAGACCATTTTAACTTCCGGGCCATGTATGACCCATGACGTCTTTTGGCCCATATGAGGCCCTTAGTAACCCTCGGCCCATTAACGGCCCGTGGTAAAACTGGCCCGTAATGAACAGTGTATCACTTTATACCCATTAACGGCCCATTATATAAAAAAACAAGCCTGTTAACGGCATATTCGCATATAGCCCATTTACAGCCCACTAACCCAGGGCCCGTTTACGGCCTATCCGTATTAGGCCCAGTAGCGTCATCTGGGCCGTCCAATATAATTCCAGCCTGTTTTAACTTCCGGCCCATGTATGGCCCATGACGTCTTTTGGCCCATATGAGGCCCTTAGTAACCCTCGGCCCATTAACGGCCCGTGGTAAAACTGGCCCGTAATGAACAGTGTATCACTTTATACCCATTAACGGCCCATTATTCCGTTGGGCCGTTTCCAGCCCATGTTATCTTTCGGCCTTCTCAGGGTCCATTTATTCTTGGGCTCATTTCCAGCATTCGTTTACTTTCGGCCCGTTACTGTCATTTTCTGCTTCTGGGCCAAATACAGCCCGTGGTTACAGTCGGCCCGTTTGTGGCCCATTAATATGTTGGGCCGTTTTCATAGCATCATCAAATACGGCCTATTAACGACGGCCCATTATGGCCGGCCCATGAACGAACGATTTCAACTCTAGCCCATTTACGACCATAATGTGGTCTGTTATTGGCCCATGTTTGGCCAACCGATCATACGGCCCGTAGAAGGCCCATTGATGATACGGCCCGTAGAAGGCCCATTGTGTCTACGCCCCATAGAAGGCCCATTGTTTCTACGACCCTTTGAAGGCCCATTGTTTCTACGGCCCGTAGGAGGCCCATGTTAACTACAGTAAATATGTAGCCCATTGTTAATGTGGCCTAGTTTTAAAAAAATAGGTTATTCTAGCCACTAGCTAACCGTGGAAAAAGAACTGCATTGACTACAAGAAAACAAATAAACAAGACAACGGAAATAAATAAGCAAGCAACTTATGTTAGGCTATCACGGCTATTACACATATTACATGCACTGGGCATCAAAGTTCGCCACAAGTGCAAATATAGGGAACAAAGCAGCATATAAACGTCGCAGCAAAACAAGTCTAGAACTGAAACCACTTCAGAAGAGCTCAAGAAACAATATCCTGGGTACCCATAATGCTGGCAAGATGCTTAGCAAGCTTATTAACTTTCTCTTGTTTGGCGCTTAAATCCTCCAGCACTTGTTGTTACACCAGAAAGTATGCATCTGAATTCTGCAGGGACTTCCTCAGTCCTTCGGCTTCCTGTTGCATAACATCTGATTGATGTCTTTCAACTTGAAGTTGAGACTCAAGAAGCTGAACTGATTCAGCCAGCGAGTTCGAAGTGCTGGTGCCAGCAGTAGTAGCCAGTAACTAGAACACTACATCAAGACAGGACTTTGGGGTTGTCTCAGTGTCTTCAATATAGTTTTTATCAGCTTTCTTGGAGAACAATAGGGATGTCTCACTATCTTGAACATGATCTGCATTACTTCCTTTACCATTGCATAACGGGGTACTCTTCTCCAATATTTTATCCGCGTTCTAAAGGAGAAACAAACAAACACATCACAGGTTTACAATGTAGTATATGAAACTCATTTTGGTAAACCAGTTCAGTAGTAAGGTGGACGGGATAACAACATGAAACAAACATATATCTATGTAGTATGGTCACTATATGGTCTATATCATTCTAGTTTATGTTGCTAAATCAAGATAGATACAGTTCGAATCATATCTATTTAAGACAAAGCAGCATAGACAGAATATAAGTGTGGGAAACTACACAGCAATAACAACACTTGTAATGTGCATGGCATGAGAACATAACTGTTTATTCAATTGAAACTGAAATCAACATAGAGCAAGTTACGACAGCAAACATGTTAAAGAAACGGGTTTAAAACATACTTGTTGCGCCATTGGACTTTCAATTGCATCCTTCAAATTTGAAATTAGTTGGTATGAGTAAATACAGTGATGCAAGGGCAAAGTAGTATGAACCATAGCTACGGAACCTCACCCGAGAACAATTATTCTTCTGCTTTAAGCGTTGACTTGGGGTTCGGAGTGGTGGTCCTCGTGCTTTAGGCACTGCAATTGCCTTACTAACTGCTCGTGTTTGGGTGCTCTGTGGTGGAGACAATGTTGTATCAACGGGAACTGGGTTACTATCTGCTGGGGTTGGGGTTAGAAGGGGTGTAGCTGGTTCTCTGTCCAACTGGGTAGGGGTACAATCTGCATGAGTCTGGGTTATGTGTGGTGGGGCTAGTTCTTGGGCAAGTACAACCGTGGTTCTATCTCCATCGATAGGTAGCATGATCTTTTCTGAAGACCGTGTTTTTACTCCCACGGATACTGCCATCACCCCCTCCAATTGAAATGGCTGATAAACAAGAAAAGTAATTGAATGTACAGACATTGTAAGATAGATAGGTGCAATGGATATTAGGGAAGAAAACAAGGCATGAAATAATTCACATTTATGTTGTCTAACCAAACAAAATAACATGACATAATTTGAAATATATGATGGCTAATTAAACAGGATAGCATGACACAATTTGACATGTATGATGGCTAACTAAACAGGATAGAATGAGATACTTCAAAATATGATGACTATGTAAACATGATGACATGATATAACTATCCGATGTGTCTATTAAAGTGGTTGGTATGCCATAGATCACAAACATGTCGTTGATGGAAACATGATGGCATGATAATTCACGGATAGAATGACATAATTCAAAATATGATGACTATGTGAACAGGATGAGATGATATAACTATATTATGTCTTTAGAAAATGGGTTGGCATGCCATAATTCAGATACATGCTATCTATGTAAACATCATGGCATGATATAATTCAAATATATGATTTATATACAAAGGAAGTGTGCAGAGGGCAATCGCATATATGATGTGTCAACTAAGGAGATGGCATTCAATATCGTGTATATGATGTAAAAACTAAGCATTGCAATACAACATATGCATGATATGAGTAATATAACCCTGCCAAGTTTGAGCATACACCTCAGGGGGATGACAAGACTGGTCATCTGCCTCTAAATCCTCCTCTGAAGAGCTATCTGTAACCAGCAACATATCTGCTTCACCAGGTAGCATCATCTGCTCTGAAGACCTTATTTTCACTCCAGATTTCTCCATCACATAATCAAATGGGTGATGCACAGAAAGAGCAGTTGAATATACAAACATTGTCGACAAAAGCAATGAGAAATACAAAAAAAGGACGGCATGATATAATTCACATATATGACGCTTGGCTAAACAGCATGGCATTGCATAATTCACATATATAATGCCTTGCAACAAGATAGCATTGCATAATTCACATATATAATGTCTTGCAAAAAGATGGCATTGCATAATTCACATATATGGTAATTAGACACTGAGATACCATATGCAAGATACCATATGCACGATAAGCAAATGACATAGCAATGCAAGATACCATACGCATGATATGAGCAACATAACCCTGCCAAGTTAGAGCATGCACCTCGGGGGGAATATGATTGATCATCTGTCTCTGAATCCTCCTCTGAGGAGTTATCTTCCTCTTGATTACGATCCGAAATGGGTGGAGGGGGCTGCCTTTGCGCCCACCATGGAGCGACGTCTGCATGAAATTTTATTGCCACGCAAGGCTCGTCTCTTTTCCTCTACATGTTCAGTTCCATTGTGTACAATAACTGACATGCATAGGAATAAAACATAGTGAGATTATGTAAGGAGTGCATGCACAAATCCAGAGTGAAGGTATCAAACTGTGGATAGACCCAAAACCAATGATAGCAGGCAGATAATAGCTTTAGTTAAAAAAATACAGATAATGGCTCCTTTAATGTTTGCTTGCACCCAACATGAAACTCATAGTAGACTCCCGAGGTTAACCAGATAGTAGACAGATAGTATTGATTGCTGCCCCAATATGTACCCCACAACCATTTAAAAACTCGAGTTTTAGTATAATTTTGGACCTGAGTCGGAGTCTAATAGGTGAACACGATGATAAAGTAGCATGTCATCATATTAAGTGATGCATAACGTAAGCAGACACGGAAGAGTGCGACCTCTCTTGCGGACCCATGTAGTCCTCAAGGTCATCTGCTCAGTTGATGATGGTAATGTAGTTGTCGTGGCTGCCGACGGCGGGGAAGAAGATCTGAGGTGGCGAAAGACAGTTTGGAGAGCGGATCCCTGCTGTGGTGAACCCTTCCGTCGTTGGAGCAGCTGAGCTGGGGTGGAACACAACACCACAGGAGCAGGAAAAAGCACACAAGGTTTTCTTTGACACATATCTGTAACAGAAGTAATTGTGTAAGGGCTTGTTTGAATTTGAGGATTCTAACAATGCAGGGATAGGAAATAGACAGGAATATGATAGGAATGCACGTGCAAAACAGAGAATTAAAAAACACAGGATTTCTGCCAATCTAGGTGTTTGGTTCACAAGAATTGGATGATCACAGGATGCAAAGAAGCATGGTGAGATTAAGTCAAATCACAAGAAGTGTACAACCTCTTTGGCGAAGCCATGTCGATCTCAGCGTGATTGGGTTGGCCGGTGAGGATGCTCTGGCTGACTTGGCTGTCGGAGGTGGGGAAGAAGATCTTAGGCGTCTGGAGATGGAGCCCGAGGTACTGCTCCAGTGTGATGGAGGGTTTCGTCGTTAGAGCAGCTCCGGTGAGTTGTACGACGCCGAGGCTGAAGTAGGACAAGAGAGACAATGTTAACCTCAGTGGAATTCTAATAGCATCTCCAATAGATGACATAAAATACATAACCACAAAGTGCTAGATGTATACATCAGCCACTCATCTCTGAACTTAACTGTCGAAACTGAATTTAACTGACGAAACTGAACTTAACTGTTGAAACTGAACTTTGTTGTCGAAGCTGAATTTTACTGTCGAAACTGAACGCACTAGAGGTGAGGCTACAAGTCAGTCGACTATCTTTTTCATCTCTGGTCAGTCGATTTTGCAGCCGTTGGATACGAAATCAAGGTCCTGCAGTTCATCTTCAACCTCCACCCCCTAAGCCGCCAGCCACCACCGGCCGAACAGCCGCCCCCCGCCGCCCGCGGCCGGCGGTGCGCCGCCCCGCCTGCCCCAAAAACACTCCCCACCGCCGGTCCGCACCGCCCCAGCCATCCCTGTAGGCCCCCTGTGCCGAGCTTTTTCTCCTGCACCTACGTTGGTCAAAAATGGAAAACAATGACAAACGCAGTACGCACATCTGTAATGAACTGATCTTTTGTTTTGGGGGACAAGGCTGTAGAGTTTGAGAAGGACTAGATTTGTTGTGCTCACATAGGGAAAGGTGTCTAAAGATAACAAAGTTGGGACCAACACAAATATGCTCCTTGGTTGTTTGTTCTTTGTTGCAACAGACTGTGCATCACCCCAGTACATTGGTAGATGCACATGGTGCTGGTGCGTCCACTGTCCCATCCAACTCTTTAGTTGTTGTTAATCTAAGGCCCTGTTTGGTTAAAAACTCCCTAGTCCCTACCTTCTTGGTTCCAGGTTATTAAATGACATGCTAAAAGACCATGTTACCCCTAGTAATGAACTAATAGAGACAAGGTGTGATGCGTGGTAGGGGCAACTGTTGGAAAAAGTCCCAAAAAGACTCTCCCTCGGGGTCTTCTTTCTTTAGTCCCAAATGCCACTTTTAGTCCCTAAAAGTCCATCATGTTTGGTTTAGATGGGACTGACACTGAGTTTTTTTAGTCACTCCACCAAAATGTCCCTGTAAACAAGCACCCTCTAATAATGCCGGTCGAAAATTGATGCAATGCCACAGTTAAAAGCAAATTACATGTTTAACGAATTTTATTGTTAATATAATCTCTCTGTTAATATTAATCAATGCCACCGTTTGAGAAATGCTACTGTCTTGCTTTCTTTCCCATTTAGATAAGGTAGATGTTTCTTTTTGTTGGCTTCTGTGTCATTGATAACCCACAAGTGTAGGGGATCGCAACAGTTTTCGAGGGTAAAGTATTCAACCCAAATTTATTGATTCGACACAAGGGGAGCCAAAGAATGCTGTTAAGTATTAGCAGCTGAGTTTTCAATTCAACCACACCTGGAAACTTAGTATCTGCAGCAAGATAGTTTAGTAGCAAAGTAATACGATAGTGACGGTAGCAGCAATAAAAGTAACGATAATGTTTTTGTAGTTTTTGTGATAGTAGCAACGGAAAAGTAAATAAGCAACAAGCAATATATGAAAATCTCGTAGGCATTGGATCGGTGATGGGAAATTATGTCGGATGCAATTCATCATGTAGAATTTATAACCTAGGGTGACACAGAACTAGCTCCAGTTCATCAATGCAATGTAGGCATGTATTCCGAATATAGTCATATGTGCTTATGGGAAAGAACTTGCATGACATCTTTTGTCCTATCCTCCCGTGGCAGCGGGGTCCTATTGGAAACTAAGGGATATTAAGGCATCCTTTTAATAAAGTACCAGACCAAAGCATTAACACATAGTGAATACATGAACTCCTCAAACTATGGTCATCACCGGGAGTGGTCCCGATTATTGTCACTTCGGGGTTGTCGGATCATAACACATAGTAGGTGACTATAGACTTGCAAGATAGGGTCAAGAACACACATATATTCATGGAAACATAATAGGTTCGGATCTGAAATCATGGCACTCAGGCCCTAGTGACAAGCATTTAGCATAGCAAAGTCATAGCAACATCAATCTCAGAACATAGCTAGTGGATAGTAGGGATCAAACCCTAACAAAACTAACTCGATTACATGATAGATCCCATCCAACCCATCACCGTCCAGAAAGCCTACGATGGAATTACTCATGCACGGAGGTGAGCATCATGGAATTGGTGATGGAGGAAGGTTGATGATGACGATGGCGACGATCTCCACTCTCCGGAGCCCCGAACGGACTCCAGATCAGCCCTCCTGAGGGAGATTAGGGCTTGGCGGCAGCTCCGTCTCGTGAAATGCGATAATTCCTTCTCCTTGGTTTTTTCCTTCCCGAAAGTGAAGATATAGGATCTGGGGGTACGTCGGTGGAGCACTAGGGGGCCCACGAGGCAGGGGGGCCGCCCTGGGCAGGGGGCGCGCCCACCACCCTCGTGGACAGGCCCTGGGCCCCCTGGTGTGGATCTTCTTGCAGATATTT
This sequence comes from Secale cereale, assembly GCA_902687465.1. Lineage (NCBI taxonomy): Eukaryota > Viridiplantae > Streptophyta > Magnoliopsida > Poales > Poaceae > Secale > Secale cereale. Next base: position 587,717,077 of record LR738715.1, read on the forward strand.
TTTATATTTTCCGAAATAATTCTCCGTTGATTTTCAGACGATTCCGAGAACTTTTTATTCTGCACAAAAACAACACCATGGCAGTTCTGCTGAAAACAGCGTCAGACCGGGTTAGTTCCATTCAAATCATGCAAGTTAGAGTCCAAAACAAGGGCAAAAGGGTTTGGAAAAGTAGATACGTTGGAGACGTATCAACTCCCCCAAGCTTAAACCTTTGCTTGTCCTCAAGCAATTCAGTTGATAAACTGAAAGTGATAAAGAAAAACTTTGACAAACTCTTTTTGCTCTTGTTGTTGTAAATATGTAAGCTAGCATCCAAGTTTTCAACAAGATCATGAACTAACCACATTCACAATAACTTTCAGGTTTCAAAACTACTCACATCAATGGCATAATCAACTAGCGAGCAATAATAATAAACCTCGGATGACAACACTTTCTCAAAACAATCATGATATGATATAACAAGATGGTATCTCGCTAGCCCTTTCTGAGACCACAAAACATAAATGCAGAGCACCTTTAAGGATCAAGGACTGACTAGACATTGTAATTCATGGTAAAAGAGATCCAGCCATGATCATACTCAATGCAAATTAATAGTAATACATGCAATGACAGAGGTGCTCTCCTACCGGTGCTCTTTGATAAGAGGATGATGACTCTGCATAAAAGTAAATAGATAGGCCCTTCGCAGAGGGAAGCAGGGATTTGTAGAGGTGGCAGAGCCCGATTTTTAAATTGAGATGAATAACATTTTGAGCGGTATACTTTCTTTGTCAACATAACAACCAAGAATCTCGATATCTCCCATGCTACGCACATTATAGGCGGTTGCCAAACAGAATGGTAAAGTTTATACTCCCCCAACCACCAACAAGCACACTCCACGGCTAGCCCGAAACAACGGGTACCGTCCAAACCAGCAACAGCCTTGGGGGAGTTTTGTTTAATTATTATGATTTTGAGCATGGGACTGGGCATCCCGGTTACCAGCCATTTTCTCATGAATGATGAGTGGAGTCCACTCATCGTGAGAATAACCCACCTAGCATGGAAGATATAGACATCCCTAGTTGATACATGAGCTGTTCGAGCATACAAAACAGAATTTCATTTGAAGGTTTAGAGTTTGGCACATACAAATTTACTTGGAACGGCAGGTAAATACCGCATATAGGAAGGTATGGTGGACTCATATGGAACAACTTTGGGGTTTATGGAAGTGGATGCACAAGCAGTATTCCCGCTTAGTACAGGTGAAGGCTAGAAAGAGACTGGGAAGCGACCAACTAGAGAGCAACAACGGTCATGAACATGCATTAAAATTAATCAACAATGAATGCAAGTATGAGTAGGATATAAATCACCATGAACATAAATATCGTGGAGGCTATGTTGATTTGTTTCAACTACATGCGTGAACATGTGCCAAGTCAGATCACTTGAATCGTTCAAAGGAGGATACCACCCATCATACCACATCACAACCATTTTAATATCATGTTGGCACACAAGATAGACCATTATAAACTCTCAGCTAATTAAGCATGGCATAAGCAGCTATGATCTCTAATTGTCATTGCAAGCATGTTTCATTCATAACAAGCTGAATCAGGAACGATGAGCCATCATATTTACAAAAACAAAAGAGGTCGAATTCATACCAGCTTTTCTCATCTCAATTAGTTCATCATATATCATCCTTATTGCCTTTCACTCGCACGACCGAACGGTGTGGATAATAATAATAGTGCACGTGCATTGGACTAAGCTGGAATCTGTAGACATTTAATACAAGAGAGAAGACAAGGTAATATGTCTCAAGGTTAAATCAACAACAAAGCATATGAGAGCCACAAAGCATTTTAATCATGGTCTTCTACACTTAACCCCCAAAGAAATGAAACTAAACTATTTACACGGGAAAGCTCCCAACAAGCAAAAGAAGAACGGGAAATCTTTTTGGGTTTTCATTTTAACTACTACTACAAGCAAAGAAAGTAAACTAGCTAGAAGCTACAACTAATATTTTTTTGTTTTTCTGGATTTTTCTAGCACACAAGAAAAAGACTAAGAAAAAGAAATTGAAACTAAACATGGATGGTATAGTGAAAGAGTGTGAGCACCGACAACTAGAATAAGTGTGAACATGAATGTAAAGTCGGTGAGAAACACGTACTCCCCCAAGCTTAGGCTTTTGTCCTAAGTTGGTTTATGGCCACGGATCGAAGCCACTCCCTCCAGTGTACTGAGATGCATCCTCTGGGTGCCACTGGTTGGCGAGCTCATCCAGCTCCCACCCATAAACAGATTGACGGGAAGGATCAAGTGGTGGTTCTGGCTCAGGCTCTAAAGCTTGTGCCTAGCCTTGGTACTTGTAGATGGCATCTAATGTGATGAGGAATACGCCTGTAGACAAATCAAACAAAGATGGTGCAGGCAAGGTAACAATTTCATAGTATATTTCATCAAACCTCAATTTATAATTAAGTTGCCTATTCTTGTCTTTAACAATAAAATCATGGGCTACCATGCTCTTGTAGTCTAGATAAACAGGGGCAAGCAATTTTTCTTCCTTCTCATGATGCCTAATAGTTATTCTAAAATGTTCAGCAAGGCGAGAAGCAAAGATACCTCCAAAGACGGGCCCCTTTGAGCGGTTCAGACTCAGCCGTTTAGCAACAACGGCGCCCAAGCTAAACGTTGTGTCTTGAAAGAAAACATGGCGTAAAATGATAATATCAGGGGCACTGAGATTCCCATTGTTCCCGCGACCAATTAAACATCTACTAGCAAATAAAGCAAAGTAGCGCAGAACAGGGAAGTGTATACTAGTGATTCTTGCCCCTGAAACCTGTCTCGTTTCCCCTACGGCTATCATGTCAATGAACCCTTCAACGTCTTCACGACGTGGTTCATCAAGTCTACCTCCAAAGGGTACTTTGCATATTTCACAAAAGTCTAAGAGTGATATCTCCTTAATCACATCATATAAACGAAACTCCACCGTAGGTGGTGTTTTCCTAGAATGAAAATGGAAACTTTGCGTGAAAATAATGGTGAGTAAGAGATACTGTTCTTTCTGGTCGTGGAGGAAGTCGGTGAGGCCTACATTATTTGCCAACTAATAAAAGTCTTCGTAAATCTCGGCGGACACCATGAAATCATTGCAAGGCCATTCACACGGTCGAACTTCCGCCATGCGAGGAAGATTATACTTGGGCTTCTTATTTTCTTCTTTCTTCTTCTCCTTTGAGCTCTTGCTGGAGGAGCCCCTCAACAATCTCTTTAACATTTTCCTTTTCTTTAAATTTCTGAAATTTTTAGTAACTCACAATAAAGTTAACCAAACTCAACAAGATTGATAGCAACAACTCCTATAAGTGCCTAGAGACTATATCATGCATTAGAACTACTTGGGACCAAGAAAATTTGACATGCAAGCTCAAGAACAAGGTCACCACAGCAGCATAAATTTGCAATGAATAAAGCACTAGAAAAAAACTAATTGGACCAATGGAGGAGTCACATACCAAGGAACAATCTCCCCAAACAGTTGGGTGAATGGTGCTTTGAGCAAGGAGATCGAAAATGGCAGCAAGATGAGCTAGAGCTCGGGTTTGAGCTGGTTGGTGATTTTTTTGGGAGGAAGAAGAAGAGCATGGGTGCAGGAATAAGTGGAGGGGGGCCACATTGGGGCCCACGAGGCAGGGGGCGCGCCCTGGACCCTCATGGCCACGTGCTGGCTCCCCTCGCTGTGCGTTCACTGCCATATTTCCTCAGATATTCTAGAAAAATCATATTTCATTTTCATGGCATTGGAGAACTTTTATTTTCGGGATATTTTTTATTGCATGGATAAGTCTGGAAACAGACAGGAAATACTATTTTTCTTTTATTTATCCTAATTAACATAAAGTAAAAGGAGGGTACAGAAGATGGTGATATCTAGATTCACCTATCCCATGCTCATCAAAAGGAATCCATTAACAAGGTTGATCAGGTCTTGTTAATAAACTCTTTCCGAGTAACATGAAATCAGAGAATTTTCGAATAACACTAGGTTACCTCAATGGGGATATGTATGTCCCCAACAATAAGGATGTCATATGTCTTCTTGATAGTAGGAAGAGGAAATTCAAAACCTCCAATAGTAATAGTTGAATTTTTTCCAATATAATTGATACTGCGGACCTGAGGTTGTTTCCTCGGAAAGTGTACCGTATGCTCATTACCATTGACATGAAAAGTGACATTGCCTTTGTTGCAATCAATAACAGCCCCTGCAGTATTCAAAAAGGGTCTTCCAAGAATAATAGACATACTATCGTCCTCGGGAATATCAAGGATAACAAAGCCTGTTAGAATAGTAAGACTTGCAACTACAACAGGCACATCCTCACAAATGCCGACATGTATAGCAGTTGATTTATCAGCCATTTGCAAAGATATTTCAGTAGGTGTCAACTTACTCTAGTCAAGTCTACGATATAGAGAGAGAGGCATAACACTAGACCGGCTCCAAGATCACACAAAGCAGATTTAACATAGTTTTTCTTAATGGAGCAAGGCATAGTAGGTACTCCTAGATATCCTAATTTCTTAGGCATTCCACCCTCAAAAGTGTAATTAGCAAGCATGGTGGAAATTTCTACTTCAGGTATCTTTCTTTTGTTGGTAATAATATCTTTCATATACTTGGCATAAGGATTTGTTTTAAGCACATCAGTCAAACGCATACGCAAAAAGATAGGTCTGATCATTTCAGCAAAGCGCTCAAAATCCTCATCATCCTTTTTCTTGGATGGTTTCAGAGGAAAAGGCATGGGTTTCTGAACCCATGGTTCTCTTTCCCTACCGTGCTTCCTAGCAACAAAGTCTCTCTTATCATAACGTTGATTCTTTGATTGTGGGTTATCAAGATCAACAGCGGGTTCAATCTCTACATCATTATCATTGCTAGGTTGAGCATCATCATGAACATTATCATTAATATTATCACTAGGTTCATGTTCATTACCAGAGTGTGTCTCAGCATCAGAAACAAATATATCATTGGGATTCTTAGGATTGTCAGCTACAGGTTCACTGCGAGCATGCAAAGTCCTATCATTTTTCTTTTTCTTCTTCTTAGAAGAACTAGGTGCATCTAAATTAGCTCTCTGAGAATCTTGATCAATTCTCTTAGGGTGTCCTTCAGGATAAAGAGGTTCCTGAGTCATTTTACCACCTCTAGTTGCAACTCTAACAGCATAGTCATTTAATTCATTGAGCAAATCATTCTGAGTCTTAAGTACTTGTTCTACTTGAGTGGTGACCATAGAAGCATGTATACTAATAAGTTTCAGTTCACCTTTAGCTCTAGACAGATAATCTCTCAAGCGTTCAATCATATAAGCATTGTGTTGTAATTGTCTACCAACATAAGAATTGAAGTTTTCTTGTTTCACAATGAAATTGTCAAACTCATCTAAACATTGGCTAGCAGACTTATAACGAGGAATATCACCTTCATCAAATCTATAAAGAGAATTTACCTTTACTACCTGTGTCGGGTTATCAAGACCATGTATTTCTTCAATAGGTGGTAAATTCTTAATATCTTCAGCTTTAATACCTTTTTCTTTCATAGATTTATTTGCCTCTTGCATATCTTCAGGAGTGAGAAATAGAACACCTCTTTTCTTCGGAGTTGACTTAGGGGCTGGTTCAGGAAGTGTCCAATTATTTTCATTGGCCAGCATATTATTCAATAGTAATTCAGCTTGTTCAACTGTTCTTTCCCTGAAAACACAACCAGCGCAACTATCCAGGTGGTCTCTGGAAGCATCGGTTAGTCCATTATAAAAGACATCAAGTATATCATGCATCTCAAGATGATGATCAGTCAAAGCATTAAGTAACTAGAGAAGCCTCCCCCAAGCTTGTGGGAGACTCTCTTTTTCAGTTTGAGCAAAGTTATATATTTCCCGTAAGGCACCTTGTTTCTTATGAGCGGGAAAATATTTAGCAGAGAAGTAATACATCATATCCTGGGGACTACGCACACAACCAGGATCAAGTGAATTAAACCAAGCCTTAGCATCACCCTTTAACGAGAACGGAAATAGCTTAAGGATATAGTAGTATCGAATCTTTTCATCGTTGGTAAACAGGGTGGCTATATCATTCAACTTAGTAAGATGTGCCACAACAGTTTCAGACTCATATCCATGGAAAGGATCAGATTCAACCAAAGTAATTAACTCAGGATCAACAGAGAATTCATAATCCTTATCAGTAACACATATAGGTGAAGTAGCAAAAGCAGGGTCATGTTTCATTCTAGCATTCAAGGACTTCTCTTTCAGCTTAGCTAATAATTTCTTAAGATCATATCTATCATTGCAAGCAAAAAGTCTCTAATAGTTTCTTCATCCATAACATAACCCTCGGGAACAACAGGCAATTCATATCTATTGGGAGTAGCTTCATCATCACTTTCATAAATATCACCAGTTTCAATATTTGCATGCTCCCTAACCTTAGCAATTTGTTCATCTAGAAATTCACCTAGTGGCACAGTATCAGGCATAAAAGTAGTCTCATCATACATAGCAGAAGTAGCATCATCAGGAACATACGACATATTAGATTCAATAGCAGGAGTAGGTGTCGCAAATTTGCTCATAACAGAAGGAGAATCAAGTGCGGAGCTAGATGGCAGTTCCTTACCTCCCCTCGTAGTTGAGGGTAAGATCTTGGTTTTTGAGTCCATCAAATTCTTCATAGTGATCAACAGATATAAATCCCAAGTGACTTAAAGAATAGAGCTATGCTCCCCAGCAACGGCGCCAGAAAATAGTCTTGATAAACCCCAAGTGTAGGGGATCGCAACAGTTTTCGAGGGTAAAGTATTCAACCCAAATTTATTGATTCGACACAAGGGGAGCCAAAGAATACTCTTAAGTATTAGCAGCTGAGTTGTCAATTCAACCATACCTAGAAACTTAGTATCTGCAGCAAAATAGTTTAGTAGCAAAGTAATACGATAGTGACGGTAGCAGCAATAAAAGTAACAATAGTGTTTTTGTAGTTTTTGTGATAGTAGCAACGGAAAAGTAAATAAGCAACAAGCAATATATGAAAAGCTCGTAGGCAATGGATCGGTGATGGGAAATTATGTGGGATGCAATTCATCATGTAGAAGTTATAACCTAGGGTGACACAGAACTAGCTCTAGTTCATCAATGCAATGTAGGCATGTATTCCGAATATAGTCATACGTGCTTATGGAAAAGAACTTGCATGACATCTTTTGTCCTACCCTCCCATGGCAGAGGGGTCCTACTGGAAACTAAGGGATATTAATGCCTCCTTTTAATAGAGTACCGGGCCAAAGCATTAACACATAGTGAATACATGAACTCCTCAAACTATGGTCATCACCGGGAGTGGTCCCGATTATTGTCACTTCGGGGTTGTCGGATCATAACACATAGTAGGTGACTATAGACTTGCAAGATAGGATCAAGAACACACATATATTCATGGAAACATAATAGGTTCAGATCTGAAATCATGGCACTCGGGCCCTAATGACAAGCATTAAGCATAGCAAAGTCATAGCAACATCAATCTCAGAACATAGTGGATACTAGGGATCAAACCCTAACAAAACTAACTCGATTACATGATAGATCCCATCCAACCCATCACCGTCCAGCAAGCCTACGATGGAATTACTCATGCACGGCGGTGAGCATCATGGAATTGGTGATGGAGGAAGGTTGATGATGACGATGGCGACGATCTCCACTCTCCGGAGCCCCGAACGGACTCCAGATCAGCCATCTAGAGAGAGATTAGGGCTTGGCGGCGGCTCCATCTCGTGAAACGCGATAATTCCTTCTCCCTGATTTTTTCTCCTCGAAAGTGAAGATATAGGATCTGGGGGTACGTCGGTGGAGCACCAGGGGCCCACGAGGCAGGGGGCGCGCCCTGGGCAGGGGGGTGCGCCCCCCGCCCTCGTGGACAGGCCCTGGGCCCCCTGGTGTGGATTTTCTTGCAGATATTTTTTATATTTTCCAAAATAATTCTCCATTGATTTTCAGGCGATTCCAAGAACTTTTTATTCTGCACAAAAACAACACCATGGCAGTTCTGCTGAAAACAGCGTCAGTCCGGGTTAGTTCCATTCAAATCATGCAAGTTAGAGTCCAAAACAGGGGCAAAAGGGTTTGGAAAAGTAGATACGTTGGAGACGTATCGGTCATCCACCGTTATTGACCACTAGTTGTTTCCTTTGCACCTCTGTGTAAACAGGGTTATCTACTTCACCTCGTTGCCATTGTGACCTTTTGTTGCACTGTACAAAACACTTTTGTTTTAAGAGTGTTTTGTGCAGTTCAACCAAAATGTCACACCGACAACGTTACTTGATTGCTTGATCTTAGTGGAACTGCACAAGAGGAGATCTTACTTCCTATCCGTGTTGGCAAATTTGGTTTAGATCTTCTTCTTGTGAGTTGTTTGAATTCCACGTCATGAGAGGTTAGTACTAGCCTTCTTTCACATGATTCTGCAGTGTGCTTTCATATGTTGTGCTACTTGTACGGTAATGTTGCTTGATTTTAGTGAACTGCACAAAAGGAGACAAGACTTCCAATCTATATGTGCACCGCAATATCCCATTGAGGTAAGATAAGGATATTTCACAACTGTTGGCCAGTATTTTGCCACTTTCATCAGAAAATTAATGTCATTGTTTAGTGCTATACTTGTGCAACCTAATTGACATGCCAAATGTTACATTGAAGGCGAAGCTTGTTTGTTATTGAACCAAGTGATGAAGGAGAAGAACAAGCGGAAGAAGCACAAAAATCAACTCATGGTGCTGTAAAGAAGCACTGGAACTGTGATGACACAAGTAATGATATAGTTTTGCATCTTAATTTATTGCTATGGTTGGAACAAGCAATTGTTTTGCCACTGATTTGATGCCACTCTTAATGTAATATGTAATTATCTCTACTTGTGCAAACAAGGATCTTCTTTGAAGATACCATATATTTTAGTGGAACTGCACAAGAAGATGTTGGAAACATTAATCTAATCGAGGAGTATATAGTAAGCATGGCCACCACAGTAGATAGCAAACAGATGGTTCCGGAGAAGTGCTTCATATGTATGCTCTACACAATAAGCCTCCTGACAAAGGTTGGTACTCGCCCACTGATTTCATCCATATGATTGAGCTTTGTCATCTCTATTGGTGTTGTCCTACTGTTTAGATACTGTCATCAAAAAGTGGTATTGTCCTTGAGAAGTGATTCATCTGTGTTGTTTTAAATATTTCCTTTCCTTTTTTTCGAGCAAACAGGGATGCTAGCATTTAATTATCCTCTTGTCTTTGCACAACAGGATCATCCTCCTCTGAGGCCTTGTTCGGTTGAGGTGGATTTTGAAGGGAATGGCAGGGTTTGAGGGGGATTAGATCCCCTACAAGCCAAAATCCTCTCCAATCCACTCCAATCCCCTTGGGAGGAGGATTAAACGAACAAGGCCTGAACAAGAATATGGAGTACTGATACGTCTCCAACGTATCTATAATTTTTTATTGTTCCATGCTATTATTTATGAAGTCTAGGATGTTTAATGGGCTTTGTCATACACTTTTATATCATTTTTGGGACTAACCTACTAACCCTAAGGACCAGTCCAGATTGCTGTTTTTGCCTGTTTCAGGGTTTTGCAGAAAAAAAATATCAAACGGAGTCCAAACGGAATGAAAACTTCGCGAGAGATATTTTTGGAGAAAATCACGCACGGGAGACTTGAGAACCACGTCAGGCGAGCCACGAGGTGCCCACGAGGGTGGGGGGCGCGCCCCCTTCCCAGGGAACGCCCCCTGCCTCATGGCCCCCTCGAGCGTCCCCCGGTGTTCTCCTTCCTCCTATATAAGTCTACGTACCCCGAAACCATCAGCAATAGAGAGAAAACCCTAATTCCACCGCCGCAACCTTCTGTTCCCATGAGATCCCATCTTGGGGCCTGTTTCGGAGCTCCGCTGGAGGAGGGATCCATCACGGAGTTCTTCTGCATCATCATCATCGCCCTCACCATGAGTTATGATTACTTTACCACAGACCTTTGGGTCCATAGATAGTATCTAGATGGCTTATTCTCTCTCTTTGGATCTCAATACAAAGTTCTCCTCGGTCTTCGAGGAGATCTATTCGATGTAATCTCTTTTTGCGGTGTGTTTGCCGAGATCCGATGAATTGTGAGTTTATGATCAAGATTATTTACGAGAAATATTTGGTTCTTTTCTGAACACTTTAGGTGTGCTCATGATATCCTTGCAAGTCTCTTCGAATTATTGGTTTGGTTTGGCCTACTAGATCTATAGTTCTTGCAATGGGAGAAGTGCTTGGCTTTGGGTTCAATCTTGCGGTGTCCTTTCCCAGTGACAGTAGGGGCAGCAAGGCACGTATTATATTGTTTCCATCGAGGATAAAAAGATGGGGATTATATCATATTGCTTGAGTTTATCCATCTACATCACGTCATCTTGCTTAAGGCGTTACTCTGTTCTTATGAACTCAATACACTAGACGCATGCTGGATAGCGGTCGATGTGTGGAGTAATAGTAGTAGATGCAGAATCGTTTCGGTCTACTTGTCTCGGACGTGATGCCTATATACAATGATGATGCCTAGATACTATCATAATTATTCACTTTTCTATCAATTGCTCGACAGTAATTTGTTTACCCGCCGTAGAATATCGCTATCATGAGAGAAGCCACTAGAGAACACTATGGCCCCGGGTCTATTCTCAGCATATCAATCTACATCTACTTTACTTTTTCCGCTTTTACGTTTAGTTCTTATAAAAAAAAATACCAAAAATATAAACTATCATCTCTATTAGATCTCACTTTCGTAAGTGACCATAAAGGGATTGACAACCCCTTATCGCGTTGGCTGCGAAGTTCTTATTTTTTCTGCAGGTGCGAGGGACTCGCGCGTGGTCTCCTACTAGATTGATACCTTGCTTCTCAAAAACTGAGGGAAATACTTACGCTACTGTGCTGCATCTCCCTTTCCTCTTCGAGGGAATACAACACAAGCTCGAGAAGTAGCAAGAAGAATTTCTGGCGCCGTTGCCGGGGAGGCTTACGCAAAAGTCATATACCAAGTACCTATCACAAACCCTTATCCTTCGCATTACATTTTTTGCCTCTCGTTTTCCTCTCCCCCACTTCACCTTTGCCGTTTTATTTGCCCTTCTTCTGCCGTGTGTTTATCGTTCGCTTGCTTCTTGTTTGCTTGTGTGTGTTGGATTGCTTGCTTGTCACTATGGCTCAGAACAATACCAAATTGCGTGACTTCTCCAATACCAACAATAATGATTTTATTAGCACTCCGATTGCTCCTATTACCGATGCTGGATCTTGTGAGATCAATGTTGCTTTGTTGAATCTTGTCATGAAAGATCAATTCTCCGGCCTTCCTAGTGAAGATGCCGCTACCCATCTAAACAACTTTGTTGATTTGTGCGATATGCAAAAGAAAAGGGGTACGGATAACGATATTGTTAAATTGAAGTTATTTCCGTTTTCACTTAGAGATCGTGCTAAAACTTGGTTTTCCTCTTTGCATAGAAATAGTATTGATTCGTGGAATAAGTGCAAAGATGCTTTTATCTCTAAGTATTTCCATCCTGCTAAGATCATCTCTCTTAGAAATGATATTATGAATTTTAAGCAACTAGACCATGAGCATGTTGCACAAGCTTGGGAGAGAATGAAACTAATGATACGTAATTGCCCTACACATGGTTTGAATCTACGGATGATTATTCAGAACTTTTATGCTGGCTTGAATTTTGCTTCTAGTAATCTTTTAGATTCGGCCGCAGGAGGCACTTTCATGGAAACTACCTTAGGGGAAGCTACCAAACTCCTAGATAATATTATGGTCAATTATTCTCAATGGCACACCGAAAGATCTACTAGTAGGAAAGTACATGCTATCGAAGAAGTTAGTGTTTTGAGTGGAAAGATGGATGAACTTATGAAATTATTTGCTGCTAAGAGTGCTCCTTCTGATCCTAATGATATGCCTTTGTCCACTTTGATTGAAAATAACAATGAATCTTTGGATGTGAATTTTGTTGGTAGGAATAATTTTGGTAACAATGCTTATATAGGTAATTTTAATCCTAGGCCTTTTCCTAGTAATTCCTCTAATAATTATGGTAATTCCTACAACAATTCTTATGGAAAGATGCCTTCTGAATTTGAAACTAGTGTTAAGGAGTTTATGATTTCACAAAAGAATTTCAATGCTATGCTTGAAGAGAAATTGCTTAAGATTGACGAATTGGCTAGAAGTGTGGATAGAATTACTCTTGATGTTGATTCTTTGAAACTTAGATCTATCCCACCTAAGCATGATATCAATGAGTCTCTCAAATCCATGAGAATTTCCATTGATGAATGCAAAGAAAGAACCGCTAGGATGCGTGCTAAAAGAGAGAATTATATTAAAGCGTGTTCTTCTAGCTATCATGAAAATAAAGATGAAGATCTGAAAGTTATTGATGTGTCTCCTATTAGATCCTTGTTTTCTAATATAAATCTTGATGAAGATAGGATTGGAGATGATTCTGCTTTAAGGTGTCCCAATGATTCGGAGTTTTTAGATCTTGATGCTAAAATTGTTAAAAGTGGGAGTGAAGAGATTAAAACTTTGCATAGTGATGAACCCACTACTCTGTATTTCAAGGGATTCAATTATGATAATTGCTCTTTGATTGATTGTATTCCTTGTTGCGATCCATACTAAATTCTCCGCATGCTTATAGTCAAAGTAAAGCTTTCACCAAACACATAGTTGATGCTTTGATGCAATCTTATGAAGAAAAACTTGAGTTAGAATTTCCTATCCCTAGAAAGCTTTATGATGAGTGTGAACCTACTATTAAAATAAAAATAAAAGATCATGAATGCTATGCTTTGTGTGATTTGGGTGCAAGTGTCTCCACTATCCCAAAAACTTTGTGTGATTTGCTAGGTTTCCATGAGCTTGATGATTGTTCTTTAAACTTGCATCTTGCGGATTCCACTATTAAGAAACCTATGGGAAGGATTAATGATGTTCTTATTGTTTCCAATAGGAATTATGTGCCCGTAGATTTCATTGTTCTTGATATAGATTGCAATCCTTCATGTCCTATTATTCTTGGTAGACCTTTCCTTAGAATGATTGGTGCAATGATTGATATGAAGGAAGGAAATATTAGATTCCAATTTCCGTTAAGGAAAGGCATGGGACACTTTCCGAGAAAGAAAATCAAATTACCATATGAATCTATTATGAGAGCCACTTATGTATTGCCTTCCAAAGATGGCAATACCTAGATCTATCTTGTATCGTGCCTAGCTAGGGGCGTAAAACGATAGCGCTTGTTGGGACGCAACCCAATTTTATATTTTTTGTTTTTGCTGCTATTAGGGAATAAATATTGCATCTAGCTTCTGTTTAGATGTGGTTTCATGTTTTGTTTAGTGTTAGTTCCAAGTAGAACCTTTGGGAAGACTTGTGTGAAGTTTATGTGATCTTGCTGTGAAAAACAGAATCGTTAGCGCTCACGAGAATGATCATCAGATTTTACTGGAGCGTGCTATTTAGTTGATTATTTTTGCAGATGATTAATAGACAAATTCCTCACGTTTACCAATTTAGTTTGAATTTTTTGGAATTACAGAAGTATGCGAAACCTGAAGATTACTTTAGACTGTTATGTTTTTACAGATTCTGTTTTTCGTGTGTTGTTTGCTTATTTCAATGCATCTATGAGTAGTATTGGCAAGTATGAACCATAGAGAAGTTGGATACAGTAGGTTTAACACCAATATAAACAAATAATGAATTCATTGCAGTACCTTTGAGTAGTGATTTGTTTTCTTATACTAACGGAGCTCACGAGAATTTTTGTCTAAGTTTTGTGTTGTGAAGTTTTCAAGTTTTGAGTATTGCTTTGATGGACTATGGAACAGAGATTAGCAAGGGCCTAAGCTTGGGGATGCACATGGTACCCCAAGAAAAATTCAAGGACAATCAAAAGCCTAAGCTTGGGGATGCCCCGGGAAGGCATCCCCTCTTTCGTCTTCATCCATCGGTAACTATACTTGGAGCTATATTTTTATTCACCACATGATATGTGTTTTGCTTGGAGCGTCTTGTATAATTTGAGTCTTTGCTTGTTAGTTTGCCACAATCATCCTTGCTGGACACACCTATTTGAGAGATTTAAATATGGCCTAGGAATTGTTAGAACACTCTATGTGCTTCACTTATATCTTTTCAGTTGAATAGTTTTTGCTCTAGTGCTTCACTTATATCTTTTAGAGCACGGTGGTGGTAATATTTTGTAGAAATTTTTTAACTCTCATTATTCACTTATATCTATTTGAGAGTCTATTAAAACAGCATGGTAATTTGTTTAGGCTAAAAAACTAGTCTTCACATGATAGACATCCAATATCAATGTAGTAAAAAAATTCACACCAAGTGCATTGAATATGATGAGATGTTGGATGCTTGATAATTGTTTTGAGATATGAGGATAGTGATATTAGAGTTATGCTAGTGGAGTTATTATGAAATTGAGAAATACTTGTGTTAAGGTTAGTGATTCCCGTATCATGCACGTATGGTGAACCGCTATGTGACGAAGTTAGGGCATGAGGTATTTGTAAAGTGCCAACCTTTGTGTGGAGGTCGGGGGTGCGTGATGGTTAACTCCTACCAACTTCCCCCCTAGGAGCATGCGTTGATTGCTTTGTTTTGATGACTCGTAGATTTTTGCAATAAGTATATGAGTTCTTATGACTAATGTTGAGTCCATGGATTATACGCACTCTCAGCCTTCCACCATTGCTAGCCTCTCTTGTACCGCCCAACTTTCGCCGGTACCATAAACCCACTATATATCCTTCCTCAAAACAGCCACCATAATATTCCTCAAAACAGCCACCATACCTACCTATCATGGCATTTCCATAGCCATTCCGTGATATATTGCCATGCAACTTTCCACTGTTCCGTTCATATGACACGCATCATATTGTCATATTGCCATGCATGATCATGTAGTTGACATCGTACTTGTGGCAAGGCCACCATGCATAATTTTTCATACATGTCACTCTTGATTCATTGCACATCCCGGTACACCGTTGGAGGCATTCATGTAGAGTCATACTTTGTTGTAGTATCGAGTTGTAATATCGAGTTGTAAATCAATAAAAGTGTGATGATCATCACTATTAGAGCATTGTCCCATGTGAGGAAAGGCCAATAAAAAAAGGAGATGGCCCAAAAAAACATAGAGAGGGGCTAATAAAAAAAGCCCCTCCAAAAAATGAGAGAAAAGAGAGAAGGGACAATTGCTACTATCTTTTTCCACACTTGTGCTTCAAAGTAGCACCATGTTCTTCATGATAGAGAGTCTCATGCTTAGTCACTTTATATACTAGTGGGAATTTTCATTATAGAACTTGGCTTGTATATTCCAACGATGGGCTTCCTCAAATGCCCTAGGTCTTCGTGAGCAAGCAAGTTGGATGCACACCCACTAGTTTCTTTTGTTGAGCTTTCATACATATTTAGCTCTAGTGCATCCGTTGCATGGTAATCCCTACTCACTCACATTGATATCTATTGATGGGAATCTCCATAGCCCGTTGATACGCCTAGTTGATGTGAGACTATCTCCCTCCTTTTGTCTTATCCACAACCACCTCTATTCCACCCATAGTGCTACGTCCATGGCTCACGCTCATGTATTGCATGAAAGTTGAAAGGTTTGAAAGAATAGAGTATGAAAACAAGTGCTTGGCTGAAATTGGGGTTGTGCATGATATGAATATTTTGTGTGACGAAGAGGGAGCATAGCCAGACTATATGATTTTGTAGGGATAACATTCTTTAGCCATAGTATTTTGAGAAGACATGATTGCTTTGTTAGTATGCTTGAAGTATTATTATTTCTTATGTCAATATAAACTTTTTATCTTGAATCTTTCAGATCTGAACATTCATGCTGCAATTAAGAGAATTACATTGAGAAACTATGTTGGTTAGCATTCCACATCAAAAATTCTTTCTTTATCGTTTACCTACTCGAGGACGAGCAGGAATTAAGCTTGGGGATGCTTGATACGTCTCCAACGTATCTATAATTTTTTATTATTCCATGCTATTATTTATGAAGTCTTGGATGTTTAATGGGATTTGTCATACACTTTTATATCATTTTTGGGACTAACCTACTAACCCAAAGGCCCAGTCCAGATTGCTGTTTTTTGCCTCTTTCAGGGTTTTGCAGAAAAAGAATATCAAACGGAGTCCAAACGGAATGAAACCTTCGCGAGAGATATTTTTGGAGAAAATCACGCACGGGAGACTTGAGAACCACGTCAGGGGAGCCACGAGGTGCCCACGAGGGTGGGGGCGCACCCCCCCTTCCCAGGGCGCGCCCCTGCCTCGTGGGCCCCTCGAGCATCCCCCGGTGTCCTCCTTCCTCCTATAGAGTCTATGTACCCCGAAACCATCAGAAACAGAGAGAAAACCCTAATTCCACCGCCGCAACCTTCTGTTCCCGTGAGATCCCATCTTGGGGCCTGTTCCAGAGCTCCGCCGGAGGAGGGATCCATCACGGAGTTCTTCTACATCATCATCATCGCCCTCACCATGAGTTGTGAGTAGTTTACCACAGACCTTCGGGTCCATGGCTAGTATCTAGATGGCTTCTTCTCTCTCTTTGGATCTCAATACAAAGTTCTCCTTGGTCTTCGAGGAGATCTCTTCGATGTAATCTCTTTTTGTGGTGTGTTTGTCGAGATCCGATGAATTGTGAGTTTATGATCAAGATTATTTACGAGAAATGTTTGGTTCTTTTCTGAACTCTTTATGTGTGCTCATAATATCCTTGCAAGTCTCTTCGAATTATTGGTTTGGTTTGGCCTACTAGATCTATAGTTCTTGCAATGGGAGAAGTGCTTGGCTTTGGGTTCGATCTTGCGGTGTCCTTTCCCAGCGACAGTAGGGGCAGCAAGGCACGTATTGTATTGTTGCCATCGAGGATAAAAAGATGGGGTTTATATCATATTGCTTGAGTTTATCCCTCTACATCATGTCATCTTGCTTAAGGCGTTACTCTGTTCTTATGAACTCAATACACTAGATGCATGCTGGATAGCGGTCGATGTGTGGATTAATAGTAGTAGATGCAGGTAGGAGTCAGTCTACTTATGTCAGACGTGATGCCTATATACAATGATCATGCCTAGATAGTCTCATAATTATTCACTTTTCTATCAATTGCTCGACAGTAATTTGTTTACCCGCCGTAGAATATCGCTATCATGAGAGAAGCCACTAGAGAACACTATGGCCCCCGGGTCTATTCTCAACATATCAATCTACAGCTACTTTACTTTTTCGTTTTTACTTTCTGTTCTTATAAACAAAAATATCAAAAATATAAACTATCATCTCTATCAGATGTCACTTTTGTAAGTGACCATAATGGGATTGACAACCCCTTATCGCGTTGGCTGCGAAGTTCTTATTTGTTTGTGCAGGTGCGAGGGACTCGCGCGTGGTCTCCTACTGGATTGATACCTTGGATCTCAAAAACTAAGGGAAATACTTACGCTACTATGATGCATCTCCCTTTCCTCTTCGAGGGAATACAATGCAAGCTCGAGAAGTAGCAAGTATGTGAAGTGACTAGTTCCGATTATGCCAGGATGAAGAAGCCATGTCTATCTTCTCACCAGAACGAGCAGTTGAAGGATGGTTACATTACCCCCCACAAGACCAAACTAACTTCAGCTCAGAAGGACTAACAAATCTCCATTTTCTTGTTGTGATGCGTGAGTACAATGTTGTTCTAGGATTCTTTCCGGTGAGTTTCATTTTTCTAAAAGTGTGCTCTACATGGACCATGTAGGTGCCTGTTTAAACTGTCAATTCATAGTACAATTTGATTTATACTAATCACTTTTTTGTATTTGTGCAAACAGGGGTGCTCAGCTTGATTTCAATGGGAACATCACAAAATGTTCATGAATACATCGAATCATTCATTTCCACCACAAGAAAGGAGGTGCCGATAATTTCAAGGCGTTGCAACATATAAGGGCGAAATCATACAAGCTACGCGTGAATTTGGTTGATTTTGGTGGAACTGCACAAAAAGAACAGCTGGTTTATTTAGCACGAGGTGCCATGTCAATATCTGAACTGATGGCAAACCCTGCCCATTCCACAATCGTAGGCATTTGATATTTTGGAATGGGAAAACCTTGTCAAATTTTGCTCATCGATTTTAGAAAGAAGACATGCGTTTGATATTTTCGAATGGGACGCCCTTTGTTGTCAGCAGCGTCGATCCATCTTTTCTTTATTCTTTAGTTGTGAAGTAAATATTGGCTCTGACATGTGAATCACTGAGATGCATAATCATCGATTGTTTTGAATGTTCTCTATGAATAGCCAGGCCTGTGTGTTTGATTGCAATGTACAGGAATGCTAAAAAGCTGCTCAAACTCTTTGTACTCCTTCTGTTCCTTTTTACTTCGCACATTGTGAAAGTGCATACTTTTTTCTATAAGATTGGTCAAAGTAGAGATACTTTGACTGCAGAAAAAATTTGTATGCAGACTAGAAAGGACCGGAGGGCGTACATGTGAAATTGCTACAAATGAGGTGATCACCCTGGGAATAATGCTAGTACGTATTGTTTTGCATGTTCATCCAATGCCAGTGATACAAGAATTCGAACTAATTAAAATAAATTCATTCATACACGGTCGGATTTCATAAAAACATGCCAGATTTCATTACATTTTATACATTCTTCAATTAAAAAGGGGTGCGCTGGAGGTATAATTAATTAACCGAAGCTACCCACCTGTGTCCGGCTGAGCCGAACAGAAGCTTCAGTGACTTAACTGCAGGTGCAGTTGCGTAACTGACATGTGGTCCAGATGCATGTTGGGCCCACGTGTCAGTCAGCCAACTGCACCAGCAGTTAAGTAGAAGCAGCGTCCTTCTCCAACATAGCTCTCTGACTCCACGTCACCGCCAAGAAGCTAATCGACCGTCAGTGGTCAACCCGCCTAGCTTGTCATAGCGATTAGGGCAACTAGGAGCCCAATGATCAGTATCCCCACATGACAAACACCTTTCTTCTTGTCATTCTTATTCTTGAAGTTCGTGTGTTGCACAGCCTTGTTCTTCCCATCAAACTTTGCTTTACCATCAAACTTGGCCTTGTTCTTGAACTTGTGGGGCTGGAAGTTCTTCTTCTGTACCAGATCGGCACTAGATCCTCCCTCAATTCCTCGAGCACGTGTGTCCATTGCTCTCGTCTTTTCTTCCACATCAAGAGTGCCAATGAGATCCACGAAGGAGGAAGCTTAGTGATGATACCTTCGGCAACAAACCTGCCCGGTAGCATACAACTGAAGTGCTCAAGTTCTCTAGCAAATGACTGTATCTCATGAGCTTGCTCAACCACGGAGCGCTCTACAATCATTCTGTAATCATAGAATTGCTCCATGATGTACAGCTCAGTGCCAGCAACTGGAGGGTAGCAGCGGTGGCCTTACTTTGACCCGAGCGACGGCGACCTACTGTGTTCTACTCTTCCTCGTTTTCTATGTGACGCGGCCTCGTTGGCAGTAGGGAGGGGCCTCGGCGGAGCCGGCAATGTCCTCTGTCTTGTTGCTGGCGGGCGGCACCTCGGCGGAGTGGGGGAAATCCTCCCCCTCGTTGCCGGCAGGGTGGGGCCTCGGCGGAGCTGGCGGTGTCCTCTGCCTCGTTGTTGGTGCCGCGGGGCCTCGGCGGAGCAAGGCCTCGTCGACGCCAGCGGAGCGAGGACTCCTTGGAGCCGACATTGTCCTCTGCCTCGTCCTTGGTCTCGCCAAATAGCGCCTCGCCCACTTCATCGCCCTCTTTGTAGGTGGCCGCAACCTCCGCCACCCGCATGCGGTACCGCCAGCGCTCGAGGCGGCCCTCGCGGGCGGAGCGGTACGAGCCCGCTCCACGGCGATCTGCTCATCCTCCTGTAGGTGCTCCTGGAGGAGATGGTGGTTGTAGGCGGCGTCGGCCTGCGCCTCCCGGAACAGCTCCTCATGCTTCTGCCACACCGTGTCCATATATTGGGCACGGGCCTCGCTGATGGTCATGGTGCAATGCACCGGAGAGGATGGCGCGGAGGAGGGGGTTGGCGCCGGATCGTCGACTACCATGTCCTCCATTGGGACGTCGTCGTCCTCCAGCTGCCTGCCAGCCAGCCAGTCAGCAGCAATGGTTGCCATCTCCTTGTGGTCCATCGTCCGCCCATCCCGAAGAGCGCTGGAGCGCGAGGAAGCCATGGTGGGCAGTAGTGGTGTGGACAGGAGAATAGGAACAGATGCGGATGACTGCGGAAATGGCCGGCGCAGCAGTTTATATAGCAACGGTGGGCAGCGGAGGGACGGACATGTGGTGCCGGAGTAGCCGCCTTGGCAACCGTGTATCATTAATGTGGGCGGCAGAAGGATGGACGAACGACACTTGTGTCGTTTGAAGGTGGAGCAATCGCATGCACCAGGAAGCGGGGCGGGCGGCGCTGGCCGTTTCAAGCGGAAAGCGCGGGCGGGCGAGGGAGGCGGTCTGGGTGGGCCAGGGCAGTCAGACACGTGCTTGGCAGCGGTTCGGTCTAGCAGCCGGACATGCTGGCTCGCCAGCTACCTCGCCGAGCTGAGCGACGACAATCAGACGATGGACGTAGCTTCTGACCAGGAGCTGACACCACTGTCCAAGCCGGTTCATGTCGTGTTCACCATAGAGCAGGTGCGGTCGCACTTCGATGCCCGAATGGCAGAAGAGCTACCAGCGCAGGAGGACCTGTGATGCAACCTTCGTCTCCTTAAGGAGCACCGGTGAACAAGCGAACGACACTGCCGTCGCGGACATGTGGCCCTATGATCCTGGCTTCCCGAATGAGCAGCGGGCACTGTATCAGACCATCCGTAGGGCCCGCGAGGCCCTCTCCATCGTCCTTCGAGTTTTTGCGTTCTTCGTGGCGCCGCCGTTTCGTGTTGTCAACATGGTCAACGGACATGAGGATGAGGAGATGACTTTTCTTGGAGAGGATGACAGTGGGGACCCACCAGGGCCATAGCCGCACGTACGCAAGTGCCTCCTTATTAGTATATAAAACTATATTTTTTTTGCTTCCTCCTGGTTTCCTGACATCACAGTCCCACACCATTGTCAACCTATGTAGTCAATAAACGAGAGAATTGCACAAGAAACGGCCGACAGCTGGGACCAAGCAGCTCAAGGAGTATTTGTGTTTTTGAGATGTGAGCACTACAGAGTTCTTCTTGAGCGATGTTTAGCCCAGATATTAATTTTTCTCCTCTGAACAGCAACAAAAACATCGCTGCAGCTATTAACTAGGCGGGTTGTGGCCCGTCTAGCCCAGGCCAGATATCCAGCCAAGATATTATTATTTTTTCAAGCTGAAAATGGCTAGCCCAGCTATAATTTTTTTTAGAAATACCTAGGCAAGGTCAAGTTGTTATTCTCCGCCCCGCCGGGCTGCAAATCTTTCCTACGAGGGATGCATTAGGCTTAACAAGAAAATGGGCTTTAAGAAATAATAAATGGGATGTAATTGTAAAAACTGGGCAGTAACTATAAAAAATGCACCAAAAACGTAATTACTTTATAAAATATTATTTTTGAATAATGAAAATTTTAATTTCATTCATTGTTGCGAGCACAATGTTTCGTTGGATTTTTACGTAATATAAATTTATATTGAAATTTTATATAATCTGACTACAAATTTCGGGATAAAAATATTTCAGATCCCATCAAAATGTGGGAAATTTTATTGAATTCTGTTTTGAACGGTTGGTTGAAATGGGCTGTACTTTTAACAAACTGTAAATGGGCTGTAGTAAATTCCATTAGAATTCAAAAATTGGCTGCACATTCTTACAAATCTCATATGGGTTATAAGTTCCCTGCCACACACTTGTGGCCTTACTAAGTTGACGCGTCCCCTCAAAAAAAAGAGTTGACGCGTATGCAAGGCTTTGTCAACTTATAGTCAACACACAGTTCTAGCAGCAGTGGCCGTTGGATGTCCATCCAACGGATGCCCTGCTTCTTCTTCAATCTCGGATATTCTAGCTTCACCCGCCCAAAAAATGATTCCTCCCCCTGACATCTGGGGCGCACCATTTCGGAAGCTGACCTGTGGGCCTACTAAGTTGACGCGTACCAAGGGCTTCAACTTAGTCAATATAAACGATTCTAGCTGCAGTGACCGTACGATGTCCATCCAATGGCCATCATGCTTCTTCAACCTCTGGTCTTCTTGCTCCAGCCGCCCAAAGCAGCGCCCGTCGTGCCGCCTGCTCCTGCCTCCCGTGGCCGGTTGTGCTGCCGCGTAGTCCTCACCGCCCCTACTACTACCACCGCTGGCCAGGCCATCCCTCTACTCACCCACACCTCCTATTATTCCACGGCGACGTGAGCCTCACACCGCAGCCGAACCAGTGAACCCTCGTACTCCTCTCCGTGCGGGCTTCCACTGCCGCGTCTTCCCAGGATTCGTGTCGTCCCCTTACTAGGCCTCGCCATCGTCCACCGCCCTGGTGCTCTCGGCGCGGCGTGGTCAACGTGGTCAAGGAATGGCTTCATCGGACATGGACTGTACGTGGATAGGCTGACAGTTGGGTCCATGACGGCAGCAAGGAAGTGACTCCGTATTACGCGGAAAATAATGATTCTTCCACCTGACATCAGGGACCCACCGGACGGGCCACCATATTTCGCGAAAAAATGTTTCCCCCTGACTGTTGGGACCCACCGGATGGTCCACCGTATTGCGCAAAAAAAATGTTCCCCCCGCTATCAGCTCGGACCCACCGGAAGTGCCTCCTTATTACGCACAAAAAAATGAATACTCCCCCTACTGGTCGGGACTCACCTTGGTGGGAGGCTGACTTGTGGGCCTACTAAGTTGACGGGGACGGAGTGCTTTGTCAACTTATTCAATATGAACGATTCTAGCTCCAGTGATCGTACGATGTCCATCCAACGGCCGTAGTGCTTCTTCAACCTATGATCTTGTTGCTCCAGCTGCCCAAAGCAGCGTCGGTCGTGCCGCATGCTCCTGCCTCCCGTGGCCGGCTGTACTGCCGAGGAGGCCTCACCGCCCCTACTATTCCCATCGCTGGCTAGGCCATCCCTCTACTCACCCACACTCCATGTTATTCTCCGGCGATGGCAGCCTCACACCGCAGCGAACCAGTGAACCCTCGTACTCCTCTACGCGTGGGCATACACTGCCGCGTCTTCCCCGGCTCGGCGTTGTCCCCTTCCTAGGCCTCGCCGTCGTCCACCGCCCTGGTGCACTCAGCACGGCGTGGTCAACATGGTCAAGGAACGGCTTCCATCGGGCGTGGACTGTACGTGGAGAGGCTGACAGTTGGGTCCATGGCCGCAGCAAGGAACTGCCCTCCTTATTACGCGCAAAATAATTATTCCTCCACCTGACAACGGGGACCCACCGGACGGGCCATCGTATTTCGCGAAAAAAACATTTCCCCCTGACTGCTAGGACCCACCAGCTACATCTTCGCACGCAAGGAAGTGCGTCCGGGCAAAAAAACGATTCGCCCCCTGACTACTGGGACTCACCAGCTACATCTTCGCACGCAAGGAAGTACCTGACAGTCTGGACCCACCTGGTCGAAGCGTACGTAGCGTTCTCATTCTGGTCACGAACGTGTACGTACATACTGGTCGATGTAGAGGCGTGCACATGTCATAGCAGAGGCGCGCATGTAGCATGTACACGTACGTACAGCGGCCAGTGTGCAAGAAAGAAAATACGGCCACGTACGTACATACGGGCAGGGTCTCGAACGTGTACTTGCGCATATGTACGGCTAGGGCTCGTGTACATGGCTGGGTCGGAACAGAGAAACAGCATCGTTGTCGTGTTCATGGGGAGCCAAGCGGCTGGGTCGGAACGGAATGCATCGTCATGTTCATCGGGAGGGCTTGGACGGAACAGTCGATGGAAACGAGGCCTGGCGTACCGCAGAACAGAGGAAACGGCCTTGTGTTCGACCGGCCATGTTCGAAACAGGATCTTGTTCATCGAGAGGGGTCTGGCGTACCGCAAAACGAAGGAAACGGACCTCCTACGGTCGAAACGGGGGTCTTGTTGATCGGGAGGGGTGTGGCGTACCGCAAAACGGAGGAAACAGACTTGTGTTGGAGTGCTACGGTTGAAACGAGGGTCATGTTCATCGGGAGGGCTGTGGCGTACCGCAAAACGGGACTCCACGGGATACTGTTCATCTCCACCGTCGACCCCCTCCAGCCTCCACGGGCTACTGTTCATCCACCGTCGACCTCCTCCAGCCTCCACCTACGACTGTTCATCCACGGGCTCATGTTCATCCAGCCTCCACCGCGCGCTACTCCACCGGCTACTGTTCAACCAGCCCTCTCCATGGGCTCCTATTCAACCACCCCTCCACGGGCTACTGTTCATCCAACCCTCCACCGTCTACTGTTCATGGGGTCCTGTTCATCCAGCCCCAACCGGCTCGATCGATCGTGGCCCTGTTCATCCAGAGGCAACACCACAGGGTCATGTTCATCCACCCCCACCGGGAACTGTTCATCCAAACCCCCCAGCAACGCTCACTGTTCATCCGAAGGCAACACCGATCGGCTTCAGTTAGCAGCAGTAGTGAAGGAATCGCTCGATCGGGTTCAGTTAACAGCCATCGATCGATCGCTCGGTTCAGTAACGCATAGTCTGCAGTGCAATCGCTCGGGTTCAGTTAGAGCCCAACGCCTCGCTCGGGTTCAGTTAGAGCCGAACGCCTCACACCCACGCGCGTGCGCGTGCGTGTACGAGAGAAACGTGCATCTCTCGGCACCGACCACCCCCCGTAACCGGGAACACGCCGATATTTTCCTCGCCCTCGCTTCTACCACGGTTTTTTCCGTCATGGACGGCCCAAAGAATGTCATGCAGCTGCGTCTCCAGCCCGCCCAGGACGAAAAGCCCATTTTCTGTCATGATTTTTTGCCATAGAAGTAGGACCCCACCACATCTATGATGATACCGGGTTTTGTCACAGTTATCATCATAGAAGTGTCATAAGTATGACAGGAAAAAAATTCGTTCGGCCCAAAATGTCACGGATGTGTCTTTTTTGGTAGTGCAAATTGTCAAAACTGCATTCCTTAATGGATTTCTGAAAGAAGAGTTGTATACGATACAACCAGAAGGTTTTTTCAATCCTAAAGGTTTCAACAAATTGTGAAAGCTCGAACGATCCATATATGGATTTGTGCAAGCATCTCGGAGTTGGAATATACGCTTTGATGAGTTGATCAAAGCATATGATTTTATACGGACGTACGATGAAGCATGTATTTACAAGAAAGTGAGTGGGAGCTCTCTGGCATTTCACATATTATATGTGGGTGAAATATTGTTGATCAGAAATGATGTAGAATTTCTGGGTAACATAGAAAGATATTTGAATAAGAATTTTCCAAATAAAGATCTCGGTGAAGCTGCTTACATATTGGGCATCAAGATCTATAGATATAGAACTTTTGATGAGTACATACCTTGATAAGATTTTGAAGGAGTTCAAAATGGATCAGTCAAAGAAGGAGTTCTTGCCTGAGTTCTAAGGTATGGAGTTGAGTAAGACTCAAAGCCTGACCACGGCAAAAAAATAGAGAGACAATGAAAGTCATTCCCTATGCCTCGAACATAGGTTATATAAAGCATGCCATGATGTGTACCAAACCTAATGTGTGCCTTTCCACGTGTCTGGCAAGGGGGTACAAGAGTGATCAAGAGTGGATCACCGGACATGGGTCAAAATTATCCTTAGAATAATAAGGAAATGTTTCTCAGTTATGGAGGTGATAAAGAGTTTGTCGTAAAGGGTTACGATGATGCAAGCTTTTACACTAATCCAGATGACTATGAGTATCAGTATGGATGCATATTGAACGTAGGAGCAATTAGCTAGAGTATCTCTATGCAGAGCATTGTAGACATAGAAATTTGCAAAGTACACACCGACCTGAATGTTGCAGAACATCACTCACAAGCAAACCATGATTATACCTTAGAACTTTTTGAGTGGTAATCACATGGCGATCTGAACTAGATTATTGACTCTAGTAAACTCTTTGGGTAATAATCACATGGCAATGTGAACTATGGGTGTTAATCACATGGTGATGTGAACTAGATTATTGACTCTAGTGCAAGTGGGAGACTGATGGAAATATGCCATACAGGCAATAATAAAATGGTTATTATTATCTTTCCTTAGTCATGATAAAGGTTTTTTATTCATGCTAGAATTGTATTGACCGAAAACTTAATTACATGTGTGAATACATAAACAAATACAGTGTCCCTAGTTAGCCTCTACTAGACTAGCTCGTTGATCAAAGAGGATTAAGGTTTCCTAACCATAGACATGAGTTGTCATTTGATAACGGGACCAGGTCGTTAGGAGAATGATGTGATGGACAAGACCCATCCATTAGCTTAGCATTTGATCGTATAGTTTATTGCCACTACTTTCTTGTATGTCAAATACATATTCCTTTGACTATGAGATCATGCAACTCCCGAATACCGAAGGAATGACTTGTGTGATATCAAATGTC
Source organism: Secale cereale (assembly GCA_902687465.1). Taxonomy (NCBI): domain Eukaryota; kingdom Viridiplantae; phylum Streptophyta; class Magnoliopsida; order Poales; family Poaceae; genus Secale; species Secale cereale. The sequence continues at coordinate 587,743,876 of LR738715.1, forward strand.
ACAACGTAACTGGGTGATCATAAATATGCTCTACAAGTATCTATGAAGGTGTTTGTTGAGTTGGCATGGATCGAGATTAGGATTTGTCACTCCGAGTATCGGAGAGGTATCTCTGGGCCCTCTCCGTAATACACATCATAAGAAGCCTTGCAAGCATATGACTAATGAGTTATTTACGATATGGTGTATTATGGAATGAGTAAAGTGACTTGCCGGTAACGAGATTGAATTAGGTATAGAGATACCGACGATCGAATCTCGGGCAAGTAACATACCGACGGACAAAGGGAATTATGTATGTTGTCATAACAGTTTGACCCATATTGATCTTTGTAGAATATGTAGGAGCCAATATGGGCAGCCATGTTCCGCTATTGTTTACTAACCGGGGAGGTGTCTCGATCATGTCTACATAGTTATCGAACCCGTAGGGTCCCCACGCTTAACATTCGTTGACGATATAGTGTTATATGAGTTATATGATTTGGTGACCGAATGTTGTTCCGAGTCCCGGATGAGATCATGGACATGATGAGGAGTCTCGAAATGGTCGAGAGGTAAAGATTGATATATAGGACGATGATATTCGGACACCGGAATAGTTTAGGAGTGCATCGGGTACTCATCGGGTCACCGGAAAGGGTTCCGGGCACCTCCGATAAGTGTATGGGCCTTATGGGCGAAAGGAGGGGGCAGACCAGCCCACTAGGGGGGTGGTGCGCCCCATCCCATGGTTGGTCGGCCCTAGGGGAAGGAAAGGGGAGGGGTGGCCCCTTCTGCCTTTCCCTCCTCAGGAGAGAAAGGAAGGGGGGCACCTCCTCCTTCCTTCCTCCTGCATTCCAAATAAGGAAAGGGGGCGCAAGACAAGGCAGCAGCCCTAGGGCTGCCGCCAGGTCTCTTGGGGCTCCCTAGGGGCTGCCTCCTCCCCTCCCACCTATATATACATGGGGAGGGGGCGCCACAAAAAGACAGAACATTGCCTTAGCCATGTGCGGCGACCCCATCCACTGTTTACTCCCTCGGTCATATTTTCGTAGTCCTTAGGCGAAGCCCTGCGGAGATCACATCACCATCACCACCACGATGCCATCGTGCTGTCGGAAGTCACCTAGTACATCCCCGTCTTGCTGGATCGAGAAGGCGTGGACGTCACCGAGCTGGACGTGTGTTGAACGCGGAGGTGCCGTATGTTTTGTACTCGATCGGTTGGATCACGAAGAAAGTTCGATTACATCAACCATGTTGTTAAACGCTTCCGCTTATGGTCTACGAGGGTACATAGACAAACTCTCC
>LR738715.1:587758457-587814146 GCA_902687465.1 Secale cereale
ACAGCAAGCCCTCACATCGCGCGGCGGGGCGGGGCGGCGCGACGGCGACGGGGCGCGGCGGCGGCGGGGCGGGGCGGTGTGACGGCGACGAGGCGCGGCGACGGCGCGGGGTGGGGCGGCGCGGGGGCGCGGGGCGGGGCGACGGCGACGAGGCGGCGTCGGGGCGGCGTCGGGGGCGACGGCGACGGCGACGGGGCGACGGGGGCGACGGCGACGGCGACGGGGCGACGGGGGCGGGGGAGAGAGGCGTCGGGGGCGCGGGGAAGAAGGAACTGACGAAATTTTCGCAAGTCTTGGTTATATAGGAGGGGCATTAGTCCCGGTTCGTGGCACCAAACGGGACTAATACACCCCTTTAGTCCCGGTTGGTGCCACCAACCGGGACTAAAGCTCCCTTTTCAGCAGCCCAAAGGGCGGGAAGGAGGGGCCTTTGGTCCCGGTTGGTGGCACCAACCGGGACCAAAGGCCCTGTGCTGGCGCGGGTGCGGTGGGATATTTAGTCCCACCTCGCTAGCTGAGGGAGCTCGAGAGTGGTTTATAAGGGCTGCTACGCCCACCCTCTCGAGCTCCTCTCAAATGCAGGCTTCTGGGCCTAACGCTGCGCGCTGCCCTGTGAGCTTGCTGGGCCTTATAGTCCAGATGCATCCTGTGCTGTAGGCCTTGCAGGCTCACTGGGCAGCGGCCAAATTTTTTTTTCCTTTTTTGCTTTATTTATTTCTAAGTTGTTTTTTGCTGTATTTAGAGTTTCTTTGTGAATATTATTGCTTTAGGTAAAACCAATTACAAACTTTCTGCTAGTGCAAGTAGTATTCAAATTTGAATAGTTTAAATTTGAAATGATTTATTTTCTTTGTTGCTTTATTTATTTTATTTTGTTTCTACTTACAACAAAATACTTATTGTTGCTTTTTTTGCAAGTTTTTTTGTTTTGTTTTCTGCATTATTTATTTTCTTTTGTTATTTGCTTTATTTTTTTAATTCTTTCTGGTAAAACCAATTACAAACTTTCTGTTACTGCAAGTAGTATTGAAATTTGAATAGTACAAACGGACAATGGTATCATACTCGTTTGTTACAAAGTTGGCATGGTACCATCATAATAGTTGCGGAAAAAAGTCTTCACTTTTTCTTCGCTTGTGTCATTTGCTTATTGCGCCGTAACCATGAATAATCTTCATCGTTTCTCAGGATGCTTGGGTCAGCCTTGACTTTGAAGGGAGGAATTTCATGAAACTTTTCATAATCTTCAGACATGTCTATCTTGCCCTCCACTCCCAGGATGTCCCTTTTTCCTGAAAGAACTATGTGGCGCTTTGGCTCATCGTATGATGTATTCGCTTCCTTATCTTTTCTTTTTCTCGGTCTGGTAGACATGTCCTTCACATAGATAACCTGTGCCACATCATTGGCTAGGACGAACGGTTCGTCAGTGTATCCAAGATTTTTCAGATCCACTGTTGTCATTCCGTACTGTGCGTCTACCTGTACCCCGCCTCCTGACAGATTGACCCATTTGCACTTAAACAAAGGGACCTTAAAATCATGTCCGTAGTCAAGTTCCCATATGTCCACTATGTAACCATAATATGTGTCCTTTCCCCTCTCAGTTGTTGCATCAAAGCGGAAACCGCTGTTTTGGTTGGTGCTCTTTTGATCTTGGACAATCGTGTAAAATGTATTCCCATTTATCTCGTATCCTTTGTAAATCAATACAGTCGAAGATGGTCCCCTGGACAACAAGTACAACTCATCACAAACAGTGTTGTCACCTCTGAGACGTGTTTCCAACCAACTGCTGAAAGTCCTGATGTGTTCACGTGTAATCCAGTCGTCGCACTGCTCCGGGTGTTTGGAGCGCAGACTGTTCTTGTGTTCATCGACATACGGGGTCACCAATGTAGAGTTCTGTATAACTGTGTAGTGTGCTTGAGACCAACAATATCCGTCCTTGCATATTATTGAGTCCCTTCCAAGCGTGCCTTTTCCAGTCAGTCTCCCCTCGTACCGCGATTTAGGGAGACCTATCTTATTAAGGCCAGGAATGAAGTCAACACAAAACCCGATGACATCCTCTGTTTGATGGCCCACGGAGATGCTTCCTTCTGGCCTGGCGCGGTTACGGACATATTTATTTAGGACTCCCATGAACCTCTCAAAGGGGAACATATTGTGTAGAAATACGGGCCCGAGAATGACAATCTCGTCGACTAGATGAACTAGGACGTGTGTCATGATATTGAAGAAGGATGGTGGGAACACAAGCTCGAAACTGACAAGACATTGCGCCACATCACTCCTTAGCCTTGGTACGATTTCTGGATCGATCACCTTCTGAGAGATTGCATTGAGGAATGCACATAGCTTCACAATGGCTAATCGGACGTTTTCCGGTAGAAGCCCCCTCAATGCAACCGGAAGCAGTTGCGTCATAATCACATGGCAGTCATGAGACTTTAGGTTCTGGAACTTTTTCTCTGCCATATTTATTATTCCCTTTATATTCGACAAGAAGCCAGTCGGGACCTTCATACTGAGCAGGCATTCAAAGAAGATTTCTTTCTCTTCTTTCGTAAGAGCATAGCTGGCTGGACCTTCATACTGCTTCGGAGGGATGCCGTCTTTTTCGTGCAAACGTTGCAGGTCCTCCCGTGCCTCAGCTGTATCTTTTGTCTTTCCATACATGCCCAAGAAGCCTAGCAAGTTCACGCAAAGGTTCTTCGTCACGTGCATCACGTCGATTGAAGAGCGGACCTCTAGGTCTTTCCAGTAGGGTAGGTCACAAAATATAGATTTCTTCTTCCACATGAGTGCGTGTCCCTCAGCGTCATTCGGAACAGCTAGTGCACCAGGGCCCTTTCCAAAGGTTACGTGTAAATCATTGACCATAGCAAGTACGTGATCACCGGTACGCATGGCGGGCTTCTTCCGGTGATCTGCCTCGCCTTGGAAATGCTTGCCTTTCTTTCGACATTGATGGTTGGTCGGAAGAAATCGACGATGGCCCAGGTACACATTCTTCCTGCACTTGTCCAGGTATATACTTTCAGTGTCATCTAAACAGTGCGTGCATGCGTGGTATCCTTTGTTTGTCTGTCCTGAAAGGTTACTGAGAGCGGGCCAATCGTTGATGGTCACGAACAGCAACGCCTTTAGGTCAAATTCCTATTGTCTGTGCTCATCCCACGCACGTACACCGTTTCCATTCCACAGCTGTAAAAGTTCTTCAACTAATGGCCTTAGGTACACATCAATGTCGTTGCCGGGTTGCTTAGGGCCTTGGATGAGAACTGGCATCATAATGAACTTCCGCTTCATGCACATCCAAGGAGGAAGGTTATACATACATAGAGTCACGGGCCAGGTGCTGTGATTGCTGCTCTGCTCCTCGAAAGGATTAATGCCATCCGCGCTTAAAGCAAACCATACGTTCCTTGCGTCCTTTGCAAACTCCTCCCAGTACTTTCTCTCGATTTTTCTCCACTGCGACCCGTCAGCGGGTGCTCTCAACTTCCCGTCTTTCTTACGGTTCTCACTGTGCCATCGCATCAACTTGGCATGCTCTCTGTTTCTAAACAAACGTTTCAACCGTGGTATTATAGGAGCATACCACATCACCTTCGCAGGAACCCTCTTCCTGGCGGGCTCGCCATCAACATCACCAGGGTCATCTCGTCTGATCTTATACCGCAATGCACCGCATATCGGGCATGCGTTCAGATCCTTGTATGCACCGCGGTAGAGGATGCAGTCATTAGGGCATGCATGTATCTTCTGCACCTCCAATCCTAGAGGGCATACGACCTTCTTTGCTGCGTATGTACTGTCGGGCAATTCGTTATCCTTCGGAAGCTTCTTCTTCAATATTTTCAGTAGCTTCTCAATTCCTTTGTCAGCCACAGCATTCGCTGCCTTCCACTGCAGCAATTCCAGTACGGTACCGAGCTTTGTGTTGGCATCTTCGCAATTGGGGTACAACCCTTTTTTGTGATCCTCTAACATGCGATCAAACTTCAGCTTCTCCTTTTGACTTTCGCATTGTGTCCTTGCATCGACAATGACCCGGCGGAGATCATCATTTGGTTCCTCTTGATCTTCAGCAGCTTCACCCGTTGCAGCATCATTGGGCACATCGTCTGGTTCCTCTTGATCTTCACCAGCTCCCCCCATTGCAGCATCACCGTATTCAGCGGGCACATAGTTGTCATCGTACTCTTCTTCTTCGCCGTCTTCCATCATAACCCCTATTTCTCCGTGCCTCCTCCAAACATTATAGTGTGGCATGAAACCCTTGTAAAGCAGGTGGGAGTGAAGGATTTTCCGGTTAGAGTAAGACATCGTATTCACACATTTAGTGCATGGACAACACATAAAACCATTCTGCTTGTTTGCCTCAGCCGCATTTAGAAACTCATGCACGCCCTTAATGTACTAGGAGGTGTGTCTGTCACCGTACATCCATTGCCGGTTCATCTGCGTGCATTATATATAATTAAGTGTGTCAAAAACCATTACAGAACATCATAAATAGATAATTAAGTGACCAAATGGATAAAAGTTCATCATCACATTAAAACCAAAGTACATACATATATAGTTCTCATCTAACAACATATAGCTCTCCATACACATCGAAACTATGTAAAACTTTTCAATGCGATCATAATCGCAACCAAGGTAACAATTGATCCAACGGCATAATGATACCAAGCCTCGGTATGAATGGCATATTTTCTAATCTTTTTAATCTTCAACCGCATTGCATCCATCTTGATCTTGTGATCATCGACGACATCCGCAACATGCAACTCCAATATCATCTTCTCGTCCACAATTTTTTTATTTTTTCCTTCAAGAATTTGTTTTCTTCTTCAAATAAATTTAACCTCTCGACAATAGGGTCCATCTTGATCTTGTGATCATCGATGACTTTCGCAATATGCAACTCCAATTCCATCTTCTCCTCCTCCATTTTTTCCATTTTTTTCTTTAAGGAAATGTTTTCCTCTTCAACTAAATTTAACCTCTCCACAAGAGGGTCGGTTGGAATTTCCGGTTCAACTACCTCCTAGACATAATAAAACATCTATGCATGTCAGGTTGGTCGGCATAACTATCATAAACACTAAAACAATTAGTTATAAATTAAAGATAATATACCACATTCGAATCGTAGACAGGACGAGGGCCCACGTGGGCGGATATCAAAACCATCGCACTATATAATAACAAGCAATAATAAACGTAAGAAAATTAGACAAATATCTATCTAAAGCAATAATAACAAGCAATAATAAAAGTAAGAAAAGCATGGACATAACAAGAGGCTCACCACGGTGGTGCCGGTGACGAGATCGGCGGGGCCGATCGACGGCGGCGAAGACGGGGACGGGACGTGACGGACCGCTAAACCTAGACAAATCTCGGAGAAAATAGAGCTTTGAGAGGAGAAAAGCTTAACTAGTGTGGCTCGGGCATTCCACCGAACACGTTGTGTGCATAGGAGGTGAGCTAGAGCACCACTAACCCCTCTCCTCCTCGGCCAGAAAAAAAAAACAGAGCAGTGAGCTCTACTCTTGAGTGAGGGGTTATATATAGGCACCTCATTGGTCCCAGTTGGTGCTATGAACCGGGGCTAAAGGGGAGCCTTTGGTCCCGGTTCATAACACAAACCGGGACCAATGGTGGTGGGCCAGGACCAAAAGCCATTGGTCCCGGTTTGTTGCTTCAACCGGGACCAAAAGGTCCAAACCAACCGGGACCAATGGCCCACGTGGCCCGGCCGGCCCCCTGGGCTCACGAACCGGGTCCAGTGCCCCCATTGGACCCGGTTCTGGATTGAACCGGGGCTAATGGGCTGGTCCAATGCCATGTTTTCTACTAGTGTCAAAGGATGGCTATCCCTCTTCCACTACATTAAATGACAATTTTTTGGCGTGGGATTTGATAAAGACCGATGTTTTTAAATTGCGGTCATCCTATCATGCGGAATGTTGGGAGTTCCAATTTGGCCATAAGTTGGAGACTATGTCAGGAGCCTCTAACCCAACAGACACGTGGGACTCACTTTAGAACTTAACATGTCCAGTCAAGATTAAAATCTTCATTTGGAGGGCGCTCCATAGCGCTATTCCCCGTTGTGCTATTTTGACAAAGAAACATTTGAAGATAAACCCGATCGAGCTACCCTGTCTGTAACTTGGGCCATAATACCTTAGGACACCTATTGTTTGAATACAAGGCGGCCGTGGAGGTTTGGAAGCTCCTTGGCATCAATGAGATCATCAAAAAGGCGTTGGTAGTTGACATGGCAGGTGAAGTGATATTGGAGCATCTGTTGTGCCTTCCAAAGCAAGATGTCCAAGTGCTTGGTCAACCAAAGTTGAAAGAAATTGTGGCAACAGCAGCCTGGTACTTGTGGTATGAGCATCGTGAGTTGATACACGGAGAAGAAACACAAAACGTTGCTCAAATTAATATGGAAGTGGGATGTTTAGCTGCTAACTATATTATCTCATATAGTCCTAAGGCCAAAGTGAGATCAGATGCTTGGTTGAAACCAAGATATGGTTACGTTAAGGTAAACGTTGATGCGCGTTTTGATGTGGGCACGCTTGAGGGGACGATTTGAGCAGTCATCCGAGACCATCATGGAAAGCTCATTACAACTGCTAATGAAACAATTGATCTTTGCTTTGACTCATTCATGGCGGAGGCACATGAAGTGAAATTTGGAATGAACCTGACACGTACAGTTGGATGCAGTAAGATCGAGGTCAACTCTGATAGTATGGAGGTTGTTGCTGCCCTAATGAATGGTTACTCTTCTTCAGTAACTTCTGCTATCTTTAATGACTGTTGTTTTATGTCGCTTGATTTTGTTCATGTCATCTATGATCATTGTAATAGAGAAATAAATCAAGTAGCTCATGAGCTGGCTAGGATAGCTAGATTGTCTCCTCCAAATATCTGGATGGACAACGCCCCTGATGTGGTTATTCCTCTATTTTAAGCGATGTTACGATCCTTATGAATGAATAAAGGAGGAGATAATTGTAAAAAAATGATTTACAAAAACCCAAATGTAAGTGAATTTTGAAAATTTGTTCAAAAAAAAAATCACAAAATGCACAGTGGATTCAAAAATATTCTTAATTTTCAAAAATGGTGCGCATATTCAGAAAATATTCACGATTTGGAAAAAAATATTTTGCCCATTAAAAAATGTTCGTCGATTCAACAAATGTTCACTGATTTTTTTCAGGAATCCGATAATGTTCACGCATTTCAAAAACATCTTCATGATTTTCAAAAAATGGCGGCCAATTCTGAAAAAGTTCACAAGTTCCAAAAATGTTCATAAAGTATAAAAATATTCGAGAACTTATATATACATTATAATTCAGAAAAGGTTCACAATTTAGAAAAATGGTTGTTCACGAGTTTCAGTAATGTCATAATTCAAGAAGCTGTATAAAATGTTCACGAGTTCAAAAAATGTTGGAAAATTTGTAAAACAATGTTCACAAATTCGAGAAATGTCATGATTTTAAGAAATGTTCTTGGAATTTGGAAAAAAAATGTTCATGATTTCAAAACATGTTCACAAACTTGAAAGATTTTCTAAAAAAGGAAAAAAATTACTAAAAACTAAAAATTAAAATATGATAAAAGTAAAAATAAAAGGAAAGAAAAATCAGAAAGGAAACAAAAACCGGTTAGGAGAAGGTTCTAGAACCTTCCCAAAACTGGTAGTGATTAAATACTATGTTGTGCCGGCCCAAACACGGTCTGGGGCTCGACGGGGATCACCTGTCTCACTCGCGTCGGGGAAGCCATAGATAGGCCGGCCCAGCTGGGTGCGAAGCTGCAGCCTGCTTTTTTCTGTTTTTATACAATTTACTTTTCTCTTTTATTTTTTCCATTATTTTTTAAATTTTGTGTATACTTCAAATTATTCTAAATATACATCTCCGAAAAAAAAGATAAAAACATTTGAAAATGTTTACCAAGCATTAAAAAAATGTTTAATGTGTATAGATACAATTTTATCATGTATACAAAAAATGTACAAAAAATTTATCATGTATATGAAAAATGTTAATCAAGCATTTGAAAAAAATTAAATGTGTATAGAAAAAATGTCAACCACATATTAAAAAAATGATGATTTTTATTGATCATGTATATAAAAAATGTTAATCAAGCATTTCACAAAATGTTGAACATGTATTTGAGAAAAGTTAATCAGGCATTTGGAAATTTTAAATATGTATATAAAAAATGTTGACCATGTATTAAAAAATTATGAAATTTGTTTACCATGCATATAAAATGTTAATCAAGCATTTGAAAAAAATTGTTTAACAAGTATTTGAAAAATGTTAGTCAAGCATTTGAATTGTTTTTTAAATGTTTATAGAAAATATGTTGACCAAGTATTTACCATGTACATACAAATGTTAATCAAGCATAAGAATATGTCAAACAAGTATTTAAAAATGTTCGTCAAACATTTGGAAAATGTTAGATGTGTATAGAAAATAGGTTGAACATGTATTATAAAAATGTTAAACTTGTATTTGAAAATGTTAATCAAGGATTTTATTTAAAAACTCTGAAATGTGTATTAAAAAATGTTGAACCTGTATTAAATATATTAATCTTTTATTTAGTTTTTTTATCTTGTGTTTTAGAAAAATGTTCTTGACGGAAATGAAAATGTAGAAAGAAAACCAAAAGAAACAAAAAAACAAAAAAAACAATGAAAACCAATAAATTAACAAAAAGGCACAATTTGTTTTTAAAATAAAACAGAAGAACCAAGTGCAAAAAGTATGGGAAATAGTGAAAAGTGATAAAGAAAGAAAGTAAAATGGAAAACATTGAAAACCAAGAAAATTAACAAAAGAAAGAAGAATGAAAAGAAAAAAAAACTGAGGAGAAATGAAAGAAGACATGTGAAAAACAATGAGAAAAGGAAAAGAAACAAAAAACCAGTAAAACCGAGAAGTAAGGAAGAGAAATACTAAAAACCGGAAAACTAGTGAGTAAACGGAAAATCGGAAAACAAATCTAGCAAAACCAGCGATGGAAGCTCAGCCAGCCCAGCGAACGAAGCGCGGCGAGTGATCGCGAATGAAAAAAACTGGGTCAGCCCAATAACTTCGTCACAGAGGAAAGATCTTCATGGAGACAATAGAGTCTCGCATAAGGCGAGAAATAGTCGTCGCGCTCCCCTTGTCACGCTCACAAAATCTAAGTTGCCTTCCTGTTCACAGACGTAACGGAGCAGGTCGGCGTGTCACAGCTAGGAAGTTGGCCCAATGAGGTGACGGTGCAATGATGCAGGCCACAATCCCCGAGGTGATAATGTCGAAGCCCCCAGGCCAGCTAACGTGACAGAGCATGTCAGGTGGAAGGGCGAGGAGGTCAACCCGACAAGGTGATTATGTGGTGTGGTCGATGTTGGTCAAACAAGTGATAGCGCGATGACGCGGCACAGGTCGAAATCCATGAGGTGGTGATGTCAAATTCCAAGCCGGGAAAAGGTGATGATGTGATATGGTTGCCATTAGGTTGATGAAGTGAAGGTGCAAAGATGTTGCTTTTCAAAAATTGTTCAGATGTCAAAAAATGTTCTGTTTTCATTATTTTTTTCACAAGTTAGAAATATGTTCATGAAGGAAATATGCCCTAGAGGCAATAATAAAGTTTTTATTTATATTTCCTTATATATCATGATAAATGTTTTTTATTCATGCTAGAATTGTATTAACCGGAAACTTGATACATGTGTGAATACATAGACAAAACAGAGTGTCCCTAGTATGGCTCTACTGGACTAGCTCGTTAATCAAAGATGATTGAGTTTCCTAACCATAGGCATGTGTTGTCATTTGATCAACGGGATCACATCATTAGGAGAATGATGTGATGGACAAGACCCATCCGTTAGCTTAGCACTATGATCATTTAGTTTTACTGCTATTGCTTTCTTCATGACTTATACATGTTCCTCTAACTATGAGATTATGCAACTCCCGAATACCGGAGGAACATCTTGTGTGCTATCAAACGTCACAACGTGACTGGGTGATCATAAAGATGCTCTATAGGTGTTTCTGAAAGTGTTTGTGGTGTTGGCATAGATCAAGATTAGGATTTGTCACTTCGAGTGTCGGAGAGTTATCTCTGGGCCCTCTCAGTAATACTCATCATAATAAGCCTTGCAAGAAAATGAGTAATGATTTAGTCACGAGATGATGTATTACGAAATGAGTAAAGAGACTTGCCGGTAACGAGATTGAACTAGGTATGATGATACCGACGATCGAATCTCGGGCAAGTAACATACCGATGACAAAGGGAACAACATATGTTGTTGTGCGGTTTGGCCGATAAAGATCTTCGTAGAATATGTAGGAACCAATATGAGCATCCAGGTTCCACTATTGGTTACTGACCGAAGATGAGTCTCGGTCATGTCTACATAGTTCTCGAACCCGTAGGGTCCGCACGCTTAACGTTCGATGACGATTGGTATTATGAGTTTATATGATTTGATGTACCGAAGGTTGTTCGGAATCCCGGATGAGATCACAGACATGACGAGGAGTATCGGAATGGTCGAGACATAAAGAATGATATATTGGACGATGTTATTCCGATACCGGATGAGTTTCGGGGGTCACCGGATAAATATCGGAGTGCCCGGGGGTTATCGGAACCCCCGGGGGAAATAATGGGCTAACATGGGCCTTATGTGTGTGAGAGAGAGAGAGAGGAGGGGCATCTAGGGCTGCCCCCCCCATGAGGAGTCCGAATTGGACTAGGAGGGGGCGGCGCCCCCTCTCTGTCCATCTCCCTCTCCTTCCTCCCCCTCTCTTCCCTTGTTGGAAACCTACTAGGAATAGGATTCATGTTCCTAGAAGGAATCCTACATGGGGCGCGCCTATAGGGGCCGGCATCTCCCCTTGCTACTTTATATATGGGGGCAGGGGGCACCCAAAGACACACAAGTTTACAATTGTGTTAGACGTGTGCGGTTCTCTCCTCCACAGTTACACACCTCGGTCATATTGTCGCAGTGCTTAGGCGAAGCCCTGCATCGGTAACTTCATCAACACCGTCACCATGCCGTCGTGCTGATGAAACTCTCCCTCGACCTCAACTGGATCAAGAGTTCGAGGGACGTCACCGAGCTGAACATGTGCAGATCACTGTGGTGCCGTGCGTTCGGTACTTGATCGGTTGGATCGCGAAGATGTTCGACTACATCAACCGCGTTACTAAACGCTTCCGCTTTCGGTCTACGAGGGTACGTGGACACACTCTCCCCGCTCGTTGCTATGCTTCTCTTAGATAGATCTTGCGTGATCGTAGGATTTTTTTTGAAATACTACGTTCCCCAACAGTGGCATCATGAGCCAGGTCTATGCGTAGATGATATGCACGAGTAGAACACAATGAGTTGTGGGTGATAATAGTCATACTTCTTACCAGCATGTGATAACCCACAAGTATAGGGGATCGCAACAGTTTTCGAGGGTAGAGTATTCAACCCAAACTTATTGATTCGACATAAGGGGAGCCAAATAATATTCTCAAGTATTACCAGTTGAGATGTCAATTCAACCACACCTGAAATACTTAATATCTGCAGCTAAGTATTTAGTAGCAAAGTAGTATGGAAGTAACAGTAACGATGGCAAAAGTAACAGTAGCAGTTTTTGTAGCAATCGTAACAGTGGCAACGGAAAAGTAACTAAGCAAAGATCAATATGTGAAAAGCTCGTAGGCAATGGATCAATGATGGATAATTATGTCGGATGCGATTCCCCATGCAACAGTTATAACATAGGGTGACACAGAACTAGCTCCAGTTCATCAAAGTAATGTAGGCATGTATTCCGTAAATAGTCATACATGCTTATGGAAAAGAACTTGCATGACATCTTTTGTCCTACCCTCCCGTGGCAGCGGGGTCCTATTGGAAACTAAGGGATATTAAGGCCTCCTTTTAATAGAGTACCGGACCAAAGCATTAACACTTAGTGAATACATGAACTCCTCAAACTACGGTCATCACCGGGAGTGGTCCCGATTATTGTCACTTCGGGGTTGCCGGATCATAACACATAGTAGGTGACCATTGACTTGTAAGATAGGATCAAGAACTCACATATATTCATGAAAACATAATAGGTTCATATCTAAAATCATGGCACTCGGTCCCTAGTGACAAGCATTAAGCATAGCAAAGTCATACTAACATCAATCTTAGAACATAATGGGTACTAGGGATCAAACCCTAACAAAACTAACTCGATTACATGGTAAATCTCATTCAAACCATCACCGTCCAGCAAGCCTACGATGGGATTACTCACGCACGGTGGTGAGCATCATGAAATTGGTGATGGAGGATGGTTGATGATGACGATGGTGATGGATTCCCCTCTTCGGAGCCCCGAACGGACTCCAGATCAGCCCTCCCGAGGAAGATCAGGGCTTGGCGGTGGTTCCGTATCGTAAAATGTGATGGATCCTTCTCTCTGTTTTTTCTCCCCAAAAGTGAATATATAGAGTTGGGGTTGAGGTCGATGGAGTCCCAGGTGGCCCACGAGGCAGGGGGGCGCCCCCCGGGGGGGCCTGCACCCTTGTGGACAGGGTGTGGGCCCCCCTGATGCTGATTCTTTCGCCAGTATTTTTTATTATTTCCAAAACGTGTCTCCGTGGATTTTCAGGTCATTCCGAGAACTTTTATTTCTGCACAAAAATAACACCATGGCAGTTCTACTGAAAACAGCGTCAGTCCGGGTTAGTTCCATTCAAATCATGCAAGTTAGAGTCCAAAAGAAGGGAAAAGGTATTTGGGAAAGTAGATACGTTGGAGAAGTATCAACTCCCCCAAGGTTAAACCTTTGCTTGTCCTCAAGCAATTCAGTTGACAAACTGAAAGTGATAAAGAAAAACTTTTACAAACTTTGTTTGACCTTGTTGTTGCAAATATGTAAAGCCAACATTCAAGTTTTCAGTAAAGATTATGAACTAACTATATTCACAATAACATCTAGGTCTCATGTTTACTCATATCAATGGCAGAATCAACTAGCGAGCAATAATAATAAATCTCGGATGACAACACTTTCTGAAAACAATCATAACATGATATAACAAGATGGTATCTCGCTAGCCCTTTCTGAGACCGCAAAACATAAATGTAGATCACCCCTGAAGATCAAGGACTGACTAGACATTGTAATTCATGGTAAAAGAGATCCAGTCACAGTCATACTCAATGTAAATTAATAGCAATGCATGCGAATGACAATGGTGCTCTCCAACTAGTGCTTTTTAATAAGAGGATGATGAGTCGACATAATAGTAAATAGATAGGCCCTTCGCAGAGGGAAGCAGGGATTTGCGGAAATGCCAGAGCTCGAGTTTTCAAACAGAGATAAATAATATTTTGAGTGGCATACTTTCATTGTCAACATAACAACCAAGAGTTCTAGATATCTTCCATGCTACACACATTATAGGCGGTTCCCAAACAGAATGGTAAATTTTATACCCCCCCCTCCACCAACAATCACACTCCACGGCCATCCGAATCCACGGGGTACCGTCCATACCAACAACGGTCCAGGGGGAGCTTTGTTTATTATATTTGATTTGATTTTGAGCATGGGACTGGGCATCCCGATTACCAGCCATTTTCTCATGAATGATGAGCGGAGTGCACTCATCGTGAGAATAACCCACCTAGCATAGAAGATATAGACAACCCTAGTTGATACATGAGCTATTCGAGCATACAAAACAGAATTTCATTTGAAGGTTCGGCACATACAAATTTACTTGGAACGATAGGTAAATACCGCATATAGGAAGGTATGGTGAACTCATATGGAATAACTTTGGGGTTTATGGAAGTGGATGCACAAGCAGTATTCCCGCTAAGTACAAGTGAAGACTAGAAAGAGACTAGGAAGCGACCAACTAGAGAGCGATAACAGTCATACGTAGGATATAAATCACCACGAACATAAATATCGTGGAGGCTATGTTGATTTTGTTTCAACTACATGCGTGAACATGTGCCAAGTCAAACCACTCGAATCGTTCAAAGGAGGATACCACCCTATCATACCACATCACAACCATTTTTATAGCATGTTGGAACGCAAGGTAAACCATTATAAACTCCTAGCTAATTAAGCATGGCATGAGCAACTATAATCTCTAATTGTCATTGCAAACATGTTTCATTCATAATAGGCTAAATCAGGAACGATGAACTAATCATATTTAAAAAAAGAAGATAGGTCGAGTTCATACTAGCTTCTCTCATCTCAATAATTCCATCATATATCGTCATTATTGCCTTTCACTCGCACGACCGAACGGTGTGGATAATAATAATAGTGCATGTGCATTGGACTAATCTGGAATCTGCAAGCATTTAATACAAGGGAGAAGACAAGGTAATATGGGCTCTTGGTTAAATCAACAATAATGCATATGAGAGCCATTCTGCATTTTCATCATGGTGTTCTCCTCTCGAGCCCCAAATAAAAGAAAAGAAATAAAACTATTTACACGGGAAAGCTCCCAACGAGCAAAAGAAGAACGAGAAATCTTTTTGGGTTTTCTTTTAATTACTACTACTACGGGCATGGAAAGTAAACTAGCTAAAAGCTACAACTAATTTTTCTGTTTTTTCTTAAGGTTTTTTCAGGTACACAAGAATGCTTAGAAAAGAAAATAAACTAGCATGGATAGTACAATGAAAAAGTATGAGCACCAACAAATGGCATGAGTGTGTGAACATGAATGTAATGTCAGTAAGAAATACGTACTCCCCCAAGCTTAGGTTTTTGGCCTAAGTTGGTCTATGCCCACAAATCGAACCTACTCTCTCTGGTGTACTGAGGAGGGTCCTCAGGGTGCCACTAGTTTGCGATCTCCTCCGGATCCCACTGATAAACAGAATGTCGATAAGGGTCAAGTGGTGGCTCAGGCTCAGGCTCTGGGACTTGTGTCAGCTTCCAGTATGCATAAATGGCCTCGGACAAGATGAGGTACATGCCTGAAAGTATGTTAAACAAGGAGGGTGCAGGCAAGGTAATAATCTCACAGTGAGTTTTATCAAATATCAAATTATACTTAATCATCTTCTTCTTATTTTTAACAATAAATTCATGTGCTACCATACTATTATAATCTAGAAAAATAGGGGGCAACAACTTTTCCTCTTCCTCATAATGCCTAATAGGTATCTAAAAGTGTTTAGCAAGGCGTGAAGCAAAGATGCCTCCTAAGATGGGGCCCTTTGTATGGTTCAGACTTAATCGTTTAGCAACAATAGCGCCTAAGCTGAAAGTTGTATCACGAAACAAAGCATGACGCAAAATCACAAGATCAGGAGCACTAAGATTTCCACTGTTCCCGCGACCAATTAAGCATCTACTAGCAAATATCGCAAAGTAACGTAGAATAGGAAAATGTATATAGTAATTCTTGCATCAAAAACTTTCCTTGTTTCCCCTACAGCAATTCTATCAATAAATCCATCCACATCACTACGATGTGGTTCCTCGATGCTACCCACAAAGGGTATCTTGCAGACCCGACAAAAATCATGGAGTGACATCTCCTTAACTTCATCATATAAGTGAAACTCCACTGAAGGCGGCGATTTATTAGCATGGAAATAAAAAATTTGCATGAAAATATTATTGAGTAGGAGATACCGTTCGCACTGGTCATGGAGGAAGTCGGTGAGGCTTGCATTCTCAGCCAAGTAATAAAAGTCATCATAAATTTCGGCGGCTCTCAAGAACGCATCACAAGGCCATTCGCACGGCCGAACCTCGCAGTGCGAGGAAGATTGTATTTGGGCTTTTTATTCTCCTCATTCTGCTTATCCTTCGCGCTTTGCCTCGAAGAGCCCCTCAACCATCTCTTCATCATTTTCTTTCTCTGAAAAATTTCTGAAAATTTAGAGACTCAAAATAAAAGTGGACCAAACTCAACAAGATTGATAGAAACTACTCCCATAAGTGCCTAGAGGCTATATCATGCATTAAAACTACTTTGGACCATATAAATTTGACATGCGAGCTCAAGAACAGGGTCACCTTAGCAGCAAAAATTTGCAATAAATAAAGCACTAGAAAAAAACTAATTGGACCATTGGAGTAGTCACATACCGACGAACAATCCCCCAAAACAGTCCTGTGAATGGAGCTTTGAGCAAAGAGATCAAAAATGGCAGCAAGATGAGCTAGAACATGGATTTGAGCTATGGGAAGATTCTTTCGGGAGGAAGACAAAGTGAGTGGGTGCTGGAATAAGTGGAGGGGGTCCACGTGGGGCCCACGAGGCAGGCGGCGTGCCCTGCACCCTCGTGGACAAATGGTGGGTCCCCCTGGTGTATTCTAAGTGCCATAAATTCTTAAATATTCTACAAAAATCATATTTCATTTTCAGGACATTTGGAGAACTTCTATTTTTGGGGTATTTTTATTGCAAGGATAATTCAGAAAACCGATAGAAAATATTATTTTTGCTTTATTTAATCTAAATAACAAAAAGTAGAAAGAGGGTACAGAGAGTTGTGCTTTCTAACTTCATCCATCTCATGCTCATCAAAAGGAATCCACTAATAAGGTTGATCAAGTCTTGTTAACAAACTCTTTCCGAATAACATGAAACCGGAGAATTTTCGAATAACACTAGGTTACCTCAACGGGGATATGCATGCCTCCAACAATAAGAATATCATATTTCTTCTTGACAGTAGGAAGATGGAATTCAAAACCTCCAATAGTAATCATTGAAATTTTCCCAATAGAATTGACACTTTGGACTTGAGGTTGTTTCCTCGGAAAGTGTACCGTATGCTCATTACCATTAACATGAAAAGTGGCATTGCCTTTGTTGCAATCAATAACATCCCTTGCAGTATTCAAAAAGGGTCTACCAAGAATAATCGACATACTATCATCCTCAAGAATATCAAGAATAACAAAGTCCGTTAAAATAGTAACGTTCGCAACCACAACAGGCACATCCTAAAAAATACCGATAGGTATAACAGTTGATTTATTGACCATTTGCAAAGATATTTCAGTAGGTGTCAACTTATTCAAATCAAGTCTATGATATAAAGAGAGAGGCATAACACTAACACCGGCTCCAAGATCACATAAAGCAATTTTAACATAGTTTCTTTTAATGGAGCATGGTATAGTTGGTACTCCTGGATCTCCTAGTTTCTTTGGTATTCCACCTTTAAAAGTCTAATTGGCAAGCATGGTGGAAATTTCAACTTCTGGTATCTTTCTTTTATTTGTAACAATATCTTTCATATACTTAGCATAAGGATTCGTTTTAAGCATATCAGTCAAACGCATACGCACAAAGATAGGTCTAATCATTTCAGCAAAGCGCTCAAAATCCTCATCATCCATTTACTTGGATGGTTTAGGAGGAAAAGGCATGGGTTTCTGAACCCATGGTTCTCTTTGTTTACCGTGCTTCCTAGCAACGAAGTCTCTCTTATCATAACGTTCATTCTTTGATGGTGGGTTATCAAGATCAACAACAGGTTCAATCTCTACATCATTGTTATTGCTAGGTTGAGCATTAACATGAACATCATCATTATCATTATCACTAGGTTCATGTTCATTACCAGATTGTGTTTCAGCATCAGAAATAGAAATATCATTGGGATTCTCAGGTGTGTCAACGACAGGTTCACTAGAAGCATGCAAAGTCCTATCATTTTCTTTTTATTATTCTTAGAAGTACTAGGTGCATAAACATTAGTTCTCTAAGAATCTTGGTCAACTCTCTTAGGGTGGCCCTCAGGATACAAAGGTTGCTGAGTCATTCTACCCCCTCTAGTCATAACTCTAACATCATTATCATTTTTCTTATTATTTAATTCGTTGAGCAAATCATTTTGTACTTTAAGCACTTGTTATACCTGAGTGGTAACCATAGAAGCATGTTTACTAATAAGTTTAAGGTCACCTTTTACTCTAGACATATAATCACTCAAGTATTCAACCATATAAGCATAACGTTTCAATTGTCTAGCGACATAAGCATTGAAGTTTTCTTGTTTAACAATAAAATTATCAAACTCATCCAAGCACTGGCTAGCAGACTTATTACGAGGAATATCACCTTCATCAAATCTATAGAGAGAATTTACCTTTACTACCTGTTCGGGACTGAGAAATAGAAAACCATTTTTGTTCAGAGTTTGCTTAGGAGTTGGTTCAGGAAGTGTCTAATCATTATAATTACTCAATGCATTATTCAATAGCAATTAAGCCTGCTCAACAGTTCTTTCGCTGAAAACACAACCAGCACAAGTATCCAGGTGGTCTCTGGAAGCATCGGTTAGTCCATTATAAAAGATATCAAGTATTTCATTTTTCTTGAGAGGATGATCAGGCAAAGCATTAAGTAATCGGAGAAGCCTCCCCCAAGCTTGTGGGAGACTCTTGATACGTCTCCAACGTATCTATAATTTTTGATTGTTCCATGCTATTATTTATGATGTTTTGGATGTTTAATGGGCTTTGTCATACACTTTCATATCATTTTTGGGACTAACATACTAACCCAAAGGCCCAGTCCAGATTGTTATTTTTTGCCTGTTTCAGGGTTTTACAGAAAAGGAATATCAAACGGAGTCCAAACGGAATGAACCTTCGGGAAAGATATTTTTGGAGAAAATCACGCACGGGAGACTTGATAACCACGGAATAGGGCTGAGGTGGCGTCCACGAGGGTGGGGGGCACGCCCCC
The DNA here is from genome assembly GCA_902687465.1 of Secale cereale. Taxonomy (NCBI): domain Eukaryota; kingdom Viridiplantae; phylum Streptophyta; class Magnoliopsida; order Poales; family Poaceae; genus Secale; species Secale cereale. Next base: position 587,777,292 of record LR738715.1, read on the forward strand.
CTATAGGCCCCCCTGCCTCGTGGGCACCTCTTCTGGCCCCCGGTGCCCTCCTTCCTCCTATATATACCTACGTACCCCCAAACTATCAGAACAACATAGAAAACCCTAGTTCCACCGCCGCAACCTTTTGTTCCCGTGAGATCCCATCTTGGGGCCTGTTCCGGAGCTCCGCCAGAGGGGGATATTCCATGGAGTGCTTCTACATCATCATCATCGCATCACCATGAGTTGTGAGTAGTTTACCAGAGAGCTTCGGGTCCATAGCTAGTATCTAGATGGCTTCTTCTCTCTCTTTGGATCTCAATACCAAGTTCTCCTCGGTCTTCGAGGAGATCTATTCGATGTAATCTCTTTTTGCGGTGTGTTTGTCGAGATCCGATGAATTGTGGGTTTATGATCAAGATTATCTATGAGAAATATTTGGACTTTTATGAACTATTTATGTATGATTATAATATCCTTGCAAGTCTCTTCGAATTACTGGTTTGGTTTGGCCTACTAGATCTATAGTTCTTGCAATGGGAGAAGTGCTTGGCTTTGGGTTCAATCTTGCAGTGTCCTTTCCCAGTGATAGTAGGGGCAGCAAGGCACGTATTGTATTGTTGCCATCGAGGATAAAAAGATGGGGTTTATTGTTGGGGAACGTAGTATTTTAAAATTTTCCTACGATCACGCAAGATCTATCTATTAGATGCATAGCAACGAGAGGGAAGAGTGTGTCTACGTACCCTCGTAGACCAGTAGCGGAAGCGTCAAGTGACGCGGTTGATGTAGTCGAACATCTTCGCGATCCAACCGATCAAGCACCGAACGTACGGCACCTCCGCATTCAGCACACGTTCAGCTTGATGACGACCCACGAGCTCTTGATCCAGTTGAGCTTCACGGGAGAGTTTCATCAGCACGACGGCGTGGTGACGGGTATGATGTATCTACCGACGCAGGGTTTCGCCTAAGCACCGCGACGGTATTACCGAGGTGTGTTTCTGTGGAGGGGGGCACCGCACACGGCTAGAACAATTCAACTTGTGTGTCTTTGGGTGCCCCCTGCCCCTGTATATAAAGGAGCAAGGGGGGGGGGAGGCCGGCCGGCCCTCTATGGTGCGGTTAGGGCTGCAATCCTACTAGGAATAGGATTGCAATCCTATTCCTAGTAGGAACATACCAAAGAAGGAAGAAGGGGGAAGGAAAGAGAGGGAGAGGGAGAGGGAAAGAGGGGCCGTGCCCCCTCCCCTTGTCCTATTCGAACTCCTCCTAAGGAGGGGGCGCGCCACCTCCTGGCTGCTGCCCTCTCTCTCCCCTATGGCCCACCAGGGCCCACCATTCCCCCGGGGGGTTCCGGTAACCCCCCAGGCACTCCGGTAAATTCGGAAACTTTCCAGAACACTTCCAGTGTCCGAATATAGTCGTCCAATATATCAATCTTTATGTCTCGGACATTCCGAGACTCCTCATCATGTCCGTGATCTCATCCGGGACTCCGAACTACCTTCGATACATCAAAACTCATAAACTCATAATACCGATCGTCATCAAACGTTAAGCGTGCGGACCCTACGGGTTCGAGAACTATGTAGACATGACCGAGACTCATCTCCGGTCAATAACCAATAGCGGAACCTGGATGCTCATATTGGCTCCGACATATTCTACGAAGATCTTTATCGGTCAAACCGCATAACAACATACGTTGTTCCTTTTGTCATCGGTATGTTACTTGCCCGAGATTCGATCGTCGGTATCTCTATACCTAGTTCAATCTCGTTACCGGCAAGTCTCTTTACTCGTAACGTAATACATCATCTCGTGACTAACTCATTAGTCATTTGCTTGCAAGGCTTATTATGATGTGCATTACCGAGAGGGGCCAAAGATACCTCTCCGACACTCGAAGTGACAAATCCTAGTCTTGATCTATGCCAACACCATGAATACTTTCGGAGACACCTGTAGAGCATCTTTATGATCACCCAGTTACGTTGTGACGTTTGATAGCACACAAGGTGTTCCTACGGTATTTGGGAGTTGCATAATCTCATAGTCATAGGAACATGTATAAGTCACGAAGAAAGCAATAGCAGTAAAACTAAACGATCATAGTGCTAAGATAACGGATGGGTCTTGTCCATCACATCATTCTCCTAATGATGTGATCCCGTTGATCAAATGACAACTCATGTCTATGGTTAGGAAACATAACCATCTTTGATCAATGAGCTAGTCTAGTAGAGGCATACTAGGGACACTCTGTTTTGTCTATGTATTCACACATGTACTAAGTTTCCGGTTAATACAATTCTAGCATGAATAATAAACATTTATCATGATATAAGGAAATATAAATAACAACTTTATTATTGCCTCTAGGGCATATTTCCTTCATTTATATCACTAAGTTTGAGTTTATCCCTCTACATCATGTCATCTTGCTTAAGGCGTTACTCTGTTCTTATGAACTCAATACACTAGATGCATGCTGGATAGCGGTCGATGTGTGGAGTAATAGTAGTAGATGCAGGCAGGAGTCGGTCTACTTGTCTCGGACGTGATGCCTATATACAACGATCATGTCTAGATAGTCTCATAATTATTCGCTTTTCTATCAATTGCTCGACAGTAATTTGTTTACCCACCGTAGAATATCGCTATCATGAGAGAAGCCGCTAGAGAACACTATGGCCCCCGGGTCTATTCTCAACATATCAGTCTACAATCTACTTTACTTTTTTGCTTTTACGTTCTGTTCTTATAATAAAAAATACCAAAAATATCAAACTATCATCTCTATCAGATCAAAATTCGTAAGTGACCGTAAAGGGATTGACAACCCCTTATCGCTTTGGCTGCAAAGTTATTATTTGTTTGTGCAGGTGCGAGGGACTCATGCGTGGTCTCTATTGGATTGATACCTTGGTTCTCAAAAACTGAGGGAAATACTTACGCTACTGTGCTGCATCACCCTTTCCTCTTTGAGGGAATACATCGCAAGCTCGAGAAGTAGTAAGAAGAATTTCTGGCGCCGTTGCTGGGGAGGCTTACGCAAAAGTCATATACCAAGTACCTATCACAAACCCTTATCCTTCGCATTACATTTTTTGCCTCTTGTTTTCCTCTCCCCTACTTCACCTTTGCCATTTTATTTGCCCTTCTTCTATCGTGTGTTTATTGTTCGCTTGCCTCTTGTTTGCTTGTGTGTGTTGGATTGCTTGCTTGTCACTATGGCTCAGAACAATACCAAATTGTGTGACTTCTCCAATAGCAACAATAATGATTTTATCAGCACTCCAATTGCTCCTACTACCGATGCTGAATCTTGTGAGATCAATGCTACTTTGTTGAATCTTGTCATGAAAGATCAATTTTCCGGCCTTCCTAGTGAAGATGCCGCTACCCATCTAAACAACTTTGTTGATCTGTGTGATATGAAAAAGAAAAGGGATACGGATAACGATATTGTCAAATTGAAGTTATCTCCGTTTTCACTTACACATCGTGCTAAAACTTGGTTTTCCTCTTTGCCTAGAAATAGTATTGATTTGTGGAATAAGTACAAAGATGCTTTTATCTCTAAGTATTTCCCTCCTGCTAAGATCATCTCTCTTAGAAACGATATTATGAATTTTAAGCAACTAGATCATGAGAATGTTGCACAAGCTTGGGAGATAATGAAATTAATGATACGTAATTGCCCTACACATGGTTTGAACTTATGAATGATTATTCAAAACTTTTGTGCTGGCTTGAATTTTGCTTCTAGAAATCTTTTAGATTCGGCCGCAGGAGGCACTTTCATGGAAACTACCTTAGGAGAAGCTACCAAACTCCTAGATAATATTATGGTTAATTATTCTCAATGGCACACCGAAAGATCTACTAGTAAAAAAGTGCATGCTATTGAAGAGATTAGTGTGTTGAGTGGAAAGATGGATGAACTTATGAAATTATTTGCTGCTAAGAGTGCTTATTCTGATCCTAATGATATGCCTTTGTCCACTTTAATTGAAAACAATAATGAATCTTTGGATGTGACTTTTGTTGGTAGGAATAATTTTGGTAACAATGCTTATAGAGGGAACTTTAATCCTAGGCCTTTTCCTAGTAATTCCTCTAATAATTATGGTAATTCCTACAACAACCCTTATGGAAAGATGCCTTCTGAATTTGAAACTAGTGTTAAGGAGTTTATGATCTTGCAAAAGAATTTCAATGCTATGATTGAAGAGAAATTGCTTAAGGTTGATGAATTGGCTAGAAGTGTGGAAAGAATTACTCTTGATGTTGATTCTTTGAAACTTAGATCTATCCAACCTAAGCATGATATCAATGACTCTCTCAAAGCCATGAGAATTTCCATTGATGAATGCAAAGAAAGAACCACTAGAATGCGTGCTAAAAGAGAAGATTATATTAAAATGTGTTCTTCTAGTTATCATGAAAATAAAGATGAAGATCTGAAAGTTATTTATGTGTCTCCTATTAGATCCTTGTTTTCTAGTATAAATCTTGATGAATATAGGATTGGAGATAATTCTTCTTTAAGGTGTCCCAATGATTCAGAGTTTATAGATCTTGATGCTAAAATTGTTAAAAGTGGGAGTGAAGAGATTAAAACTTTGCATAGTGATGAACCCACTACTTTGGATTTCAAGGGATTCAATTATGATAATTGCTCTTTGATTGATTGTATTTCCTTCTTGCAATTTGTACTAAACTCGCCGCATGCTTATAGTCAAAATAAAGCTTTTACCAAACACATAGTTGATGATTTGATGCAATCTTATGAAGAAAAACTTGAGTTAGAAGTTTCTATCCCTAGAAATCTTTATGATGAGTGGGAACCTACTATCAAAATAAAAATTAAAGATCATGAATGCTATGCTTTGTGTGATTTGGGTGCAAGTGTCTCCACTATCCCAAAAACTTAGTGTGATTTGCTAGGATTCCATGAGCTTGATGATTGTTCTTTAAATTTGCATCTTGCGGATTCCACTATTAGGAAACCTATGGGAAGGATTAATGATGTTCTTATTGTTGCCAATAGGAATTATGTGCCGGTATATTTCATTGTTCTTGATATAGATTGCAATCCTTCATGTCCTATTATTCTTGGTAGACCTTTCCTTAGAACGATTGGTGCAATTATTGATATGAAGGAAGGAAATATTAGATTCCAATTTCCGTTAAGGAAAGGCATGGAACAATTTCCTAGAAATAAAATAAAATTACCATATTAATCTATTATGAGAGCCACTTATGGATTGCCTTCCAAAGATGGTAATACCTAGATCTATCCATGTATCGTGCCTAGCTAGGTGCGTGAAACGATAGCGCTTGTTGGGAGGCAACCCAATTTTAGATTTTTTTTGTTTTTTCTTATGCTTAGGAATAAATATTGCATCTAGCTTCTGTTTATATGTGGTTTTGTGTTTTAATTAGTGTTTGTGCCAAGTAGAACCTTTGGGAAGACTTGTGTGGAGTTTATATGATCTTGCTGTGAAAAACAGAATCGTTAGCGCTCGCTAGAATGGTCACCATATTTTATTGGAGCGTGCTATTTAGTTGATTCTTTTTGCAGATGATTAATAGACAAATTACTCACGTTTACCAATTTAGTTTGAATTTTTTGGAGTTATAGAAGTATGCGAAAACTGTAGATTACTACAGACTGTTCTGTTTTTGACATATTCTGTTTTTCGTGTGTTGTTTGCTTATTTCAATGCATCTATGAGTAGTATTGGGAAGTATGAACCATAGAGAAGTTGGAATACAGTAGGTTTAACACCAATATAAACAAAAAATGAATTCATTAAATTACCTTTGAGTAGTGGTTTGCTTTCTTATACTAACGGAGCTCATGAGATTTTTGTCTAAGTTTTGTGTTGTGAAGTTTTCAAGTTTTGAGTATTGCTTTGATGGACTATGGAACAAAGAGTGGCAAGAGCCTAAGCCTGGGGATGCCCAAGGCACCCCAAGGTAAAATTCAAGGACAACCAAAATCCTAAGCTTGGGGATGCCCCGGGAAGGCATCCCCTCTTTCGTCTCCATCCATCGGTAACTATACTCGGAGCTATATTTTTATTCACCACATGATATGTGTTTTACTTGGAGCGTCTTGTATAATTCGAGTCTTTGCTTGTTAGTTTGCCACAATTATCCTTGCTGGACACACCTATTTGAGAGAGTTAAATATGGCCTAGGAATTGTTAGAATACTCTATGTGCTTCACTTATATCTTTTGAGTTGAATAGTTTTGCTCTAGTGCTTCACTTATATCTTAGAGCACGGTGGTGATAATATTTTGAAGAAATTGTTGAAATCTCATGCCTCACTTATATCCTTTTGAGAGTCTATTAAAACAGCATGGTAATGTGCTTTGGCTATAAAACTAGTCTTCACATGATAGACATCCAATATCAATGTAGTAAAAACTTTCACGCTAATTGCATTGAATATGATGAGAAGTAGGATGCTTGATAATTGTTTTGAGATATGAGGATAGTGATATTAGAGTCATGCTAGTGGAGTTATCATGAAATTGAGAAATACTTGTGTTAAGGTCAGTGATTCCCGTAGCATGCACGTATGGTGAACCGCTATGTGTCGAAGTTAGAGCATGAGGTATTTGTAAAGTGTCAACCTTTGTGTGGAGGTCGGGGACGCGCGATGGTTAACTCCTACCAACCTCCCCCCTAGGAGCATGCGTTGATTGCTTTGTTTGATGACTCGTAGATTTCTGCAATAAGTATATGAGTTCTTATGACTAATGTTGAGTCCATGGATATTACGCACTCTCACCCTTCCACCGTTGCTAGCCTCTCTTGTACCGCGCAACTTTCGCCGGTACCATACACCCACCATATATATTCCTCAAAACAGCCACCATACCTACCTATTATGGCATTTCCATAGCCATTTCGAGATATATTGCCATGCAACTTTCCACCGTTCCGTTCATATGACACACATCATATTGTCATATTGCCATGCATGATCATGTAGTTGACATCGTATTTGTGGCAAAGCCACCATGCATAATTTTCCATACATCTCACTCTTTATTCATTGCACATCCCGGTACACCGCCAGAGGCATTCATATAGAGTCATACTTTGTTCTAGTATCGAGTTGTAATATCGAGTTGTAAATCAATAAAAGTATGATGATCATCATTATTAGAGCATTGTCCCATGTGAGGAAAGGCCAATAAAAAACAGATGGCCCAAAAAATATATAGAGAAGGGCTAAATTAGAAAAAAGAGAAAGCCCCTCCAGAGAAAAAATGATGAGAGAAAAGAGAGAAGGGACAATTGCTACTATCTTTTTCCACACTTGTGCTTCAGAGTAGCACCATGTTCTTCATGATAGAGAGTCTCATGTTTAGTCACTTTCATATACTAGTGGGAATTTTCATTATAGAACTTGGCTTGTATATTCCAACGATGGGATTCCTCCAATGCCCTAGGTCTTCATGAGCAAGCAAGTTGGATGCACACCCACTTAGTTTCTTTTGTTGAGCTTTCATACATTTTTAGCTCTAGTGCATCCGTTGCATGGCAATCCCTACTCACTCACATTGATATATATTGATGGGCATCTCCATAGCCCGTTGATACGCCTAGTCGATGTGAGACTATCTCACTCCTTTTTGTCTTCTCCACAACCACCTCTCTATTCCACCCATAGTGCTATGTCCATGGCTCACGCTCATGTATTGCATGAAAGTTGAAAGGTTTGAAAGAATAGAGTATGAAAACAAGTGCTTGGCTGAAATCGAGGTTGTGCATGATATGAATATTTTGTGTGATGAAGAGGGAGCATAGCCAGACTATATGATTTTCTAGGGATAACTTTCTTTAGCCATAGTATTTTGAGAAGACATGATTGCTTTGTTAGTATGCTTGAAGTATTATTATTTCCTATGTCAATATAGACTTTTGTCTTGAATCTTTCAGATCTGAACATTCATGCCACAATTAAGAGAATTACATTGAAAAACTATGTTGGTTAGCATTCCACATCAAAAATTCTATTTTTATCATTTACCTACTCGAGGACGGGCAGGAATTAAGCTTGGGGATGCTTGATACGTCTCCAACGTACATATAATTTTTGATTGTTCCATGCTATTATTTATGATGTTTTGGATGTTTAATGGGCTTTGTCAAACACTTTCATATCATTTTTGGGACTAACCTACTAACCCAAAGGCCCAGTCCAGATTGCTGTTTTTTTGCCTATTTCAGGGTTTTACAGACACGGAATATCAAACAGAGTCCAACCGGAATGAAACCTTGGGGAAAGATATTTTTGCAGAAAATCACGCACGGGAGACTTGAGAACCACGGAATAGGGCTGAGGTGGCGTCCACGAGGGTGGGGGGCGCCCCCCCTACAGGGCGCGCCCCCTGCCTCATGGACACCCCTTCTGGTCCCCGGTGCCCTCCTTCCTCCTATATATACCTACGTACCCCCAAACTATCAGAACAACAGAGAAAACCCTAGTTCCACCGGCGCAACCTTCTGTTCCCGTGAGATTCCATCTTGGGGCCTGTTCCGTAGCTCCACCGGAGGGGGGATCTTCCACGGAGTGCTTCCACATCATCATCATCGCCTCACCTTGAGTTGTGAGTAGTTTACCACAGACCTTCGGGTCCATAGCTAGTATCTAGATGGCTTCTTCTCTCTCTCTTTGGATCTCAATACCAAGTTCTCCTCGGTCTTCGAGGAGATCTATTCGATGTAATCTCTTTTTGTGGTGTATTTGTCGAAATCCGATGAATTGTGGGTTTATGATCGAGCTTATCTATGAGAAATATTTGGTTCTTTTCTGAAATCTTTATGTATGATTATAATATCCTTGCAAGCCTCTTCGAATTATTGGTTTGGTTTGGCCTACTAGATCTATAGTTCTTGCAATGGGAGAAGTGCTTGGCTTCGGGTTCAATCTTGCGGTGTCCTTTCCCAGTGACAGTAGGGGCAGCAAGGCATGTATTGTATTGTTGCCATCGAGGATAAAAAGATGGGGTTTATATCACTAAGTTTGAGTTTATCCCTCTACATCATGTCATCTTGCTTAAGGCGTTACTCTGTTCTTATGAACTCAATACACTAGATGCATGCTGGATAGCGGTCGATGTGTGGAGTAATAGTAGTAGATGCAGAATGGTTTCGGTCTACTTGTATCGGACGTGATGCCTATATATAATGATCATGCCTAGATAGTCTCATAATTATTCGCTTTTCTATCAATTGCTCGACAGTAATTTGTTTACCCGTCGTAGAATATCGCTATCATGAGAGAAGCCACTAGAGAACACTATGGCCCCCGGGTCTATTCTCAACATATCAATCTAGAATCTACTTTACTTTTCCACTTTTACTTTCTGTTCTTATAATAAAAAATACCAAAAATATCTAACTATCATCTCTATCAGATCTTACTTTCGTAAGTGACCGTAAAGGGATTGACAACCCGTTATCGCGTTGGCTGCGAAGTTCTTATTTGTTTGTGCAGGTGCGAGGGACTCACGCGTGGTCTCCTACATGATTGATACCTTGGTTCTCAAAACTGAGGGAAATACTTACGCTACTATGCTGCATCACCCTTTCCTCTTCGAGGGAATAGAACGCAAGCTCGAGAAGTAGCAACTCTCTTCTTCATTTTGTACAAAGTTGTATATTTCCCTTAAGGCAGCTTGTTTCTTATGAGCGGGGAAATATTTAGTAGAGAAGTAATAAATCATATCCTAGGGACTACGCACACAACCAGGAGCAAGAGAATTAAACCATGTTTTAGCATCACCCTTTAATGAGAACGGAAAAAACTTAAGGATATAGTAGTAACAAACTTTTTCCTCATGGGTGATTAGGGTGGCTATATCATTCAATTTAGTAAGATGTGCCACAACAGTTTCAGATTCATATCAATAAAAAGGATCAGATTCAACCAAAGTAATTAACTCAAGATCGACAGAGAAATCATAATCCTCATCAGAAATACAGATAGGTGAAGTAGCAAAAGCAGGGTCATATTTCATTCTAGCATTCAAAGACTTTTCTTTCAGCTTAGCTAACAGTTTCTTAAGATCATATCTATCTTTGCAAGCAAAAAGGTCTCTAGCAGTTTCATCATCCATAACATAACCCTCATGCACATCAGACAATTCATATCTACGGTGAGAATCTTCATCATCACTTTCATCAATATTATCTGTTTCAATAATTTCATTCTCTCTAACCCTAGCAAGTTGTTCATCAAGAAATTCACCTAATGGCACAGTATTATCAAGCATAGAAGTAGTTTCATCATAAGCATCATGCATAGCAGAAGTGCCATCAATAACATGCGACATATCAGAATCAATAACAGGTGTAGGTGTCGCAAATTTACTCATAACAAATGTGAATCAAGTGTAGAGCTAGATGGCAGTTCCTTACCTCCCCTCGTAGTTGAGGGAAAAATCTTGGCTCTTTCATATTTCAAGTTCTTCATAGTGATCAACATATATAAATCCCAAGTGACTCAAAGAATAGAGCTATGCTCCCCGACAACGGCGCCAGAAAATGGTCTTGATAACCCACAAGTATAGGGGATCGCAACAATTTTCGAGGGTAGAGTATTCAACCCAAATTTATTGATTCGACACGAGGGAGCCAAAGAATATACTCAAGTATTAGCAGTAGAGTTGTCAATTCAACCACACCTGAAGGACTTAATATCTGCAGCAAAGTATTTAGTAGCAAAGTAGTATGGAAGTAACGGTAACGGTGGCAAAAGTAACAGTAGCAGTTTTTGTAGCAATCATAATAGTGGCAACGAAAAAGTAACTAAGCAAAGATCAATATGTGAAAAGCTCATAGGCAATGGATCAATGATGGATAATTATGTCGGATGCGATTCCTCATGCAACAGTTATAACATAGGGTGACACAGAACTAGCTCCAGTTCATCAATGTAATGTATGCTTGTATTCCGTAAATAGTCATACATGCTTATGGAAAAGAACTTGCCTGACATCTTTTGTCCTACCCTCCCGTGGCAGCGGGGTCCTATTGGAAACTAAGGGATATTAAGGCCTCCTTTTAATAGAGTACTGGACCAAAGCATTAACACTTAGTGAATACATGAACTCCTCAAACTACGATCATCACCGGGAGTGGTCCTGATTATTGTCACTTCGGGTTTGCCAGATCATAACACATAGTAGGTGACTATTGACTTGCAAGATAGGATCAAGAACTCACATATATTCATGAAAACATAATAGGTTCAGATCTGAAATCATGTCACTCGGGCCCTAGTGACAAGCATTAAGCATAGCAAAGTCATAGCAACATCAATCTTAGAACCTAATGGATACTAGGGATCAAATCCTAACAAAACTAACTCGATTACATTGTATGAATTGCGAAATCCATGTAATTGCTTTACTTTATCACTATGAGTAAGCGATAGTAGTAGTAGAAATAGTTGGCGAGACGACCACGACGCTACGATGAAGATCATGGTGTCAAGCCGGTGACGATGGAGATCATGACGATGCTTTGGAGATGGAGATCAAAAGCACAAGATGATGATGGCCATATCATGTCACATATTTTGATTGCATGTGATGTTTATCTTATTATGCTTCTTATTTTGCTTAGTACGGCGGTAGCATTATAAGATGATCCCTTACAGAATTTCAAGGTACAAGTGTTCTCCCTGAGTATGCACCGTTGGGACAGATCATTGTGCCGAGACATCATGTGATGATCGGGTGTGATAAGCTCTACGTTCAGATACAACGGGTGTAAGACAGTTTTGCACATGCATAATACTCGGGTTAAACTTGACGAGCCTAGCATGTACAGACAAGGCCTCGAAACACTAGAGACCGAAAGGTCGAGCGTGAATCATATAGTAGATATGATCAACATAAGATGTTAACCATTGAAAACTACTCCATCTCATGTGATGATCGGACATGGTTTAGTTGATTTGGATCACGTGATCATTTAGATGACTAGAGGGATGTCTATCTAAGTGGGAGTTCTTTAGTAATATGATTAATTGAACTTTAATTTATCATGAACTTAGTCCTAATAGTTTTTGCATATCTATGTTGTTGTAGATCAATGGCCCGTGCTACCGTTCCCTTGAATTTTAATGCGTTTCTAGAGAAAGCTAAATGAAGGATGATGGTAGCAACTACAGGGACTGGGTCCGTAACTTGAGGATTATCCTCATTGCTGCACAGAAGAACTATCTCCTTGAAGCACTGCTAGGCAACAAGCCTGCTCCAGGAGCAACTCCTGGCGTTATGAACGTCTGGCAAGCTCGTTCTGATGACTACTCGATAGTTCAGTGCCATGCTTTACGGCTTAGAATCGGGACTTCAAAGACGTTTTGAATGTCATGGAGCATATGAGATGTTCCAAGAGTTGAAGTTAATATTTCAAGAAAATGCCCGAATTGAGAGATATGAAGTCTCCAATAAGTTCTATAGCTGCAAGATGGAGGAGAACAGTTCTATCAGTGAACACTTACTCAGAATGTCTGGGTACTACGGTCACATGACTCAACTTGGATGCAAAGTTATTGAAGATAGTGTTATTGATAGAGTTCTTCAATCACTGCCACCAAGCTATAAAGGCTTCGTGATGAACTATAATATGCAAGGGATGCAAAAGACAATTCGCGAGTTCTTCGCCATGCTCAAAGATGCGGAGGTAGAAATCAAAAAGGAGCATCAAGTGTTGATGGTTAACAAGACCACTAGTTTCAAGAAAAAGGGCAAGGGAAAGAAGGGGAACTTCAAGAAGAATAGCAATCCAGTTACTACTCCCGCGAAGAAACCCAAGTTTGGAGCCAGGCCTGAAACTGAGTGCTTCTACGGAAAAGGGACTGGTCACTGGAAGCGGAACTGCCCCAAGTATTTGGTGGATAAGAAGGATGGCAAAGTGAACAAAGGTATATTTGATATACATGTTATTGATGTGTACCTTACTAATGCTCGTAGTAGCACGTGGGTAGTTGATACTGGTTCGGTTGCTAATATTTGTAACTCGAAACAGGGGCTACGGATTGAATGAAGATTAGCTAAGGACGAGGTGACGATGCGCGTGGGAAATGGTTCTAAAGTCGATGTGATCGCCGTCGGCACGCTACCTCCACATCTACCTTCGGGGTTAATTTATAATTGTTATTTGGTGCCAGCGTTGAGCATGAACGTTATATCTGGATCTTGTTTGTTGCGAGACGGTTATTCATTCAAATCAGAGAATAATGGTTGTTCTATTTATATGAGAAATATATTTTATGGTCATGCACCCTTGATTAATGGTCTATTTTTGTTGGATCTCATACACATATTCATAATATTGAAGCCAAAAGATATAAAGTTGATAATGATAGTGCAACTTATTTGTGGCACTGCCGTTTAGGTCATATTGGTGTAATGCGCATGAAGAAACTCCATGCTGATGGACTTTTGGAATCACTTGATTATGAATCACTTGGTTCTTGTGAACCATGCCTCATGGGAAAGATGACTAAAACCCCGTTCTTCGGAACAATGAAGCGAGCAACCGACTTATCGGAAATCATACATACTGATGTATGCAGTCCAATGAGTGTTGAAGCTCGCGACATGTATCGTATTTTCTGACCTTCACAGATGATTTGAGTAGATATGGGTAAATATACTTGATGAAACACAAGTTTGAAACATTTGTAAAGTTCAAAGAATTTCAGAGTGAAGTAGAGAATCATCGTAACAAGAAAATAAAGTTTCTACGATCTGATCGTGGAGGCGAATATTTGAGTTACGAGTTTGGTTTGGAAAAATGTGGAATAGTTTCACAAGTCATGCCACTTGGAACACCATAGCGTAATGGTGTGTCCGAACGTCATAACCGTACTTTATTAGATATGGTGCGATCTATGATGTCTCTTACCGATTTACCACTATCGTTTTGGGGTTATGATTTAGAGACAGTTGCATTCACATTAAACAGGGCACCATCTAAATCCGTTGAGACAACGTCTTATGAACTGTGGTTTGGCAAGAAACCCAAGTTGTCATTTCTTAAAGTTTGGGGCTGCGATGCTTATGTGAAAAAGCTTCAACCTGATAAGCTCGAACCCAAGTCAGAGAAATGTGTCTTCATAGGATACCCAAAGAAAACTGTTGGGTACACCTTCTATCACAGATCTGAAGGCAAGATATTCGTTGCTAAGAATGGATCCTTTCTAGAGAAGGAGTTTCTCGCGAAAGAAATGAGTGGGAGGAAAGTAGAACTTGATGAGGTAATTGTACCTTCTCCCGAATTGGAAAGTAGTACATCGCAGAAACTAGTTCCAGTGATTCCTACACCAATTAGTGAGGAAGCTAATGATGATGATCATGAAACTTCGGATCAAGTTACTGCTGAACCTCGTAGGTCAACCAGAGTACATTCCGCACCAGAGTGGTACGTCAACCCAGTTCTGGAAGTCATGTTACTAGACCATGATGAACCTACGAACTATGAGGAAGCGATGATGAACCCGGATTCCACAAAATGGCTTGAAGCCATGAAATCCGAGATGGGATCCATGTATGAGAACAAAGTATGGACTTTGGTTGACTTGCCCGATGATCGGCAAGCCATAAAAAATAAATGGATCTTCAAGAGGAGGACCGACGCTGACGGTAATGTTATTGTCTACAAAGCTCGACTTGTTGCGAAAGGTTTTCGACAAGTTCAAGGAGTTGACTACGATGAGACTTTCTCACCCGTAGCGATGCTTAAGTCTGTCCGAATCATGTTAGCAATTGCCACATTTTATGATTATGAAATCTGGCAAATGGATGTCAAAACTGCATTCCTTAATGGATATCTTAAAGAAGAGTTGTATATGATGCAACCATAAGGTTTTTTTGTCGATCCTAAAGGAGCTAACAAAATGTGCAAGCTCCAGCGATCCATCTATGGACTGGTGCAAGTATCTCGGAGTTGGAATATACGCTTTGATAAGTTGATCAAAGCATATAGTTTTATACAGACATGCGGTAAAGCATGTATTTACAAAAAAGTGAGCGGAAGCACTACAGCCTTTCTGGTAAGTATGTGTGAATGACATATTGTCGATCGAAAATGATGTAGAATTTTCTGGAAAGCATAAAGGAGTGTTTGAAAGGAATTTTACAAAGAAAGACCTTAGTGAAGCTGCTTACATATTGAGCATCAAGATCTATAGAGATAGATCAAGACGCTTGATAAAGTTTTCTCAATGAGTACATACCTTGACAAGTTTTCTGAAGTAGTTCAAAATGGATCAGTCAGAGAAGGAGTTCTTGCCTGAGTTATAAGGTATGAAGTTGAGTAAGACTCAAAACCCGACCACGGCAGAAGATAGAGAAAGAAAGTCATTCCCTATGCCTCAACCATAGGTTATATAAAGTATGACATGCTGTGTGCCAAACCTGTTGTGTACCTTGCCATGAGTTTGGCAAGGAGGTACAATAGTGATCCAGGAGTAGATCACTTGACAACGGTCAAAATTATCCTTAGTTACTAGATGACTAAGGAAATGTTTCTCGATTATGGAGGTGATAAAGAGTTCGTCGTAAAGGGTTACGCCGATGCAAGCTTTCACACTAATCCAGATGACTCTAAGTATCAATTTGGATGCGTATTGAAAGTGCGAGCAATTAGCTAGATTAGCTCCATGCAGAGCATTGTAGACATAGAAATTTGCGAAATACATACGGATCTGAATGTAACAGACCCGCTGACTAAACTTCTCTCACAAAGCAAAACATGATCACACCTTAGTACTCTTTGGGTGTTAATCACATGGCGATGTGAACTAGA
Source organism: Secale cereale (assembly GCA_902687465.1). NCBI lineage: Eukaryota > Viridiplantae > Streptophyta > Magnoliopsida > Poales > Poaceae > Secale > Secale cereale. The sequence continues at coordinate 587,793,131 of LR738715.1, forward strand.
TTATTAACTCTACTAAACCTTTTGGGTTTTGGTCACATGGCGATGTGAACTATGGGTGTTATTCACATAACAATGTGAATTATCGGTATTAAATCACATGTCGATGTGAACTAGATTATTGACTCTAGTGCAAGTGGTAGACTGAAGGAAATATGCCCTAGAGGCAATAATAAAGTTGTTATTTATATTTCCTTATATCATGATAAATGTTTATTATTCATGCTAGAATTGTATTAACCGGAAACTTAATACATGTGTGAATACATAAACAAAACATAGTGTCCCTAGTATGCCTCTACTTGACTAACTCGTTAATCAAATATGGTTATGTTTCCTAACCATAGACATGCGTTGTCATTTGATCAATGAGATCACATCATTAGGAGAATGATGTGATGGACAAGACCATTTGTTAGCTTAGCAACTTGATCATTTAGTTTTACTGCTATTGTTTTCTTCATGCCTTATACATGTTCCTATGACTATGAGATTATGCAACTCCCGAATACTGTAGGAACACCTTGCATGCTATCAAATGTCACAATGTAACTAGGTGATTATAAATATGCTCTACAGGTGTCTCCGAAGGTGTTTGTGGTGTTGGCATAGATCAAGAATAGGATTTGTCACTCCGAGTATCGGAGAGGTATCTCTGGGCCCTCTCGATAATACACATCATAATAAGCCTTGCAAGCAAATGACTAATGAGTTAGTCACAATATGATGTATTACGGAATGAGTAAAGAGACTTGCCGGTAACGAGATTGAACTAGGTAGGATGATACCGACGATCGAATCTCGAGCAAGTAACATACCGACGACAAAGGGAACAACGTATGTTGTTATGCGGTTTGACTGATAAAGATCTTTGTAGAATATGTAGGAGTCAATATGAGCATCCAGGTTCCGCTATTAGTTATTGACCGGAGTTGTGTCTCGGTCATGTCTACATAGTTCTCGAACCCGTAGGGTCCGCACGCTTAACGTTCGACGATGATTTGTATTATGAGTTATGTGATTTGATGACCGACTTTTGTTCGGAGTCCCAGATGAGATCACGAACATGACGAACAGTCTCGAAATGGTTGAGACGTAAAGATTGATATATTGGAAGGCTATATTCGGACACCGAAAAGGTTCCGAGTGATTCGGGTATTTTTCGGAGTACCGGAGAGTTACGGGAATTTGCCGGGAGAAGTATTTGGGCCTTATTGGGCCATACGAAAATAGAGGAGGCAGGCTATAGGGAAGGAGGCGCGCGCCACCCATGGGTCCGAATTGGACTAGGGAAGGGGGGGGCGCCCCCTTGCCCTTTCCTACTCCCTCTCTCTGTCCCTCTTTCTTCTCTCCTACTCTGGAAAGGAAAAGGGGAATCCTACTAGGACTTGGGAGTCCTAGTAGGACTCCCCACACTTGGCGCGTGATACGTCCAAAACGTATCTATAATTTCTGCTTGCTCCATGCCTCTTTTGTGTGATATTGCTATGATATTTATGCACTTCCATACACTTTTGATCATATTTGGACTAACCTATTAACTCAGTGCACCACAGTGCCAGTTTCTGTTTTCTGCTGTTTTTGTATTTCAGGTTTTCCCATTACTTAAATTGCCAGAAAAATTCCGGGAAAAATATATAAAAAATCAGCGCTCCGGAAGCTTCCACTCGCCAGAAGTGGGGCCAGAGGGGAGCCAGGGGCAGCCCAGGCGGCCTGCCCACGCGGCCCCCCTCCTGGCCGCGCCGGGGGGCGCCTGGGCCCCCCTTACCTCCTCTGGTGACTCCCTTTGGCATATATTTAAACCGCGTCCCGAAACCCTCGAGGACGGAACCCTTTTTCGCGATCTCATCTCTGTTCCGCCGCCGCCGCGCTTCCAAGATCGGGAGCACCAGGAGAACTCTTCCCGGCACCCTGCCGGAGGGGAGAACCACCACCGGGAGCCTCTCCACCACCATGGACGCCTCCCGGATGAGTTGTGAGTAGTTTCCCTTGGACCATGGGTCCATGACCAGTAGCTATGTGATGTTCTCCTCCCCTCTTTGTTCTTCATCGATTAGACCTCGTGAGCTGCCCTACATGATCGAGGCACATATGTAATCCTTATGTTGTTGCTATGCTGAGTTTGCTGGGATCCGATGGATTATGAGATTATGTTCAGATTGTGTGTGAGTAATATATTTGATTCACCTCTTTTATATTTATGTTCTTGAGTAATTCTTGCATGTTCTCCGTTGCTATTTATTGCTTTGGCCGAGTAGTAGGTAGTAACTCCAAGAGGGAACGTTATGCTTGATTGTGGGTTCATGTCCCTCGATGACTAGCTTGAGTGACAGAAACATGAGTCTAGGGGATGTGCTGTTGCCACAAGGGGGAAAACAACGGTGCTTGTACTTGCGGGTGCAAGGATTGTTTACTTTACGCAAAGTTCTTTTAATGCAGTTGTCTGTTGCTTTGAGTTTACACTATGGGTGGGACTCGCAACTTAATACCAGCGAGATGTTCTGGATAGATATCTCAAGGTGGATGATTAGTAGTAGATGCAGATGGATTTCGGTCTACTTGCCTTGGCGTACCGCCCATGCTTTTGAGCCTTTACCTTTCTTGCAGCATAGTTAGCATTGGTTTGCGCACATAATCCTGTCAATTGCCCAGCTGTAATTCGTTTACCTCGCTTAGCTGTTTTATCGTCTTTTGGGAGAGAGACATCACTAGTGAACATCATGGGACCCCGGGCCATATTACCATCACTGATCACACCCGTTATTTACTTTCTGTTCTTATTTCCTAGTTGCAGTCATACCTATCACTATTATCTCTTGCGTTTGATCCTTTGTAAACGACAAGGCTGGAGGGATTGACAACCTCTCTGTACTCGTTGGGAGCAAAGTTATTTGTATCTGTGTGCAGGTCCTATCAAGCAAACGTCTCTGGCGCTATTGAAACCTTCTTGTCGACCCTCAGAGTATCACGGGATTCGATCCTTGGTATCTTTGCCAAGGGAAAACTACCGCTACGCTACATCTCAAACCTTCCACTTGGGGTAACCAACGAGGGGCGAGAAGCCATCAAGCAAAGTTTTCTGGCGCCGTTGCCGGGGACTCCACTCTTCAAGATAGGGGAGTTGCACGCTATCTTTTATCTTTGCTTTTTAGTCTTGTTAGTTTACCTTTCAGTTTTGCTTTAGTTCCCTTTATCAAAAATCACAAAAATAGTTATCTTGCTTGCTGCTGCTATGGGTTCCACCGAGAACACCAAGTTGTGTGACTTCACTAGTCATAACAACGATGACTTTATCTGCACGCCTATTACTACACCTGCCACTTCAGCACCTTCTTATGAAATTAAACCTGCTCTACTGAACCTAGTTATGAAAGATCAATTCTCCGGTGCTGGAGATGATGCTGCTTTACACTTAAATAATTTTGTTGAACTCTATGATATGCAAAAGTACCAAGAAATAGATGGTAATATTGTTAAGCTTAAGCTTTTTCCTTTCTCCTTGAGAGGAGGAGCTAAAATTTGGTTTCAATCTTTGCCTAGGAATAGCATAGATTCTTGGGACAAGTGCAAGGATGCCTTTATTGGGAAGTACTATCCACCTGCTAAAATTATCCAACTAAGGAGTAACATAATGAATTTTAAACAATTGGATAATGAACACGTTGCCCAAGCTTGGGAACGCATGAAATCTCTTGTCAAGAACTGCCCCACTCATGGTTTGACTATTTGGATGGTTATCCAAACTTTTTATGCAGGCTTGAACTTTACCTCGCGGAACTTGTTAGATTCGGCCGCGGGAGGAACCTTTATGTCAACTACACTTGGTGCTGCCACGAAGCTTCTCGAAGAGATGATGACCAATTATTCCCAATGGCACACCGAACGCGCTCCAACAGGTAGGAAGGTAAACTCTGTCGAGGAGATTTCCTCCCTAAATGAAAAAGTTGACTTGATCATGTCTCTACTTTCCAAGAAATCTTCAATTGATCCTCGTGATGTTCATTTAAATTATTTGATTGCTCAAGATCAAGTAGATGTGAACTTTATCTCTAGAAACAGTTTCAATAACAATGCTTATAGGAGTAATTTTGGTAGCAACCCTAGACCGTTCCCCTCTAATTCCTATGGGAACAACAATGCTTATCCTAACACCAAGAACTCCACTTCTGAACTAGAGATTATGCTTAAAGATTTCATCACTACCCAAAAAGCCTTCAATAAGAATGTAGAAGAAAAACTAGCCAAACTAGATAATCTCTCTTCGAAGGTAGACAATTTAGCCCATGAGGTAGAGTTGCTTAAAATTAGAACTTCTCCTCTTGAGGAGAGGAAGACCACTCCTATGAATGCTATTCAAGTGCAAATTCATGAAAACATTAGGATGTTGGCTAAACTTAAAAAGAGATGGGCTAGAGAAAAGGAGGAAGAAGATAGAATTAAGAGCCTTCCTACCCACCACACTGTTGCTACTATCCAAGTTGTTGAGGATATCCAAACTCTTAGCACCCAATGCACTCCTGGTCCCATTGGACCTATTAATGGTAATGCTATGACCTCAACCGTAGAAACTCCTATGACCATAGAAGCTACCAAACAAGTGAGCCTAAAGGACACCACTACCACTTTACTTGATAGTAGTGACCTTGATTTTGATAATTGCACCCTTTCTGAAGTTATTGATTTTCTTCACAAGATGTCTAGAGATCCCCACACTAGCACGCTCAATCTTGCCTTCACAGAGCATATCACTAATGCTCTCATCAAAGCTTGGGAGGAGAAGCTTAGGGTAGAAGCCTCCATACCTAGAAAGCTAGAAGATGGTTGGGATCCTATGATTAAAATTAAGTTGAATAACTTCTCTTGCTATGCTTTATGTGATGTTGGAGCTAGTACCTCCGTTATGCCCAAAAGAATATATGATATGCTTAAATTGAAACCTTTTGATTCTTGTTCTTTTGGTGTTCGTCTTGTTGATTCTTCCATAAAGAAACCTTTGGGGAGGATCGACGATTTTCTTATCATTGTCAATGAAAATTATGTTCCCGTTGATTTTACTATTATGGATATTGAATGTGAACCTTCTTGTCCAATTATTTTGGGACGTCCTTTTCTTCGCACCGTTGGTGCTATCATTGATATGAAAGAGGGGAATATGAAATTCCAATTTCCTCTCAAGAAAGGGATGGAACACTTCCCTAGAAAGAAGATTAAGTTACCTTTTGAGTCCGTTATACGGGCTAGCTATTCTTTTACTCTTGATAAAACTTGATCTCTTTGCATTATGCCTAGCTTAAAGGCATAAAAGAAAGCGCTTTTGGGAGGCAGCCCACAATGAATAAAGTTTTATTTTGCTTTTGTTGTGTCTTGATGTTTGTTACTACAGTAGCATCATCATTGTATCTTTACTTTTCAGATTTGTGCCAAGTTTAGCCTCTGATTGCAAGAAAGTTCAAAAGTTGTGACGTGCTGTCCAGGAAACAGATTCTGTCCTTGGACAGAAAAATTCGTATAAAATCACCAGGTCATCTTTTTGGTCTGAATTTTTTCGACAGCGTGCTCTATACAATTGGCTTTCGGGCGTCTGTTCTGAGTTTTTTGATTTGAGTTGCAGAAGTGGCCCGAAAAAATTATCTACTACCTGCTGGTCTGTTTTTCACAGATTCTGTCCTGTTTTGCCTTTTCTTCGTTTTGCAAACCTTGAGCTTGCTTTTTCTTTGCAAAAACCTTTTGGCAATCTAGAGTAACAGTAGATCTTCAAGATTATCCTTATTTCCAGCAAGGAAAAATTATTTTTTTATGGGTACTAACCTCGCTAATCAGATTATGATGAGTTATGTATGAAGGGAGTTTTCAAGTGTGCGAGGGAAGATGATAAAAAGATTCAGGGGGGTCAAACGCTCAAGCTTGGGGATGCCCCCATGCACCCCCAAGAAATATTCAAGAAGACTCAAGCGTCTAAGCTTGGGGATGCCCCCATGCATCCCCTTCTCCATCAACAATTATCAGTTCGTCTTTCGTTCCACTATATTTTAATCACTTCATGCGTTATGTGCTATGCTTGGAGCGTCTTGCTTTTAGTTTCCTTTTTAGTTTTCTTTAGCTTTTCTTGCTGGTCATAACGAGTTAGAACCCAACTTTCTTTGTGTGGGAGAGAAACACGCTCCACTTCAACCTAGAACACAACATAGAATTTTCATGTTTATCTTTGCTGTGTATGTTCTTTGTCTTTCAATAGCTACTGTCATGTTTAGCTCTTAGTTTTCATGCTTTTCTTTTTAAAGAGCTTTTGTTTAGTTGGTTGCTTCTGGAACTCTCTTGAGTTATCATGCTTATCTTGTTAAGAGAGTTGGCTTCTGTGGCACTGGTTGATATGTCTATGATAAAAATGATATGTGCATAATAGTGCTTAGTAGTTCATGTTTTCTTATGGTTAGTCTCAAATAGCTGGGGGGTTCTTAATGTGTTATTGAAGTACCAGCATGATTTGTTTGCCTATGATGTGGTATGGTTTAGTGATATCTTCCTCCAAGAATTTATTTTGATTGCCTTGGCATATGCTCACGCATATTTAAGACTATAAAGAAAGTCTATCAAGCCTTGATGATCTTTAATTTCTGAGTAGCGATATAACTTCCATGCCCCATTCAGTGTTGCTTTGTCGCTCTGCATGATTATGACCGTCATTGCTCTCTTAGTTGGTCGCTCCCAGTCTTTTGCTAGCCTTCACCTGTACTAAGCGGACTGACTGCTTGTGCATCCAAAATCCTTGAAACCAGTTATGCCATATGAGTCCACCATACCTTCCTATATATGGTATTTACTTGCCATTCCTAACGAAGACTTTCTTGTACCATCTCAAAATTATTCAAAAGCATTTCTCTTTTTGTGACTTTGTTTTAGCTCATGAGGAAGTAGTAGTTAATTTATGATCTTTTTAAGTTGGACAAGTTTCACCCCGGGATTGCATGTCTAATCTGCAAACCCCTAATACGAGAAGGAACTGGCATGAGTGCGCCCGGCTCATAAAAAATACAACAAACAAACCTTCCTTCACGCTTTGTTCATGAAAAATCAGAAAACTTTTGGCAGTGATAAACAAAGGAGATTAAGGGGATGTGATCGTCCCCGTGCGGGAGCCGTTCCTCGAAACTTGTCCAGCTCGAGAAGTAATTGAGTTATCTACTAGCATTCGTTGACGAAATATGCATCTCCAAAAAAAAAATCATTTTTACCTCTGTTTTTAAAAAACCAAGAGCTCTGGTACATGTTTAGTCTTTGCTTCCAACCATAGGTTTTCAACCTTGCCATCAAAATCCACGGTTCGAGAGTCTCCACCTTCTTTCTTCAAAGCACCAACTATTGAGAGCATGATTGTCATTCTGAGTGTAATGTGCATTGTCCCAAAGTACCATTGTCTTTTGCATGATTATGATATCGCTTATTCTGAAATCATTGTATCTAGTCGTCACTTAAACTTCGGAGGTGCTCCTGCATTTATGTTTTGCTTCACTAAAGGGGGCAAGCGAGGTATCACTTTGTCATGTTTGCACACCATGCTCACTACAAACCTATTGGGTATTTCAGTATCATATTGTAAAACTTTCAGTTCTTTGTGATATTCTCATGAGGCAACTTAATTACTAAAGATTCATTATCTCAGTAAGCATTTGTCATGTGACTGTGAAAAGTTCTTATATGGTTGATAGCATGTCACCACAGAAATTATGCTTGTTATCATTTACCTACTCGAGGACGAGCAGGAATTAAGCTTGGGGATGTTGATACGTCCAAAACGTATCTATAATTTCTGCTTGCTGCATGCCTCTTTTGTGTGATATTGCTATGATATTTATGCACTTCCATACACTTTTGATCATATTTGGACTAACCTATTAACTCAGTGCACCACAGTGCCAGTTTCTATTTTCTGCTGTTTTTGTATTTCAGGTTTTCCCATTACTTAAATTGCCAGAAAAATTCCGGGAAAAATATATAAAAAATCAGCGCTCCGGAAGCTTCCACGCGCCAGAAGTGGGGCCAGAGGGGAGCCAGGGGCAGCCCAGGCGGTCTGCCCACGCGACCCCCCTCCTCGCCGCGCCGGGGGGCGCCTGGGCCCCCCTTACCTCCTCTGGTGACCCCCTTTGGCATATATTTACACCGCGTCCCGAAACCCTCGAGGACGGAACCCTTTTTCGCGATCTCATCTCTGTTCCGCCGCCGCCGCGCTTCCAAGATCGGGAGCACCAGGAGAACTCTTCCCGACACCCTGCCGGAGGGGAGAACCACAACCGGGAGCCACTCCACCACCATGGACGCCTCCCGGATGAGTTGTGAGTAGTTTCCCTTGGACCATGGGTCCATGACCAGTAGCTATGTGATGTTCTCCTCCCCTCTTTGTTCTTCATCGATTAGACCTCGTGAGCTACCCTACATGATCGAGGCACATATGTAATCCTTGTGCTGTTGCTATGCTGAGTTTGCTGGGATCCGATGGATTATGAGATTATGTTCAGATTGTGTGTGAGTAATATATTTGATTCACCTCTTTTATATTTATGTTCTTGAGTAATTCTTGCATGTTCTCCGTTGCTATTTATTGCTTTGGCCGAGTAGTAGGTAGTAACTCCAAGAGGGAACGTTATGCTTGATTGTGGGTTCATGCCCCTCGATGACTAGCTTGAGTGACAGAAACATGAGTCTAGGGGATGTGCTGTTGCCACAAGGGGGAAAACAACGGTGCTTGTACTTGCGGGTGCAAGGATTGTTTACTTTACGCAAAGTTCTTTTAATGCAGTTGTCTGTTGCTTTGAGTTTACACTATGGGTGGGACTCGCAACTTAATACCAGCGAGATGTTCTGGATAGATATCTCAAGGTGGATGATTAGTAGTAGATGCAGATGGATTTCGGTCTACTTGCCTTGGCGTACCGCCCATTCTTTTGAGCCTCTACCTTTCTTGCAGAATAGTTAGCATTGGTTTGCGCACATAATCTTGTCAATTGCCCAGCTGTAATTCGTTTACCCCGCTTAGCTGTTTTATCGTCTTTTGGGAGAGAGACATCACTAGTGAACATCATGGGACCCCGGTCCATATTACCATCACTGATCACACCCGTTATTTACTTTCTGTTCTTATTTCCTAGTTGCAGTCATACCTATCACTATTATCTCTTGCGTTTGATCCTTTGTAACGACAAGGCCGGAGGGATTGACAACCTCTCTGTACTCGTTGGGAGCAAAGTTATTTGTATCTGTGTGCAGGTCCTGTCAAGCAAACGTCTCTGGTGCTATTGACACCTTCTTGTCGACCCTCGGAGTCTCACGGGATTCGATCCTTGGTATCTTTGCCAAGGGAAAACTACCGCTACGCTACATCTCAAACCTTCCACTTGGGGTAACCAACGAGGGGCGAGAAGCCATCAGCGCACCCCCTTTAGGGTTGGCCTCCTCCTCCTCATCCCTCCTTTATATACGTGGGCAGGGGGCACTCCAAGATTTCTCTTAGACGTGTGCAGTGCCTCTCTCCACAGTTACACATCTCGGTCATATCGTTGCAGTGCTTAGGCGCAGCCGTGCGCCGGTAAATTCATCATCACCGTCACCACGTCGTCGTGCTAACGAAACTCTCCCGTGACGCTCAACTGGATCAAAAGCTCGTGGGACGTCATCGAGCTGAACGTGTGCTGAACGCGGAGGTGCCGTACGTTCGGTGCCTGGATCGGTTGGATCGCGAAGACGTTTGACTACATTAACCGCGTCACTAGACGCTTCCGCTTTCGATCTACGAGGGTATGTAGACACACTCTCCCAGCTCATTGATATGCTTCTAGTACATAGATCTTGCATGATTGTAGGAAAATTTTGAAATACTACGTTCCCCAACAAAACACGTATTATCACGAAAGTGGTTTTTTTCTAGTGCTAGACGGTCGGTCGGTTTAGCACCCCGCTCACCGAATGGAATTCGCGTCATCTTGCATTTGCACACACATGTGGGACCGCAGTTGAGCAACCTACCATAGGCACACTCCCCCGTCGCCGCAAGTCGGCTGGGTTAATAGAAGAGAGACGAGCGATAGTACTTGAGTAGTGTTGTACACACATTCTTGTTTGGGTGATTCCTACACGACACGGGTGATCAGTTCGTCCATGCATGTGACCAGACTCCAGCAGACGGCTGGATTGGCTATCATCTACATATAGTGCGGGCTTTGTTGTATGTAGAAAACATACGGGTTGTACTTCTGATGACAAATCTAAAAAAGGAGCACCAGGTATATTACATTACCAATAAAATTTGAATCCATTTATGGTATGAATACAAATCTACTCCCGTAACCATAGGCGGCTAGGGCAACCTCTCCCCTCCATGCTTCATCGGTGATCCCATGTATTCATCCCTCCCCTCTTCCCACCACTCCATCGGCCGATGGCCGAGAGGGGAATCCTGGTCCCTCCGCTCAGCTTATTAGTTTATGTTAGGGTTTTTAGTCCTAGCACACATAGAGCTTCAAATAAAATTGATGACAACTCTGCCTCCAGGCCGCTGCTGCTTAGGGGCACGTGCATGAAAACTCCTCGACAGTCATTGACGAGGTCAAACCGGCTACGATAGAATAGCAGCGATAACAACGCGTTGATGACTCGTTCTTACTGTAGTTGGTCGTTTGGTGGTCTTCAAATCTCGATATATTTTTCATCAAAGGCGCTTTGTACCACTGGCAAACATTCATAATAGAGCTGGTCATATAAAAAGGGTGCATATAGTTTCTGGCCAAAAGCATAAGAAAGATTGATGTCATCTACAATTTTTTTCCAAATGCTAAGATCATGAATTTAAAATTTTTAATTTCACTTTCTGTTGAAAACAAATACATTTCAAGCTCTAGCTAGCTATTTGAAATGTAAATTATGCATGTTTTATATGTATAACGTGGTAATCAAACAAAATATATGGTGTGCCTCCATTTAGTTGTGAATTTCCCAAGCTACACATTACCTCAAATTCAAACTACTTTGCCAATGTATGAAATGTGTTCAAACCACTGTTCAAGATATCTTCAGATATTCCGATAAATAGAATGATTTATCGCTTAGCGGTGTGTGACCGATAAGATAAATCGGCTGATAAATCAGCCAATATGGCGATAAATCGGCCGATATGTCGATGAACTGGCCGATTTACACCTTATTATGGGTCGACCGATAAGTTTCCGATAAGTGATATCCCCAACATTGATTCAAACGCTGCCATCCACATCTCAATTTCAAATGAGTTCAGACTTGTTCATTCTATATTTTCACCCATGATAATTTGACCCGTGTGGTTGTTCGATTAATCAAGGGCCAGAGACCAGAAGTGATCAATGCAAAGTGTGACTTGACACGTATGCCATTTCAGAATGATTGTTTTTATGGAGAGAAAAAAAGAAAACTACTCCACTATATAGGCAGGAACCTCTGCGCTTGCTTGCTAGATTGTTGCCCTCACACACTCTCGCCTCTCTAGATCTAAACACGACAAGGGTAGCCACACTCTCTCTGCTTACCGCTGGTCACAGATCAAGCCAGATCCCCTCCATCGGGGAAGGTGAGAAGGTGCAACGTTCACGCGGTCGTCCTTGGAGATGGCTCTGACCCACTGCCGACGCGTTGCGATCAGCGTACCTTGCAATTCTCTCCCACGCAGTGCCGGCTAGGGAGGTCCTCCAACTCCTTCTTCCTCAATGTCGTAGTATGGGCAGATTGAGCCTCCCGCCGCCCACCTAGTGACATCCCGGCGACCCTCAGGTATAACTTCCTTCGAAACCGGTCTTGCTCTACTGCCCCAGCTCCTCACGTTGCTGCATGTGTATCTTTTTCTACTTCCCAGCCCCCCTCGTAGATAGGATCGATCAGCTGTTCAAAAGCCACCTGAATTTTTACCATTAAGAGGTACAACTACTTCATGTAGTTGAATCTAGTAGTACTACTTCATGCAGTCAAATCTAGTACTACTTGGTTCAAATAGGGAAGAAATGGGGTGGGGTGACGGGAGATTTGTTACCTGAATCTAGGACTTGGTGGAAAGAGGAAATAATGGGGGCGAAAAGTAGCAGAGACTAGCTATCCGACCGGTGTCTTAGTGTAAGAGGGAAATAAAGGGAAACACGGTACAAACTCGATATAGACTGATCTATTGGTTGAAGAAGGAAAGAAAGAGGGGAGTGGGGGACAAGTCAACAGAGTATGTCCAACACTAGATTTGCTGGCCTCAGATAGTAAAAGGTGGATATACTGAACAAAAATGGGACTAACCCAGACCCTATTTGGATGTTTGTTGCCCCAAGCCCCTCTTATCTAATGCCACTGGTAAAATGTAGCAGTCCCACTGTTAATGTAAGGACATGTTAAACCAATTTTGTTTTTAATGTAATGCCTCTGGTAATATGAATCAATGGTGTTGGTTTTCATGTCTTGATAAGTTTCCCATTTAGATAAGTTGCTTCTTTTGGTTAGAAATGCAATTTTCCTGGTCCACCTACTCTCCCGTGCCCTAATACCAACTCTTTAGCAGCTATTAATGTAATGTTGCTGGTAAAATGAAGCAATGTCACCATTAAAGCAATGTCGTATTTAACAGTTGTCATAGTTAATCCTAATGGCCACACTAATATCTAGAAATGTTGTTGCTTTAGATATTGCTACTGTCCTTGTATGATTGCCATTCAGATAAGGAAAATACTTCTTTTCATTTGTTGTATGTTTCATCACTTGTTAGTCACCCTCCTTTTCACCTTTTTGTGCAAACAGAGATATACATTTCACACTTGATCTTAGTTGAACTGCACAAAATGATATCCAAATTATAATTGCACATTCCACGAGCTTCACGAACAACCTTGATGTTGCTCAATTTTATTGCAACTAATGAAGAAGAAGCTGCCAGCTCATGGGACCAAGTACTTGCTAACTGCATGATGCAAACATTGCTTCATTTTAGGTGAACTGCACAAAAAGGTCCCATGAATTGAATCATCCATGTTGGTGACTTGTGTCGTCCCTTCTACGATGGCATTGACTGCGGATATGTTTCCCATCACGAGATATGTTCCTTTTTGGTCCGACCATTTACCAAAGATCCTGCATTGACTCTGCTCTTTTGCTACTGTTTTGGAACAACCATGATAAAGCAGTAATGTTATTATTTTGCACCTTAATCTAGTGGCATTATTAACTTGAGGCAATGTTTTGGCACCGCTAGTGCCACTATTTTTTAATCAAAATAGGGGGGTTTCCTCCGATTTCATTAGAAACCCAACCATAGAGAACCATTGTCCAACAACATCTTAGTCTAAACGGGCAGTTATGCAACTACTACTAGAAATGACTGATTACTAGTAGGAGACAAGTTCACCACATAAGCTAGGCAGGTAGGCAGACGCAGCCCCAGCTCGACCAAGTTTGGATTAAAACCCAAAAGCTACCATAGAAACATCGAGGGGAAGATCGGGACTGAAAGAGCCAGCTTCAGCATCTAGTCTAGGCACCCCAACCTCCATCCTTGCAACTCACAGTACACCTCAATTGCCACCTGCTTGACCCTAGTGCCTGTCGGATTAGGGGCTCCGCAGACCCTTGATAGATTCGAACTCTAGGGTGCGTGCGAAGAACTAAACTTCCCATGTCTTCCTACTCGTCGATCTCACGGCCTATCTCAATGAACAGGAATGAAATGTGACACCACAATTTACCCAGGTTCGGGCCACCTTGCGGTGTAATACCCTAATCCTGCTTTGTGGTGGATTGCCTCGAGGTGGGCTGAGGATGAACTAGTACGGTGGAGGAACAACCTCAGGAGGTGTGTTCTTGCTTGTGTGGGGGTGAGGGTGGTCTGAATGATCCGTCCCCTCTATGGTGGTGGCTAGGCTATATTTATAGTGGCATTAGTCCTCTTCCCCCAAAATGAAGGCGGGAAGGGATCCTAGAATGGCGAAATTTGAAGGGAGACAACTAGTACATCTTATCCTAACAAAAGGTGGCCTTCGCCTACAAAGCTTCTGGTCATGATGCCATGGTGGGCTCGGTGATGGCCTTCGTTGTGTCATCCTGGCGATCTTGGTCTTGTTGCATGGAAATGGAAACCTTTAGCTGATAAGATGCTACCTCTTGAGCTTGCGTTGTATTCCCTCGAAGAGGAAAAGGAGATGCAACACAGTAGCATAAGTATTTCCCTCAGTTTTTGAGAACCAAGGTATCAATCCAGTAGGAGACTACGCGCGAGTCCCTCGCACCTGCACAAACAGAACTTCACAGCCAACGCGATAAGGGGTTGTCAATCCCTTTACGGTCACTTACGAGAGTGAGATCTGATAGAGATGATAATTATATTTTTGGTATTTATGGTTTAATAAAACAACAAATAAAAGCAAGAAAAGTAAAGTAGATGTAGATTGATATGTTGAGAATGGAGCCGGGGGCCATAGTTTTCTCTAGTGGCTTCTCTCATGATAGCGGTATTCTACGGCGGGTAAACAAATTAATGTTGAGCAATTGATAGAAAAGCGAATAATTATGAGACTATCTAGGCATGATCATTGTATATAGGCATCACGTCCGAGACAAATAGACCGAAACGATTCTGCATCTACTACTATTACTCCACACATCGACCGCTATCCAGCATGCATCTAGTGTATTGAGTTCATACGAACAGAGTAACACTTTAAGCAAGATGACATGATGTAGAGGGATAAACTCAAGCAATATGATGAAAACCCCATCTTTTTATCCTCGATGGCAACAATACAATACGTGCCTTGCTGCCCCTACTATCACTGGGAAAGGACACCGCAAGATTGAACCCAAAGCCAAGCACTTCTCCCATTGCAAAAACTATAGATCTAGTAGGCCAAACCAAACCAATAATTCGAAGAGACTTGCAAGAACATTATGAGCACACATAAAAAGTTCAGAGAAGAACCAAATATCTTTCATAGATAACCTTGATCATAAACTCACAATTCATCGGATCTCGACAAACACACCGCAAAAAGAGATTACATCGAATAGATCTCCTCGAAGACCGAGGAGAACTTTGTATTGCGATCTAGAGAGAGAGAAGAAGCCATCTAGATACTAGCTATGGACTCGAAGGTCTGTGGTAAACTACTCAAAACTCATGGTGAGAGCGATGGTGATGATGATGAAGGCCTCCGTGATGGATCCCCCTCCCGGAACATGCTCCAAGATGGGATCTCCACGGGAACAGAAGCTACGGTGGTGGAATTAGGGTTTTCTCTCTGCGTATGAAGTTTCTGGGGTACGTAGGTATATATAGGAAGAAGGAGGGCACCGGGGGCCGTGTGGGCCAGCCTTGAGGCAGGGGGGCGCGCCCTGGGAAGGGGGCGCGCCCCCACTCTCGAGGGTAGGCTTTCCGTCCCCTGACTTGGTCCAGAAGTTTCCCGAGCTTGATTTCCTCGAAAAATATCTCGCGCGAAGGTTTCATTCCATTCGGACTCCGTTTGATATTCCTTTTCTGCAGAACCCTGAAATAGGCAAAAAAACAGCAATCTGGACTGGGCCTTTGGGTTAGTAGGTTAGTCCCAAAAATGATATAAAAGTGAATGATAAAGCCCATTAAACATCCAAGACTTCATAAATAATAGCATGGAGCAATCAAAAATTATAGATACGTTGGAGACGTATCAACCGACAGCTCTCCGGATGCGTGGCTTTCTAGGCCGTGGCGGCGACAGCTGGCTCAGGCATCTACTTTGCGCTCTGCCCGGATGTGAAGGGGTTCCGGAAGCAATAGGTGTTTATGGATGATGCCGCTTACAGCCCCCTGCTCCAGCTCCCGCAAGCACCGGCGGAACCCAGCTCCGGCTGGGGGCACATGAAGCTTGTCGATCGTCAGCTTGCCCACGCCTGGTCCAGGCTGGCCAAGTTGAAGAAGGTCGGGGTGATGACACCGAAGGTCG
Organism: Secale cereale; assembly: GCA_902687465.1. Lineage (NCBI taxonomy): Eukaryota > Viridiplantae > Streptophyta > Magnoliopsida > Poales > Poaceae > Secale > Secale cereale. Next base: position 587,809,090 of record LR738715.1, read on the forward strand.
CGAGGGAGTTCGTCAGGTGGCCCATCGCCCCGCACTAGCGCCATTCTTGCCCAATGTGGGCCTTCACTAGACCCGAGGACCCCATGAGGCTTCAGGTGCCTTTGCTCCCTTCCAAGACGCTGCACGCAATGCTTCAGCTCCTGACGGGCGACCCAGTGCCTGCTGCACTTCCAAAGGAGGCCTGTCTCTTGTACAACTTCTCGAACAAGGAGGACTTCGTGAAGCAGATGCCCCTCTTCGATGAGTGGGGGCTACACCCGAAGGGCCTCGCGAGAATCCCATCTTGGTGGCTCATGTGCTCACCAATCCTGTGGCACACGCCCTAGACATGGGTGCGGGGGGCGAACGCCACCGGGTGCCCCTGGGGCGACCGATGGGGAGTGGATGTCGTCAGGTGCTCCCAAGGTAGCCGCTCCTGAAGCCCCAACGATCACTCCTGAGGTGGCCGCCAGTGAGCAGGTGCGGCCAGACGCTCCTGAGGAGGTGATACGTCCATTTTGCATCATGCTCTTATGTTGATATTTATTGCATTATGGGATGTTATTACTTGTTTTTTCACAATACTTATGCCTTTTCTCTCTTATTTTACAAGGTTTACATGAAGAGGGAGAATGCCGGCAGCTGGAATTCTGGGCTAGAAAAGGAGAAAACTCTGGAAACCTATTCTGCACAACTCCAAAAGCCCCAAAACTACACAGAACTCCATTTCAGAAAATATAAAAAATATATGGTGAAAGAAGTTCACGAGGGGGGCCACCGGCTGTCCACGAGGGTGGGGGGGGGCGCCCCCCTCTATGGGCGCGCCCCCTGTCTCGTGGGCCCACCAACGGTCCCCCGACGCCCTTCTTCTCCTATATGAGGTGTTTTGACCTGGAAAAAAAAATCATAAGGAGGGTTTCGGGACCAGACGCCGCCGTCTCGAGGCAGAACCGAGGCGGAAACCAATCTAGGGCTCCGGCAGAGCTGTTCTGTCAGGGATACTTCCCTCCGGGAGGGGGAAATCATCACCGCCGTCATCACCAACAACTCTCCCATCTTGGGGAGGGCTATCTTCATCAACATCTTCACCAGAACCATCTCCTCTCAAACCCTAGTTCATCTCTTGTATCCAATCTTTGTACCCAAACCTCAGATTGGTACCTGTGGGTTGCTAGTAGTGTTGATTACTCCTTGTAGTTGATGCTAGTTGGTTTATTTGGTGGAAGATCATATGTTCACATCCATTATGCATTAATACCCCTCTGATCATGAACAATTTATGTCTTGTGAGTAGTTACTTTTGTTCCTGGGGACATGGGAGAAGTCTTTCTATAAGTAGTCATGTGAATTTGGTCTTTGTTCGATATTTTGATGAGATGTATGTTGTCTCTCCTCTAGTGGTGTCATGTGAACATTTACTACATGACACTTCACCATTGTTTGGGCCTAGAGGAAGGCATTGGAAAGTAATAAGTAGATGATGGGTTGCTAGAGTGACAGAAGCTTAAACCCTAGTTTATGCGTTGCTTCGTAAGGGGCTGATTTGGATCCATATGTTTCATGCTATGGTTAGGTTTACCTTAATACTTCTTTTGTAGTTGCGGATGCTTGCATTAGAGGTTAATCATACGTGGGAGGCTTGTCCAAGTAAGGACATCACCCAAGCACCGGTCCACCCACATACCAAATTATCAAAGTACCGAACGTGAATCAGATGACTGTGATGAAAACTAGCTTGACGATAATTCAAATGTGTCCTCGGGAGCGCTTTCCTTCATATAAGAGTTTGTCCAGGCTTGTCCTTTGCTACAAAAAGGATTGGTCCACCTTGCTGCACCTTATTTACTTTTACCTTTTGTCACTTGTGTAACACTCCAAATTTTTGGTTTGGTTTTTCTCCCAAACTTTTGGTCTTTTGGAAGGGGGATGTTTGATCTTCTCTTGAAAACCCTTCTAAAATCTTTTCTGACCAAAGTTTGTGTGTTCTTCTCAAGCTTGATTTTTAGTTTTGAAGGTTTTCTTCTTGTGTTAGCTCAACACAAGTTGTTTTCATAGGGATTTGTTTGATTCTTTTCCCTTCTTGTTTTAACCATCATAGGTTTAACCTTGGGCTTATCTTCCTCTCCAACTTTCATCTTGCCTTAGCACCCAACAGAAATATTTCTCTCCAAGACCTCCTCTACACCTTAGGACAAGTCTCACATTAATTCCAGTGAGTTTCAACCTTATTGGAATTTTTCCTCTATTTATTTTGCTCCTAAAACAATTTATGTTCATTAAAGTGAACCTTGGTGATTTACAAAGGAACCACCATGTCCACCTTGTTATTGGATTCCAAACTAACTTCTCTGGATAGTCCTTAGTACCCACAACCTAGATCCATCTTGTTTCACTAGTCCACAGTTCAAAATTTTCAAATTTCACCTGCTGCAATTTGGACCAGATTTGCCAAATTTGGTGAAATTCATAATTTTCTTCTACCAAAAATTCTGTGAAAATTCAGGCAGCCTCTAAATGCATCAAGAGGCCACTCCACCAAATATCAGCCCCAGAAACATTTCCCACATGCCAGAATCATTTCATCGAACACCTGGCATGCACTGTTCTATCAGTTTCAGAAACTACTAACTGAAGATCACAGTCGACAGTGCAGTTCGTCAGTTTTGTCAGAGTCGCAGCGTCAATCTCGCCAGTGCTCGCCTTGGATCGATACTCACTACACCTCCTTCTTATCCAGCACGCCGCACGCTTGCTTGGCTGCTTCTTGGCGTCGGTGGCGCCCTGGCCCGCCCACGCTGGCGTCTTCCGCGGCGGCAAAACCTCCCGTGGCGATCGACAGGAGGCATCCTGTGGCACAACGCCGTTTGGCACCGCCCAAGCCACCCGAGAGCTCCACGTGGCCTTCTCCATCGCCAGCGCACGCCTGCAGCACCATCGCCATGGCCTGGCGCGCACAGGGCGCGTTCTCTGCCGCCGACGTGCCGCACGGCCGTTTCATCGAGGGCAGACCGTAATCGCCCCTCCCCTGCTGAGTTAGGCACGGGAATGGAACCAGTACATCCCCTAGTCGATGCTCAAGCCCCTAAACACACCGTCCAGCCACTGCGCCGCCGTAATCGCTCGCCGGACTTATCCCGTTCACGGCAACCGCCTCGGGCCGGCTATATAAAGCGCCCCCGAGCTCGCTCTCGAGGCCGCACACCTCCACCATCTCTCTAGACCACGCGTAGCCTCTGGGAGAGCCTCGAGGGGCCCTTCTTCCTCAACTCCGGCCAACTCCGTCCGCCTCGGGCTCCAACAACGTTCTCTCCGGTGAGAACTCCTCCACCGCCCTGGACTCGAGCGTAGCCTCCTGGCACCTACCTAAGCCTAACCCCCACTCCAATTTGACCCCAGGAGCTCTCTCCGACGAGGCCCACGACCACCCGAGCCACCGTCCGCCGGAGACAGGGTCGCCGTCGACGTGCGGCTCGCCGACGCTCAACTCCACCACCCACCGACGCGGAAGAACACTAGGAAGTTGTACGTACCATTCCCTTCCCCTACCTCGCCGTGGATCGGCGCCGGCGACCACCGCAGCTTCTGGCGCCGGCGCGGCTCTGTTTTAGCGTTTAAACCCGACGAGTGGGACCCCCTCTTCAGCCTCTCGTTTCCCTTCGAAACGTTTTTCTGGAAAGCGCCTTCGGGAAAAGTACGTCTTCATCTTCAGTTGGCGTACTGCGTACCGGTTCGCTTTCCTATTTTCTATTCTAGCCCCTGGAAACTTTATGTTTCATTGTAGATGAGTCCCTGGACAGAAACTCTAATATCTTTTTAACTAAAGATGATTTTGAGTTGATTCTTTTTCTGTCCTCTTTAGTTTTCTGTCTAGTTTTTGTCATATTTATTTGAAAATATTTGGAGCAGCTCTCTTTGCACGCGCGGTATTTATGTTAGTATCCGTTTTGTTTGAATACATAGATACCGAAGGACGTGACAGAGCCACAAACCTCACCGAGTTAGACTCCGACTACTCTGAACCAGGCAAGCATGTTTGAACCTTTGATATGATGGATGTGTTGCATGTTTGCTCGAGTAGTTCTTTTCATAGCATGGTCATATAAGCATTCGTGTATGGTTATATTTCATGCAAGCAAGCTTCGGGTGAGTCCCATATGATAATGGTTGAACCACCTCGATCATGTGGTGACATGATGGGTGGTGTACTGGTAGTGTTGGAGCATGCCAGTAGAGGGTTAACTTAGTATCAGTATGGATCAAGTCATGATCCCGCTCATATCCTTTTTGGTACTATCATATGACGTCTGTTATGATTACGGCTAGTCAATTGCAAACCACTTTCCGAGTACACACCAAGAAGAGGGGCCGGGATGAGGGTTCCATGGCCCTGGATTAAAGCCCGTCATCCGGTCAGGGGGCATGGGTGTTTCCGGCTGGGACTGAGAGGGGGGCACCCCTTAGAGCGCGCATTTATAAATTTGATCCCATGCTATTCGAGGTTGTAGCCTCCCCGTCTTAAAGTTTTCCGTGAATGTTGTCACGGGTGATTCCGGACAGCAGGATGTGAAATGGGTGTGTACTGGTCAGTTGGGTTTCTGCTAAAACACCGTAGACAGAACTAGTCCCTCTGGCTAGTAGAATCCGTTGGCTATGATTTTATAGTACAAACTCTGCAGAGTCAAATCTTCCGAGTAGCCATGGTTATGGCCTAAGGTCAATCTTCGTGTCAACCCCGGTGACCGTCTCTAGTAAATTCTTGATGGTAACAATAGTGGTGATTTTATCAGATTCATTTTGGGTAGATGACCTAATCAGTTATCTCTGTATTGATTTACTACCTGGAATAATTCACCGTTATATTGTTAATTATAAGCCCTTTATGTGATGTCGCTCAGACGTCCGATTGCGGCATTCTTGTTATTTATTTTCTTTATAAGCCCTTTATGTGATGTCGCTCAGACGTCCGACTGCGGCATTCTTGTTATTTATAAGCCCTTTCTGTGATGTCGCTCAGACGTTCGACTGTGGCATTCTTGTTATTTAAAAGCCCTTTATGTGATGTCGCTCAGACGTCCGAC
>LR738715.1:587814212-587852814 GCA_902687465.1 Secale cereale
GTTATTTATTTTATTATAAGCCCTTTATGTGATGTCGCTCAGACGTCCGACTGTGGCATTCTTGTCATTTATTCTTCAGTATAAGCCCTTTATGTGATGTCGCTCAGACGTCCGACTGAGGCATTCTTGTCTTTTATTTTCTTATTAAGCCCTTTATGTGGTGTCGCTCAGACGCCCGACTGTGGCATGTTTCCATTTATTTATTCCTCACGAGGCGTCACTCAGACACTCGTTTGGTTTCCTTTTATTTATCTTATGGATTTCGGGAGGATTACCGCCCAACTTCTATTCTTGCTTACAGTACCGTAATATTATTATCAGGTTGCATTTTGCTAGAATACTCATATGCATCAGGCTTGCTTCTATTATATCTTAAGTCCGAACTGTCTTGCGAGTACATTCAAAGTACTCACCTGGCTTGTTGATTTGGCCAGATGTGGACGAAGGCGATCTCATGGATGAAGAGTTCGATAGCGAGTCCGACGTCTAGTGGAGTCCCAGTCAGTCCCTTGCGATCCTGGAGTTGATCACTGTTATATAACCGCTTCCGCCAACCACCAAATAAATTCATCGGGTCTCACTCCGACACTCGATGAACTGTAAGATATTGGAGTCACGTCACCCACTACACTGTGACATATCCACCATCTTTTATTACGAGTAGTAGTATGCCACCCTACCATTGTGTCATATCCGCCTTTATGTACTATATTGGCGCACTTGTAATAAATTGTTGAGCAACCTTAGCTCAACCTTGTATAATATTCAGTATTCTGGAATTCTGTATCAAGGAAATTGTCTATCGGCAAGAAGCATTCTTCCTTGCTGGTTTAATAAAAAGGTCGGTCTTTCGGTAATTATTTTACTGAAAAACCGGTCCTGACAACCTGCTACTAATTACCTTATCACAAAACTATCTGTTACCTATAATTTCAGTGCTTGCAGGAAATACCTTACTGAAAACTGCCTATCATTTCCTTCTGCTCCTCGTTAGGTTCGACACTCTTTCTTATCGAAAGGACTATGATAGATCCCCTACACTTGTGGGTCATCAAGACTCTTTTCTGGCGCCGTTGCCGGGGAGTGAAGCGCCTTTGGTAAGTGGAATTTTGTAAGGAAAAAATTATATAGTGTGCTGAAATTTATTGTCACTTGTTACTATGGCTCACAATCCTTTGAGGGGCTTGTTTGGGCCCGACCAGAAGAGCAAGGAGTTTCTCCTCAACCTACTGCACCTACTGAAAATGTTTGCTTTGAGATTCCTTCGGGTATGATAGAGAAACTGCTTGAAAATCCTTTTACAGGAGACGGAACACTGCATCCCGATTTACACCTAATCTATGTGGATGAAGTTTGTGGATTATTTAAGCTTGCAGGTATGCTCGAGGATGTTATCAAGAAGAAGGTCTTCCCTTTATCTTTGAAGGGAGATGCATTTACATGGTTTAGGATATGTGATGATATTGGATCATGGAACTATAATCACCTGAAGTTGGAATTTCATCAGAAGTTCTACCCTATGCACCCGGTTCATCGTGATCGTAGTTATATTTATAATTTCTGGCCTTGCCAAGGAGAAAGCATCGCTCAAGCTTGGGGAGGCTTAAGTCAATGTTATATTCATGCCCCAATCATGAGCTCTCAAGAAAAATGATCATTCAAAATTTTATGCTCGGCTTTCTCTCAATAATTGCACCATGCTCCATAATTCTTGCTCTGGCTCTTTTATGATGAAGACAGTTGAATTCAAATGGGATTTATTGGAAAGAATTAAATTCAACTCTGAAGATTGGGATCTCGACGAAGGTAAGGTGTCAGGTATGACCCCTAAGTTTGATTGTGTTAAAGCTTTTATGGATACCGATGTTTTCCATGAGTTTAGCACTAAATATGGACTTTACTCTGAGATAGTAGCTTCTTTCTGTGAATCATTTGCTACTCATGTTGATCTACCCAAGGAGAAGTGGTTTAAATACCATCCCCCTATTGAAGTAAAAGTAGTTGAACCTGTTAAAGTTGAAGAAAAGACTATCACTTATAATGTCGATCCTATTGTTCCTACTGCTTATATTGAGAAACCACCTTTCCCTGTTAGGATAAAGGATCATGCTCAAGCTTCAACTGTAGTTCGTAGGAGTAATACTAGAACACCTACACCCTCTGAGCAAATTAAAGTTGAACCTAGTGTTGCTATGGTTAAAGATCTCTTGGTAGAATACTTAGATGGACATGTTATTTACCTCCAAGATGAGTCTTCTAGAATAGCCAAACCCAATGCTAGGAATAAACATAGACCTATTGTAGGCTTGCCTGTCATCTCTATTAAGATAGGAGATCATTGTTATCATGGTTTATGTGACGTGGGTGCTAGTGCGAGTATTATCCCCCATACCTTATATGAAGAAATTATGCATGCCATTGCACCTGTTGAGCTAGAAGGGATTGATGTTACTATTAATAAGCTACCTAATAGAGACACTGTTTCACCAGTTGGGATTGTTAGAGATGTTGAAGTCTTGTGTGGGAAGGTTAAATACCCTGCTGATTTTCTTGTTCTTAGTTCCCCACAAGATGAATTTTGTCCCATTATATTTGGTAGACCCTTCTTGAATACTGTTAATGCTAAGATAGACTGTGTGAAAGATATTGTCACTATTGGATTAGGGGATATGTCTCATGATTTAAACTTTGCTAAATTCCGTAGATAACCCCTTGATAAAGAACTACCTAGTAAGGATGAAATTATTGGTCTTGCTTGTATTGCTGTGCCTCCTAACGATCCTTTAGAACAATACTTGCTAGACCATGAAAATGATATGCATATGAATGAGAGAAGGGAAATAGATGAGATGTTCTTTAAACAGGGACCCGTATTGAAAAAACAACTTGCCTGTTAAAATCCTAGGGGATCCTCCTCCACCCAAGGGTGATCCCGTGTTTGAACTTAAACCTTTACCTGATAATCTTAAGTATGTTTATCTTGATGAAAAGAAGATATATCCTGTTATTATTAGTGCTAACCTTTCAGAGCAGGAAGAAGAAAAATTATTGAAAACTCTGAAGAAGCACCATGCTGCTATTGGATATAGTCTGGATGATCTTAAGGGCATTAGTCCCACCTTATGTCAACACAAGATAAAATTGGAAGAAAATGTTAAACCGGTTATTGATCATCAGCGATGGTTAAATCCTAAGATGAAAGAAGTGGTAAGGAAGGAACTACTAAGGCTTCTAGAGGCAGGTATTATCTATCCAGTTGCTGATAGCTAGTGGGTAAGTCTTGTTCACTGTGTTCCTAAGAAGGGAGGTATGACTGTCTTTCCTAATGATAAAGACGAATTGATCCCACAAAGAATAGTTACAGGTTATAGGATGGCAATTGATTTCCGTAAGTTAAATAAAGCTACTAAGAAAGATCATTACCCCTTGCCATTTATTGATCATATGCTAGAAAGGTTATCCAAACATACTCAATTTTGCTTTCTAGATGGTTATTCTGGTTTCTCTCAAATACCTGTGTCAAAAGGGGATCAAGAAAAGACCACTTTTACTTGTCCTTTCGGTACCTTTGCTTATAGACGTATGCCTTTTGGTTTATGTAATGCACCTGCTACCTTCCAAAGATGCATGATGGCTATATTCTATGATTTTTTGTGAAAAGATTGTTGAGGTGTTCATGGATGATTTCTCCGTTTACGGAACTTCTTTTGATGATTGCTTAAGCAACCTTGATCGAGTTTTGCAGAGATGTGAAGACACTAATCTTGTTTTGAATTGGGAGAAGTGCCATTTTATGGTTAATGAAGGCATTGTCTTGGGACACAAAATTTCTAAAAGAGGTATTGAAGTTGACAAAGCTAAAGTTGATGCTATTGAAAATATGCCATGTGTCGGTGTACAAAAAGGGGGGTACACTTTATGTACCCCTATGACTGTGCACGGGCAGTCTGAGCCGCGGGCACCACCACACCAAGCATGGCAAGGGAGGTGAGCCGGGGTAAGATCAAAGCTTGATGGAGACTGGAACAACGCCAAGAACAAGACCACAAAGAGCAAAGGGACGAAGCGGCTCTCCCTGGCAAGATCCTTGCCGGGGCCAGCTCTGGCAGCCCCGGCAAGACCCTTGCCGCGGCAGCTTGCCCCACGCCTATGGAGCGGATCACCCTTGAGTCATCCGCCCCCATGGGGCGAGGATTCGGGAGATATCCCCGTGGTGGCATGCAGATCTTTGTGAAGACATCCAAGATCAGATACAAGTTAAGAAGACGACGACCCTTGGCAGGATCCCAGACAAGGAGAACTACAAGGCCCCCGGCAAGCACCTTGTCGGGGATGACAGCAGGCGCCACGGCAGGACCCTTGCCGGAGCCCCGGCAAGGCCCTTGCCGAGGACACCCGCAGGGCAACCATCAGGCCCGCACCAACCGGGTTCCACCGACCCAGGCAGCTGCCGACCCGACCAGCAGGACAGGCTCCTGCGTGGCAACCCACAGATCTTCGTGGAGACCCGCCGTTGCGCCACCTCAGCTGCCTATCTACCTACATGGCACCTCGGGCACTGCTGGCCAGGGTGCGTGTCAACACGAGGAGGGGCGGCGACGGACAAGACAGACGTCTCTCCTCGTCCCCGATAAAGCAAGGACACCTAAGCTAAGCGCATTAAATGCGCCTTGTCCTGTAATGCGAGGGATAACCTCGCATCACTGTACCCTTTCCACCTCCTGTGTGCCACTGTGGCGACCCCTTTTCCTATAAAAGGAGGCCCGAGGCGACCAGGACGAGGATTCGGCTTTTTAGAACTCCTCGCGACTCTTTTGGAGCTCCTCACTAGCTGAAGAACACAAACATATAATCCACCAAAGCAGGAGTAGGGTTTTACGCATCTTTGCGGCCCGAACTTGGGTAAAGGAACCGTGTCCTGACTATCAGATCCGCCCTTCTCTCAACCCCGCGCCCCGCAACCGTAGTAGGGTTTCTTGTGATCCCATAGGTGTCGATCCAAATACACCAACATCTTTGGCGCGCCAGGTAGGGGGCGCAGTTGTGAGAATCGGCTTTGGCAGTCAGATCGATGCTTCTTCATCGTCATGGCGCCCAAGAAGAAGACAACGGTGGTGGTTGGCCAGTTGGAAGCCGGACAGCCCCTCCCGACGCGTGTGAGCAGCGGACTGGTCGCGGAAAGAACCCGGGGCGCTGCTCGCGAACACCAATGCCATCCCGGCCGCCGGAGTTTGGGAGGTGGCGATGTTTGTGCGCCTGGTAACGAGCCACACACCGTCAGTTCCAAATATGGAGCCCGGCCCTCCACGGGTGGCGCGGGGCCTTCCAAGGTCACGGCCGCATCACCCGAAGGCGACACAAGGGCCTCCAGAACTCCCACGCCGGCGCCAACAGCGCGCTCTTCTCAAGCAGCGCGCGACGAACGGCGTCGTCACCCTGAAGATCCCGGACGTCGCCATGGGAAGGGCCCCGAGCGCCACTCCCGAGACGTAGAAGACCTGCCTGCCCGCCAAAGCGCTGGTGGGGACGATAGGCGGCCGCGGGATCGTGATGGAGCTCCCCCTGACACGGTCAGGGGTCGAAGCGCGTCACGGTCCGTGCAGGTTTCGCTACCGTTGACACCGGCCGAAGCTTTGGCGCGCGCGCAGTTGCTCCTCGACTTTCCTCCTGTTACGGGGAAACTCGACGAATGGAGAGCCACCATTCGAAGCCTTGTCGCAGTCGCCAACAAGGATGATCTAAATCCAGCGGAGCTCCCAGGTCGACGCTCCGATGGAGTCCCACGCACCGGCGGCGGGAGAGCCGGCAGCGCCGTGGCTACGGTGCATTCGCCTCCTCCTCGCCTGATGCCGCGTGCGTCGACTCGTCGAGACGTCGCCGGCGACGCCATCTCCATAGCGTCGTCCGACCCGCGGAACCGCGGTGACCAACGTCAAGTTCTTTAGGAGCGAGCTCATGAAGATGCTCAAACCACCATCGAGCGCCGACGCGGAATGTGCCACCAGTCAGATAGGCGAGCAGGGCCTGCTGCAGACCGCCCAGCACCGGAAAGCCCTGGAGGTCTACCTTACGAGGTAGGCTGTCCAGCTTTTACCCGTGAGCTGCGGCAGTTCCAGTGGCCCTCTCACCGCACCTTCAAGCCTGACGTTGGCGAGAAGTATAATGGCAAGACCCACCCGTCGGAGTTCCTCGGCATCTACACCATCACGATGCAAGCTGCCGGGGCCCGCGACGATAAGGTGCTTGCGAATTACTTCCCGTTGGCTCTTAAACCTAACGCCATGTCATGGTTGATGCACTTGCCAGTAGACTCTATTTCCTCCTGGTCCGACTTGTGCCATGAGTTTGTTGGCGCCTTTACTGGAGACCACCAAGCCCATGGCCAAGAAAGTGACCTGCATGTCATACCCCAGAAGGAAGGCGAGAGTCTGCGCAAGTACATACAGAGATTTAGCCGGGTACAGTACAATATCCCCGATGTTCACCCTGCCGCCATCATCAGCGCGTTCCACCAGAACGTGCGCAACCGCAAGATGCGCGAAGAACTGGCGATGACCAAGGTGAAGGATGTGGCGGAACTCTATGTTCTTGCTGATAGATGTGCCCGAGCAGAAGAGGGAAGGAACTACCCCGGCGAAGGTGCTGGTGCGGAAACCGACTCTTCGGACGACGATACTACCACCCCAGCGAAGAAGGGCCGGAACCGTAACAGGAAGCATAAGGGGAAGGCCGTGCTTGCCGTTGAGGGATTTGATGACACCGGCTCCGCCAAGAAAACCAAGGCGGGTGACCCTGGCAAGGAAATTGCCGGGTGTGTCGCCTGCCGGGCCTTGGCGGCTGCCGAGAAGCCAGGAAACTCTGGCAAGCGGTACTGCAAGATCCATCGCACCAAAGGCCATGATCTCCAGGACTGCCACCAGGTTGAGCTCCTTGCTGAGAAGCAAAGGGCTGAATATGAGAGGCGGGACAAGGAGAAGGGCCAAGACAGCGCTGAGGGGTCCAGCAAGAAGCGTGATGGCCAAGCAGGCCGTCGCGGCAAGGAGAAACAGCAGGAAAGGCCCGCCCGGGGCCGCGACAGAAGACCTGAAGATGACGATCACGAAGAGGACGACGAGTCCGGCAGCCAAGAGTTTCAGAAGGCTACGGACGCCATGTGCGTCGATGGTGGCGCCTCGCTGCATGCTTCTCACCGCCAGCTTAAACAGTGGGCGCGTGAGATTATTGCAGCAGAGCCATCACCAGGTGCCCAAAAGCCGCTGAAATGGTCAAGCACACCTATCATCTTTGACGCCGAGGATCACCCTGATCGCACTACTACGGTCGGGTGCTTGCCATTGTTGGTTTCACCGACAATACGCAACCTCAAGGTGACGAAGATGCTAGTTGATGGCGGGGCTGGTCTGAACCTACTTTCGCCCACCGTGATCGAGAAGCTGCAAGTTCCTGATGGAGACCTCGAAGAGACGGGCATGTTTTAGGGGGTCAGCCCAGGGAGGAGTCAACCGAAGGGGAAAGTCACGCTGCCCGTGACTTTTGGAAGTGATCTGAACTACAGGACAGAGAGGATCGTGTTCGATGTTGCCAAGATCCCCCTGCCTTACAACGGGATCCTTGGCCGCCCAGCACTGGCCAAGTTCATGGCAGCGTCACACTATGCCTACAACACCCTGAAGATGCCAGGGCCCGTGACGATCATCACCATCCCCTCCGATACAAAAGATGCGCTAATTTGCGCTGACCAATTGTACCAGCAAGCAGTTGCAGCAACTGCCGCTACAAGGGCACTTGCTCCTGCCACTGGAGCCCCGGGAGGGAAGAATAAGAAGACCGGCGAGACCTCGGATGCCCACTCTGGCAAGCGCACCTCTTCGGAGTGTTGTGCTCCTGTCGAGGACGTGCCAGAGAGCTCCACCGGAAAGAAGAAGACCGGCGAGACCTCAGACACCCACTCCGGCAAGCGCACCTCTTCGGAGTGTCGCGCTCCCGTTGAGGACGTGCCAGAGGGCTCCACTGGCAGAAACAAGAGATCCAGGGCCACACCGCCAGGAACCAAGAAGGTTTCTGTCAAGGAGGACGGCACAGGAGGGGCTTTTACCATAAGCTCCGCCCTTGACAACAAATAGGAAGACGCGCTCATCACCTTCCTGCGGGCGAATGTCGACGTGTTTGCCTGGCTAGCATCCGACATCCCCGGCATTCCTAGGGAGGTGATTGAGCACCACCTTGCTGTCTGTCCTCATGCGCGGCCCGTTAAGCAGAAGGTCTGGAAGCAAGCTTTGGAACGGCAAGAGTTCATCACCGAGGAGATCTGGAAATTGGAAGCTGCGGGTTTGGTAAGAGGAGTGCTCCACCCAACGTGGTTGGCCAATCCAGTGGTAGTGCGCAAGGCAAATGGGAAGTGGAGGCTGTGTATTGATTATACGGATATCAATAAAGCTTGTCCCAAGGACCCCTTCCTGTTGCCGTGCATAGACCAGATTGTTGACTCCACGGCAGGGTTTGACCTGCTGTCATTCCTCGATACCTACTCCGGCTACCACCAGATCTTCATGGCAAGAGAAGACGAAGAGAAGACAGCATTCATCACCCCATGTGGTACGTACTATTTCGTACGAATGCCTTTCGGGTTGAAGAGTGCTGGCTCGACGTTTGCAAGGGCAGTCCAGATTGGTTTTGAACCCCAGCTCCATAGAAATATGGAAGCTTATATGGATGATATAGTGGTCAAAACCAAGAACAAGGCAACCCTTGTACCGGATTTACAAGAAACATTTGTAAACCTACGCAAGATCAACCTCAAGCTGAACCCTGAGAAGTGCGTCTTCGGCGTCCCGTCTGGCAAGCTTCTCGGGTTCTTTGTGTTGCAGCGTGGGATAGAAGCCAACCGGACAAGATCAAAGCTATAGAGCAGATTGAAGCACCCAAACGGGTCAAGGATGTGCGTCGGCTTGCTGGCTGCGTTGCCGCCATGAGCAGATTCATTTCCAAGTCTGCTGAGCCCTCCCTCCCCTTTTTCAAGATTTTGAAAAAGGTGGGCCCAATGGAGTGGACGCCAGAAGCCGAAGCAGCATTAGAAGATCTGAAGAGGTATCTTTCCTCCACGCCAATACTAGTTGCGCCTAGGCCACAAGAACCGTTGCTGCTATACTTAGCGGCAACAAACCAGGTGGTCAGTGGCGCAGAGAGAAATCGATGATGAGGTGATCGCAGCAACAGAGCCTGGTGCCACTGCTGCAGAGGCGACACAGATGGTTGGAGTGTCTTCGAAGAAGAAAATGATGCAGCACCCGATCTACTTTGTTAGCTCCCTCTTGCAGGGGGCTAGATCAAGGTACTCCGGTGTGCAGAAATTGCTCTTCGGCCTTCTTATGGCCTCGAGGAAGCTGCATCACTACTTCCAGGCGCACGAGATCACTGCGTCACTCGCCTCCCTCTGCAACGGATATTGCACAATCCAGACGCGACGGGAAGGATTGTAGAGTGGGCACTGGAGCTGTCCAGCTTTGGCCTCAAGTTTGAAAGTACCTCGACAATTCAGAGCCGAGTCCTGGCGGAGTTCATCGCAGAATGGACCGCAATGCCTGATGAAGAAGTCCAAGAAACTGCTCTCCCCGGCAAAGAGGCGAGTTGCAACTGGATCATGTACTTTGATGGGGCTTTCTCCTTACAGGGCGCCGGGGCTGGCGTACTGCTGGTCGCGCCCACTGGAGAGCACCTCAAGTACGTGGTCCAAATGCACTTCCCTAGGGAGGTATTAACGAACAACACTGCTGAGTACGAGGGGCTGCTTGCTGGTCTTAGGATCGCGGCAGACCTCGGAATCAAGAAGCTCATTGTCAGGGGCGACTCGCAGCTTGTCGTCAAACAAGTCAACAAGTATTACCAGAGCCCGTTGATGAAGGCATACGTCGATGAAGTGAGAAAGTTGGAAGAGCGCTTTGACGGTATACAGGCGGATCACGTTCCCCGAGCGGAGAACGACATCGCCGATTACCTGTCAAAGTGCGCCGCCCTCAAGCTGCCTGTGGAACCAGGTACCTTTGTGCTTCGGCTTTCTCAGCCATCCGTTGATCCATCAACAGGGCAGAACAAGAGGAGGAAATCAGGGCCCGGCAAGTACTTTCCCGCCGAGCTCCCCGGAGCCGCCGGCAAGGATGTTGTCAGAGACACTAAGCCCGCCACCGAAGGGCTAACTCCGGCGGAGCGTCAAGCTTTTGCCGTCGAGATGGCCGCTCCCTTGGCGGAGGAAATGCCTTTGGTCCTCGCCGTCGAGCCCCAGGCTCCAGCGTGGGCGCAGCATACCGTACGATTCCTTCAGACTGGGGAACTTCCTGAGGAGCAGGAAGAAGCGGAGAAAGTAGCCCGCCGGTCTGCCATGTACCAGTTCGTCGATGACGTCCTGTACAGAAGGAGACCGAACAGTGTGAAATTGAAGTGCATCCCTCGAGAGGAAGGACTGGAGCTGTTGGCAGAGATACATGGGGGTATATGTGGATCCCACATAGGGTCGAGAGCCCTTGCCGGCAAGGCATTCTGGCAAGGCTTCTTATGGCCCACTGCCCTCCAGGATGCGACAACACTGGTCACCAGGTGTGAAGCATGCCAGTTCCATTCAAAGAAACTTCATCAACCAGCTCAAGCCCTTCAAACCATTCCTCTCTCCTGGCCCTTCTCAGTCTGGGGGCTCGACATACTGGGCCCTTTCCCCCGCGTTGTCGGGGGCTTTGAGTACTTGTACGTTGCAATTGACAAGTTCACAAAGTGGCCAGAGGTGGAGGCAGTAAGGAAGGTCACAACTCAGTCAGCCATCAAGTTCTTCAAGGGACTAGTGTGCCGTTTTTGTGTACCCAACAAGATCATCACCGACAACGGCACACAGTTTACAAGCCGCACCTTCATGCAATATACCCAAGACCTCGGCAGCAAGGTCTGTTTCGCTTCCGTTGCTCACCCCCGAAGCAATGGTCAAGCTGAGAGGGAAAATGCTGAAATGCTGCGAGGATTAAGGACAAAGACCTTTGACAGGCTGCACAAGAGCGGGAGGCACTAGATTGATGAATTGCCGGCGGTTCTTTGGTCGATCAAAACGACGCCAAATCGAGCCACCGGCCAGACGCCCTTTGCCTTGATATACAGGGCAGAAGCAGTTCTCCCCACAGAACTCATATACGAGTCACCTTGAGTGCTCGCTTATGATGAGCTTCAGCAAGAGCAACTGCGACGAGACGATGCAATGCTCCTTGAGGAAGATCGTCTTCGGGCGGCTGTGAGAGCAGCATGCTACCAGCAAGCTTTGTGCTGCTACCATAGCCGCAAGGTCCGTGCCCGAAGCTTTGAGGAAGGCGACCTTGTTCTCCGGCGCATTCAATCGGCCAGGAATACGAACAAGTTGACGCCGAAGTGGGAAGGCCCTTATCGCGTAATACGAGTCACCAGGCCTGGCGCTGTCCGCCTGGAGACCGAGGATGCCGTTTCGGTGAGTAATTCCTGGAACATCAAGCATCTTCGCAAGTTTTACCCATAAGGCGCGGCTTGCCGGGCCCCCAGCAAGCCACCCTTTTGTACAAGCCTTGCCGGCAAGGCATGTAACCCTTTGTACAAAGCCAAGCGCGGACCCTGAGCATAAATAAATGAAGCGCTGGCGCCCTAAGTTATAGCATGCATGCTGAGTCGAGTCTCGTCCTTGGTTAGGGTTGATAGTGCTTAGCGGTGGCTAACCCCTAGCTTAGAGGTCGAGTCTTTGTCTTTCCTCTGTCTTCTTTGGTTCATAGGACGCGCAGACATCCTTGCCAAAGCCACTTGGGGGAAGGAAAGAAGAACAGACCAGCGCCTAGACCCCGGCGAGCCAGTGTTGCCGGAGGCTGCAAGGGCAAGAATTCGCCCACGACAGACCAGGGTTGCCGGGGGCTGCAGCTTCAGATAAGTTCTTTATCCCTTCTCATGCATTCCATTATGGACTGAGGTATGTGAAACCTCGTTCTTTCCCTTAAGCTACCGTGCTCCCATAACTCTAGGCCCTAGGGCTCGTTCATGGGACTAAGTTTGGTCGTAGTCGCAGCAGCAGAAGGATGAAACGAGGAGCCTGGGCCCACTTCATCCCTGCCTCCGCCAAAGGCGTGAAAAAGGTCGAGCGAAGTAGGGAAACGGCAGGGCCTGTTGCCGGGCGAAAAAAATGTTTATCCTAAAGATATCAGGGATTTATTCCCTGTTGTGGGTTTTTACCTACGAACAAATGACCCGACAAACATTCCTTTTTCATTAAAAACTTTCCATTCAGGTACATTCCATAGGGAATGAAAAACATGAACAAGGAGATTACAAGTTTTAAACTTAACAGATGCCCGAAGGCTTACAGACTAAAAAGAGATAAGATGCCCGTAATGCCTTTCTTGTCCCTCTCCTCAGGAGACAGGTCAAGGAGGCGAGAAGGGCAAAAGGGGCGCCTAGGCGAGCTACGGGTGGGAGAAGACACCGAGAAGGCATCTCGGCGGCCTCCCAAGGGCTGGACAGTGATGACGGCACCGGAGGCGGAGCTCGAAGACGAGGCGGCAGGACGTCAGTACGCGTCGAAGGCGTCGGTGCCTGCGTACTCCGACATGACAACCTTGCCGCCCGCCTTCTTCCTCTTCCTCTTCCGCAGCCTCCCTACGCCAGCCGCCAAGGAGACGGCCCCGAGAAGTTCAAGGAGCTGGCGACGCGGATGATGGGGTTGCCAGTGCCACCAGGAGCGGCACCCGACACCTAGTCGGACCCGTCATCCTGCCGTCCACCGCCCTCGTCGTCATTGTTGCTATCCTCCTCGTCACCCTCGTTCGAGGAGGAGTCTTCGTCATCGGAGGAGCTCTCCACGCAGCACCTCGCGTGAGTCCCAAGGTGCCCGAAGACCTTGACGGAGAGGTGGCCGTCCTCCATCAACTTGAAGTGGAGGGTGAGCCCATCCGTCAGGCTGTGGATGCGAGCGAACCTCTTCCATCCTGGGCGAAGATACATCACATGAGGGGCAGGGAAGTCGACGCGGGCCCGCGTGCCATTGATCCCGCAGCCCCTCATGCGCAGCCGCAGCAACTCCGGCGGATCCACCTCCATCTCCCGCGCAAATGGAGTCGGGAGACAAAGACAACGGCGCGGCTCCCCCCGCATCCTAACGAAGAACTCACAAGGGTCATCTCCAATTTGACCTTCCATTGGAGGAGGAGCTGCTGGCGGGGGCGAGGCCGGCGAGCCGCCCAGTCCTCCTCTTCCCCGAGCGCGCCAGCCTCGCCCACGACCCCGCCCCCTCCCTCTCCCCCTCGTGGCTGGTTCGGCCACTGCAGGTGCAGGAGAAGGGGGGACGCATTGTCGAGCAGCGACCCTCGCCGCCACCGTTGAGGAGCCGGGATTTTCTCTCTTCATGGAGGACAGAAGAGAGGAGCAGAAGCTGAAGGAGAAAGAAGATGGAGGAGTGCGGGGCGCCATCCCTTCCCTCCGCCCTTTATAAAGGGGCGGGGCTGGAGCTCGACCGCCCTGCTCGGCCAATCAAGACGCAGAAGGTGAGGGGGGCCGGGACCGACCCGCCGCCCCAACCAGCGACGGCTCGGTTTCCCGCCCCCACCGCTCGCCACCTCGAACGCATGGGAGGCACGTGGCGAACGTGAAGGACCGAAGGGACGGGTGAGGCGACCTCTCCCCACCCCATGATCATGGGGAGTGGACGCCAAGACGACCGTGCCTCGGCCCCATCCAATAAGTGGGCCGCGCCTCCACGCCTCCCCCCGTTTACGAGGAAGACGCGGGCCGCCTCCTTTCGCATTTACTGCGACGTGATGCATGCTTGTGGAAACCGCCCCACGCATGCCGCCCACGTCACGCACGCCCCTCCACCCCGCGCCGCGCGCGCAGGTCGTGGGAGGCGTAGCGCGTGTAAAAATTTCCCACGGTGAAAACCGCCCCACATGCCCGCGCACCGTTCTGGGCCTGGCCCAACAACGTGTCGCGCTTATGTGTGGCCCAGGCCCGGGGGCTCCTATCGGTGTACAAAAAGGGGGTACACTTTTTGTACCCCTATGACTGTGCACGGGCAGTCTGAGCCGCGGGCACCACCACACCAAGCATGGCAAGGGAGGTGAGCCGGGGTAAGATCAAAGCTTGATGGATACTGGAACAACTCCAAGAACAATACCACAAAGAGCAAAGGGATGAAGCAGCTCTCCCCGGCAAGATCCTTGCCGGGGCCAGCTCTGGCAGCCCCGGCAAGACCCTTGCCGCGACAGCTCGCCCCACGCCTACGGAGCGGATCACCCTTGAGTCCTCCACCCCCATGGGGCGAGGATTCGGGAGATATCCCCGTGGTGGCATGCAGATCTTTGTGAAGACATCCAAGATCAGATACAAGTTAAGAAGACGACGACCCTTGGCAGGATCCCAGCCAAGGAGAACTACAAGGCCCCCGGCAAGCACCTTGCCGGGGATGACAGCAGGCGCCACGGCAGGACCCTTGCCGGAGCCCCAGCAAGGCCCTTGCCAAAGACACCCACAGGGCCACCATCAGGCCCGCACCAACCGGGTTCCACCGACCCATGGAGCTGCCGACCCGACCAGCTGGACAGGCTCCTGCGTGGCAACCCACAGATCTTCGTGGAGACCCGCCGTTGCGCCACCTCAGCTGCCTGTCTGCCTACATGGCACCTCAGGCACTGCTGGCCAGGGCGCGTGTCGACACGAGGAGGGGCGGCGACGGACAAGACGGACGTCTCTCCTCGTTCCCGATAAAGCAAGGACACCTAAGCTAAGCACATTAAATGCGCCTTGTCCAGTAATGCGAGGGATAACCTCGCATCACTGTACCCTTTCCACCTCCTGTGTGCCACTGTGGCGACCCCTTTTCCTATAAAAGGAGGCCCGAGGCGACCAGGAGGAGGATTCGGCTTTTTAGAACTCCTCACAACTCTTTTGGAGCTCCTCACTAGCTGAAGAACACAAACATATAATCCACCAAAGCAGGAGTAGGGTTTTACGCATCTTTTCGGCCCGAACCTGGGTAAAGGAACCGTGTCCTGACTATCAGATCCGCTCTTCTCTCAACCCCGCGCCCCGCAACCGTAGTAGGGATTCTTGTGATCCCATAGGTGTCGATCCAAATACACCGACACCATGCCCTAAGGACATCAAAGGTATACGAAGTTTCCTTGGTCATGTCGGGTTTTATAGGAGGTTTATAAAGGACTTCTCCAAAATCTCCAGGCCTCTGACTAATCTCTTACAAAAAGATATTCCTTTTGTCTTTGATGATGATTGTCTAGAAGCATTTGAAATACTTAAGAAAGCATTGATCTCTGGCCCTATTGTCCAGCCTCCTGACTGGAATTTACCTTTTGAGATTATGTGCGATGCTAGTGATTATGCTGTAGGTGCTGTTCTAGGGCAAAGAGTTGATAAGAAATTGAATGTTATCCAGTATGCTAGTAAAACTCTAGATAGTGCCCAGAAAAATTATGCCACTAATGAGAAAGAATTTTTAGCAGTTGTATTCACTTGTGATAAGTTTAGGCCCTATATCGTTGATTCTAAAGTAACTATTCACACTGATCATGTGCTATCAAATACCTTATGGAAAAGAAAGATGCTAAATCTAGACTTATTAGATGGGTTCTCTTGCTGCAAGAGTTCGACTTGCATATTATTGATAGAAAGGGAGCTGAGAACCCCGTTGCAGATAACTTGTCTAAGTTAGAGAATATACTTGATGACCCACAACCTATTGATGATAGCTTTCCTGATGAACAATTAGTTGTCATAAATACTTCTCGTATTGCTCCATGGTATGTTGATTATGCTAATTATATTGTTGCTAAGTTTATACCTCCTAGCTTCACATACCAGCAAAAGAAAAAGGTCTTCTATGATTTAAGACATTACTTTTGGGATGACCCACATCTTTATAAAGAAGGAGTATATGGTATTATTAGATGTTGTGTACCTGAGCATCAACAGGAACAGATCCTACGCAAGTGCCACTCCGAAGCTTATGGAGGACACCATGCGGGAGATAGAACTGCACACAAGGTATTGCAATCCGGTTTTTATTGGCCTACTCTCTTCAAGGATGCCCGTAAGTTTGTCTTATCTTGTGATGATTGTCAAAGAATTGGTAATATCAGTAGACATCAAGAAATGCCTATGAATTATTCACTTGTTATTGAACCATTTGGTGTTTGGGGCTTCGATTATATGGGACCGTTTCCTGCCTCTAATGGGTACACACATATTTTAGTTGCTGTTGATTACGTTACTAAGTGGGTAGAAGTTATTCCAACTAGTAGTGCTGATCATAACACCTCTATTAAGATGCTTAAAGAAGTTATTTTCCTGAGGTTTGGAGTCCCTAAATACCTAATGACTACTGGTGGTTCACACTTTATTCATGGTGCTTTCCGTAAGATGCTTGCAAAGTATGATGTCAGTCATAGAATTGCATCCCCTTATCACCCACAGACTAGTGGTCAATTAGAACTAAGTAATAGAGAGTTGAAATTAATTTTGCAAAAGACAGTTAATAGGTCTAGAAAGAATTTGTCCAAGAAACTTGATGATGCATTATGGGCCTATAGAACTGCATACAAAAATCCTATGGGTATGTCTCCATATAAGATGGTATATAGAAAATCTTGTCACTTACCTCTTGAGCTAGAACATAAGGCATATTGGGCTATTAAAGAGCTCAATTACGATTTCAAACTTGCCGATGAGAAGAGGTTATTTGACATTAGCTCTCTTGATGAATGGAGAACCCAGGCCTACGAGAATGCCAAGTTGTTTAAAGAAAAAGTTAAAAGATGGCATGACAAAAGGATACAAAAGCGTGAGTTTCACGTAGGTGATTATGTCTTGCTATACAACTCTCGTTTAAGATTTTTTGTAGGAAAACTTCTCCCTAAGTGGGAAGGACCTTACGTTATCGAGGAGGTCTATCGTTCTGGTGCCATAAAAATCAACAACTTCGAAGGCACAAACCCGAAGGTGGTGAACGGTCAAAGAATCAAACATTATATCTCAGGTAATCCAATAAATGTTGAAACCAATGTTATTGAAACCGTAACCCTGGAGGAATACATAAGGGACATTTTCTAGAACGATCTAGACTCCGAAAAGGAAGAGGTATGTGGTACGGTAAGTAAACCGACTCCAAAACAGTTCTAAAGGCAATTTTTCTCCGATTTGGAATATCTAGAAAAATAGAAAAATAAGTGGCAGCCCGGAAGAGACACGAGCCGTCCACGAGGGTGGAGGGCGCGCCCCCTGCCTCGTGGGCAGCTCGTGTGCCTCCCGAACTCCGATTTCTTGTATGTTACTCCTTTTGATCGGTAAAAATTCATTATATATACCCCCGAAGGTTTTGACCTCTGTATCACGCAAAAATCCTCTATTCTTGTTTCGAGCTGTTTTTTGCTAGGGTTTGCGAAGCTAGGCACCATGTCGTCTCCCTCCTCCAACAACGAAGGCTACGATGCTTGGCTAATGAAGATATATCTGAAGAGGGAAGGACCCGAGGAGACCCACAAGGAGAAGAAGATCAAGAAGGAGGTGGAAGATCCGGCTCCGGCATCGGGAGAAAAAGACACCCATCAATCTCTTCCCAATCCCTTTACCTCAACTGAGATTGAAGCTTTCAGGATGACTGATTTAGCTCAAATTCGAAACAAGCATCTCACAAGTGAAAATATTTTGTTGAAGGATTACATAGCTGCACTCAAAGGTATTATCCGCAAGCTGGAGGATCTCTTATGCTCGATATATGATTATCCAGCGTCACTACTTTCAACTCCATCATCACCACCCCTGAAGAAGGAGACATAATCATATGGGTATGGGCACTCCCCTTGGCAACTGCCAAGCTTGGGGGAGTGACCCCTGTATCATATCACCATCACTCCTATCTTTACCGTCTTTCATAGTTCGATCCTTTTCGTAGTATCTTGATCTAGTAGAATAAAGTTAGCATGATCCAGTTGTGAGATTTTGCCTGATGATCTTTACCCTTTGTAATCGAGTCCGTGAGTTATATAATAAAGATTAGTGTTGAGTCAAGGGCTTGATTCCCTCACTTTGGTCACGATAAAAAGAAAGAAAACATAAAGAGTATCAAAGATATCATATTGATCTTATGGGAAGTAATGACTTCACATATAAGAGTATGATAAATAAAAGTTGTTGAGAGTTGACAAACATAGTTTTGGTCATCGTTGCGATTAATAGGAAGTAATAAAAGAAGAGAGGCTTCACATACAAATATACTATCTTGGACATCTTTTATGATTGTGAGCACTCACTAAAATATGACATGCTAAAGAGTTGATGTTGGACAAGGAAGACAACATAATGGGTTATGTTTTCTTATATCCGAAATAAAGTATATTGTCATGGATCATCCAACATGTTGAGCTTGCCTTTCCCCCTCATGCTAGCCAAAACTCCTCGCACTAAGTAGAGATACTACTGTTGCTTCCATACATCCTTAAAACCAGTTTTGCCATGAGAGTCCACCATACCTACCAATGGATTGAGAAAGATCCTTCCAAGTAAGTTGTCATGTTGCAAACTCGCTAAAATATGTATGATTTATTAGTGTGGAGGAAATTAGCTTTATACGATCTTGTGATATGGAAGTAATAAAAGCGACAGACTGTATAATAAAGGTCCTTATCACAAGTGGCAATATAAAGTGAAGTTCTTCTATGCTAAGACTTTGTGCATCCAACCATAAAAACACATGACAACCTCTACTTCCCTCTGCGAAGGTCCTATCTATTATTCTTGCCTTATAAGAGTCAAGGTGAAATTCACCTTTACTTTTTACATTTTATCCTTTGGCAAGCACACTGTGTTGGAAAGATCCTGACATATATACCCACTTGGATGTAAGTTTTCATGGTCTATTACTGTTGACATTACCCTTGAGGTAAAAGGTTGGAAGGCAACACCGTAAGCCCCTATCTTTCTCTGTGTCCGATTAAAACTCCATAAACATAAGTATTGCGTGAGTGTGAGCAATTGTGAATTGCAATTGCTTCAATGACCGAGATCAAAGTTTGTTAGTTTTCAATGAAGTTTATGATTCATGCTTGATATTGTGACTGAATTGTTACTTTGGCATAAGAATCATATGACAATATATATATATATATATATATATATATATATATATATATATATATATATATATATACGGTCTATTCTCATAACATTATGAGAATAATATTCTCATAACACTTCTGAACTGCTTTGTTTTACTGCATTGGAAAGCTATGCGCACTGCACAGATACTGCAACAGAACCTCATGTTTAAAAAAATTGTACTTGTTGTTTTTTTGGTACCTTTTTTGCTCTAGTTTTCTAACCGTTTATCGGAATTATGCGTGTAATATACCGTTGAAAAGCTATGGAGTAGACGCAACTTCGCCATGTTGAACACTTTTCAAAATTCATCATAGTTTAAGAGCAATTTCGAAAATCGTGCGGCTCACAACGAATGGCAGCAATCGTTTTTTTTCTAAACCGCTCGTCGGAATGAAACGTATGATACACCGTTGGAAAGGTATCGTCGGCGCGCATCTTTTTCATATGTATTATTTTTTCTAATTCGCTACGGTTTAAGAGCAGTTTTGAATTTACTAAATCGCGGAATTGTGTTTTTCGAATTTTTTCAAATTTTCGGTACTGTTTTCACTCCAGTTTTCTAACCGTATGTCGAAACAAGGCGTGTAATATACCGTTGGAAAGCTACGAACGAGGCACAACTTTCATATGTTGAAATGTTTTTGATATTCCTTATGGTTTTTAGTTAAATTTGAAAATCGTGCGGCTGACTACGCAGGGCAGTGGCCGTTTTTCGTGAAAGTTTTACAAAACGTTGGTCGAAATGATCCAAATGATACACCGTTGGAAAGATATCGTCGAGACGCTACTTTTTCATGTAGAACACCCCCTCTAATTCATTACGGTTTAAGAGCAGTTTTGAAATTACAAAAACACGGAAACTCTGTTTTTCGCGACACCCAAATCGACGCGTTTTTTTGCGCTTCCGAACTGCATGTTACTGCAACATAGAGACCAGTGAACTGCATGTTTGAAACAACTGTACGTGTTGTTTTTTCGGTACCTTTTTGCTCTAGTTTTTTAACCGTTTATCGGAATTATGCGTGTAATATACCGTTGAAAAGCTATGGAGTAGACGCAACTTCGCCATGTTAAACACTTTTCGAGATTTCGCGCGGTTTAAGAGCAGTTTTGAAAACGGTGAACTGCATGTTTGAAAAAACTGTATGTGTTGTTTTTTCGGTACCTTTTTTGCTATAGTTTTTTAACCGTTTATCGGAATTATGCGTGTAATATACCGTTGAAAAGCTATGGAGTAGACGCAACTTCGCCATGTTGAACACTTTTCGAGATTCCGCACGGTTTAAGAGCATTTTTGAAAACGGTGAACTGCATGTTTGAAAAAAATGTACGTGTTGTTTTTTCGGTACCTTTTTTGCTCTAGTTTTTTAACCGTTTGTCAGAATTATGCGTGTAATATATACTTGAAAAGCTATGGAGTAGACGCAACTTCGCCATGTTGAACACTTTTCGAGATTCCGCACGGTTTAAAAGCAGTTTTGAAAACGGTGCGACAGACGAATAATGGCAGCGAGCGTTTTTTGCGCTTCCAAACTGCACAAGAAAACCGCACTGCATCAGGGTAGGAGCCGGCGCGACGGTGCTGGGGGAAGGAGGCGGGGCGGCAGCGCGGGGGTAGGAGGCGGGGCAGTGGTTGTTGTCCTCGGGGTGCTCCGCGCTAGAAACCTATTTAAGTGGGGGCGTTATGAGAATAAGGTTTTTGTTATGAGAATAAAGTCTTAAGACCTTATTCTCCTAACAAAAACCTTATTCTCCTAACACCCCTCCCCCTCCCCTACCGACCTCCTAGCGCAGAGCGCCCCGGCGGCCACCAGCGAGCGGACTCCCCTCACCTACCGACCTCCTAGCGCGGGAGCGCCCCGGCGGCCGGCGGCCAGCGGCGACCCCCCTCCCTCCCCGCCTCGTAGCGCGCCAGCGCCCCGGCGGCCGGCGTCCTCCCCCTCCCCTCCCCGCCTCCTAACGCGCCAGCGCCCCGGCGGCCGGCGGCGACCCCCACCCCTCCCCGCCTCCTAGCGCGGCAGCGCTCCGGCGGCCGGCGGCGACCCCCACCCCTCCACGCCTTCTTCCGCGCCCAGTACCGCAGAGCGCGCGCCGAGCGGCCGGCGATGCAGTCCGTCGGCGAGGAAATTTCCGCGACGGCGTTTAGTAAGCGACGCCGCACCTCACCTTCGCCCCAACACCACCTGGGTGATCCCCCGCTGGAGCATCCAGCCTCAGTCATGCATGACAGGGGAAAGAGAACTGCAAGGATGACTACTCCATCGCATTCGTCGTGGATGCAAACTGCAAGGGTGCACATCCAGCCTTCTCCCGCAATAATGGCGAAGGTTGAAAAAGCGCATGAGTTCCTGCAGCGGAGGTGGACTGCACGCCAACAGCAGCCACAGCTGCATCTGCAGAAGGAGGGAACTGCATATAATGTAAGAAAATCTCATACCCAACCCCCACATCCAGTTTGCAGTGCCATTTTTATCCCCATGCAATGCCCCCCTCTTGCATCGACTACAGTCACATGTATCTCCAAAGTAGAAAACAGAAAGAGGATACTTCGAAAAATAAAAAATGCTATATGGCTCAAAATTGCAGTCCACCATGACTTACATATGTAGAGCGTTGTGCCTAAAACTGAAGTGCATTGTTTCATCATGTTAACTAACAGTGCCCCTGCTGTAGAATGACAAATTGAAGTGCAATTTCTTATAGTTGCAAAAATATAATGATATATAGTACGAAAGATGCAGTTCATTTCACTGTTGACGTGCATAAAAAAGCTTTGGCTTAATACTATGCAGGAAATTACTATGCCTCAAAAACAGAAGATGCCTCGAATCATTTACGACCCAAAGCCCCTGAACTGCATTGGAAGAGAAGAGTGGGAGATGCCTGGATGGATAACACCTGAAATACCGAGGGGTTTCTTTAACACAACAAACAGAACTGCGTACTCCGTGGAGGAAGATGTAGAAGATAAAGATGAAAACAGTGAACCAAACATCATTCGAGATGGAGAAGGCAGTGAAACAAAAAACCCGCAGGATGAGGAGGAGGACGACGACGATCTGGTCTTCATGGGGGAGCACGCGCAGAAAGATGATGAGGATGATGATGATGAAGAGCAAATCATAACAGTTATGCAGCCAAGGTACACGCGTGTCTTTGAAACATTTGGCCAGCAGATCAGAACGGATGATATAGCACCTCCACAAGCCGATGTTGAAACCCAGCAAGTTCGTCAAGTTCATGAGCAAACGATTCGTCGACAAAGAGACAGTGGAATTCCACCAAGGCCGCCCACTACCCAACAAAAGAATCGGAAGCAGAATCAAGGAGAGCCGCAAGCAAACAAAAAAGTAAAGTTCTCAACACTTCTGCCTCCTCGCGATCCTAAATTACACAGATCCGTTGTCACCCCTCCATGCCCGATAAACATCGGTGAGCTGCAAACACCGTTAGAAGAAAAACAGTACACGCATGTAAGCATCCTTGCCTAACTACTGCAGTTCACTTACGCATTCTTTCAGCTTGTGCATTCTCATTAACAAAAAAAACATTCCATATTGTGTGTGTGCAGGATGAGAACATGCTCCAAGAACTTGTGCCTGTGAAAGGTATGCAATTCACATCGCAAGATGCGGCGCGAGAATTCTACAACACGTATGCGAGACATGCAGGCTTCGGCACACGCAAAAACGGCGGATACAGAACAAACAGAAACATAGTGTGCTCAAAAGAAGGCACAAGCAAAGAAACTGTCACTGATTATGACAGAAAGCAAGAAAAAACATCAAAGAGGACTCGCTGCAAGGCAGGAATGAGATTGAAAAAATCAAGGATGTGTTTGTCATAGCAGAGATTGAGCTCAATCACAACCACAGGATGATTGACAGCCCATCTATGCTTCTGCACATGCACTCGCATATGACGGATGATCCGTTACTCGATAAACTAGTGAAGGACATGCAGAGCGACAACCTGACGCGCACGCAGATGATGTCAACCCTATCAAGGATGTCAGGAGGGCTGCACTTTATGGGGCGCACCAGCCGTGACTGGGTGAACAGGTACGTTCACTAAACAAAAAACAATATCTCGTCTATTTCATGCAGTTCGCTTTGTGCATATTCTGTATGTCCCTAATGCTGCAAGTATATTATTATTTCGAACTGCAGGAAGCACCAATTCGCGAGGGAGGAAACAGAAGACGATGTGAAGAAACTCCTGGCTTTCTTTGAGAAGATGCAGCAAATAAACTCGGAGTTCTTCTATGATTACGACAAAGATGTCGATAACCGTGTGCGGAACATATTCTGTGCGAACGCGAGCTGCAGGGGATCGTACGAAGATTTTGGAGATTGTGTCACATTTGACACGACCTACAAGACCAACAAGTTCCACATGCCTCTGGCCGTCTTCGTTGGAGTCAACCACCACCTCCAAAGTACAATATTCGCTGTGGCTCTCATCAGAGACGAAACAATACCGACTTTTGAGTGGGTGTTCCGAAAGTTCTTGCGTTGCATGAACAACAAGCGGCCAATCTGCATACTCACAGGTATGCTGAAAAAGAATGGGTTAAATAACAATACAGTTCACTGCGAAGTTTTGTAGTCCATTTCTTCCATCCAATGAAAAAGAAGAAGAAAAAAGCAGAAAAAGGATATGCAGTTCTCTCAATAACTCACTGCTTGATTTTTTCAAAAACATGCAGATCAATGCCCCTCCATGGATGCCGCGATAAAAAGTACGCTAATAGGCACGCTGCACAAGTTATGCCGTTGGCATATACTGAAAAAATACAAGGATCACCTGTCCTTGCTGTACAAAGCGTATGAGAAATTCAAGGATGAGCTGACCTCCGTTCTCAACCACCCGCTGATGCCATCAGAGTTTGAACGCGCTTGGCATGAGGTCATGGACACGTATAACCTGCAAAATGATGAGATTATGAAGGCGCTCTGGACAGACCGAAAAGAATGGATATCGACTTACTACAAGGAGGTGTTCTGTGCACGGATGACGTCGACACAGAGAAGTGAAAGCATGAACCGGATCTTGAAGAGGAACTTTGTCAAGGAAAGACACGACCTACACATCTTTGCGTCACAGGTGGACAGGTGCATCCAGACAAGGAAGGGCGTCGAGCACGCGGAGACCATAGCTAACGAGGTATATAACCGGAGCAAAGTTTTTAAGCTGGATGAGCAATTAATAAAAACACTACTCGCTTTCTTGATTTTTGCTGCGACAAGACAACTACTTAACTGGTTTTCTTTGTTTCACAGACGGAAATAAAGACTACTACTCAGTTTGGTTTCGAGGTTCAGCTCTCCAAGATTTACACCAGGGCGGTCTTTGCTGACTTCAAGCAAGCTCACTACCGCAGCACTGCATTCAGATCAGAGCAGTCCACTAACAACCCGACGAAATATTTGGTGTGCCACTACAACCGGTCTGATGATTTTGATTGGGCAAGACACGAGTTCCAGGTAGTTGCTGATGTGACGAACGATATCTACGAATGCGAATGCAAGCTGTGGACACACACAGGTCAGTGAGACAGAAAAACAAAAAAAATAAGCACACAGAAAACATAATGAAGTTCACTTATTGCCGGTAGCAAAAAAAAGAGATGAACACAAAAAAAACTTAGTGAAGTTCACTAGAACAGTAGACCCAGGACCTATTTATAATGCAGTTCACAAAAACCGAAAATTGAAAAAATGTTGCATATTTATGTGAAGTTTGCTGGCACAAATAACCCAAAAAATTTCTATTGCTGCAGGCCTGTTCTGCGTGCACATCATTTGCATGTTGGATCAGCTGCGGGTGGACAAGATACCTGAAGAGTACATATTGAAGAGATACACACGAAACACACGCCAAAATCCAACTTTTGACCGCAGAGACTATGAGCAAATTGCTCCAGATGGGAGTTTGATGTTCTGCCGTAGGAGACTGCTTGCGGAAACTGCAATGGACCTGGCGAACAGGGGTGTCAAATTGGATAGAGGGTACAACAGAGCTTTAGCTGGGATGAGAGAACTCATACAAGAAGTGAACGTAATAAACGAAGAAGAAGAGGCGGAGAAGATCATGGATGCGCGGGGTGAAGTACAAGGAAAGGAGCCCGAACATGCTGCTGATGGTGCAGTTCATAATATGGATGACACAATTCTTCCCCCGCCTGTTTCAAACACAAAAGGGAGAAAGAAAGAGACCAAATCAGCCAATAAAAAAGCTGCAGCAAATGAAAAAAGCCCTGAAAAAAATAGCAGGCCTGAGCCAGAACTGGACAGCGGAGGAAGACCACTGGGGGTAAGGATGTGTAAATCATGCAATAAGATTGCGGGACACAACTCAAGAACATGTAAGGAGAGGCTGAAACAAAACCAGGCTGAAAATGCCACCACAAATCACCGAGCTGACCAACAAGATGATACGACAAAGAGAAGACTATGTAGCGTCTGCAACAAGAGAGAGAAGCATAACGCGAGAACTTGTCCAAATAGAACAGAGGAAAAAGATGACGAAGAAGATGCTGACAGAGAAGAGAGCGAGGAAGCGAGCGAAGCTGATGAAACCGAAGAGGAAGATGAGGAAGAAGAAGAAGAAGATGAGGAAGAAGAAGAAGAAGAAGATGAAGAAATCGAAGAACCATCATCAAAAACGAGGGGGAGAGACAGAACGCAGAATCCAGCGCGTAGGCAAGCATCGCAGTCACACGGTCGCGTTACGAGGGGTAATGCGAACAACAAGAGCAAGACAGAAGCAGCAACAAGCATTGAAACAAATGAAGTGCACAATCTGAGAAAAAGCAGCAGGAAAAGGACGTAGATCAACACATATGCAGTTTTACATTTAAAAAAATATATTAACTTCATCCTTTATATATATCGTATCGTACATAATATATATAGCTTGTTGTCACATCCCCAGCTTCACCTTGCATTAGGACAGCACCTGTCTGTTGCATCATGTTTATTTTCAAAGGAAACCTGAAATGTGGATGCTCAAACCCTAGCACTAAATGAATTTAACTAGGGTCAAATTTAAATCTTTTTCAATGAACCCAAAATGCCCTTGGGAAAAGTTCATCATTTTTGGATTGATTAAAAACCCCTGCCAAAAATGCTGCACACATTTCTAGGACCATTCTGGATTTTTGAATTAAATTATATCTTATTTGCATTTGGGCATTTAAATTTTATATATTATTTTAAATGCTCAAATAATCCCAAACTGGAATGTTCCATGTTGGCTATATGCTAAACAGTGGGCATGAGCAGTTTGGTGAATTTTGAAAGTGCCTCAGCATTTTTAGAAAAGCCACAAACCTGCAGAAATAATAGAAAACAGATAGAATTAAGAGAGAGAGAGAGACTCACCTGGGCTAACTAGCCTGTGCAGCCCAGCACTGTTGGTCCAGCCACTTCTGGGGGCCCAGCCCAGCACCGCCTCCTTCAACCTCGTGCCAGAAGGCACGAGGGCGTGTGGCCGGCGCGCGAGCACGGCCGTGCCTCCACGCAGCTGCCTGCCTGGCCTCCCCTCGCCAGCGCGACGCCGCCAAGGACACGCCGCAAGCGCCTGGAACCCCCCCTGACCTCTCACTCGCCCCCTTCCTCCCTCCCTCGTCTCTCCAGGGCCATGGCCGACGCACCCGTGGGCGCATCGACGGCCGTAGCCGCAGCCACCGCCTCCCCCTCGTCCCCTCGACGTGTCCACGAGCTCCGCCACGGACCCGTGCGTCTACACGCCCACGCACGCGAGCTCGGGAGCCTCTTAGCGTTTTCCCCGACCTCGTCTTCAACCTTCGGCCGACGAGATCCCCTCCGCCGCCCTGCTCTGCTCCGAGCCTCCCCTGAGCCCACGTCGTCGCCTATGCACTCACCGTGAGCCCCCGAGCCATTTCCCCCTCTTCCCCGACCTCCCCGCGCTCTCTAGCTACGGCCCCACCTCCGGCAGGAGCTGTGGTCCGCCGGCCATGTCGCCGCCGTAGTCACAGTTGCTGCCGCACGCGTCCAAGCACACCAGCGTGCTCAGCGTTCCTCTAGGAGCCCGTAGCCACTTCTTTTCTTCTCCCCGTGCCCCGTAGTGCCTAACCCGACCGAGCCCGTACTCCGGCCGCCGCCTCGCTCGTCGCCGGCGCAGTTTCCGACCACCTCAGGTCGTACCGCTTGCACCGTTGGAAGCGGGCGAGTCCCAGCTCCACGTAGATGCCCTCCGCCGGCCATTTGGTCGCCGGAGGAGGTTTTCCGACGCCCTCCGCCGCGCTCAGCCTCGCCGGCGGCTAGCCGCCGGCGCTTTTGACTTTTTGACCGGTGGGCTTGGCCTCTTTGACCCGAGGTTTGACCCCCGTGGGTCTATGACGTGTGGGGTCCCGCCCTGTTAATTAACCTGGTTTAGTTTAACAATTAGGTTAGTTAGTGAGTCACTGACATGTGGGCCCAGGTCCCACCAGCAGTTTAGTTAGTGTTAGTTTAAAAACTAACTAACTCTGTTAGCTAGTGGGTCACTGACCAGTGGGCCCCACTGGTCAGGTTTGACCCGAACAGCCCCTGTTGACTTGCTGACGTCACACAGACGTCATGCTGATGCAATAAAGCCTTTCTGGAATTTTATATAAATCTAAATGATTTATTTATTTCAGAAAATAGCCAAAACTTGTAAAAATCATATAAAATCAACCGTAGCTCAGATGAAAATAATTTATATATGAAAAATGATCAGAAAAATCCAAGGAATCTGTTTATGGCATTTTCATGCATGTTTGAACAAGCTAAGCCTGCTGATCAGGTCAAATCAATTAAATGACAATTAAATAATCACATATGGAGTTTGAATTTGAATCTTGGGTTCAAACCAACTTCATTTAGCTGTGTTGCTAGTTGCATTAGCTCAATCAACAGCATATTGCCATGTCATGATCATGCATCATATTGTTGCATTGCATTGATTGTGTTCTTTCTCTGTTTGTCGGTGTCCCCTCTCAGTAGAGAACGTTCCGACGATGAGTTCGATGACACCGATGAAGACTCATTGTTATCTTCAGAAGTGCCAGGCAAGCAAAACCCCATTGAGCATTCCGATACAATCCCACTCTCTCGCTCTTGCTCTCTTTTACTGCATTAGGACAACAACGCTTCAATTGGTACCTGCTGCGGTAGTTGAACCCCTTTCCACTGCATGACCCGTCATTGCCACAGTAAATAGTTGAAACCCACTAGTATGAGTAGGAGTTGTTTGAGCCATGTTGTGCCTACTCATTGATGCTTTCTGGTTATGCCTGCTATTGCTTAGAGTTGTGTCAGGTCTGATTCATCGGGGATGAATTGGAATGTGATGAACATGTCCTACTGTGTGTGAGCTAAGTGTGTGAACACGATTTCGTAAAGGTAGCGATGAGAGGCCATGTAGGAGTACATGGTGGGTTGTCTCATTGGCCGTCCTCAGGAACTGAGTTCTGTGTTGGTTGGTCCATGAAACAGCTACTACCACACATTGGGATCCTTAATTGACTCTCTCGACTTATTAATCAGCATGATCTCTGTCCAGGAGTTGCAACTAGTTTCTGGTGTTTGTAGTTTACTGGAGGTCGTGCGCAGCGCTGACCCTCGGGGTGGGCTGTGACGCGGCAGGTACGTGGCAAGGTGTACCGATTGCCCGTTTGGTGATGCGGGAACCCTGTACACATCGTTTGGGGCCGTGAGCAACACCCTGGCCGGATCTCCCCACTGATGGAACCCAAATCGGCGATAAACCTGGACGAGAGACTTGTGTGGTTAGTCAAGTCGTGGCCGACACCCTCGCTGGGCCTCCGCTTGAAGGTTGCCGAGTACATGTCGTGTAAACGGCGGTAAGTGGTGAGAGCGTGTGTGAAGAAGTACACCCCTGCAGGGTTAAATATAATCTATTCGAATAGCCGTGTCCGCGGAAATGGACTTCTGGGTTGCCTATAACAGTTCATAGACAAGTGAAAGTGGATACTCGAAAACACGCAAGATAAGCGTGAGTGCTATGGATGGCCTTCTCGTAGGGAGACGGGAGCGGATCCATAGTGGTGTATTGATTGGTGAATATGTGGACTCGTGTGCGCCACCTCAAAGAGTTACTTGCAGTCGTAGATCAGGATAGCCACCGTGTCAAAGCTGGCTTGCTGCAGTCAAACTCCACCACCCCCTTTTGTTGATATTGATGCATATGTAGCTAGTTCTGATGTAAGTCTTGCTGAGTACCTTTGTACTCACGTTTGCTTAATTTATGTTTTTGCAGAGAGACCTCAGTCTCGCTAGTGGTTCCGCGTGGACTTCGACGTTTAGCTTGTTACCTCAGCTACGATCTTGTACCCTTGTAGGATCTGGTAGATAGTCAGGCTTCTCAGCCTTTTTCATTTGTAGTTGTCTGTACTCAGACATGTTACGATTCCGTTGCCTGTATGCTCTGTATGTTGGGTCATGTGACCTCTCATTGTAATAAATGCTATGTTGGCTCTTTTGGGCCTTATCTATATGAGTTGTTGAGTTATGTTGTGATGCCTTGTTGTACAGCACATACTTGCATGTTATGCGTACGTGTAATGTGTATTGCTATGTGTGGGATCCGACACCTAGTTGTTTACCTTTGGTAGCCTACCTTACAGGGAAATGTCTCCTAGTGCTTCCACTGAGCCTT
This sequence comes from Secale cereale, assembly GCA_902687465.1. Taxonomy (NCBI): domain Eukaryota; kingdom Viridiplantae; phylum Streptophyta; class Magnoliopsida; order Poales; family Poaceae; genus Secale; species Secale cereale. The sequence continues at coordinate 587,844,033 of LR738715.1, forward strand.
GGTAGCTTGCTACTGCTTCGGAACACTTAGGCTGGCCGGCATGTGTCCTTCTTCGTTCCTGTGTCTGTCCCTTAGGGGAAATGTCACGCGTTATTCCTTTAAGTCCTTGTAGCTTGCTACGACTTGGGTTCATACGTTGATGACCGACACGTTCGTTGCTGGGTCATGTATGCCTGTCTCTGTAATTTAGTGCCACTTTTGGTTTATAACTAGTCATGTCGGCCCGGGTTCTCTGTCATATGGATGTTAGCGACACTATCATATACGTGTGCCAAAATGCGCAAACGGTCCCGGGCCAGGTAAGGTGGCACCCGTGGGGATACCGTGCGTGAGGCCGCAAAGTGATATGATGTGTTACAGGCTAGACATGTGTGACTTAGGATCGGGGTCCTGACAGCTTTGGTATCAGAGCCTGACTGCCTGTAGGATTAGCAAGCCAAACTGGTCGAAGTCGTGTCTAGAAACTCTTTAGTTATGCAAGGGAATTGATTGTGGAAGGGAACGTAAGGCTCTTTTTACTCCTTTACCCCATGACCTTCTGATCTGAGTCACCTTCTTCTTCTACGGGGATTAAGAACTAGGATTCTCATTCTATTTATCAGGATCACGTTATTGTGGTTTCAACCCTCAGTTCAGTTTCTACTACTTCTGTTTGCTTAACTGTTGATCTCAGAACTTTGACATTATGATAATAAGTGGTTATGCTATCCTTTTGTTTGATCTCAAAAGTATTTTCGAGCATTTGCAGCCGTTATGTTGTCCGAGTCATCCCAGGTTTCTAAATAGTCTGATACATTTGCAAACCTTTCCTCCCTGTTTCCGATGTCTTTTTAGGCCAGATTAATCACACTAGTCAGTGTGTTGAGGTACTCTGTTACCTCGACATATATGTTGGAGTTATTATTATGACCCTAGCTGTCTTAGAGGATCAACCAGTAATCCAGCAATGTTTTATATTCTAGTGTGATGATCTTGGCCATCATTCTCGAAAGCATCCTGTGATGCTATTTAGTTGGTAGGTATTCTATTTCTGGGTTCTTGAACCCAAGATTCACTCTACTTACTTCATGTTGATAGTATTGCTTGTTCCTTTAGGATATTAGTAACCTTGTGATAGTCCTCGAGGTCCGTGGTATATCCTTCTTCCAAATACCATGAACCACCCTTGGCAGAAGTTCTCCCGAACCAAAAGATCACAACCCGAGTGCTCTCGAGTAGTACTACATTCATATGTGACTCTGCCAATTCTACTTTCTGCATGGGTTATCCGAAAGAAATATGTTGAACTCGTTCGACATGTTAATCTATGCATCCAGAACTCAGAAATTATATGTTCCTTGAGTTGTCTCCTTTTTAGTTGTATTTTGACCCTCGTCTATCAGTTGATTGTCAGGAGTAGTTGTGCACTCGTGTTCATCGATGCCTTTTACTCTTGTGGTCTGTCAAGCCATTCTATTCTGGAATGACTAGGAGAAACAAACTCCAGTACCCTATCCATATCCCGGATTTGGTCAAAGAAGTTGTACTTCGCAGATGAAGAATGCTAACACAGCTTCTAAACTATTCTATCCTAGAGTATTGCACAACCTTCTATGAACTCTTGATACAGTGATACTTCTCGCCATTATCGCTCATTCCCCCGTCTCCGCGTTGTTGTAACGGGAATACCAACAAATGAACCATGATGTGTGAATCAATACTCCTAGCAACCCTGTTGCTTGGTAGTTAAATGGACAATAACCTCATCCTTAGCGAGTTGATTATTGAATCATCACCCTAAGGTTGATCGTGCTACCTAGTCCACTTTCCTGGTGCACTCCTTGATTGATGAGTTAGGATTTTGCTAAGTCCTTGCTCATTTGATCATATCGTCTTGCCCTGAAAAGCAAGATTGTTCTCGAGCTTAGTAACATATTGGCGGATCGTGATTTTCTGGTTATCTTCCCAGAAGTATTACCAGGTTGTTCCCCGACCGTTATGTTGAGCCCGTGATCAAGCTGGTTTCTCTCTAAACCACCCTTTCTCCAAGAATCTGTGTTGGATACCCTGAGCTAGTTGGTTAAGCTAAACAACAACTTGGAGAGTTGGAAGATAAAAGCTTGCCTGACTTAGTTCCTTCCAAGGGATATCTTTTGTGTGTGTGTTGAAGATAGATGATATCTTCTTCAATTGATCTCCGTGATCATTTGTGGATCTATTGTCTTGTTCATACTTTGATTTGAATATGGGTTATCGTCAAGTCAAATCAGAACCAACGATATTCGTAACGTTGTCTTACTCGTGGTTGATCCCTCGAGCATACACCGTTATATCTTCTGGGTCTGACCAATACTATCACTTGTTCACATAATTATGGATTTCCATCTCCATGGAAACCTGGATGAATTGTTGTTGAGCCCATCAGCAACATTGTTATCTTCTCCATGATCTATGTTGAACATCCAGTTAGTATTGGAAACTTTTATAAGCATTATTTTCATGACCCGTTCGTGAAGCATATGTACGGAAGAAAGAAGTGACTTCCTCTAATTCATGTGCATTTGATGCAAGTTGCCACCGTGAATTCGAGAAAGCATGTTTTTACCTCCTCTGGAGTCATCCCAAGTCAGTCATGCATACGTGCAAAGTATTCTATGGTCTGATAGACTGATCATCTTCATCATGTATGTATCCCTAGCACACCAAGCCACTGATTGATTTGTTCAAGGGAAAAGGGAGTTGTTGTGCGAATACTAGTTCATGCACAAGACTTCAATACCCTCGCTGATGGTTTCCCGCCTGAACTCGGTAGTGTTTTGTCATAAGACTGCTATGTGGTCATGCTTGTCTTGGACAACGTGTTCACAGGTTTGTAGCAGAAACAGCTCATGTTTTGGAGCTTGCTATCGTAGTTCAATCCCGAGAATCTCGCAACGTCGTCTCGTCGAATTGTGTTGCAAACTTTCATTTTTCCTTCTAGACTAGATGAGTCTGGAATATCCTGACCCCAACCGGAACTGAATCTCAGGCAGATATGATGGTTGGAGCCTTTCCCAAGAACTATAATATTGGTCTCTCGATAACCGGTAAAGTGGATGTCGTGGCCAACACACCCAGCCGGAAGACCTATTGTTGTAGAATCTTGATTGAAGAAGTTGGCCACCTCCCCATAAGGATTTCGTAGGATTTACTCCCTAGTTGTTCCCTATGGATTCTTGTGCTTCTGAAGTCCGACCTTTACTTGATGTTCAAGATGCTAAACATATCCATGAATGGTTTACGCTAACACATCAAGGAGAACATTAGAAGCGGAGTGCTGAATGTCTCTCGGTTGATCATCCAGATTTTGTCCCCTTGGCCTCGCCAAGGTGAAATCCGAGAAGGTGTTATCTTCCTTTGCATCTGCATCATCCATCATTATTCATCATGGTAATATGTGATGTTGCCAGGATCCTTGACACAGATATTGGTAAAACCTTGATGAATATGAGAATGCTCAAGTTCTTGAGAGCACGCACAAGCACTAGGTGTTATCGCCGGCACTAACCGGGATTGCTCCCAGTGTTCTTGGTTATGCTATAATCTCTCAAAGAGTAGAATTACTCTCTACTGTTGGGATTCACCCCAGTTACCAGAATCATTCCCAGCATTTGCACATTGTTCCCAGCTTGCACCGCCAATGTGCTACTTGCCATGGGTCCCATCCATTTCCGATGATAACCAAAATCATCCCTTGTGTTGTCTTTAACAAGGTAGTCCACATCATCCATTCTGGCTGAGTATGTCATTCTTTCGGACACCGTCAAATGATCGATTGTGATTTGCCTCCGGCTGGTTTAGAGAATTTCAATGATCTCTATATCAAAAGTAATTCTTTTTGCCACTTAAGGGAATAACTCTACGAGCCATCTTCTTAAAGGTGCCCTGTCTAGTGACATCGATCACCATCTTCTTAGGTGTGGAAATTTGCCTGCCAAGTGAACTTTCATCGTTGTTCACTCCATCCCTTTGGATGTGTGTCCCGTGTCTCAGCTCAAGAGATGTTTCGACATCTCAATCCATGAGATGATCTTGAATTACTCGATCTTTGAGAAGATCAAATCTTGTAGAATTCACGTTCCTTTGTTGTCGTGTTGGATGAAGCTTTGAAATCAAGATGCCAAGATCTACATGATGTAATGAATCAACAATTTCGAGGATGAAAACTGGATCGAGAAGATTATGTTAGATAGTGTCCCCTCTGATTTCTTATCTCACGTCCTGAATCTCGGGACGAGATTCTTGTTTAGTGGGGGTGAGTTGTCACATCCCCAGCTTCACCTTGCATTAGGATAGCACCTGTCTGTTGCATCATGTTTATTTTCAAAGGAAACCTGAAATGGGGATGCTCAAACCCTAGCACTAAATGAATTTAACTAGGGTCAAATTTAAATCTTTTTCAATGAACCCAAAATGCCCTTGGGAAAAGTTCATCATTTTTGGATTGATTAAAAACCCCTGCCAAAAATGCTGCACACATTTCTAGGACCATTCTGGATTTTTGAATTAAATTATACTCCCTCCATTCCGAAATATAGTGCGCCCGCGCTTCCCGAGGTTCAACTTTGACCATAAATTTAACCCACGAGACCGACTGCGGCGGGAGAAAAAATTACATGATTGAAAACTTCTTTTGAATACGAATTCATTGGTATAACTTTTGCTCCCGCCGCAGACGGTCTCGTTGGTTAAATTTACGGTCAAAGTTGAAGCACGAGGATAGAGGAAGCACTACATTGTGGAATGGAGGGAGTATCTTATTTGCATTTGGGCATTTAAATTTTATATATTATTTTAAATTCTCAAATAATCCCAAACTGAAATGTTCCATGTTGGCTATATGCTAAACAGTGGGCATGAGCAGTTTGGTGAATTTAGAAAGTGCCTAAGCATTTTTAGAAAAGCCACAAACCTGCAGAAATAATAGAAAACAGATAGAATTAAGAGAGAGAGAGAGACTCACCTGGGCTAACTAGCCTGTGCAGCCCAGCACTGTTGGCCCAGCCACTTCTGGGGGCCCAGCCCAGCACCGCCTCCTTCAACCTCGTGCCAGAAGGCACGAGGGCGTGTGGCCGGCGCGCGCGCACGGCCGTGCCTCCACGCAGCTGCCTGCCTGGCCTCCCCTCGCCAGCGCGACACCGCCAAGGACACGCAGCAAGCGCCTGGAACCCCCCCTGACCTCTCACTCGCCCCCTTCCTCCCTCCCTCGTCTCTCCAGGTCCATGGCCGACGCGCCCGTGGGCGCATCGACGGCCGTAGCCGCAGCCACCGCCTCCCCCTCGTCCCCTCGACGTGTCCACGAGCTCCGCCACGGACCCGTGAGTCTACATGCCCACGCACGCGAGCTCGGGAGCCTCTTAGCGTGTTCCCCGACCTCGTCTTCAACCTTCGGCTGACGAGATCCCCTCCGCCGCCCTGCTCTGCTCCGAGCCTCCCCCGAGCCCACGTCGTCGCCTCTGCACTCACCGTGAGCCCCCGAGCCGTTTCCCCCTCTTCCCCGACCTCTCCGCGCTCTCTAGCTACGGCCCCACCTCCGGCCGGAGCTGTGGTCCGCCGGCCATGTCGCCGCCGTAGTCACAGTTGCTGCCGCACGCGTCCAAGCACACCGGCGTGCTCAGCGTTCCTCTAGGAGCCCGTAGCCACTTCTTTTCTTCTCCCCGTGCCCCGTAGCGCCTAACCCGACCGAGCCCGTACTTCGGTCGCCGCCTTGCTCGTCGCCGGCGTTGTTTCCGACCACCTCAGGTCGTACCGCTTGCACCGTTGGATGCGGGCGAGTCCCAGCTCCACGTAGATGCCCTCCGCCGGCCGTTTGGTCGCCGGAGGAGGTTTTCCGACGCTCTCTGCCACGCTCAGCCTCGCCGGCGGGTAGCCGCCGGCGCTTTTGACTTTTTGACCGGTGGGCTTGGCCTCTTTGACCCGAGGTTTGACCCCCGTGGGTCTATGACGTGTGGTGTCCCGCCCTGTTAATTAACCTGGTTTAGTTTAACTATTAGGTTAGTTAGTGAGTCACTGACATGTGGGCCCAGGCCCCACCAGCAGTTTAGTTAGTGTTAGTTTAAAAACTAACTAACTCTGTTAGCTAGTGGGTCACTGACCAGTGGGCCCCACTGGTCAGGTTTGACCCGAACAACCCCTGTTGACTTGCTGACGTCACACAGACGTCATGCTGATGCAATAAAGCCTTTCTGGAATTTTATATAAATCTAAATGATTTATTTATTTCAGAAAATAGCCAAAACTTGTAAAAATCATATAAAATCAACCGTAGCTCAGATGAAAATAATTTATATATGAAAAATGATCAGAAAAATCCAAGGAATCTGTTTATGGCGTTTTCATGCATGTTTGAACAAGCTAAGCCTGCTGATCAGGTCAAATCAATTAAATGACAATTAAATAATCACATATGGAGTTTGAATTTGAATCTTGGGTTCAAACCAACTTCATTTAACGGTGTTGCTAGTTGCATTAGCTCAATCAACAGCATATTGCCATGTCATGATCATGCATCATATTGTTGCACTGCATTGATTGTGTTCTTTCTCTGTTTGTCGGTTTTGTCCCCTCTCAGTAGACAACGTTCCGACGATGAGTTCGATGACACCGATGAAGACTCATTGTTATCTTCAGAAGTGCTAGGCAAGCAAAACCCCATTGAGCATTCCGATACAATCCCACTCTCTCGCTCTTACTCTCTTTTACTGCATTAGGACAACAACGCTTCAATTGTTACCTGCTGCGGTAGTTGAACCCCTTTCCACTGCATGACCCGTCATTGCCACAGTAAATAGTTGAAACCCACTAGTATGAGTAGGAGTTGTTTGAGCCATGTTGTGCCTACTCATTGATGCTTTCTGGTTATGCCTGCTATTGCTTAGAGTTGTGTCAGGTCTGATTCATCGGGGATGAATTGGAATGTGATGAACATGTCCTACTGTGTGTGAGCTAAGTGTGTGAACACGATTTCGTAAAGGTAGCGATGAGAGGCCATGTAGGAGTACATGGTGGGTTGTCTCATTGCAGCCGTCCTCAGGAACTGACTGTGTTGGTTGGTCCATGAAACAGCTACTACCACACATTGGGATCCTTAATTGACTCTCTCGACTTATTAATCAGCATGATCTCTGTCCAGGAGTTGCAACTAGTTTCTGGTGTTTGTAGTTTACTGGAGGTCGTGCACAGCGCTGACCCTCGGGGTGGGCTGTGACGCGGCAGGTACGTGGCACGGTGTACCGATTGCCCGCTTGGTGATGCGGGAACCCTGTACACATCGTTTGGGGCCGTGAGCGACACCCCGGCCGGATCTCCCCACGGATGGAACCCAAATAGGCGATAAACCTGGACGAGAGACTTGTGTGGTTAGTCAGGTCGTGGCCGACACCCTCGTTGGGCCTCCGCTTCAAGGTTGTCGAGTACATGTCGTGTAAACGGCGGTAAGTGGTGAGAGCGTGTGTGAAGAAGTACACCCCTGCAGGGTTAAATATAATCTATTCGAATAGCCGTGTCCGCGGAAATGGACTTCTGGGTTGCCATTAATAGTTCATAGACAAGTGAAAGTGGATACTCTAAAACACGCAAGATAAGCGTGAGTGCTATGGATGGCCTTCTCGTAGGGAGACGGGAGCGGATCCATAGTGGTGTATTGATTGGTGAATATGTGGACTCGTGTGCGCCACCTCAAAGAGTTACTTGCACTCGTAGATCAGGATAGCCACCGTGTCAAAGCTGGCTTGTTGCAGTCAAACTCCACCACCCCCTTTTGTTGATACTGATGCATATGTAGCTAGTTCTGATGTAAGTCTTGCTGAGTACCTTTGTACTCACGTTTGCTTAATTTATGTTTTTGCAGAGAGACCTCAGTCTCGCTAGTGGTTCCGTGTGGACTTCGACGTTTAGCTTGTTACCTCAGCTACGATCTTGTACCCTTGTAGGATCTGGTAGATAGTCAGGCTTCTCAGCCTTTTTCATTTGTAGTTGTCTGTACTCAGACATGTTACGATTCCGTTGCCTGTATGCTCTGTATGTTGGGTCATGTGACCTCTGATTGTAATAAATGCTATGTTGGCTCTTCTGGGCCTTATCTATATGAGTTGTTGAGTTATGTTGTGATGCCTTGTTGTACAGCACATACTTGCATGTTATGCGTACGTGTAATGTGTATTGCTATGTGTGGGATCCGACACCTAGTTGTTTACCTTTGGTAGCCTACCTTACAGGGAAATGTCTCCTAGTGCTTCCACTAAGCCTTGGTAGCTTGCTACTGCTTCGGAACACTTAGGCTGGCCGGCATGTGTCCTTCTTCGTTCCTGTGTCTGTCCCTTAGGGGAAATGTCACGCGTTATTCCTTTAAGTCCTTGTAGCTTGCTACGACTTGGGTTCATACGTTGATGACTGACACGTTCGTTGCTGGGTCATGTATGCCTGTCTCTGTAATTTAGTGCCACTTTTGGTTTATAACTAGTCATGTCGGCCCAGGTTCTCTGTCATATGGATGCTAGCGACACTATCATATACGTGTGCCAAAATGCGCAAACGGTCCCGGGCCAGGTAAGGTGGCACCCGTGGGGATACCGTGCGTGAGGCCGCAAAGTGATATGATGTGTTACAGGCTAGACCTGTGTGACTTAGGATCGGGGTCCTGACACTTGTGTTCAGCGCACTGCAAAAAAAAGAATTCAACATGTAATACTGAAGTTCAAAAATGAATAGATATAACATATGCCATACATACTTTGTGACCAATGTGCTGCGGGGGGGGGGGGGG
>LR738715.1:587852874-587879234 GCA_902687465.1 Secale cereale
GTATGCTTGATAAAATGCAGTTCTCTTCTATATGAAAATAAATAAGATGAGAATGTCATTCTCAGAATGCGGTTCTCTTCTGTATGAAAACCCTGAGATCGAAATGTCATTTTTAGAATGCAGTTCTCTTCGTCGTATAGAATCTGACATGACCGTGAATCAATATAGAATGTAGTTAGAAAAGAAAAAAATGTAGAGTCAAACTAGGCTTCACGTACACTGTAGTGCGTGCGTGGTGCGTTTAAAGCTTGCAGTGCAGTACGGTTCGAGTACACAGTGCAGTGCGCTTAGTGCAAAAAAATGTAAAAAAATTGAGCTCTCCCTTAGCAGATACGGTTGATTTTTTGTCTTCTAATACAATTTTTCCAAAATTTTGAAACTCAACGACAAACACGTTGAATTCGTCTTTGCAGTCCCATGTGATAAGGTGAGATGCAGTGCGGATGCGTATATTTAAAAAAAAACTTGGCTGCTACTCATATGTGTGAATGCAGTGCGCTGCGAACATGTTACAATTCAAAAGGAGGAGTTGGCTGAAAGCTCCATTATGTACATATTTGACATTGTCACTGTCTGCCACGAAAAGAAAAACACAAAAACTAACTAGACCGGTATATACAAAAGCACATAGCATGGTGTGAACAGCTTTGCAGATCGAGAACTACACACAGCGACCATACATTACTGTTTACAGAAAGTTCTGGAGCACACACGAAAAAGACATCAACACACATAGAGAAAGATCTGCTATCATTTATGCCTCATCCTGCTCCTGCGAATCCAGTTTTGGAGAAAAGCCAAGAGAAATGCAGAGATTTCTTAGATCCTTCGGGAACTCGGTGACTACGACCATGTTTTCTGGGTGGAACAGAATCTGGAACAAAAACTCAGCCTTCCAATCCTGAATAACAACTTCCTGCGATGAAGAAAAAAAACAAATATACAACATCATCAACAAAAAAGAAACTGACAAAAAAAATATCAAGGAATGAGGGGTTATTATTGGGTTAAAAGAAGATACTTACATTACGCTTTGCGAATTTCACAACAAAGGTTTTTCCGTCATAAAACTGAGCCATCTTCAGAACAAAAAAGCCGCACTCATTGGGGCCCTGCTCAGGGGTGCCCAAAAAGCTATCTTTCTTTGAAAGATCGACCCAGTCTACCGACTCCTTTCTCTTGTACTCCTTTTCTACATAAACCTTCTTCAACAATGCAGTCATCCTGATCATCTGGTGGAAATAAAAAAACAAAAATAGTGTTTAACACGCGCACGCATGAAAACAAGAAAGAAAAGGTGAAAAAGGAAAAAATTACCATTTCAGTGCGGTCGCTATGGTATTCAGACTTATGCCACCTCGTCGTTTGATCAACTGGTCCGCTGTACCTCCTAGTGTCATGAATGTCAAGGGTCTCGCGGTGCCTATTCATCGTGTATAGCGAATAATGCCGGTCTTTCATCCATGGTAACAGAATCTGATTTTGTTTCATCAAATTTGTTATGGGTTTGATGAGTGAAAAAGGATTACTAGAAAAAATTGGGAGAGAAAATAAATACATAAGGCTGAACAAAAAGCAAATCTGATAACTTACTAATTTGCAATCAAGAAGATTCTCGTCATCACGAACATAAAGTTGGAACTGCTTTGCTGCATCTTCAACGTTAAACTTGCCGTGGACAAAAGGCAACACAACATTTCCATCTTCATCTCTATCCACGTGATCATTCATTTGAAGCACATACTGCGTGTGGGTAATTCACAAAAGAACGTTAATGCAGTTCCCCTTAAGATGTTCGCTCCGACGCTTAATCAAAAAACGGATCACGCTTCTCTAAAAAACAGTATGCAGATCACAAATTCTCACCATAATTTGTTTCATTTAAGATGCATGGGTTAAACACAAAAAAAATGTATGCAGTTCAGTACATTCTAAAAACAAATTATTATACACTATTTACTGCAGTTCACTCGAGCAGAAAAAAAAAGAAAAAAATAAGAAAAAATAGAAATACCGTGATAAACAAAGGGGACAGCAGAACGCGTTCGCCAGATCGATAAACCACATTCATATGCTCGTCATTCTTCCAGTACCTGATGATATGATCCATCAATTCCGAGTCCATAAAACCACCTTTGGTTGAAAGTTAAGAACATGTAGTCCACAGTCACGGTGTAGACTTCGATAGGATTCCTGTGCATGAAAAGCGCGCACCTGCACAAAAGAAACAGCGAAGGTGAGGGGGTTAGGAGCACAAAAGCAAAAACACAGAAGAACATTACACACATTAAAAATCAAAAATAGAAAAAACTAACGAAAAAAGAACCGACTCGCTGTATTTCTGCCTGAATTGTGTGCTCGTGATGAGTTGCAAGACTTTCCTCATCTCCACAAGATAGCTGAATCTCGCAGGATTCAACTTCTGTACAGGAGATCGAAACTTTGATGGCTTCTGCACATGCCTCTTATTTGATAGAATTAGTGCCTCGCTGTCCGTCGGGCGTTCCACAGCTGCGCTCCTGGTCCTCCTAGGCACTGGTGGTGGCCTCTCAAAATCATCATCACTATCTTCAGCATTAGGAGGGCTCACAAATTTCTTCCCATGCTTGACATTGACAGGAGATTTCTCAAGAGCTTTTTCATTCGAAGTGTCGGCGCCACTCCTCAACCTCTTACACACAGGTTCTTTCACAAGTTTAACGGGGGGTTCATCAAGGACAACTTTCTGAATCCTTGGAGTGTGAACCTGAGTTTCAAACAAGGAAATATCACCTTGGTGTGCGCCTTCGTCAAAGCCTGCACAAAAAAATGGATAATGAGCAAAATGAAAAAGAATCATCAAGTTCACTAAGGAAAGTCATTTTAAACATGCGAATGGGGTTCTACTAAAAAGCTTAACAAAAGTAGTGGACCTCCCCTCTCTGTACCAATGAAGTTCACTTAATAAAAAAGGGTGTGTGACTGAAAAAAATGTAATAACCTTCTTTAAAAATTAAAAGTGATGTCAGGTCCAGACAGCAATGCGACGAGGTCAGCCAACTATAGAGCATCGCCTTCCTGATGTAGCCAATGTTCTCCTTCCCAAACTTGGCAATCGTTTCACCATCCCAGGTCTACATGAATTGGAACATGTAAAATCCACAATCATGCCTGCAAAGAAAACCAACACAAAACACATTACTAATGCAGTTCACTCAGTAATGAAAAGTGCTACTGATGTTAGTAAAACAATGCAGCTCCATACACACAAGAAACCGAGGGAGAACAACCAATAACACATTAGTAATGCAGTTTGCTCAAGGGAAAAGGTGCTTCTAATTTAGTAAAAACAATGCAGCTCACTTACACAAAAAAACTGAAGGATGAAAAAGAAAAAAAGGAGAACATGTACAAACCCGTTTCCCTGTTGCGGGACATTAATATGAGTCAGCGCAAAGCCGTCGAGGGTGGGAGGGTTCAACGGCTCATCGCAGCTTGCACTGCCATCTTTCCAAACTTTTTTGATGTTCTTGACCATTTTCCTGAAGACAACATTTGCAGCAGCGCTCTCGCCTTTGTTCAATGAGTCGAGAAACTCAAAACGCTTCTCTCGCAGGTTCAAAGTGACCAAGCAGTAGTGGCCTATCGCGTCCTTCATTGTTGCGGGAGGAGGGTCAAATGTTGCAAACATAATGTGAAAAAAAAACAGATGAGAAAATAGAAAAACAGAAAACTTTTTTTCAAGGTGACGACAAATGGTCAAAATGTGTTACCAAGTTTTTCTTGTCCGCACGTTCCTCTGCGCTTGAAGAAAACATCTTCTTCAAAGCCCTATTTGTCGCACCGCCGTTCCAAATGGAATTCTGCAAAAACAACAAAACCAGAGAGTTAATGAAAATGCTTATAGCACAAATAAAAATTGGACGAGGGGATAAAATATAAATTAATGAAAAATGCTTACACATAGGTTGTACGGGACAATCATCGTTTGAGATCCTTTGAACCTCTCAACTAGCATAGAGACGCCAATGTTTGCGAGGTGCGTGCTCAGCGTTCCATACGACCAAAAAGACTCGCCAACCTGACCGATAGTAATATCACCAAACTCGTCCTTGAACGCAACTAGATGTCTTCAGACAAGAAGAAAAAAGCCCAGCAAAAAGTGATAAGATGGGTGTCCCTGAAAAAATAACATATTAAATAACCGGGGCGTAAGACAAAAAATGCCATACTTCTTCTTCTTGTCCCTCCTAGCCCTCGTAACAGCGTCATGTAACTCATTGTATCTTCTCATAAGAGCTGGATCAACCCTTGAAGGAGTAACAACAGGTAATTCCTCATCTGCATATAGAGTGGGAACGATATCAGATAATAAAACACACACGGTCCATTTCGCCCCCGGGAAAAGAACAAAAATAATGCAGTTCGCTTACCTTCGGTTTCAGAATAAACTTCCTGTGACTGCTCATATACATGTTCGCTGAGCGTCAAGTGCTCCAGCCCGGTAATATCATCGTCAAGCGGCGCTTGATTGCTCATGTCCTGAGAGAGTCTTGGTTGTTCCTCTTCAGAACCAATTGAAACTATCTCAGCTGGGACTTTGGTTGTCTCGGCTGGGAAAGCTAGATTGCCAACAGATTGCTCGGGGGCGTGAGGGACGACACAAAATTTCTCACGCACCTCATCACCAAGCAACAAAACAGGCCCAACAACACCATCAATGCCAGCGGATGTCCCCGCATCGTCAAATCCGACTCTAGGAGTTCCTTCTGTCTCTTCTGCAATTTCAACAGTAACACCAGGAGATCCTTCTTTCTCTTCGTGCTTATCACAATCCACGATATCCTCCCTTCCTTCTCTCTCTTGTGCCTTATCAGCCTCAACAGGACACTCCCCTCCTTCTCTACCTTCTGCCTTATCAACCTCCGCATCAGGCTCCTCCCCTCCTCTCCCTTCCACATTATCATCCTCAATGTTGCGCTCCGCTTGGATTTCAACATTTAATCCGCAGTTCTGATGAGTTAAAAAATAAAACACATTACACAAAAAGATAGAATGCAGTTCACTAATAAAACGGACCATGAAGCTCCCATGAAAAATAAAAAATAAAACACAAAAATGCAAAAATTCTCTATAATCACCTGGGAAGCATCGCCTTCCATCTCTTTACACTTGTCAGCCTCCTCGTCCTTGCCAGCGTCACCCTCTGCCTCCTTCCCATGTATTTCCACGTTTGATTCGGCATCCAAAAAAACAAAAAAACAAAAATAAAACTATTATCCAAATTTGCAGTTCTACAACTAAAAAACCAACACCAGATCATGTAGTTCACTCCTAAAAAAGATGATGCTTCTTCTCTAAACAACAACTGGAGTGCACTACCACTACTGGTGCACAAAATACAAAAAAAGTTAAAAACTGCAGTTCGCTGCCACTGCTGGTGCAAAAAATATAATTGTTTGCTTTGGACACTACAAAAAATTAAACAATGATGTTCACTGTAACAAAAAAAGAGGAAGAAATCAAACCTTGTCGATGACGACTTCGTCAATAGGATTGTCTTTGGCAGCTTCGTCAACAGGGGATAATGGCATGTCAAACAAATAATCAGAATCAACACCGTCGTGGTCCTGGTGGTCATCATCACAACAAGCGTTAGCCTTAGAAGATTCTCCTCCACACTGCGAAAAGAACAAAAGGATGCAAAAAACAAATAGTCAATGCCACAAACACACAGAAAAAATAGATAACAAATATGGGTAAAAAAACTGTTCACATATGGAAAAAAGACATACATCCACATCTGCAGGGTCGGGCAAAGAAGGCCGGACACATCTTCATGCATGTTCATTGCCTTCACAATTGCATCAGCTTCCTGTTCATACGTAGCACACCTGTCATCCTGAGACTGCTTAAACTGAACGAATGAAGATCTGATATTCGTTACAGTCTGCTTAAGGAATTCAAGCTGCCCATGGTCAAAGTTATGAGCGGCCTCGATTTCTGCTTCAGAAGAGCCTTTGCCTTCAGGAAACAACCCGGCAATATTCCTCATCCTGGAACCGGATGTTGGGAAATCACTAGTTATATTGATGACCCTGTCGAGAAGCTCATCGACCTGAACAAATTTATTACGATCAGCAGAAGCATGGCCAGAAAAACCTCCAACAGCCGCCCTAGCAAAACCACGACCCCGTCGAATTGGAGCCGCCCTAGCAAGAGGCTCACAAAACATTTCAGGCGCTTCGGCAACTGCCTTCCGCTTGTACACAATGTCCGCTTCCGCCTTCCACTGAAAAAATTAACAAAAAAAAGAGATGCAGTTCATAATAAAAAGTACATAAGAGGTTCCCATTTAGCATGCGCGAAAAAAAGTAATAAAAACAAAAACAAAGGCTAGCTATGCACTCACCGGCAGCTTGCCAAACTTGTAAGAGTCCAGGTGTATCTTTCCCCTGACAATGATGTCGGCGTTGTGAATCTTCTTCAACTGCACATGGGACAGTATTGCGGCGCGTGGAGTGCGTTTATCCATAACCGATACTTTTCGAAGATTCAACGAATCTAGGTACATGAACAGGTGCACGATGGTGCAACCCTCAGCGCAGTTCTGCTTGCTCCCTTTAGAATTCCACTTGTACACAGCGGCCTGCAGCTCGTCGACAACAAGCTGACAAAAGTCC
This sequence comes from Secale cereale, assembly GCA_902687465.1. NCBI lineage: Eukaryota > Viridiplantae > Streptophyta > Magnoliopsida > Poales > Poaceae > Secale > Secale cereale. Next base: position 587,859,537 of record LR738715.1, read on the forward strand.
ATGCTAGCCATAGATGCAATATCCAAGTTTTCAACCATAGCAGCTACCCTGGACAACCGAGTTGCGGGGCTGGGACAAAGCAAGCACTGGAAAACAATGAGAAAAAAAACCTTCACCGTCTTATTAACCTTCGCAGGGTCCGCAGCCAGCGTGCGAAGTAAGATAAGCAGGTCCTTCACATCTATGCTACGAGAACGGTTGAAACCGAGTTCATCCTTCAGATTAGTCAGCGAATCATCATGGCCGCTGGCAGCAGGCCTGGGAGAAGTGTGAGAACCCATAGGGAAGTCAAAAATGTGATGGACAGCCTCGCGATTGATTTCCAGAACCTTGTTTGGCCCGCAGTCCAATCTCATCGTGTTAGGGTCGATCTTTCCCATCATCTTGCACATCAAAACACGAGAAACATTCTTCACTAATTTCAGGTCAAAGACAATGCCAAAACCTGCTTGCCGCACCAAAGTTCTATGCGCCTCACCCAGCAAAGCGACAGCTTTGATTACGTTTGGAATGGACAGCCGAACAGTCTTGTTAAAACGCCATTCATGCGCAACATCATCTTCAGACCTCTTCCTCTTCGTACTCTTAGCAGTCTACAAAAAAACGAATAAAAAATGCAGTTCACATCAGCAAACTCATGCCAAAACAACTTAAAAAACAGAAGAAAAAGTAAATAAACAGCGTATACCTTACTAACATCAACATCCTCCTCATCAGAATCACTGTCCAGAGCTTCTTCAGCTGCATTTTCCCGCGCAAGCTTAGATCGACGCTCAGAATCAACACTAGAGTGATCGTCCGCGCGTCTCCGCTTTCCTTGAATCCCACCCACATCAACCTCGGCGTAATTAGGTCTCTTTGAGTAATCAACACGCGGGCTCTGGCGTGGAGAACTTAAACCTTGCTCTGCAACAGTGTTGAGTTTCCTCTTCACAAGATTCTTTGCGGAGGCAAACTTAGCAGACTTCTTTGAATATGCAATCCTTCTTCCTATCTCCTTACCCTCCTCAAACTTTACTTGCTTCGCCCTATGAGCCTTCATGAAAGTATTACCGAGCGCAATCGCTTTCTGCCTTCTCCTCTCAACATCGGCTGCAATCTGATCAGGGACCATCCAATCCTGTGTAACTGGCTCTGTGCCATCAACACATTGCGACTGGGTTTCACTCAATTCAGGTGGAATGCTGCCCTGATCAGATGTACCGCCACCGACAACATCGGCTGTGAAATAACGTGTAATCAAATAGTTAACACCACCACCCCCAGACCCACCAGGAGATAAAACTGTGGGTGAAAAAACATAAGAAAGATATGTGTGTGAGAGGGAGACCTAAACTTAATGCAGCTCATATCAACTTGGAAACACAAAAATGTAGAAATGCAGTGCTCTTTTCCAGCAGTTTATGTTTAACAATTAAAACATAATAGTAAACCTAAAAATGCAGTTCATGTAGCTTGAATATATATATTGACGCGTGTCTGAAAGTGGACATTGGTAAAGGGATATATGATGCAGTGCACTAATTCGTTCAGTGACCAATTGACCACATATAAAAAAGAAGTGCGCTTAGATATACAAAACAAAACAAATTCATGCAGTTCTGTGAGAGGCAAAAACTAAAACTTAATGCAGCTCATATCAATTTGGCAACCGCATAGTGGATAGACAAAAAAATACAAAGCAATGTCCAAAATGCAGTGCTCTTTTAGCAGTTTATGTTTAACAATTAAAACATAACAAGTAACTTAATGTCATTCCAAAAAAGTAAAAACAATTAACTTGAGGCAGTTCATATCAGTTTGCCACATGTCTGAAAAAATGGGCCTTGCTAAAAACGAATCTAAGATGCAATGCACTATTTCGTTCAACAAAAGAAGTAAATTGACCCTGAATGAAAAATGCAGTTCACTTTGATGTAGTTATCAGATGGGGAAGCCGTTCTAACTGGTGACGCATCAATTGGGGAGGAAGAATCCATGTTGTGCCTCCAATAAGCAAGGGATAATAATTAAACCCTAGACAGCAAACCCCAAAAGCAGGCAGAGAAAATCTTTCAATCCATTGGGCGTTGCAATTTCAAGCATACAAAACAACCTTAAGAAGAGAATGCTGGCTCGAAAAATAACCCTAGCACAAGATCTCGAACGGATTGGGGGCGATTTGGGGCTCACCGTGGGACGATGTGACGGCCGAACGAGGCGGGTGCGGACGGCGACGGCGGAGGAAACGCCCTACGGACGGCGGCGGCTGCGGGCGTCGACGCTGTCCACCACGAGAGAGCCCCTACGGACGGCGGCGGCTGCGGGCGTCGTCGCTCTCCACCACGAGAGCACGAGGGCGGGGGGGATTTCTGTGCGGGCACGGGGGAGAGGAAGCGGAAGGGGGCAAGGGGGGCTGCGAGAAAAGTAGAAGAAAAAAGAGAGACTCAATAAATAAAAGGCCGACAGGCCCACCGGTCATAGACAAAAAATAAAAAAACGTCTCGGTGTTGTAACACGATGCAGTTCGCTTATGGAAAAACGACTCGGCTTCAGAAGCGATGCAGTTCGCTTACAGAAAACGATTCCGGTTCTGAAGCGATGCAGTTCGCTTACGGGAAACGATTCGGTTCGCCTGCCCTAAAATAAATGCGCCCACTATCGCCCAAAGCGCCGCGCCCCCGCTCCTCTATCCGGTCGGTTGCAAGCCGCACGAACGCCACGATCATCACGAACCCACGATCGCCAACACGGTTGGGGGACGAGATCGTGGCCTCGGCAGAAGTTGCTGCCGCTTCACTTTAAATCCCGCGCTCCATCAACCTGACCATCCGCACAATCACACGACGCTGCCCTTCCTCCTCCTCTTCCTCCTCTTTGCAGCCATGGGGTTCACCAGGACCTACGACGACGTGCATGCGCACGAGAAGACGAAGCTGAAGGTGATCTACACCACCGACGTGGATTCCATGGCGACGTACGTCGAAGAGTACAAGACAGTTCTCCATCGGCGCCGCCAGAAGATCGTCGGCATCGACGTGGAGTACACACCCAACAAGAGCGGAGCGGCCCTGGTTCAACTATCCATAGGCAAGTACCACCCAGTGCTTCTTTTCCAGGTATGTGGTACATTGGGCGAGAGATGCATCCCCTTCGACAGGTTCCTCGGCGACCCAAGGTAAGCAATTCTCTCTGCCGAGTACGTGTTGCAGTTCTATATGCCTATGTATGCAGTTCCGAAAGGTATAACTTGCGGTTCACTTTCCTTAGGTTCGAGTTCGCTGGCTTCGCCATCGAGCAGGACAAGGAGAAGCTCTCATGCTGCAACCTCCACATCCCCAACTTCGTTGACATCCAGACGAACTGGAGGGTGCCTGATGGAACGAAGCCACTGGACTCGCTTGGCGATGTAGCTGCTGCCATCATCGACGACGAGTATGCAGACATGAAGACGAAGATGTCAGACCACGACCACAGCCTGTGGACTTTGATTCTCAGCACGAGTGTGACGCCCGAAGACCGACGTCCCAGAAGATTCCAGAGATTCCAGATGTTCCGGGATCTCCCGTGTGTTTCATTTGTGCTTGTGTTATTTATTTTGCTTTGCATCATGTCATCATGCCATCATGTCTTTAATCTTTTGCATCTCAACTTAAATAAATCGTGTGGATCTTCGATCCATTTAAATCGAGGGAAGGAGGACTTCTCTTTATAACATATCCTCCTAATTTTTATGGAGCTATTATAAAAATATTCCAATTGTTTGGAATTAACCCAAACACACTTGCATATATTCCCCATGACTTTTCTACTTCAAGTTTTGACTCTCTAACCTTCCTCAAAATTCTTTTCCTGTTTATCGAGGTTACTCCAAAAACCTCAACATTTTTGGACACTTCTGAAACCTAGTCCTAGTTCAAACTATTTGAATTTAATTCAAATGAGTTTGAATTTAATCTTGCAAACTTGCCCACTTCTATTTTCCTGGGATCAAACTCATTTTTATGAGTTCGGGAAAATTAACCCCGTTCAGTAATTCTTTCCCTAGGAGCCTTTTTCCTTGCCCTCTCTCTTTTATTCTCTGTCTTGTTTTTTTTGTGTTTTGAGAGAAAGAGAGAGATCCCAGCCGCAGCCCATCCTCCTCTCAGCCTCCAGGCCCGCCCGAGGCCCAGCCTCCCTCTCCTCCTAGCTGGCCCATTGGCCCAACCGCCCTTAACCCTAGCCCCGCAGCTCTCTCGACCGCTCGCTCCCTTCTCTCCCTCACAGCGCCGCTCGTCCCTCCCTCATCTCCCTCGCAGCCCCCGACTCCATCTCCCCCCGCTCGATTTCCCTGGAGCCCGATCCCCTTGTCGGTCCTCCTCCTCCCGCGCGCCAGGAGAGCCGCCCGTGCCTCCTCCTCCATCGCCCCGCATCGCCAGGCCGCAGCGCCACTCGCCTCCTCCTTCGGACGCGCCGTCCGCCGCCAAGGCTCAGCGCCCTTGCCTCCATGGCTGTCCTTCGCCGCCTCCTCTGGACCGAGCTGCCGCCGGCCCTTCTCGGCATCGCCCCGCGCCACTGGCCCTCAGGCCCCTCGCGTGGACGCGCCCCTCCAGCGCCGGGCGCCCGGCCTCGTCCGGCGTCGCCCACCACCTCGCCGAGGGGAGGAGCCCCCTCGGGCAGCTCCCTGCGCGCCCAGGCTCCTGCCTCGTCCTCCTCGCCTCGCCTCTGGCCTCATGCCGCCACGACCTCCGGCAGCAGCTGCTGCAGGTCCGACAGCACCGGCGTCGCCCCGAGCAGCCTCCGCGCCTCTCCTCCTCGCCATGGCCTCGTCACCCCATGCTGCCGCCTTTTGTTTGCCCTTGTTGCGGCGTTTGGAACCTCAAGACCGGCAAGATCGACAAGACCGAGACCTTGCCATGTTTGTTTGTTGCTGTTGTTGTTTCTCCAAGGATCTCGGGAGCGTCAAGTTCCTCTTCAAGAAGTACGACTACATCCGATGTTGTTTTTGACAAGTACCTCGATGCTCGACGCCCGAACGACTACCTTCGGTGAAGAAACGAGTACACCTACACGGCGACACGTCAAGTACCACTACCGTCGCGAAGAACCGTGTACCACTACCGTCGCCCCGAAGACGTCCGATGCCGCGACAAGTACCTCTTCGGAAACGTGAACGACTACGAACGGAACGACTACTTCCTTTTGGCAACGTGAACGACAACTTCGACAACGACCGCCTCGAGAACGTCTACTTCCACTACTTCCACTACGTCCCTCGACGACTCGAACCCCTCCGAGAACGAGCGCTTCGAAGGTATAACCCCGAGACGATACCCGAGAACGAATGCTTGTGGTTGTATGAGATGCTCCACTTGTGTGCTCCGTGCCGTATCATCTTTTGTCGTGCTCCTCAGTTGCCTCGTCGCCAACCCGTGGGAACCCGATGACGGGATCACCCCACCTTTCTTCTTAACACGCTCTCCGTCACCTTTTGCACCGGTCTCTCAACGGGTTACCGGAACCGAGATGTTGTCGTTGCATCATTTTCGGATCGTTGTCGTGGCACCTTTTTCCTTCCACCACGGTGACATATCTATAATACCTAAATAGTTCATCCCCACTAACATATTTCTCTTGACATGCAGCCTATCCACCTCAGCAGCCTTACACATCAGCACATTGTTGAAAAATCTTCAAAAAAAATCGTAGCATGCATATTGTCAAGTCACGCGTTTCGTTTTGTGTCTGTTCATTTCATCCTGCCATAAACCACCGATCCAGCCAACTGCCCACCTCACCCACGGCCCCACCCCATCACAGGAAGAAAAGCAACTGGCGCACAAGCATAATTGGACGATCGACAAAAACAGGGGAAGAAAAAAAGAGATTCTTTTTCAAGATCTCAGCTCCGAGAGATATCTAGAGAGGCGATTCGGAGATGCACGGTTTCTTCTCCACGACACCCACGGGTTCGCCGTCCTGGTTGGTGGCGTGCTAGGCTACCTCCACCACGGCAGCTCCGATTCCTTGGCGGGTGGCGCCGGCCTAGGCGGACTCCTCTAGAAAAGAGACCAATATTGTAATTTGGTGGATGTGTGGTGACCGCCGCTGACGGCTCTCCCGCTCCGGTATGACTACCAGCCGGACGGCCCTACGGGTCCGCCCCGACCACCAGCTCGCCTCCCACAGCTCTCCGAGATTGAATCGGGCCGCAGTCCCGTTGTAGGTGGGTTCCAATGGCTTTGGCCGCTGGTCCTTCGTCTCTGACGGCACCACCACTGATCTACCTCAGCCTCACCTATTCCTTTCATCCTCCTCTACTGACTACTGTGCCCGTTACTGAAAGTGTAGGTAGAGGTGAACATGGTTTTCCTTTTTTCCTAAATGGCACTACAGTATGTCTGAGCCCTCTATGGTTGTTGTTTATTTCTATGCAGAGGCAGGCTCACACTCAAGAAGAACCATCTATGGACTGACACTCTCAACCATCCACATCGACTTTACCAAATCGGTTTTAGAAATTGTGCAATGATCCTTGTGCTGGTCCAATTTTTTTTTTGATTTGTTAATATGGATAACACTAACTATTTCTATATGATCACTGAACTTTTATCCATCTTTAAATTTTTATAGCCATATCATCAAAGCCACAAGACCTCACAAGATTCTTTTCCAACAGTTAAGATAGGGTTTTTGTAACTTATTTTGATCCAAACCACTGGTAGTATTTTGAGTTTAGTTCTTTAGCATTTTGTTGTTATTATTACTGATGCAAGATTATTTTATTCCATTTACTGTCCATATTTTTCTAAATTTTTATTAGACTGTTGACTGCTTCCTCTCCCTTCAGTGGCGACCAAGCTGGTCTTCAGTTAGTGACAACTTTGTTTTATTCTAATGTGCAGCCAACCAGTACTCTCCATACATGTGGATATCCAATCACAACACACTCAATCCAAGAATTGCAGCCTTCAAGTACCATATATGCTATACATCCGATGAGTGCTAAGTTTTTTATTTTGTTTTTCAATTGATGTCTAACCTTTGCAAATACTGAGAGGAAAATGAGCAATGTGATCCAGTATTGGAAGTAGCATCACTATTTTTCATGTATTGCACTCATAGGCAAGACCTCTTTTTCTTGGTTTATTTGACTATATGTTCACATGTGATTTAGATTTACACTATGTTTTTTTCATCAGTTCAGTTATAGGTTAATGCAACATATATTAATGACCATGCTTCCTATTGGTGTTGTATTCACATGAAAAAAGAAGTACTATTTTCATATTCGTAATAATATACCCCTTTCTCTTATTTGATGAAAGCAGCAAGAGCATTATTGACGGTGCATTTAAGGAGAAGAAAGTCTTAAGATTACAAATATAGACATGTTCTATACCTTGCCTGAATCCTAATTACGGACTACTCACTCGACATGGACTCTCATATTGATTCCCAGTAGTGTATGCCATAAAATGCCATGTTATTATGTATCAAATATATTTCTTTGCATTAATGCTATCTATTTCCGGTCCTGTCATATTTTCTTTCGTGAAGCTTCTATTTTTTTATTGCACAACATTACTTCCCCCCAACCGAATCTGCACTCGAAGGCAAGTTGCATCCATTTCCCTTTGTATCTTCTCTCTCTCTCACTCACAAATGTTTTTTGCATTTTTTAACAGAAATTATGTCTGTTTGTGAGAGGTAGTGCAATCTCTATCTCATGCTTATATCAATGGGATCGAATCTCATGTCTTATAGTCTTTATTTCTTCATGTCTTTCAGTGGATGTCCATTCTTCTGCTACTGCACTTTTGTTTACATCCTTTGTTTGTTGCAATTTGATTTTTGGTGCTGAAGGTCACTATTACTTCTTTTTGTTGAGGTGTACATAAGATTGTAATGCTATGTACACAAGATAAGGTGTAACAGCTACAAATTGTGCTATTTATATCACCTTACTATGTGTTACCATGTGATTTGTGTTGTTCAGGTTAAACACATTTTTAAGTGGCACTTTGTGGTTCCCAAATTCTTTTTATTTCATAGGGAAAAATCTTTATGTTAATCATGAGTGTTGTATTCTGCACAAGGTTGTTTGTATGTCGTAATATTATGGACTTTTAACCATAATCAAATAGTTTTACAATCGATGATTCATGTATGGATCTTAGTACTGAGCATGTGTTACCGCAGCAACGCGCGTGGAATTGTCTAGTACTCTTTATCTCTTCATGTCAACTTTTAATAAAAATTGCATAAAACTTGATCATGTCATCCGCATCATGTTAACAACATTAAAATGTGTGAATTGTTGTTTGCTTAAAATTGCTAAACATGCATGTGGGGATTTTCCGGAATTGTTGTTGTTGTTTCCGGCCTCATTTAAAATGTCTAAATAGGTAGTTTGTTTTTGCTTCACCTCTTGCCATGTTAATAAACATTTAACCTTGTCTTGTAAACAAACGAGAGTCAACTAAATAAATAACATGTGGTGTTTTCGTCAATATGCAACTCGTTGCATATTGAGCTCCACTTAACTTGTAGTTTTGTTTGTGCACATTGCCATGCCATGCATAATTAAACCGGACATGCATCATACTTGGATGTGCATCGTATGCCATGTTTATGCTTGTGTGTTTACCGTGTTGTTTTCTTCTTTCCGGTTGCTTCTCTCGTTAGCTTCGGGTTCGTTCCGGAGTTGTCAGGTTTTGTCTTCTTCATGGACCCGTTCTTCTCCCTTGCGGAATCCCAGGCAAGATGATCATACCCTTGGATACTTTTACTACCATTGCCATGCTTAGTTGTCTCGATGCTATCATTACATGTCGCGCTACCCATCTTTTATGTCAGCCTCTCCTTGTTGCCATGAAACCTCTAAACTTTTGACACCTTCCTAGCAAAACCACTGTTTGGCTATGTTACCCGCTTGCTCAGCCCCTCTTATAGCGTTGTTAGTTGCAGGTGAAGATGAAGATCGTTCCAGGAGGGAACTTGTTGTTGGAATATCACAATATCTATAATTATTATTAACACACCTATATATACTGGGCCTGGGTGGAAGGCTTGGCCGTTTGCTTGGTGTTTTGTTCCACTGATGCCACCTTAGGCGCCGATAAACCGGCATTATGTTCCTTGATTTTGCGTTCCTTACACGATGGGTACATGGGGACCCCTTGACAGTTCGTCTTTGAATAAAACTCCTCCAGCAAGGCCCAATTTTGGTTTTAATTTGCCTCATAATAATAACTTAATTAATAATTAAATTTGCATAGGGGGTCACACCCTCGGGTTCTTTTCTACATAGCAGGGGGGCCAGTGTTGATGGTGTTGGTCCCAAATAGAGTCCTGTGCGGCACCCCCCCCCTTGGAAACTTGGGGTTTGGCTGTTGTACGCTGTGCTCATCCGGTCGTGGCCTGAGACGAGATACGCGCGGCTACTATCAGGGTGTCGGCACGCCGGGAGGTCTTGCTAGACTTGTTTTACCATTGTCGAAATGTCTTGTGCACCGGGATGCCGAGCCTGATCGGATTTCCCTAAGATAAGGGGTGATGATATTATATTTATCACTTCAGCTAATCGTGAGAGCTTGTGATGGGCTAATTTGGGACACCGCTGCAGGGTTATAAACTTTCGATAGCCGTGCCCGCGGTTATGTGGCAGATTGGAATTTGTTAATGTCCGGTTGTAGAAAACTTGACAGAAGATCCGAAGTAAAACACACAACTGTGTGAGTAACCGTGACTGTCTCTTTTCACTTTGAGAAGAGAACACGGTGGGGTTATGTTTGACTCGTAGGTAGTTCAGGATCTTTAGCGATCACTACTAGTTGCGACCGTTTGCGTAGATGCTCATCTTATTCTTGTACTCGTAAGCTAGCCACCATATTATCCTTAGCCACTGCTGCAACCTCACCACTTTACCTCTTCCTACCCATAAAGCTTTGCTAGTCTTGATACCCATGGTTATGGGATTGCTGAGTCCTCGTGGCTCACAGATACTACAACACCAGATGCAGGGTCAAACGAGTTTGATGCAGGAGATGGATCAGAACTTCTAGGAGTTCCACGAAGAGCGTGGCCGTATGCTTGTGACGTTTTCGACGATCAGTAGTGGTTTCTACTAGGGGCGATTCGGACCTGTGGCTTTATGTTGTTTTGGTATCTTTCTTTTGGATCTTCGCCCGTAGTCGGGTTGTGTTGTTTTTGAATGATGTTTTGCTTATGTAATGTATTGTGTGAAGTGGCGAGTGTAAGCCAACTATCTCCTTTTGCAATTTCATCCCTATTTTTACATGAGTCGTGTAAAGATACCAAACTTGAGATCATTCCAGAATGGGCTTATACCTTTAAGTCGTGCCTCGACACGTAGGAGGTATAGGCCCATCCTGGGCATTACAACGAGGCACGTCGAGTATGCTGCCAAGGACGCCTACACTGCGTTCGAGGTATGGAACCGAATCACCACAATGAAGAAAGGCCTCGCGCGCGCTGAAACAGAGAAGACCAGGAAGCGCCCGAGGTCATCCTGGAGGGTGGGGGGCAAGGGGGGATCAACTTCCACCTCCAACTCCAACGGGTGGAACTGGTGAAGCAGGCCAGATGCTGAAAGCCAAGGATTCCTGTCGCAAGTGCTCGATTTGTTTCCTTCTACGTATGTAGATTAGTTTGCTTTCGTTGTAGTTTGCTTTGGGACAATGTTTGCTTATGTTGCGTTAGTTTTCTTGATGATGTACTTTGTTAATTATGAGCGCAGAACCTTGGTTTCTATCTATCAACAATATGCAGTTCTCAGTAGTCTGTTTTTCAGTATGTATATTGCTTCAAACTGCTGCTGTAGCTAGGATACACATAAAAAACAATCTATCAAAGCAGTTCACATAGAGTATTCTTTCACAAAACTGCTGCTATTATAATGGTTGATGCAGTCCTCTTTTATTAAAAAAACTCTAGTTCCCTATGTGGGTTAAAAAAAAAGCTCGGTGGGGGTTTCCAGTATGTATGTTCTTCAACTGCTGCTGCTGATAGATGCACATGAAAAACTATATGTCAAAAAGCAGTTCACTTATACTCAGAATTCTTATAGGAAAATACACTAGAAGCCACACAAAAATGTCAAATTATTACAACAAAAATGTCTCATGCTGCTGTTGCTAAAGCAAGACTGATCTAAAGCAAATTTAACTTGATTTCCAAACACTTTGCATGCCTATAAAACATAGCCATGACAACATCCCCAGCCTGAAGACCAGCTTCCTCCACAAATTCCTTCCAGCCATCTTTGAGAACCAAACAATCATCAGAGCCAACAGAGTACATAACATCAACATCATGATATCCATTCTTGCTAACCAAGACCAAATTAACACAACTTTCTGTTACCCTGACTAGACCAGAAGGGGATTTCTGCAGGCAAAACAACAAGAACAGAAAAAATAAGAACAAATAAGAAAAAGATTACAATCTTCAGAAACTAAATTGCTGCTACAATCTTCATAAAAAAATATTGATGTCAACATAATAATAAATATTGACTAGACAAAATTGCTGCTGCTCCTACAATGTTCATAATAAAACTACTATGTGAAAAGCAGTTCACTTATACTTAGTGAAAAATGTTTCTTCAGAAACTAATACTGCTACAAAAATTCAGATAGTGTTAACTACAAACAACACATGAAAAAGAATATGCGAGAAATACATACCCATGAATCACTGACATCATCGTCAGTCATCTGATGGACGAATGGAGCCCGAAATCCAATACCTGAAGAATAGAGAAGGGAACAGAGCGCGCTGTGCCGCTGCCTCTGGTTCAGAACCAAACCTTCAGAAAAAACGCATGTCTCCAGCATGGGCTCCAACCTTGCCAGGCAGCCGCACACGCAATCCATTGCCAGGCGAAAAACAGATCTGGTTGGGAGAAAAACAGATCGAGGAAGAGTGGCGCCGCCAGGGATAAAGTGAGATGGGAGCCGCCAGGGATAAGGTGCGAGGGGAGCCAATTGACCCACCAATATATATATATATATATATATTATATATATATATATATATATATGTAAAGACACGACACAAAAAAACGACAAATAAAGCAGTGCGGTTACATAACAATGTGCATTTCGCATTGCATATTACTGCAGTCCACCGCGCTTGACCAAGCAAAAAAACTTATTAAACTAGTCCCCCACCCCCCGTGGCTATAATGCAGTTCATACAGGCTCGCATTGCATATTAATGCAGTTCGCCGCGCTACAAATATTCGCCGCGCATTGCATATTACTGCAGTTCACCGCGCATTGCATATTACTGCAGTCCACCGCTCTTGACCACGATTCACAGACGAAAAACACAGCCTGCAATGCAGTTCTAACAACTATATAATGCAAAACAATCTCAAAAAACATCTTGAGTAACGACCAGAGCCATTGGCGCCCGCAAAAAACATGGACAAAAAGTTAAATTCTTCAAAATTAACAACTTAATCCGCTCCAATTCATACCGATAGGATCAAAGGCAGCACATAATTGCCGAAAACAACAGAAAATTACATACAAAACACAACAATTTCGATCCGGACGGGGAAGGACAGAGAACTGACGTTTTTGCGCTAGAACAGAGAGATACTCGACCAATTATACTAAAATTTCAATCCTATTAGCAAATTAATCTGTCGCGTAATAACACAAACATGAAGGCGAAATTGGTAACACACTAGAACCACGCTATAAAATCGAATACGAACAGCCAGCAGCAGGATGTGAAACTCCTGCACGAGCGGAAGAACGGACGCAGATCCGCCAAATCAAACGATTTCCGTCGTTTTCTCGCTGAATTCAGTGTTTAACCACATATTAAATCAGTGCACACACAAATAAACCAATAGAAATCGACGAAACTAGCCAGAAACGCTGCTCCATGAAGGTTTCCTGCTGCCCCTCTATGTGGTTCGCAACAGAAGAAGGAAGCTGTAACACCCCAAAATTTAACCATGTTTTATTAATTAAAATTTTGCCAGGAAATTAAATTTTTCTTTTCTGGATATTTTCTTCTGATTTCAGAACCATTTCTTTCTTCTGAATTGTGGAATGTTTCCCTCAAGGGGGGAAACCTTTCAAGAATATTGTTGGACTTGTATACCTTCTCAAGATCATTTCTTTTATCAGTGGAAATATTTCTGTAAATATTTCCCTAAAAACTTTATTGCTTTTATTTGGTTTCTCATAAGTTTTAGAGTCTCTTTTGCACTGCAACCCTTTTATAAATTCATTTAAAAATTCCACCAAAATTTGGGGATGTTGGTAGAGGTATATAATTCATTCCTATGCAAAAATCCATTGGTGTTCTTTGGAAAATTTGAGCAAACCATCCTCATATGTGTTCTGGTCCAGTTTAGTGGTTTGTACTACAGCTCCAAGTTTGCTTGCCCTTTTGCCTCTGAATTTTTCTCCTGCTTGTAGACCACCATATCAAACTCTTAAATCCAGGAGATTGGACCCATTGGGATACTTTTGGTGCATGCAATGATAGTTTTTCTTTTCTGTCCAGAATTGTATTTTGACAATAGTTGTATTACTAAGTTTCTTGTTTATCCAATCCAACTTCACCATCATATTTCTCTCCTAAAGAGACCCCATTCTGTCAATTTACATCTCTAGCAAAGCTCTACAGGTGGCTCTGACCTTATGTCGAACACCTATAGTGCATGGCCAGTTTTGGGCATGCTCTTAAGTTTGCACTGTGATCTTACCCCTCTGGACTAACCAGCATGTCCACTAACCTCCTAGCCACCTCTAACCTTGTTCTGTTAATTTGCATCATCACCCAGGCCCTCTAGCTAGCCCTGGCATTACGTCGAGCACCTGGCGTGCGTGCGCTGGGCGCGCCCGGAGCGCACGTTTTGCACGCGCGCGCGCCCGAGCCGCCGCGTCGTACCCCTGGCCACTCGCTCGTCTGCAGAGCCGCGCCGCCCTCGTCCACACGTCGAAACCCTCCAAGCCATCTCCTGGAGCCCTACAGCGCCGCCGTCAGGTCGGCCACGGCAGCTAGCGGCCGGCCGCAGCAGGCTCCTGCCATGGCCGGCGCCGCCCCGACCACCACAGCTCGCCAGCTGCCCTGGGGAGCAGCTCGAGCTCATCCGTGTGCTCGTTGGGTAGTGCCGACCACCGCCACGTCGCCCTGCTGGCAACAGAAAGGCGGTTCGCCGGCGTTCCTATCCGCAGCCGCGGGAACCGACCTCCCCCACCTATAAAGAGGAGCCCCGAGCCCGTCCAGACCCCAAGCAGCCTCAAGCCATCCTCCTGGAGCTCCCGTAGCCAGAAATCGAGGGAGGGAGGCCGTCTTCCTCATCTCCGGTAACTTCGGTCGCCGCCGCATTCTTGTACCGTGCGTCGCGAGCAGAGCCCCCCCCAGTCCTTCTGTCGCCACCATCCGCCTCCCCTCGACCGTACGGAGCCGCCCCACCTCTCTAGCCCGACCAAGAACCACCGTAGCTCGAAGCCCCTAACCCCCCCGAAACGCCGTCCGCCACAACGCTCGCCGCCGGCGACTCCCTCCACCCCCGCGAGCCTAACAACCACCGGGAGGACCGCCCTGGACTGGCGGATCCATCCCCTCCCTCAGAACCCCGCGGGGAGCCGCCATTCGCCGACGTCGATCGCCGGAACTCCGCCCCCTTTCGGCCAGAGGAGGAAGAAGGCTGGTTGGACCAGTCAAACCTGACGGGTGGACCCGCGGGCCCACCGTCAGTGGCTCTGGACGTCCCGCCGAGGCGCTTAAGTGAAAGCGTAAAGCCCAAAGTGCGTCTCCTCTTCTCTGGAAGCGTATTCTGAACCGATGCGTTTTCCCTTTTCTGGTTTTTATTAAAACAGAATTTTGACTAAACTTTGACTGGGCATATCTTTTTAAATAAAACTCCAAATGAGTTGATTCTTTTTCCTACCACTCTCAAATTTCATGTAGTTTATTTTAGGATTTATTTCAAAAATAATTAGGACAACTTTTTGTACTGTTTTTAAAGTTATGTTGATTTGAATATTTTCAAAAATAGGAAATTGGAGGGAAGATCAAAACTTTCAAAAGTTTTGGAGTGCCCTCACCTCTCTGCACCTTGAAGGCAAGCATTCTGAACCCCGGCATAATATTATTGTGTGTTGTTTGACACGTTTACAACCCCACCTTGACACGGAGTACTAGTTATTTTATGTGATGGTATGATCATGCTCATGAGTGCATGATGAAGATTCCTGGCTGTTGGAAATTGATATACTGGTGATAGTATTCACCCTCGTCTACCTCTCATGCCTACTGGAAGGAATCCGGGAAAGTCTCTGTCTTGGGTAGACACGAGCTTGCTACTGATATTTCGTTGAGACGAGTATAGTCAGTAAGGCATGTTGAGGTATGATAAGTGGTGATTCTGTCTGTTGGTGTGAGATATATTTACTATGCTAATCACGCAGGTGATACTTTAACCTCCTGAGTCGACCATAGATCGAGTCTTGTTCCGGTAACCCCCATACTGTTTCGTACTACCACTTGTCCCTGCCGCAGGTAGGGTACAGTCCAGTAAGTTGTCAACCCCTTTCTTGGCACACACCGTACAGAGAGGCCATGGTGGAAGATACCGGCTGCATCCGGTAGGCAGGCCACCTGGTCCAGGGGCATGGGTGTTTCCGGTTGGAGCCGAGGGGGTAGCTCCCCTAGTTTGCGCGCATTATAAATTCTGTGATCCCATGCTACTCGAGGTTGTAGCCTCCCCACTTAGAGTTTTGCTTGACAGGTGTCGTGGGTGATTCCAGTCACCGGTAAGTTAAGCTGGTGTGTGCGGGTCAGGTGTGTTTTCAACTAAAAGACCGTAAATGGAATTAGTCCCGGTGGACTAAAGGAATCCATTACTCGTGGGTAAAGAGTACACCCTCTGCAGAGTTTATATCTATTCGAATAGCCGTATCCGCGGTTAAGGACTACAGTCTGGGATGGGTCAAGTGTCGGTCTTAGTGTCGGTCTTCGGAGGAAAACTTCTAAACCAGAATAAATCACGACGTGTGACGAATGATGATTATGATTAATATTATTTTGGACTAACCATTTGTATTGTTTGAATTATTGAGTATCCCTGGGATGGTTCTACCTCCTGGATATTCCCCGTGATTATTCTCATATAAGCCCTTTATGTGGTGTCGCTCAGACGCCCGACTGTGGCATGCTTATTATTTATTTTCCGTATAAGCCCTTTATGTGGTGTCGCTCAGACGCCCGACTGTGGCAAGTTTGTTATTATTTTTCCTTTATAAGCCCTTTATGTGACGTCGCTCAGACGTCCGACTGAGGCATGCGTTATTTTATTATCCTTTCGAGGTGTCGCTTCAGACACCCGATCGGTGCATTTTATTCTTATTCTCTGGTTGCTCAATCATGCTTTATAAGAATAACCTGCCTGCGTGCGTCATGAATTTTATTGCGTGACTAACAAAGTGATCATGGAATGTTTCAGTGCATCATTTGTTATATTTTTCCTGTGTTCATAATGTTTGCGAGTACATTCAAAGTACTCACTGGCTTGTCCCTGGCTATTGTCTTGGCCAGATTTCTTGCTTGGAGAGGAGCGCTGCGATGGCAGCCCCGGAACCTAGGCAACGGTGATAGCAGCCTCGCGAAGATAGGAATTATCCAGGTCAGCTGTTCCTGTGGGAAATGGAGTCCCATAGACGCTGATGTATCGCAAACCGCTTCCGCCATCAACCACTAGAACCCTTTTGTTGTACTCATGGACCAGAATGGTCTTGTACTACATATTTTGTATTTTGCTTGGAATTTCTGTATCAAGTTTGTGTCTCATCAGCTAACAGTAATCCTGGGGCTGGTGAGCACAAGGGCCGTTTACTGGGAAATTAATATCCTGGAAAACCGGTCCTGACAACCTTGGTATCAGAGCCAGGCTGACCATTGGCTAATCCTATCTTAGCCAGGTCGATAAACCTAGGTTAAACAACCCACCAAACCTTATTCTAAACCCAGCCAAATTTCTCGTGCAGGATAGCCACACAGTGACCCCGACACCTTTTGGCAGTCGGTGCCCAACCTATCGGTCTACCCATAGGCCGTGCGCCTGTGCCAACACCTGAGTTGTCCCATCCACAAGCGTGCGATGGAAGACCCGGCTGACTTATAAAGGAAGCCTTGCCCCAAAACTCAGCACATCACAGCCTCATTCCCAGTTCGATATCCAACCACCAAGATGCCAGGCCCCCGCGTTCACAACGAGACCACCGCAGTCGAGCTCGAAGGCTTCGTAGCCATCCTCGCCAATCTCACCCGTCGTGCCTTCGGCACCAACGAGCCGCCGGAGTATGTCGTGTACCAAGAGCACACGAGTAATTCCATCCAACACTTCTGGGCCACGACGCACATCTACGGGAGAGGCATCACATCGGAGCGTCCCTACCGGTTCACCGGGAGAACGACCTCCGACGAGCCCCAAGCCATCCAACTTGCAGCCCGAGAGGCTATAGTTCATCTTCGGCACCTGTCGCCGAGGGTTAACTGCCGCTCATTCTACTACTACCCTAGTCGTGAAGGCTATGGTAGACCGACCCAGGTCGCCAACGGAGACCATGAGTCGGACCCTGCCCTGGTGCATCTGGTGCGCTACCTGGAAGCGCAAGAGGCACTGTTTGATCAGGTCACTCTTGACCTGATTGAGACCCGCATGACGCTCGCTCGCCTGACCCCGTCAAGGAGCGAAGTCACACACGCCACCGACACCCCGATAGTGCTGCCTGGAAGGCCGGTTGAGCCCCCAAGCTCTGACCATGTCATCCACCCGGGCAATGCCATCGCCTCACCCGGAGATCTCCGTCGTCTCTTGGAGGCCTACTCCAATGGGACGGTGACCTCGACACCCCGCGAAGGCCACCACCGCTACTCCAGCCCTGTAGCTCCCCATCCTACCCCGGCCAGCTCCGACGCGGGAGCACCCGGAGAGGACTCGGCATCCGCAGGACACGCCCGGCTAGATCTCAACCAGGTGGACTGAGTCCACCAGGATTGTTGTCAAGCCCTAGTAACCGGTTTTTCCTTTAGTTCCGTAGTAGTCGTTGTGTGACGTAGTGAGCTTGTAACCACTTGTGTGTCAACATCACATAGTATGTGTGATCTGGCATATATTGTTTGACGAATGGTTGCAGAGTTAAATCCTAGACGTGACCCCTAAGCGGCATACACAGTATCATGTCACTTTTCTTTTGGGGATTGAGGCCCGAGACTTTGACTCAGACAGCCCCGCGCCGGAGTCGGTGTCTCAGTCGTACGGCACCACTTCATGTTTCACGACCCAGGCTCTCTATAAGAGGCCACCCTCATTTTTCCACACCAGCAACCATCAGCATCGAGCGCTACCTTCCTCATTCACCCATCCATGTCTCACCCCGGAGCTTACCTGAGGACCCCCGACGCAAACCCTGGTAGTTTTGTTAAGATATTATGGGATTTTGCCCGCAATACTCTTGGCTCCACCCATCCACCCCTGTATGAGCTGCTCAAATCGAGAATCACTCCTGATCTCTCGAAATACTGGGCAGCTGTACATATTCCACCAGCAGATTTAAACCAAGGCCCTCCCTATGTTATCTTCATCGGGAGATCCATGCCAACGTCAGGCATGGCCATTGAGTCTGCTACGTATGAAGCAGTCACCCGTCTTCGATTTGCGGTACCTTGTGCCAGCACAAGAGAATACTGCTATTTCCCAAGCCGCGCTGCTTTTGGAGCAGAAGCTACGTTCCGCTGTGGACGTGCGGAGAGCGATCCAGCCCTGGTCTATCTCATTCAATATGTGATAGCCCAGGAGCGTTTCACCCAGCAAATACTGGAGTATCTCCACTATCTTGCTGTTCTGAATCCCCGGATCACCATTGGCGGACCCCCTCTGCCAACTCAGGAAGGACACGTTCTTCGATTGCTTCCTCAACTTCCTCCGCTCCCTCCGGAAGAAGAAGAATGTGTTCCAACACCGGGAGGCCTTCCGCTTTCCCCGATAGGAGAGAAATGTGCCCCGGTGCCGGAGACATTTCCTCAGGACCCTGTCCATTTTCCGTAGACGTAACTGCTATGTTTGCTACCCTAGCATTTATTTGTGTATTACAGCTTATGCGTTGTATCCTAAGTTTGTGCGATGCATTAAATGTTTGTTTTCGATTAATATGAGTGGTTTTTACGGCTGTTCATTTTGATTGACTGTTTCCGCTCTCAGTAAATCTTGAAGTTAGATTTTCCTTTGAGCCGTTGCAACACATAAATTCTCCATGACATGTATTTTAATTCGCACAGCACCACGACAGCAGGCTCACATCCACTACCACTCAACTGCATGCACTAATTGCATAACCACGTACACATTTTGCACCTAACGGATCACCTCACTATCACACCACAGTCTCTGAAGGAGAAATTTGTGGGTGATTATTCGAACGCAGGTTGCCTCCAGCACACTGACAGCAGTCAGAACCTAACAACCACAGTTAATCCTCGTGATCATCGCCGCCGCGAAGAGCTAACACTCGAGCAGCAGCATCACCACGATCATTGAGGATCATCGCGCACAAGAGCACGGAGAACCCCAGCAACGCCGCCAACCCTCCGCACATCAGGATCACGTACCAGTCCGGCATCACCTCCGCCATTAGAGCCTCGTCGCGAGCTCCTGCAAACAGAAATGGAGGAGAAGGAAGGAGA
>LR738715.1:587882151-588004822 GCA_902687465.1 Secale cereale
CGCTCAGACGCCCGACTGTGGCATGCTTGTGTTTTATTTTTCATATAAGCCCTTTATGTGGCGTCGCTCAGACGCCCGACTGTGGCATGTTTGTTTTTATTTTCCTTATAAGCCCTTTATGTGGCGTCGCTCAGACGCCCGACTGTGGCATGCTTGTGTTTTATTTTTCACATAAGCCCTTTATGTGGTGTCGCTCAGACGCCCGACTGTGGCATGTTTGTTTTTTTATTTTCCTTATAAGCCCTTTATGTGACGTCGCTTAGACGCCCGACTGTGGCATGCTTTATTTTTATTATCATTTCGAGGCGTCGCTTCAGACACCCGATCGGTGCATTTTATTTTTATTCTTTGATTGCTTATTCATGGTTTATAAGAATAACATGCTTGCGTCATGAATTTTAGTGCGTGACTAACAAAGTGATCATGGAATGTTTCAGTGCATCATTTGTTATATTTTACCTGTGTTCATAATGTTTGCGAGTACATTCAAAGTACTCACTGGCTTGTCCCTGGCTATTGTCTTGGCCAGATTTCTTGCTGGGAGAGGAGCGCTGCGATGGCAGCCCCGGAACCTAGCCAACGGTGACAGCAGCCTCGCGAAGATAGGAATTATCCAGGTCAGCTGTTCCTGTGGGAAATGGAGTCCCATAGACGCTGATGTATCGCAAACCGCTTCCGCCATCAACCACTAGAACCCCTTTTGTTGTACTCATGGACCAGAATGGTCTTGTACTACATATTTTGTATTTTGCTTGGAATTTCTGTATCAAGTTTGTGTCTCATCAGCTAACAGTAATCCTGGGGCTGGTGAGCACAAGGGCCGTTTACTGGGAAATTAATATCCTGGAAAACCGGTCCTGACAGAAGCAGTGCGCATAGCTTTCCAATGCAGTTTTTCAATGCAGTTCAGAAGTGTTATGAGAATATTATTCTCATAATGTTATGAGAATAGACCGGCTGTATATATATATATATATATATATATATATATATATATATATATATATATATATATATATATATATATATATATATATATATATATATATGTTGCTATTATGAGAATGATCATGATGCCCTCGTGTCCGTATTTTATTTTTATCGACACCTCTATCACTAAACATGTGGACATATTTTTCGATATCGGCTTTCGCTTGAGGACAAGCGAGGTCTAAGCTTCGGGGAGTTGATACGTCAATTTTGCATCATGCTCTTATGTTGATATTTATTGCATTATGGGATGTTATTACTTGTTTTGTCACAATACTTATGCCTTTTCTCTCTTATTTTACAAGGTTTACCTGAAGAGGGAGAATGCCAGCAGCTGGAATTCTGGGCTCAAAAAGGAGCAAACTCTGGAAACCTATTCTGCACAACTCCGAAAGCCCCGAAACTCGACAGAACTTTGTTTCAGAAAATATAAAAAAATATCTGGCGAAAGAAGTTCACGAGGGGGGCCACCGGCTGTCCACGAGGGTGGGGGCACCCCCCCCCCCTCTCTGGGCGTGCCCCCCTGTCTCGTGGGCCCACCGATGGTTCCCCGACGCCCATCTTCTCCTATATGAGGTGTTTTGACCTGGAAAAAATCATAAGGAGGCTTTCGGGACCAGACACCGCCGTCTTGAGGCGGAAACCAATCTAGGGCTCCGGCAGAGCTGTTCTGCCGGGGATACTTCCCTCCGGGAGGGGGAAATCGTCACCGCCGTCATCACCAACAACTCTCCCATCTTGGGGAGGGCTATCTTCATCAACATATTCACCAACACCATCTCCTCTCAAACCCTAGTTCATCTCTTGTATCCAATCTTTGTACCCAAACCTCAGATTGGTACCTGTGGGTTGCTAGTAGTGTTGATTACTCCTTGTAGTTGATGCTAGTTGGTTTATTTGGTGGAAGATCATATGTTCAGATCCATTATGCATATTAATACCCCCCTGATCATGAACAATATTATGTCTTGTAAGTAGTTACTTTTGTTCCTGAGGACATGGGAGAAGTCTTGCTATAAGTAGTCATGTGAATTTGGTCTTCGTTCGATATTTTGATGACATGTATGTTGTCTCTCCTCTATTGGTCTCATGTGAACGTCTGAAAGATCGTGGATGTCGCCTAGCGGGGGGGTGAATAGGCGCTTTTAAAATAATTACGGTTTAGGCTTGAACAAATGCGGAATAAACCTAGCGGTTAATTTGTCAAGCACAAAACCTACAACACCTAGGCTCACCTATGTGCACCAACAACTTATGCTAAGCAAGATAAACAAGTAGGTGATAGCAAGATATATGACAAGAAACAATATGGCTATCACAAAGTATAGTCCATAAGTAAAGGGCTCGGGTAAGAAATAACTGAGGCACGCGGAGACGATGATGTATCCCAAAGTTCACACCCTTGCGGATGCTAATCTCCGTTTGGAGCGGTGTGGAGGCACAATGCTCCCCAAGAAGCCACTAGGGCCACCGTAATCTCCTCACGCCCTCGCACAATGCAAGATGCAGTGATTCCACTAAGGAACCCTTGAGGGCGGTCACCGAACCTGTACAAATGGCAACCCTTGGGGGCAGTCATCAAACCCGTACACATTGGCAACCTTTGGGGGCGGTCACCGGTACCCGTCAAATTGCTCGGGGCAATCTCCACAACCTAATTGGAGACCCCGACGCTTGCCGGAGCTTTACACCACAATGATTGAGCTCCGAACACCACCAACCGTCTAGGGGGCCAAGGCACCCAAGAGGAACAAGCTCTAGGGTGCCCAAACACCCAAGAGTAATAAGCTTCTCAAACTTCACTTCCACGTATCACCGTGGAGAACTCAAACCGATGCACCAAATGCAATGGCAAGGGCACACGGAGTGCCCAAGTCCTTCTCTCTCAAATCCCACCAAAGCAACTAATGCTAGGGAGGGAAAAGAGAGGAATAACACGAAGGAGAACACCAAGAACTCCAAGATCTAGATCCACGGGGTTCCCCTCACCTAGAGGAGAAAGTGATTGGTGGAAATGTGGATCTAGATCTCCTCTCTCTTTTCCCCCCAAAACTAGCAAGAATCCATGAAGGGATTCTTGCTAGCAAGCTCGAAGAATGTCAACAATGGGGGAAGAACACGAGCTCAAAGGATAAGGTCCAATGGGGAAGAAGATCCCCTTTTATAGGTCCCCACGAATCTGCCCGTTATGTGCAGAAAACTGTAGGACCGGTACAACCGATCCATGAACCAGTACAACCAGTCAAAGCAGAGGAAAAACCAACCTGTAGGAAAAAGCACTAAGCGGTACAACAGCCCGGGGAACCGGTAGTACCGGTTAAACTAAACTAACCGGTACAACCGGTCAACAACCGCCCAAGAACCGTTCCAAAACAGAAACTAGTCCGGTGGTAGAGCGGTACATGGCCGGTACAACCTTCAGACCAATTCTGGAGCGGTACTACCGCTCCAAACACCGGTTGTACCGGTCAACCGGTACAACCTCTTTATGGGGCGGTACAACGTCTCTATGAAAAACACGTAAGATCAAAACATCCACAACTTTCGCATACGAACTCCGAATTCGATGAAACCAAGTTTGTTGGAAAGCTAGTGACAAGGGCTAACACAATCTTGAAAGAAATATCAATAAGAAGCAACTTAGAAAATACCCATAAGAAAATGGTGAGAACCCTTCCTCGGATAAGACCGGTAAAACCTCCAACACCGAAAACATCATAGAAGACGCATGTTAACTCCGTTTTCGATGAACTCAAGCTTGTCATTAAGATGACCATAAGCTCTAAGACTCACAAAGATAACCAAACAAGAACCAAGAAACATGATGCAAGGATGCAATGGTTTGAGCTCTCTACTAACTATATGATCAAGCTACCAACTTGAGAGCCCCACTTGATAGTACGGCAAATGATCATATAACCCGGTCTCCCAACTACCACCACGAGACTGGTAAAATAGAAAACCTATCAAGGGCAAACCTTTGCTTTGCACAAAGTCCACTTGAGCTAGATGTAGACGATCTTGACTTCCTCAAGTTGGACCACCTTCTTGATTGCATTGTCTCGGTGAAGACTAGTAGATTTGAAAGCACATTTGCTCCCTGGGTGGTTTTGGTAATTAATGACAACATACTTTGTGGTTGGACTAATGCTTTTATCAAGTATGTTTCAGGAAATTCAATCACCTTGGCATGGCAAAAGGACTAAAGAAGTGGACCCCTCAAAATGCTAAGGCAAGCATTGAAAAAAGCTCAAGACTCCATTTTTGGTTTAGTGATCCAAGATCACATTGAGTCCATAGGAAAAGCCAATACTATTAAAAGGGGATGAGGTTATGCTGATGATCTGGTTGCTCAAGTGCTTAGTGATATATCTCCTTAAACTATCAGCAACTTTCACTACAATATACACTCATAAGTAATCTCGGTCCCACCGATTATCCAAACTCAGTCACATCAAGATGAACCACCTCAGCCATATGCCAAACCCTAGCACAATCGGATTTTCCGATTCTGAAATCGGTTTCACCGAAACATGAGTTGCCAAGCTTCTGTAACCTTCTGTCATCAAATCGGTGTCACCGAGATGATGAAGTCGGTCCCACCGAAACTGGCTTGCTCTTGTCTTTGCACGAATCGGACTAACCGAGATGGTATTTTCGGTCCCACCGAAAACCCCAACATTCACATTATTTGAACTTTCGGTCTCACCGAGTTGTCCACTTCGATCCCACCGAGATTGCTCAAATATGTGTGTAACGGTTAGATTTTGTGTGGAGGCTATATATACCCCTCCACCCCCTCTTCATTCGTGGAGAGAGCCATCAGAAAGAACTACCACTCCTACCTTACATTTCTGAGAAGAGAACTACCTACCCTTGTGTTGAGATCAAGTTGCTCCACTCCCACCATATGAAGCTTGATCTCTAACCTTCCCAAGTTGCTTTCCACTCAATCCTTTCTTCCACCACAGCCAAATCAGTGAGGAGAGTTGAGTGTTGGGGAGATTATCATTTGAAGCACAAGAGCAAGGAGTTCATCATCATCTACAACATCTATTACCTTTTGGAAGGTGGTGCCTCCTAGATTGGTTAGGTGTCGCTTGGGAGCCTCCGTCATCGAGATGTGGAGTTGAACCAAGAAGTTTGTAAGGGCAAGGAGATCGCCTACTTCGTGAAGATCTACCCCGAGTAAGGCTAGCCCTCCGTGGGCGTAGGCCATGATGGAATAGACAAGGTTGCTTCTTCGTGGACCCTTCGTGGGTGGAGCCCTCCGTGGACTCGCGCAGCAGTTACCCTCCGTGGGTTGAAGTCTCCATCAACGTGGATGTACGATAGCACCACCTATCGGAACCACGGGAAAAATCATTGCGTCTCCAAATTGCGTTTGATCTTCTCCACTTCTCTTTACTACTTATGCAATTTACTTTCCGCTGCCCATACTCTAGAATTGCATGTGTAGTGTGCTACTTGACTTGTGTGTTATGCAAAATCTGCCAAAATCTGTCCTTGATAAAAGACAGAATTTTTATCTTGTCGAGTAGTCTAATCCCCCCCCCTCTAGACACTCTCACCTTCTTCGATCCCTCAATTGGTATCAGAGCTTTGGTCTCCATTGCTTTGGTTTACACACCATTGGAGGAAGATGGACGTGTCTACGCTTGGGAGTATTAGCCATAGAGTGCCTATTCTTAATGGAGGGTCCTATAACTCGTGGAGGGTTGAAATGCTTAGTATCTTTAAGATGTACAATTTGTGCAAATATGTTGAGACCCCCTATGTGCCTCCATTTGACCCCTTGCACCCTACCATGGATGAAGTGCTTGATTTGCTTCGTAACCTTAGGACTGTAAATCTTATCATTAGAGGGTTACCCGATAACTTGCTTAAGCTCGTTACAAATTTCGAGTGCGCCTATGCTATGTGGAAGTTCTTGGAAGAACTTTATCCGGACTACTCTTTGAGAGGTCTTGATGAAATTCTACACAAGACTATTGAATTTGATAAGATGCGCCCCAATGATCCCAACTTTGATAAATGCTTCTTTGAGCTTCGTGATCTTATGAAAAAGAAGGGTGATCCCGGTCTTATCAATGTTTTAATTAGAAATGATCTTGTATTGCATTCCGAAGATTATTGTCACATTGACAAAACTAATGCAAGTAGTTATCAAATTGACCTAGGTGTTGATGATGAACAATCTATGGGTCAATATGATGATGAGCATGAGCATGATGATGATTACTCCGATTCGGACACCGAGCTAGACAAGATCATGAAGAGTCTCAATCTTATGGCAAATCTGAGAGACTACATGTCCGGCGGAAAAGAGTGGATTCTTGATAGTGGATGCACCGACCACATGACCGGAGACAAAGACATGTTTCGAGAGCTTGCAAATAACGATGGTC
Source organism: Secale cereale (assembly GCA_902687465.1). Taxonomy (NCBI): domain Eukaryota; kingdom Viridiplantae; phylum Streptophyta; class Magnoliopsida; order Poales; family Poaceae; genus Secale; species Secale cereale. Next base: position 587,888,550 of record LR738715.1, read on the forward strand.
CACGCAAGTATGTGACTTTTGGAGACAACTCCAAGGGTAAGGTACTTGGCCTTGGTAAGGTGGCCATATCTCATGATAGCTCTATTCAAAATGTCAGGCTTGTAGAATCTCTTGGATACAATTTACTTTCCGTGTCTAGATTAGCTGACTTTGGATTCAATGTGCTATTCACCAAAGTAGATTGCCAAGTCTTTCGTCGTGACAATCAAAACATGGCGTTTACCGGTATCCGTAGAGGTGATCTATATATTGTTGATTTCACTAAGAAAGCCCAACCTAGAGCTTGTTTCATTGCTAAATCCTCTAAAGGTTGGTTATGGCATAGAAGGCTTGGACATGTTGGTATGCGTAATCTAGACAAGCTGATCAAAGGTGATCATATTCTTGGTGTTAAAGATGTTTTCTTTGACAAAGATAGACTTTGTAGTGCTTGTCAAGCAGGAAAACAAGTAGGTGGAAGTCATCCCGTGAAGAACATCATGACCACAAGGAGACCGCTTGAGCTTCTTCATATGGATCTCTTCGGTCCCAATGCTTACAAAAGCCTTGGTGGTAACTCCTTTGGTCTAGTTATAGTTGATGATTATTCCAGATTTACGTGGGTATTTTTCCTTGATGACAAATCGCAGGTTCAGAGAATCTTCAAAACCTTTGCCAAAAAGGCCCAAAATCAATTTGAGGTGAAGATCAAGAAAGTTCGGAGTGACAATGGAACGGAGTTCAAGAACGCCAATGTAGACTCTTTTCTCGATGAGGAAGGGATTCTACATGAGTTCTCGGCTACGTACACTCCTCAACAAAATGGAGTTGTTGAGAGGAAGAACCGAACGCTCATAGAGATGGCGAGAACGATGCTTGATGAATACAAGACACATAAGCATTTTTGGGGAGAAGCGGTCGAGACAGCTTGTCATGCTATCAACAAGCTTTATCTTCATAAGCTCCTCGGCAAGACATCATACGAGCTCCTCACCGGTAACAAACCCCAAGTGGGATACTTTCGTGTCTTTGGTTCGAAATGCTATATCCTTGATAAGCATCGTCGGTCTAAATTTGCTCCTAAATCTCATGAAGGCTTTCTTCTTGGTTATGGATCAAACTCCCACACCTACCGTGTCTACAATAATTTCACCCGAAAGGTTGAAGAGACGGTAGACGTGAAGTTTGATGAATCTAACGGCTCGCAAGTAGAGCAAATGCCTATTGATGTAGGAGACAAGGACCCATCAGAAGCTATCCAAGATTTATCTATTGGAAAGATCCGTCCCATGGAAGTGAAGGAGAGTACCTCATCTACATATGTGGAGCCCCCTACCTCACGACGAGATGAACCTCAAGGCAACATGGAGGCCTCCACAAGTGGAACTCACCAAGATGAGGAAGTGCAACAAGAAGATCCACCACAACCTCCTTCTCCACCGCCTCAAGACAACACCAACAACAATGAAGAAGAAGAAGAGGAAGATGAAGATGATGAGGAAGCTCAGCCACAACCTCAACAAAAGCTATCCCGAGTCCGAGCAAGAGTCAAGAAAAATCATCCCGTGGAACAAATGATGAACGACATCAACTCCGGGAGAATTACTCGCTCTAAAACTCGCTTAGCTAACTTTTGTGAGCATTACTCATTTATCTCCAGTATTGAACCTATGAAGGTAGAAGAAGCACTTGAAGACCCGGATTGGGTGAACGCTATGCACGAAGAACTACAAAACTTCGAGAGGAACAAGGTATGGACTTTGGTAGAGAAGCCCAAGGATGATCAAAACATCATTGGAACCAAATGGGTATTTCGGAACAAGCAAGATGAAGATGGACAAGTCATCCGCAACAAGGCTCGTCTCGTAGCTCAAGGTTACACACAAGTCGAAGGTATGGACTATGGTGAGACCTATGCCCCCATTGCTAGACTTGAGTCCATTCGCATTCTTCTTGCTTATGCCAATCACCATGATATTACTCTCTATCAAATGGATATCAAAAGTGCTTTCCTAAATGGCGAAATTGAGGAGGAAGTATTTGTGAAACAACCTCCCGGATTTGTGAATCCCAAAAAGCCTAATCATGTTTACAAGTTGCACAAAGCTCTTTATGGTCTTAAACAAGCTCCTAGAGCTTGGTACAAATGCTTGACTAGCTTTCTTCTTGAAAAAGGCTTTGAGATTGGAAAGATAGACTCAACGCTGTTCACGAAAAGGGTTAATGGTGAACTATTTGTGTGCCAAATATATGTTGATGATATTATCTTTGGTTCAACTAACCTTCATTTTAGCAAGAAGTTTGGACAGCTCATGTCGGAGAAGTATGAGATGTCCATGATGAGTGAACTCAAATTCTTCCTTGGGTTGCAAATCAAGCAATCTAAGGAGGGTACCTTTGTCTCACAAACTAAGTACACCAAGGATCTCTTCAAGAAGTTCAACATGCAAGAAAGCAAAGGTATGAGTACCCCCATGCCTACTAGTGGACATAATGACTTGACAAAAGATGGAGAACCCGTTGATCAAAGGGTTTACCGATCTATGATTGGTTCTCTACTATATCTTTGTGCTTCTCATCCTGGCATAATGTTGAGTGTATGCATGTGTGCGCGATATCAAGCAGCCCCTAAAGAATGTCATCTTAAAGCTGTTAAAAGGATAGTGAGATATTTGATACACACACCAAACTTTGGCATTTGGTATCCTAAGAGGGCCTCTTTCGACCTTGTTGGCTATTCCGACTCGGACTATGCCGGTGACAAGGTTGATAGAAAGTCAACTTCGGGTACGTGTCAATTCCTTGGTCGATCCCTTGTATCTTGGTGCTCCAAGAAACAAAATTCGGTATCATTATCCACTACCGAAGCGGAATATATTGCTGCTGGTTCGTGTTGTGCTCAATTGCTATGGATGACACAAACGCTTAAGGATTATGGGATACATGTGAGACATGTTCCCTTGCTTTGTGACAATGAGAGTGCGATTAAAATTGGACACAATCCAGTGCAACACTCTCGAACGAAGCATATTGAAGTTCGTCACCATTTTATTCGTGATCATATTGCCAAGGGTGACGTCAATCTTAAGCATGTTCGTACTGACAAACAACTCGCTGATATCTTTACAAAACCTCTTGATGAGAAGGTGTTTTGTCGCTTAAGGAGTGAGTTGAACATCATTGATGCTTCAAACTTGGAGTGAGAACTCCATTGATGCATGCAAGGCTTGAGCCCACTTGACTAATCCTTGATATTTCTCTTATGATGGTGATCATATGTCTTGGACACATTTGCCCCCTTGTATTGCATCTAACTCCTTGCAGGTACTTGGATGATCTACATTCCACAAGATTACCACACACTCAAATCATGAGTAATCTTGTCATTGACCAAGTATCTAGCCCTTTGGGATGTTGAGTTCAAGGAACAAAATTCCACATATCCTTTTTGACATCTTATACATCTAGTATTTCATTCTTGTCATCTTGGATATCCTTGAGTATTTCCTTGCTTGCCTAACCCATGTAGGAAGATGAATTACACAAGTAGAAATGGCGCTCCAACTTCACATTCAATGAGCACCTACATCAAGTTTACCTACATGAGCAAAGCAACAACAAGCCCAAGGTATGTTCTTCACATCTTTAAGGAGCTTTGCTCAAAGTCATGAGTACAAGCAGCTTCATAAGATGTGATCACATCAAATGCTTAATCAAAAAATGGCAACCCCATTTTGAGCTTAAATGATGAGTATGACCTATGATCAAATGTCCTCATTTGACTCCTAAGTCAATATACTCAAACATAGGTGACCTTGTCGCCAACCTTTATCTAGATGAAGTACATATGTTTTGAGTCTTTCTATTTTCTCTTATGTTCTCTCATTGAGTTTTCATTTCAAAAAAAAACTTCATCTAGGAATCTTTTTCATTTCTATTCTTATGTCTTTGTGAATATCCTTCTGGCTCTGATCAATTCATTGAAAATCTTTCACAAATTCATTGAAAATCCTTTGAACCATTCCTCGCAAAGTGAGCTGAATTATTTTTGTATTTCCTTGGAATTAAATTCGGCGTCACCGATTTAAAAATTTCGGTCTAACCGAAAAGGATCTACCCTAAGTCCCTGACTTTCGGACCCACCGATCCATCTTAATTCGGTGTCACCGATTTATTTCCTCCAGGATATCATCTTCTGCAGCTCCACTCAATGATTCTCTATGCATGTTCCTATTTGCCCTGTTGTGATTCTTAAGGATCCCACTTCTTTCTTTCCATCTTCCCTGACCTTCCTAGTTTGCTGTCCTTTTCGGCACTTGATGTCAAAGGGGGAGAAGACTTAGGGGGAGAAGAGAAGATTTAGGGGGAGAAGAAGAGCAATCTTACCTTAAGGGGGAGAGAATCACATCAAAGCTTTACCGTGTTTTACATTGGACATCACAATTGGCGTCATTCTCTTTTGGCATCATTCTTTTGATTTTGCTCTTTCCATCAAACCCCTTGATCTGAGAGAACTCAAAGGGAGAGGAATCTTCACAATTGATATCTTATGGAAAGCAAAATCTCTCAGAGTTCATTGAAAATCTTTTAGTTTCGGAGACATGTTTGCTGATTCAAGCTTGTGCTCAATATGAGACACTCTTTATACATGTCATCCCTGGCTTGGTACTCTTGATGTTCTTGCAGTTGGTTGAAGAAATACTCTTGTGTTATCTAACCTTGTTTTCCCAAGTTTATCTCTTCAGGTACAATGCCAAGGAACCTCAAGGTAAGTATATGCACTTTGCAGAATGTGCATGATGGTAACTTGCTTGTGAATACTTGTTTGCAAGAAATCACCATGCACATATGCATTATCACTCACTTCTTTTCATCTGCTCTGATGCATATAGCCAAGCTGCATGTAGCACATCTTTCTTATCTCTCTTGTGTGCTTGTGGTAGTCCAAAACCATAATTTATGAAAATCTTGCACACTTGTAGGGGGAGCCTGTGTACTACATGCTTGTCAAAGCTTTCGTGATAATTCTGTCTTTCTTCCAATAAGCTTTGATGTCTTGTTTAGTGTGATTTTAGTGTGTTGCCATCAATTACCAAAAAGGGGAAGATTGAAAGCACATTTGCTCCCTGGGTGGTTTTGGTAATTAATGACAACATACTTTGTGGTTGGACTAATGCTTTTATCAAGTATGTTTCAGGAAATTCAATCACCTTGGCATGGCAAAAGGACTAAAGAAGTGGACCCCTCAAAATGCTAAGGCAAGCATTGGCAAAAGCTCAAGACTCCATTTTTGGTTTAGTGATCCAAGATCACATTGAGTCCATAGGAAAAGCCAATACTATTAAAAGGGGATGAGGTTATGTTGATGATCTGGTTGCTCAAGTGCTTAGTGATATATCTCCTTAAACTATCAGCAACTTTCACTACAATATACACTCATAAGTAATCTCGGTCCCACCGATTATCCAAACTCAGTCACATCGAGATGAACCACCTCAGCCATATGCCAAACCCTAGCACAATCGGATTTTCCGATTCTGAAATCGGTTTCACCGAAACATGAGTTGCCAAGCTTCTGTAACCTTCTGTCATCAAATCGGTGTCACCGAGATGATGAAGTCGGTCCCACCGAAACTGGCTTGCTCTTGTCTTTGCACGAATCGGACTAACCGAGATGGTATTTTTGGTCCCACCGAAAACCCCAACGTTCACATTATTTGAACTTTCGGTCTCACCGAGTTGTCCACTTCGGTCCCACCGAGATTGCTCAAATATGTGTGTAACGGTTGGATTTTGTGTGGAGGCTATATATACCCCTCCACCCCCTCTTCATTCGTGGAGAGAGCCATCAGAAAGAACTACCACTCCTACCTTACATTTCTGAGAAGAGAACTACCTACCCTTGTGTTGAGATCAAGTTGCTCCACTCCCACCATATGAAGCTTGATCTCTAACCTTCCCAAGTTGCTTTCCACTCAATCCTTTCTTCCACCACAGCCAAATCAGTGAGGAGAGTTGTGTGTTGGGGAGATTATCATTTGAAGCACAAGAGCAAGGAGTTCATCATCATCTACAACATCTATTACCTTTTGGAGGGTGGTGCCTCCTAGATTGGTTAGGTGTCGCTTGGGAGCCTCCGTCATCGAGATGTGGAGTTGAACCAAGAAGTTTGTAAGGGCAAGGAGATCGCCTACTTCGTGAAGATCTACCCCGAGTAAGGCTAGCCCTCCGTGGGCGTAGGCCATGATGGAATAGACAAGGTTGCTTCTTCGTGGACCCTTCGTGGGTGGAGCCCTCCGTGGACTCGCGCAGCCGTTACCCTCCGTGGGTTGAAGTCTCCATCAACGTGGATGTACGATAGCACCACCTATCGGAACCACGGGAAAAATCATTGCGTCTCCAAATTGCGTTTGATCTTCTCCACTTCTCTTTACTACTTATGCAATTTACTTTCCGCTGCCCATACTCTAGAATTGCATGTGTAGTGTGCTACTTGACTTGTGTGTTATGCAAAATCTGCCAAAATCTGTCCTTGATAAAAGACAGAATTTTTATCTTGTCGAGTAGTCTAATCCCCCCCCCTCTAGACACTCTCACCTTCTTCGATCCCTCAAGATTGCTCCCCCATACTCCACTATGGGTGAGCCACTCTTCGGCATATGTTCACAAGTCCATTGTCACCACAATGGACGGCAAGCTTCAAGCACTTGATCTCTTCGTGATGCTCCACTTGAACTTGCACACCGCAACCTAACCCCATAAAGAACTCTCACGAATATCATGGGTTAGTACACAAAGCGTGATTGACAATGCTTACCATACCATGGGATTGCTTGATCCCTCTCGGTACATATTCTACACTTTGTGTGTTGATCAACTTGATTCATTCTTTGACTTAGTTTTGATCAACCTTGAATCTTTCCAACTCTCTTCATTTGGATGATGTCTTGAAGGTAAACATGAATGATCACAAACTCTTCTTCTTCAAGACATGCTTGCAATAAGCTCAACACCCACAAGACCAATCTTTGGATAATTCCTTAATAGCATCTTGGTCATCACAAACTCTCCTTGAAACCAACAAATGAACTCCAAGAAAAGCCTATGGACAAACCCTTCAAATATAACTCAAGGAAACCATTAGTCCATAGAGATTGTCATCAATTACCAAAACCAAACATGGGGGTACCGCATGTTCTTTCAATCTCCCCCATTTTGGTAATTGATGACAATCACTTTCAAGAGAATTTATATAAGGAATTATGCATCACCATACCATGCAACAATAATGTATGCGCATGAGATGCAAAAGCTTAGGAACAAAACCAAAGCAAGAAGAGATGACTCTCTAAAAACCTCACAAAACTAAACTCTCTGAAACTTCTCCCCCATTGGCATCGATTGCCAAAATGGGCGAATAGCTTAGAAGGCCAATATAAATTGTGTTCCTCCATAAATTGCGTATTCCTCAAAATAGAGAGTGGAATGCAATACATATATCCAACTGTAAATACTTGGAGGAAGACAAACTATATTGAGGCCCAAAGATTGCAAAAGAATGATATGCCACAAAGGCATAACAAAGGGAGAAAAACACGCAATCAAGCAATCAAAGGATACCAATTGAATCAAGCTATCAAAAGATACCAATTGACCCAACTAGACCAATGATCCTACATGCCAAATGAATAAAAGATATTATGATAAGAGCAAAGGAGTGTTCTAGAGAAACTAGAGAAGCTCCCCATGATTTGTGCACAATTTAGTTTTGTATTTGGATACAACGAGCACAAAATAGGATCATCACTCCCCCAAGATCAATAGAACCTCACGACATAGCAACGGAGTGTTCTAAAGACACTAGTGAAGCTCCCCATAATTTATGCACTCCTTATAAAATTTTCATTAGGATACCAAGTGCACAAAATAGGATCATCACTCACCCAAGATCAATAGACACTCACACCAAGTGCAAGTGAGCATGAAGGAAACAAAGCCTAGCACTTGCAACAAACAACTGGTTGAGCAATATATAAAAGAGTCAACTTAAGAGTAGGCTCGACCAAAATGATGTGTGTGAGTCATGGCAAAGCACTTGAGAAGATTAATGTATGGATGAACATTAAGCATCAATATACTCTTGAATGAATGAGATACACAGTGCAAGGCCTATCATTCCCACACACAACAGCAAATGGGTTCACAAGCTCACTACTAATCATATAAATAACCTATGATTGTGACAACCTGTGGTGAAGATATAAAAAGGATAGCTTTGTCATGAGGAGGGATACCAATAGAAATGGCAAAGGCCTCGTCAAGACAAGTAAGAGAAAAAATGATCTTCACCACAAAAGAGTGCATCAAGATGCAACGATATAAGATCCGCATGCGAGACACACACCTTCACGGAGCCACCAAAGAAATAAAATAGGAACGAAAAGGTGGACGTGAAAGAAGGGGATATCAAATAGATATGCAACTTCTCTCAAGTGTATAAGATTCTAGGTAGATGAAGATCACGATGATATCAATTCACAAAGAAGAATGTACACACGAAATTGTTGCAAAAAGGAATGAATAAGATATCCCCAAGGAAGTCATAAATATACCAATAAGATATTTGCTTGAAGGCATAGCACATGGCTAGATATGTTCTTATTGTATATAAATGAGTTCCAACCACATGAGCATCAAAGACATCACAACTACCAACAAGAGATCATTGTTGGGATGCTTTGAGAAAGGAAACAAGTATCATAAGAAGGAATGACTAACATGCCATGATACAACCTACACAAGGTTGGTGCAAGAAATGTGTGCATGAAGTAGATGGTGATACTTGTTACCGAGATACCATTGGAAGGATGTAGTAGCTACCAATTAAAGGTAGATAGTAGTTCATTTATCATCCTAGCTTGACTCCAATAAGCACATGGTGACACCACCTTCCATTTGAATGAGCCGAGCATCCAGTGCATCTCCAATTGTTCCTAGAACACCAACACAAACAAAATGGTACCCAAACTCATTGGGACCAAAGAGTTAGAAACACCAATACATAGGAAAAACTCCACAAACATATGTGCATTTATATATGAAAATGAATTTCATGCACATCGCATCCAAATTGAGACTAGGTGGAGTTTCCCTTATATATTGGGTGAAAGAAAGAAAGCATGCCAAAGAAAATAAATATTGTGAATATGCATGCTCAAGACTTTCAAGAAACGAAACAAAATGAAAAAGAAATACCAAGTGAAAACAGGATACCAAATGGAGAAATCATCACTTGGAAGATATCTATTAGAAGATACATCAAAGAATGAGATATCCATTGATACACGCAAAAGGAAGGATACCGGACTCCCAAAAGAGAGGATGGTTCCAAACAAACCAACCCATCTACAAATTTTCATGATGGCACAAGCACAAAAAAGAAACGGCTTGCCTTCCATCAACACACACTTGATATGGATCACAAGATGAGTGTTCTATCGAAAATAGGATAGCTCCCCCATGAATTGTGCATTTAAAGAGAATTTGCATTCGAGTAAAAAATGCACAAGGTGGGATCACCACTTTCACTATACCTAGAAAATACTCGACAAAAACAATAAAACACGAGATCCACAAGTGGCATGGAAGGAAATGGGAGTTGACACAAACTTGGCAAGAGATAAGACAAATAAAACCAAAAGACAATGTAAAGATGATCAATAATTTGCACCACATAAATGATTACCAATTGTCAAAGACAAGAGGTATTTGGAAATAATTCCTGGTGATAGATAGCAATGATATCCAACAGCATCTTCACACCGGATGCAAGCAAAATGCAACTTGTAGAGCTAACATGCCACCTAGGAACAACATAATTTATACTATCAACTCTAGGTGACACTATCTCAAATTTACACATTTTCTAGGCTTGTAATATGCACATAGAATATTACTCCCCCATAATGTGATACCAATGAAAAACTTACCAAGATGCAAAAGAGAACCAACAAGAGATAATTAATGGAACATTTTGAATTTGACTTTCTCATGAGAAGACATACCACATAGAGACTAGATAATCTTGTAATATCAATACTAGATGGTATTCCTCATGTACACACATTTATAGGATTGTGAGGTGCACAAAGCACATCACTCCCCCAAAATGGGATGTTCCATTAATCTCTCACAAGAGCCAACTAAGATAAAAGCAAGAAGCACAAAGGCTCAACGCACGACACACACATACATGATGTGCAAACCAATATACACATACTTGATTTCTCAAGATACGCAAATTGGACGCACAACATATACAAACACATGCAAGGAACAAAACCAAAACATGCAAAGGGGCAAGTAACTTTCAATGTAAAAAATTTAAGCACGAGTTACCGCAAGGAGGAACGTGGATATAAGATAGAAACTTGATAATCCGAATGACTTGGCTTGAGACAATATGAATGATGAAGACCCCTTAATTCTTCATAATGTAGCCAAGTCTCCAATGCCCTCCAACAACGCCTATTGATCAAGTTTTAGCTTGTTGGTCCTCAACCAAGTTGGGTCCTAAGAGGTTAGTCACAATAGGCTTGGCCACCCAAATGGTTCTTTTCTTGACACCACTTTGAGTACCAAAAAACTTGGCAAACACATTGCCTACCTTATCCTTCCCAAGATAGTAGATATCATCAACAATAAGTGGGTTGGATAAGTTACCACTAGTGCATGAAGAAGCAAGGTGACCCTTCTCACGTCATAAGTAGCAACATCTACTCTTCACTTTCTTCTCACTTGATTTCTCAAAATGAGAAGCATTACCAAGAGTCTTCTTGGGAAGTGGCATTTCTTCAACTTGAGGTATATCATGAGATTGGACTTGTGGAATCTTCCCTTGTTGCTTGTAACTGATGGCCTTCTTCTTCAATGGACAAGATCTAACATGATGCCTTTCAATTTTGCACTTGAAGCAAATAATCTTGGCCGAATTCTTGACTTGTTCTTGGCCCTTCTTCTTGTTAATGATCTTGGACTTTTTCTTCTTGTTGGAGTTGAATCCAAGTCCACCTTTGTCATTGGGGGATTTTTGCACACTCAAGATATTTTTGAGTGTGGACTTCCCTTCGTGACACCTTTCCAAGTCTTTCTTCAAAGAAGTGACTTGGGACTTGAGCTCTTTGATTTCCTCTACATGGTTAGTATCAACACAAGTACTAGAGGAAGTATACGCTTCATCATTAGAGCAACAAGGCAAGGAAAGTAATTCATCACAAGAAGTAGCAACATTGTGAGTAGATGAATTACGAGGACTAGCACATGGCAAGGTAGCATTTTGACTTGAAGTAGTGATACTATCCACATGAGGCCACCTAGATGTTACCTTGATACTCATAGCCTCATGAGCTATCTTTAGCACATTATGAGATAATAGAAGATCATCATGAGAGCTTGTGAGCTTTACATGACTTTCTTCCAACTTCCCATAATTGCTAGATAGCAACTCAAGTTGAGTCCTTAGCTCAACATTCTCCTTGAAAATCGATGCTTCACTAGAAATAGAGTTAGTAGCATAAGCATCATCAATAATAGCAAGAGCAGAAGGCAACTTGGCAAGCTCTTTAGAATATGAAGCTTTAAGTTGAGCATGAGACTCGGTGAGTTTGATGAGCTCACTCTTAATGACCCTTGAGCCATTTTTGAGGTGCTCAAAATACTCAAGGAGTATAACATGTGCAACTTCAAGCTTCTCATTTTTAGTTTCAAAATCATTAGCCACCTCGAGAGCTCTATCACGGGATTCCTTTATTCTAGATAGTTCTAGAGCAAAAGTCTCCTCAAGAGATTCCTCGATGGTTTGTTCAAGTTCAAGTGCTTGCGAGAGGTCGGCGATCTCATTAGCGTAATCACGCTCATGACTTTCCATTTTCTTAATGGTGACCTCATGCTCCTCTAGATGAGATTCCAACTCCTCTATATATTTCTTGCCCTCAATGGCAATAGACATGATTTCCATGAAGTTGGAACGAGCCATTTTATTCTTATGGAGAGCTTTAAAAATCATCCCCCCCTTAATTTTTAAGGAGGCAACATTATCATTCTCTTCATCATTATCAACATCATCATCATTGTCATCATCACTATCATCACAAGATATATTGGGATTCAAAGTTGGAGATACCTTTGAAGCCTTAGCCATAAGGCAAAACACAATAGATGATGATGTAGGATCCCTTGAAGCACCATTCAAGACTACGTCTTGTTCTGTGCGGTGTTGGGTTTCCTCTACATTGTTAGCATAACAATTCGAGGAAATAGATGCATTTTTATCATGGCAACAAGATATATCAAGCATATCATCATGAGTTTTAGTCAATTAATTTCTACATGATATGCAAGGACTATCAACACAAGCATGTGAAACATGTAGGGTGCTTGAAGTGTTAAAGTCCAAATAATATGCATTGCAATAAGACAGTGATGAAGGATCATCCACAATAAGCATACTATCATCATTGCAATGACCAACACTACTCACCATATCATTACCTTGTGGCAAACCACATGTAGGTGAAGTAGAAGAAGTTGAGAAGACAACACGGTCGGAGGTGGAGGGAGAACAATCATTCCCACAATTCTTGGACACACCATATTTATCTTGAAGCTTTGTCCACAACTCATGAGCATCCCGGAACGGCATGAGTTGAAATATAACTACATTGCTCAAAGCATCAAAAAGCACATTAGAAGCTTCAGCATTGAGATAAGAGTTTTTCTCATCCTCTAAAGATAATCTTTGTGGATCCTTTGGAGGAGAAAAACCCATATCTACAATTCGATCTAAATTTGGGTCCATGACCCTAAAGAGATTAAGCATGTGAATTACCCAAACATCAAAATTTGTGCCATCGAAACTAAGAGTGTCAGAGAAACCTAAACCCCTAGTTGACATCCTTACTCTCTAGGCGGTTAAGCCCTATAAAGAGAGACGAGGCTCTGATACCAATTGAAAGATCGTGGATGTCACCTAGAGGGAGGGGGTGAATAGGCGCTTTTAAAATAATTACGGTTTAGGCTTGAACAAATGTGGAATAAACCTAGCGGTTAATCTGTCAAGCACAAAGCCTACAACAGGTAGGCTCACCTATGTGCACCAACAACTTATGCTAAGCAAGATAAACAAGTAGGTGATAGCAAGATATATGACAAGAAACAATACGGCTATCACAAAGTATAGTGCATAAGTAAAGGGCTCAGGTAAGAAATAACTGAGGCACGCGGAGACGATGATGTATCCCGAAGTTCACACCCTTGTGGATGCTAATCTCCGTTTGGAGCGGTGTGGAGGCACAATGCTCCCCAAGAAGCCACTAGGGCCACCGTAATCTCCTCACGCCCTCGCACAATGCAAGATGTCGTGATTCCACTAAGGGACCCTTGAGGGCGGTCACCGAACCCGTACAAATGGCAACCCTTGGGGGCGGTCACCGAACCCGTACACGTTGGCAACCTTTGAGGGCGGTCACCGGTACCCGTCAAATTGCTCGGGGCAATCTCCACAACCTAATTAGAGACCCCGACGCTTGCCCGGAGCTTTACACCACAATGATTGAGCTCCGAACACCACCAACCGTCTAGGGCGCCAAGGAACCCAAGAGGAACAAGCTCTAGGGTGGCCAAACACCCAAGAGTAATAAGCTTCTCAAACTTCACTTCCACGTATCACCGTGGAGAACTCAAACCGATGCACCAAATGCAATGGCAAGGGCACACGGAGTGCCCAAGTCCTTCTCTCTCAAATCCAACCAAAGCAACTAATGCTAGGGAGGGAAAAGAGAGGAATGGCACGAAGGAGAGCACCAAGAACTCCAAGATCTAGATCCAAGGGGTTCCCCTCACCTAGAGGAGAAAGTGATTGGTGGAAATGTGGATCTAGATCTCCTCTCTCCTTTCCCCCAAAACTAGCAAGAATCCATGGAGGGATTGAGAGATAGCAAGCTCGAAGAATGTCAACAATGGGGGAAGAACACGAGCTCAAAGGATAAGGTCCAATGGGAAGAAGATCCCCTTTTATAGGTCCCCACGAATCTGCCCGTTATGTGTAGAAAACTGTAGGACCGGTACAACCGGTGCATGAACCAGTACAACCGGTCAAAGCAGAGGAAAAACCAACCTGTAGGAAAAAGCACTAAGTGGTACAACAGCCCGGGGAACCGGTAGTACCGATTAAACTAAACTAACCGGTACATCCGGTCAACAACCGCCCAAGAACCGTTCCAAAACAGAAACTATTTCGGTGGTAGAGCGGTACATGGCCGGTACAACCTTCAAACCAATTCTGGAGTGGTACTACCGCTCCAAACACCGGTTGTACCGGTCAACCGGTACAACCTCTCTATGGGCAGTACAACCTCTCTATGAAAAACACGTAAGATCAAAACAGCCACAACTTTCGCATACGAACTCCGAATTCGATGAAACCAAGTTTGTTGGAAAGCTAGCGACAAGGGCTAACACAATCTTGAAAGAAATATCAATAAGAATCAAATTAGAAAAGGCCCATAAGAAAATGGTGAGAATCCTTCCTCGGATAAGACCGGTAAAACCTCCAACACCGAAAACATCATAGAAGACGCATGTGAACTCCGTTTTCGATGAACTCAAGCTTGTCATCAAGATGACCATAAGCTCTAAGTCTCACAAAGAGAAACAAACAAGAACCAAGAAACATGATGCAAGGATTCAATGGTTTGAGCTCTCTACTAACGATATGATCAAGCTACCAACTTGAGAGCCCCCCTTGATATTACGGCAAACGATCCTATAACCCGGTCTCCCAACTACCACCACGAGACCGGTAAAATAGAAAACCTATCAAGGGCAAACCTTTGCTTTGCACAAAGTCCACTTGAGCTAGATGTAGACGATCTTGACTTCCTCAAGTTGGACCACCTTTCTTGATTGCATTGTCTCGGTGAAGACTAGTAGATTGCTCCCCCATACTCCACTATGGGTGAGCCACTCTTCGGCATATGTTCACAAGTCCATTGTCACCACAATGGACGGCAAGCTTCAAGCACTTGATCTCTTCGTGATGCTCCACTTGAACTTGCACACTGCAACCTAACCCCATAAAGAACTCTCACGAATACCATGGGTTAGTACACAAAGCGTGATTGACAATGCTTACCATACCATGGGATTGCTTGATCCCTCTCGGTACATATTCTACACTTTGTGTGTTGATCAACTTGATTCATTCTTTGACTTAGTTTTGATCAACCTTGAATCTTTCCAACTCTCTTCATTTGGATGATGTCTTGAAGGTAAACATGAATGATCACAAACTCTTCTTCTTCAAGACATGCTTGCAATAAGCTCAACACCCACAAGACCAATCTTTGGATAATTCCTTAATAGCATCTTGGTCATCACAAACTCTCCTTGAAACCAACAAATGAACTCCAAGAAAAGCCTATAGACAAACCCTTCAAATATAACTCAAGGAAACCATTAGTCCATAGAGATTGTCATCAATTACCAAAACCAAACATGGGGGCACCGCATGTTCTTTCAACATCGACTACATGACACTTCACCATTATTTGGGCATAGAGGAAGGCATTGGGAAGTAATAAGTAGATGATGGGTTGCTAGAGTGACCGAAGCTTAAACCCTAGTTTATGCATTGCTTCGTAAGGGGCTGATTTGGATCCATATGTTTCATGCTATGGTTAGGTTTACCTTAATACTTCTTTTGTAGTTGCGGATGCTTGCATTAGAGGTTAATCATAAGTGGGAGGCTTGTCCAATTAAGGACAACACCCAAGCACCGGTCCACCCACATACCAAATTATCAAAGTACCGAACGTGAATCAGATGATCGTGATGAAAACTAGCTTGACGATAATTTCCATGTGTCCTCGGGAGTGCTTTCCTTCGTATAAGAGTTTGTCCAGGCTTGTCCTTTGCTACAAAAAGGATTGGGCCACCTTGTTGCACCTTATTTACTTTTACCTTTTGTCACTTGCTATCAATTACCTTATCACAAAACTATTTGTTGCCTATAATTTCAGTGCTTGCAGGAAATACCTTACTGAAAACTGCCTATCATTTCCTTCTGCTCTTCATTGGGTTCGACACTCTTACTTATCAAAAGAACTACGATAGATCCCCTACACTTGTGGGTCATTAGGAGGCTGCCCCTGAAGCCTAAGCAAGAACTCCTAAAGCGACGGCACACAGCCAAGCCGCGAAGGGCTATGCTCCGATCTTCGGCCTGCTTCGCCCGGACCTTGTAGCACTCCGCAAGAGGAAAGGGCTCTAGAGCTGCAATAGTGACGGTCCCCGGCCCCTGAAACAGAGGAAGTACATAGCAATAGACGAGTAAGTGCCTTATCTTTGTGGTTCTTCGCGTGTTGCATCCTTTCCCGACCCTGGCTCCTTAGGGTCCCTCTGGTTGTGGCGGCGAAAGCTCTTGGGGCTCGTCCTTCGGGGGCCCTTGGCCCGTTCGCGACCCCGAGCCCCCCGCGCCAAGCACCGGCGTGGGGTATGGAAGTAGCCTGCGAGAAGAATGCACCACTGGGGGGCCGTGAGGCTGCGCCCCCAGCATCCTTCCTTCATGGCCACCCTTAGGGGCGCAAGAGGTGTGCCAAGGGCTCCTCCCCTGGTCCTTGCTAGTGGCTGGGCGGCCCCAGTACTGGCTCCGTCTTCGAGTGGTGGGGCTGCGTTACTCAACTTCTCTACTGAGGCCCAGACAGTGGCTAGGGGAGCGTCGGCCACCAGACCTTTGCCGAAGACAGGCGGGCCGCCCTGCGCCTGCCCGGCAGCCCCCGGTGCGGAGGAAGGGATCGGCCGCACGCTGGAGCTCACACGCGGACGTAGTGCCATCCGCCATGACCTTTTTCAGGAAGCCATGGGTGCGCTAAGTCGGCTTGAGGGTGAACTTGTCGATGTCGATGCCCGCCTCGAGGCAGAAGGCCTTCGCTTAGCGCACAAGTGGCACCAGCTGAAGGTCGCCATCAACCTTGGGCATCTGCAGCACGAGCGCGCCCATGCGGACGCCGCGGTGTCCCTCGCAGCTTCTCGTGAGGCCCGTGCTTGCGCTCTGGAGGAGGCCAGTGCTGCTGGCCACCAACGCGAGGCGGTAGAGGAGCGGGAGAGGGAACTTCAAGCTTCAAATGCTGCCCTTGAGTGGTAGGTCCAGGCGCGTAGGGCCTTGATACGTCTCCAACGTATCTATAATTTTTTATTGTTCCATGCTATTATTTATGAAGTCTTGGATGTTTAATGGGCTTTTTCATTCACTTTTATATCATTTCTGGGACTAACCTACTAACCCAAAGGCCCAGTCCAGATTGCTATTTTTTTGCCTATTTTGGGGTTTTGCATAAAAGGAATATCAAACAGAGTCCAAATGGAATGAAACCTTCGCGAGAGATATTTTTGGAGGAAATCACACTTGGGAATCTTCGGGACCAAGTCAGGGGACGAAGGGCCAGCCCTCGAGGGTGGGGGGCGCGCCCCCCTTCCCAGGGCGCCCTCCCTGCCTCGAGGCTGGCCCACACGGCCCTCGGTGCCCTCCTTCTTCCTATATATACCAGCGTACCCCTAAAACTCTATACGCAAAGAGAAAACCCTAATTCCACCGTCATAGCTTCTGTTCCCGTGTAGATCCCATCTTGGAGCCTGTTCCGGGAGGGGGATCCATCACGGAGGCCTTCATCATCATCATCATCGCCCTCACCATGAGTTGTGAGTAGTTTACCTCAGACCTTCAGGTCCATAGCTAGTATCTAGATGGCTTCTTCTCTCTCTCTGGATCTCAATACAAAGTTCTCCTCGGTCTTCGAGGAGATCTATTCGATGAAATCTCTTTTTGCGGTGTGTTTGTCGAGATCCGATGAATTGTGAGTTTATGATCAAGGTTATCTATGAAAGATATTTGGTTCTTCTCTGAACTTTTTATGTGTGCTCATAATATCCTTGCAAGTCTCTTCGAATTATTGGTTTGGTTTGGCCTACTAGATCTATAGTTCTTGCAATGGAGAAGTGCTTTGCTTTGGGTTCAATCTTGCGGTGTCATTTCCAAGTGATAGTAGGGGCAGCAAGGCACGTATTGTATTGTTGCCATCGAGGATAAACAGATGGGGTTTTCATCATATTGCTTGAGTTTATCCCTCTACATCATGTCATCTTGCTTAAGGCGTTACTCTGTTCGTATGAACTCAATACACTAGATGCATGCTGGATAGCGGTCGATGTGTGGAGTAATAGTAGTAGATGCAGAATCGTTTCGGTCTACTTGTCTCGGACGTGATGCCTATATACAATGATCATGCCTAGATAGTCTCATAATTATTCGCTTTTCTATCAATTGCTCGATAGTAATTCGTTTACCCACCGTAGAATACTGCTATCATGAGAGAAGCCACTGGAGAAAACTATGGCCCCCGAGTCTATTCTCAACATATCAATCTACATCTACTTTACTTTTCTTGCTTTTATTTGCTGTTTTATTAAACCAAAAATACCAAAAATATAATTATCATCTCTATCAGATCTCACTCTCGTAAGTGACCGTAAAGGGATTGACAACCCCTTATCGTGTTGGCTGCGAAGTTTTTATTTGTTTGTGCAGGTGCGAGGGACTTGTGCGTGGTCTCCTACTGGATTGATACCTTGGTTCTCAAAAACTGAGGGAAATACTTACGCTACTGTGCTGCATCTCCCTTTCCTCTTCGAGGGAATACAACGCAAGCTCAAGAGGTAGCAAGAAGAATTTCTGGCGCCTTTGCCGGGGAGGCTTACGCAAAAGTCATATACCAAGTACCTATCACAAACCCTTATCCTTCGCATTACATTTATTTGCCTCTCGTTTTCCTCTCCCCCACTTCACCCCTGTCGTTTTATTTGCCCTTCTTCCGCCGTGTGTTTACCGTTCACGTGCCTCTTGTTTGCTTGTGTTGCTATGTGCCCTCATTTAGCTTGCATCTTCGCTTGCTAAAGTATGAATCCTCATCCACTTGCTAATCTCTTTAAGAGATCCAATTATGTTGAACCTATTGCTAGTAAGCTGCGTGCACTAGATTATCTTTATGGGGTTTTGCTTGAAATTTATGAATCTGAAAATTGTGAGGAATTGTTAAAAGAAAAAGTGATTCATGTTAGCTCCTTAAATAAAAATCATGATTGCAATGATGTTACTATAAATTCTATTGATGTCAATTGTGCTAATAATATGCAAAACCCTAAGCTTGGGGATGCTAGTTTTGCTATGTCTACTACTTGTTACAATGATCATGATTGGGGTGATTCTTCTTATGATCTTGAAAATTTATTTAATCCCCATGATGAATATAAGATTGATAATAATGTTTGCATTAGTATTGAAAGTGGGTTTGGAAGAGTGTCAAATTTAGATCCCACATACTTGGAGAATGTTCAATCTTATGAAACTTTTGATAAAAGTGGGTTTGGAGAGGTCATGACTTTAGTTAACGTTAATCCCACCATTTTGGAAGAGTGTCAACTTTGCATCCATGTGGATCGTGTTGAGAATATGTTATGTGATAGCTATTTTGTTGAATTTGATCATGATCCTACATGCAATTATTATGAGAGAGGGAAATACGGTTGTAGAAATTTTCATGTTACTAATTTACCTCTCGTTATGTTGAGATTGCTATTGTTTCTTTCTCCTTCCTTGCATATGCTAGATCTTGCTCGTTTTGCTAATATGGTTTCCTATAAAATTCCTATGCAAAGGAAGTATGTTAGACTTAGATGTGATTTTCACATGCTATATGATGCTCTCTTTGTGATTCAATTCTTCTCTTTCATGTGAGCATCACTAAAATCATGCCTAGCTAGGGGCGTAAAACGATAGCGCTTGTTGGGAGGTAACCCAATTTTATATTTTTTTTGTTTTTGCTTCTGTTTGGGAATAAATGTTGCATCTAGCCTCTGATTAGATGTGTTTTGATGTTTTGTTTAGTGTTTGTGCCAAGTAGAACCTTTGGTAGGACTTGTGTGAAGTTTATACGATCTTGCTGTGACTAACAGAATCGTTAGCGCTCGCTAAAGTAGTCTTCATGTATTACTGGAGCGTGATTTTTAGTTGATTCTTTTTTCTGCTGATTGGTAGACAAATTTCTCAAATTTACCAATTTAGTTTGAATTTTTTTGAGTTCCATAAGTAGGCAAACCCAGCAGATTACTACAGACTGTTCTGTTTTTGACAGATTCTGTTTTTCGTGTGTTGTTTTGCTTATTCCGATGCATCTATGAGTAATATTGGAGGATATGAATCATAGAGAACTTGGAGTACAGTAGGTTTAACACCAATATAAACAAAGTATGAATTCCTTGCTGTAACTTTTAGTGGTGGTTTGCTTTCTTTTACTAACGGAGCTCACGATAATTTCTGTCTAAGTTTTGTGTTATGAAGTTTTCAAGTTTTGAGTATTACTTTAATGGACTATGGAACAGGGAGTAGTGATACGTCCAAAACGTATCTATAATTTCTGCTTGCTCCATGCCACTTTTGGGTGATATTGCTATGATATTCATACACTTCCATACACTTTTGATCATATTTGGACTAACTTACTAATCCAGTGCACCCCAGTGCCAGTTTCTGTTTTCGGCTGTTTTTGTATTTCAGGTTTTCACGTTTCGAGAACTGCCCAGAAAAATCCAGAAAAATTATATAAAAAATCAGCGATCCGGAAACAACACTGCGTCCGAAGGGCAGCCTGGGGGGGCACAGGGGCTCCAGGCGCCGTGTGGGCGCGCCCCCCCTGGGCCGCGCCGGGGGGGCGCCTGGGCCCCCCGAGGCTCCCCCGATGCCCTACTTTGGCATATATTTAAAGGACCCTCCGAAACCCTCAGAGGAGGAACTCTTTTCGCGATCCCATCTCTGTTCCGCCGCCACCGCCGCTTCCAAGATCGGGAGCACCAGGAGAACTCTTCCCGGCACCCTGCCGGAGGGGAGGATCACCACCGGGAGCTTCTCCACCACCATGGACGCCTCCCGGATGACTCGTGAGTAGTCTCCCTTGGACCATGAGTCCATGACCAGTAGCTATGTGATGTTCTCCTCCTGTTCTTGTGCTTCACTAATTAGTCCTCGTGAGCTGCCCTACATGATGGAGGCACCTATGTAAACCTTATGCTGTTGCTATGTTGAGTTTGCTGGGATCCGATGGATTATGAGATTATGTTCAGATTGATCTTGAGTAATATATTTGATTCACCTCTTTTATATTTTAGTTCATAAGTAATTCTTGCACGTTCTCTGTTGTTATTTATTGCTTTGGCCGAGTAATAGGTAGTGACTCCAAGAGGGAACATTATGCTCGATTGTGGGTTCATGCCCCTCGATGACTAGCTTGAGTGACAGAAACATGAGTCTAGGGGATGTGATGTTGCCACAAGGGGGAAAACAACAGTGCTTGTGCCCGCGGGTGCAAGGATTGTTTACTTTACGCAAAGTTCTTTTAATGCAGTTGTCTGTTGCATTGAGTTTACACTATGGGTGGGACTCGCAACTTAATACCAGCGAGATGTTTAGGATAGATATCTCAAGGTGGATGATTAGTAGTAGATATTGATGGATTTTGGTCTACTTACTTTGGCGTACCGCCCATGCTTAGAACCTCAACCTTTCTTGCAATGTAGTCAGCATTGGTTTGCGTTCGTGGTCCTGTCAATTGACCAGCTGTAATTTGTTACCTCACATAGCTGTTTTATCGTCTTTTGGGAGAGAGACATCACTAGTGAACATCATGAGACTCCGGTCCATATTACCATCATTGATCACATCCACTATTTACTTTCCGTTATTTACCTACTATTGCAAAAACAATCTATCACTATTATCATTGCTTTTAATCCTTTGTGAACTACAAGGCCGGAGAGATTGACAACCTCTCTGTACTCGTTGGGAGCAAAGTTATTTGTATCTGTGTGCAGGTCCACCTTGGTTGCTACTAATCTGGCGCCGTAGCAATTGACACCTACTTGTTGAACCTAGGAGTCTCTGGGGAATCGATCCTTGGCATCTTTGCTAGGGGAAAACACTTCTACTTACTGCATCTTACACCTTCCACTTGGGGTAACCAACGAGGGGTTCGAGGCCCATCAAGGAGTATTTTCTAGCGCCGTTGCCGGGGACTCCACTCTTCAGGATAGGGGAGTTGCACGCTATCTTTTACCTTTGCTTTTAGTCTTGTTAGTTTACCTTTCAGTTTTCTTTATGTCTTTTCACCAGTTATGCTTATGGACAACCTTGCTATTGGATCGTTGCTTGCGGGAAGACGCCCCACACCTGTGGTGGTTGCTCCTCCCCCTACTGAAATTGTGCCCTATAAAATACCAGCTGGTATTATCGATTATGTTTTGGCTAATCGTTATGCAGGAGACAGACATCCCGGTGAACACTTGCTATATCTGTCACAACTATGTTCATTATTTAAGCTTGCAGGTGTATCAAGGGAGTTTGTCATAAGGAAATTGTTCGCCGTATCACTTATAGATAAAGATTCAGATTGGTATAAGCTTCTCGATAACTCGCACTTGCTTGATTGGCAAGAGCTTATGTCTCTCTTTTATAATAAGTTTTATCCTCTTCATGATGCTTATGTGGAGAGTAAGAGTACCTTTTTGCGTGTGGATCATGGTAACAATGCTTTATGTGATGCTTATATTGTTGAGTTCATCCATGATGCCACTGAAATTTATAATGAGAGAGGGAGACATGGTTCTAAATATCTTAATAATATCAAGTTCCCTCTCTTTATGTTGAAGGTTTTGAAGCTGCACTTGTTTTGTCTTCCTATGCTTATTGCTTTATGCTTCAATAATTTATTTCTTTACAAGGTTCCAATGCATAGGAAGAGGGGTAGACTTAAATATGATTTATATGTGCTTCTTGATGCTCTCTTTTGTTCTTCAACTCTTATTCCTACGAGAGCATCATTTTTGCATTATGCCTAGCTTAAAGGCATAAAAGAAAGCGCTTTTGGGAGGCAGCCCACATGAATAAATTTTTTGCTTTTGTTGTGTCTTGATGCTGTTTACTGCTGTAGCAACATCATTGTATCTTTGCTTTTCATATTTGTGCCAAGTATAGCCTCTGATTGCTAGAAAGTTCAAAAGTTGTGAGGTGCTGTCCAGGAAACAGATTCTGTCCTTGGATAGAAAAATTCGTATAAAATCACCAGATCATCTTTTTGGTCTGAATTTTTTCGACAGCGTTCTCTATATAATTTTCTTTCGTGCGTCAGTTCTGAGTTTTTTTATTTGAGTTGCAGAAGTATCCCGAACAGATCAATTACTGCCTGTTGTTCTGTTTTTCACAGATTCTGTCCTGTTTTGCCTTACCTTCACTTTGCAAATCAAGAACTTGCTTTTTCTTTGCAAAAACCTTTTGGCAATATTGAGAAACAGTAGAACTTCAAGAATATCCTTATTTCCAGCAAGGTATAATTATTTTATTAAGGGTACTAACCTCGCTAATCAGATTATGATGAGTTATGTATGAAGGGAGTTTTCAAGTGTGCGAGGGAAGATGATAAAAAGATGCAGGAGTGTCAAGCGCTCAAGCTTGGTGATGCCCCCGTGCACGCCCAAGAAATATTCAAGGATACTCAAGCGTCTAAGCTTGGGGATGCCCCCATGCATCCCCTTCTCCATCAACACTATCAGTTCGTCTTTCGTTTCGCTATATTTTTATCACTTCATGTGTTATGTGCTATGTTTGGAGCGTCTCGCTTTTAGTTTTTTTTAGTTTTTCATAACGAGTCGGAACCCAGCATTCCTTTATGTGGGAGAGAAACACGCTCCACTTCTACCTAGAACATAACATAGAATTTTCATGTCTATCTATGCTGTGTGTGTTCTTTGTCTTTTAATAGCTACTATCGTGCTCTGCTCTTAGTATTCATGCTTATCTTTTCAAGAGCTTTTATTTAGTTGGTTGCTTGAACTCTCTTTAATTACCATGCTCACCTTATTAAGAGAGTTTGCTTCCGTTGCATTGGTTAATGTGTCTATGATAAAGATGCTACTTTCATGATGGTGCTTAGTAGTTCAGGTTTTTTTTTGGTTAATCTCAAATAGCTGGGGGGTTCCCAATGTGTTATTGGAGTACCAACTTGGTTTGTTTGCCTATGATATGGTATGGTTTAGTAATATCTTCCTTCGAGAATTTATTTGGATTGACTTGGCGTATGCTCATGCATATTCAAGACTGTAAAGAAAGTCTGTCAAGCCTTGATGATCTTTTATTTCTGAGTAGTGATATAACTACCATGCCTGATTCAATATTGCTTTGTCGCTCTGCATGATTATGACCGTCATTGCTCTCTTAGTTGGTCGCTCCCAGTCTTTTGCTAACCTCCACCTGCACTAAGCAAACTAACCATGCAATACATAGCTCATGGGAAAGTAGCCTAAAAACTATTGTGGTAAAGAATATGTTGCTTATGTATCTTATTTCTTATAAGTTGCTTGCTGAGCGGTAACCATGTTTCTGGGGACGCCATCAACTGTCACACTTTTGTTGAATATCATGTGAGTTGCTATGCATGTTCGTCTTGTCTGAAGTAAGGGTGATTTGCCGTGGGTTGAATTAATATGCATATTGTTAGAGAAAAACATTGGGCCGCCAACCAAAGCCATGCATCATGGTGGAAGTTTTAGCTTGGACCTTAATCCTCAATCTCTCATGAGAATATGCTTATGCATTAAAGAGGAGTCCATCATCTATTTTCTATGTTGTCCCGGTATGGATGTCCTCAAGTTGAGATCTATCAAAAATGAGAAATCAAATGCGATTTATCTCCTTGGACCTTTGTACAGGTGGCATAGAGGTACCCCTTTGTGACACTTGGTTGAAACATATGCAATGCAATGATAACCCATGGGAATCCGAGCTAATTAGGACAAGGAGCGAGCACTATTGGTATTCGATGCATGAGGCTTGCAACTTATAGGATGTTTTATGCATGACACATATGAAGTACTACTACCGTTGACACAATTGCTTCCATGTTTTCAAAATAAAAAGCTCTAGCACTTAACCATTATTTTACTTTTATGTTGAAGCACCAACTACTGAGAGCATGATTGTCATTCTGAGTGTAATGTGCATTGTCCCAAAGTAGCATTGTCTTTTGCATGATTGTGATATCGTTTATTCTGAAATCATTGTATCTAGTCATCACTTAAACCTTGAAGGTGCCCCTGCATTTATGTTTTGCATCACTAAAGGGGGCAAGCTAGATATCACTTTATCATATTTGCACATCATGTTCATTGCAAATCTTTTTGACGTTTCAGTTTCATATTGTAAAACTTTCAGTCATTTGTGATTTTCTCTTGAGGCAACCTAATTACTTTAGAATCATTGTCTCGGTAAGCTTTTGTCATATGACTATGAGAAAGTCCTATATGGTTAATAGCATGTCACCACAGAAATTATTCTTGTTATCATTTACCTACTCGAGGACGAGCAGGAATTAAGCTTGGGGATGTTGATACGTCCAAAACGTATCTATAATTTCTGCTTGCTCCATGCCACTTTTGGGTGATATTGCTATGATATTCATACACTTCCATACACTTTTGATCATATTTGGACTAACTTACTAATCCAGTGCACCCCAGTGCCAGTTTCTGTTTTCGGCTGTTTTTGTATTTCAGGTTTTCACGTTTCAAGAACTGCCCAGAAAAATACAGAAAAATTATATAAAAAATCAGCGATCCGGAAACAACACTGCATCTGAAGGGCAGCCTGGGGGAGCCACAGGGGCTCCAGGCACCCTGTGGGCGCCCCCCCCCCCCCCCTGGGCCGCGCCGGGGGGCGCCTGGGCCCCCCGAGGCTCCCCCGATGCCTACTTTGGCATATATTTAAAGGACCCTCCGAAACCCTCAGAGGAGGAACTCTTTTCGCGATCCCATCTCTGTTCCGCCGCCGCCGCTTCCAAGATCGGGAGCACCAGGAGAACTCTTCCCGGCACCCTGCCGGAGGGGAGGATCACCACCGGGAGCTTCTCCACCACCATGGACGCCTCCCGGATGACTCGTGAGTAGTCTCCCTTGGACCATGAGTCCATGACCAGTAGTTATGTGATGTTCTCCTCCCGTTCTTGTGCTTCACTAATTAGTCCTCGTGAGCTGCCCTACATGATCGAGGCACCTATGTAATCCTTATGCTGTTGCTATGTTGAGTTTGCTGGGATCCGATGGATTATGAGATTATCTTCAGATTGATCTTGAGTAATATATTTGATTCACCTCTTTTATATTTTAGTTCATAAGTAATTCTTGCATGTTCTCCGTTGTTATTTATTGCTTTGGCCGAGTAATAGGTAGTGACTCCAAGAGGGAATGTTATGCCCGATTGTGGGTTCATGCCCCTCGATGACTAGCTTGAGTGACAGAAACATGAGTCTAGGGGATGTGTTGTTGCCACAAGGGGGAAAACAACGGTGCTTGTGCCCGCGGGTGCAAGGATTGTTTACTTTACGCAAAGTTCTTTTAATGCAGTTGTCTGTTGCATTGAGTTTACACTATGGGTGGGACTCGCAACTTAATACCAGCGAGATGTTCTGGATAGATATCTCAAGGTGGATGATTAGTAGTAGATATTGATGGATTTCGGTCTACTTACTTTGGCGTACCGCCCATGCTTTGAACCTCAACCTTTCTTGCAATGTAGTCAGCATTGGTTTGCGTTCGTGGTCCTGTCAATTGCCCAGCTGTAATTTGTTACCTCACATAGCTGTTTTATCGTCTTTTGGGAGAGAGACATCACTAGTGAACATCATGAGACTCCGGTCCATATTACCATCATTGATCACATCCACTATTTACTTTCCATTATTTACCTACTATTGCAAAAACTATCTATCACTACTATCATTGCTTTTAATCCTTTGTGAACTACAAGGCCGGAGAGATTGACAACCTCTCTATACTCGTTGGGTGCAAAGTTATTTGTATCTGTGTGCAGGTCCACGTTGGTTGCTACTAATCTGGCGCCGTAGCAATTGACACCTACTTGTTGAACCTAGGAGTCTCTGGGGAATCGATCCTTCGCATCTTTGCTAGGGGAAAACACTTCTACTTACTGCATCTTACACCTTCCACTTGGGGTAACCAATGAGGGGTTCGAGGCCCATCAAGTAGAAAAGGCCCAAGCTTGGAGATGCCCATGGCACCCCAAGTAAAATCAAGATAATCAAAAGCCTAAGCTTGGGGATGCCCCGGGAAGGCATCCCCTCTTTTGTCTTCATCCATCGGTAACTATACTTGGAGCTATATTTTTATTCGCAACATGCTATGTATTTCGCTTGGAGCGTCTTGTATTATTTGAGTCTTTACTTGTAAGTTTGCCACAATAATCCTTGCTGGACACACCTATTTGATAGAGTTAAATATGGCCTAAAAATTATTAGAACACTCTATGTGCTTCACTTATATCTTTTGAGCTGAATAGTTTTTGCTCGTATGCTTCACTTATATCTTTTAGAGCATGGCGGTGGTTATATTTTGTAGAAATTGTTGAACTCTCATGCTTCACTTATATCTATTTGATAGTCTATTAAAACAGCATGGTAATGTGTTTTAGGCTAAAGAAACTAGTCTTCACATGATAAACATCCAATGTCAATGTAGTAAAATTTTCACACCAGGTGCATTGAATACAATGAGATGTTGGATGCTTGATAATTGTTTTGAGACATGAGGAAAGTGATATTAGAGTCATTCTAGTGGAGTTATTATGAAATTGAAGAATACTTGTGTTAAGGGTAGTGATTCCCGTATCATGCACGTATGGTGAACCGCTATGTGACGAAGTTAGAGCATGAGGTATTTGTAGAGTGCCAACCTTTATGTGGAGGTCGGGGGCGCGCGATGGTTAACTCCTACCAACCTCCCCCCTAGGAGCATGCGTTGATTACTTTGTTTTTGATGACTCGTAGATTTTTGCAATAAGTATATGAGTTCTTATGACTAATGTTGAGTCCATGGATTATACACACTCTCACCTTTCCACCATTGCTAGCCTCTCTTGTACCGCGCAACTTTCACCGATACCATAAACCCACTATATATCCTTCCTCAAAACATCCACCATATTGTTCCTCAAAACAGCCACCATACCTACCTATCATGGCATTTCCATAGCCATTCCGAGATATATTGCCATGCAACTTTCCACCGTTCCGTTCATATGACACGCATCATATTGTCATCGTGTCATGCATGATCATGTAGTTGACATCGTAGTTGTGTCAAAGCCACCATGCATAATTTTTCATACATGTCACACATGATTCATTGCTTATGCCGGTACACCGCCGGATGCATTCATGTAGAGTCATACTTGTTGTAGTATCGAGTTGTAATTTCAAGTTGTAACAAAAAGTGTGATGATCATCATTATTAGAGCCTTGTCCCGTGTTAGGAAAGGCCAATAAAAAAATAGAAGGCCAAAAAAAATATAGAGAGGGGCAAATAAAAAAAAAAAGAGGAAAGCCCCTCCAAAAAATGAGAGAAAAGAGAGAATGGACATTTGCTACTATCTTTTTCCAGACTTGTGCTTCAAAGTAGCACCATGATCTTCATTGTAGAGAGTCTCATGATTAGTCACTTTCATATACTAGTGGGAATTCTCATTATAGAACTTGGCTTGTATATTCCAACGATGGGCTTCCTCAAATGCCCTAGGTCTTCATGAGCAAGCAAGTTGGATGCACACCCACTAGTTTCTTTTGTTGAGCTTTCATTCATATTTAGCTCTAGCACATGCGTTGCATGGCAATCCCTACTCACTCACATTGATATCTATTGATGGGCATCTCCATAGCCCGTTGATACGCCTAGTCGATGTGAGACTATCTGTAATGCCCCGGATGTAATACTTTCCCTTTTGGGCAATATATTTATCTTTGGCTCCATCAAATTCCATTCTGGGTTCTTCGTCTTTCGGGTTTTTGTCTTTTGTCGTGTGCGTGTGTTCATTCATCCATATCATGTAGTCATGTGCATCGCATTGCATTTGTGTTGTTGTTTGCATCCGGTCCCACGCGTTCCTTCCCGTTGTCCGTTTCGCGTTCCGGAGCTCTCTCACGTGTCCGTGGCATCCCCGAGGCCTACTTTGGTGTTTGGCCGTGTAACATTTCCGGTTTAGCGTGAGACTTGTCCTGTGTTGTTGTTTTGGTGTGGGTAACCCGCCTGTCAAATCTCGTCGCGTTTGGAGTTCGTTTGCTACCCCAACAGTTATTCTCGTGGGCCGAAAGTACCCCCTCTTTGAGGCCCAAGACACCCCTCCAACAGCCCACCAAACAAACCCAAACCCCTCCCTTCATCTAAGCCATCCAATTCTGATCGCGTGGCCGAAAACCACACCTCATTTGGACAACCCTAGCTCCTTGTGCCTATATATTTGTCCATCTTCCCCAATGTTTGCCCCAAAATAAACCCTAGAACCACCATCTTCTTCCTCCAACCATCTTCTTCCTCCAGCCGCCGGATTCCGCGCCACCGCCGGCCGCCCTCGCCGGAGCTCTTCCCCGCCGCCGCACCGGAGCTCCCTCACCTCCACACCGACGCCCCGCCACCGCAACGCCTCCGGCCACCGCCGCCACACCGCGCCGGCCGGGCACCGCCGCCGCCCCGGCCGGGCACCGCCGCCCCCAACTCCCTCCGCCGGCCTCAAGCCACATCCCGCCGCCGGTGCCAGGGGATCGGGAGCCCCGAGCTCCTTCGATCCGATCTGCGCGCCTCCCGCTGGGCCAACCCTAGCGTGTGCGGGCCGGCCACCGCCCAGGCCCAGCCGCCAGGCCTTCCTCCGCGGGCCTCCTTCGCGAGCCGTGGCCCAGCCGCCACTTCTCCAGCCGAGCCTCGAAGGCCATCGCCGCCGTCGCTCGGGAGCGAGCACGCCTGATCCAGGCGCCCCGATCCGGATCAGATCTGGAGGGCGCCACCGGCCCGATCCGCTTCGGCCCGTACCGCTCCGCAAGCCGAGGCCCGTTAGGCGCGGGAGCCCGACCCGCTTCGCTGCTGGATTCGATCCGCCAGGGCCCGTTTGACCGCGCCCGCGTTGACCCGGAGCCCTTTGACCAGATCTGACTTTGACTGAGGTAGTTGTTTTTTCACTAAGTCCCTGTAGAATTTGTTGTCTGATGCTATTTTAGATTGTGGATAACTTTTTGTGTGATGGTCCGATTTGAGTGAATGATATGTCAAAATGTTCGTGGAAACTTGTACTACATTTTGTTCCATTATGCCATGCATGTTTGAGATCATCTAGATGCTTAAATATATGTTGGAAGAGGGCAACTTGATATAAACTGCTGTTAGTTGTTGTTTTCATGCCATCTTTGCAATGTGATAACTTTTTGCATGTTTATCCAAACGAAGCAAATGATATGTCCACGTGTTCGTCTTGTCATGCTCTACATGTTGGGTGCTTTAGCTTGCATGATAGATTTTTATCTTGCCATGTTTATCTCCGTTGCAAAGTGCTATGTGGCTGTTATGTCATTAAACTTGTTATGAGATGCCATTTTGAGGAGCTCATTGCTATCGCTGTGTTTGTCCCCTTGATGCATGCTTAAGTGTTTTGGATTCACCATAATGTGTACTTTGCTGTGGTGCTTACCACTTGCCATGTTTAGTTTTGAGGTGACTTAAACTTGCTCACAAAGATGCCATTATGAAACTGCTGTTTTAACACTTAGTGAAATTTCACCAAGTCTAGAATCTGTAATTTCCAGATGCCATGTTTGCTTGTTGTTCTAGGCCAATCCATGATAGTTTTGGGGTGACTCTTGATGATTCCTTGTTGTATATATTGTTGGCTATCCATTCATGCTCTCACATGCTTATTTGAGTGGCTGTAGCATATTTAACTTTTGCTCCCAAGTTGCAACAAATTACTGCTGTCAGGATTTTGTTGTCAAGTTCAATATGTCATAGCTTGTTGCTATTGATCCATGGCTCCTTTGGGGATGCTCCAATGGACTTATTTGCTGTAGGATATGTCTAGTTTATGTCCATACTCTTTGCCATGATGTTTGAGTGCTGTAGCTTATTTATCTATTGCTCCGAAATTGCTATGTGGCTGTTATTTTCAGCTTGTGCGTATTTATTGTTTTGTGTGTAAGTTTTAGCCCGTAGCTCCGATTTGAGCAAGTCCTATATGAAACTTGTGTGATTTTTCATGTAGATTCATAATATCCTATTGTTGACATGTTTTGAAGTATTTTGCTTGATCGCATTTTGTCATGCTCCGTGTGCTTCCTTAGTGCATCAGTCATGCATCTAGCTTATTTTGAGTGCGCATTGCATCTTGTTGATTTCGTGCCTTGTGTGTTTGTGTTGAGTAAAGCCGGAAGCTGAGTACGAGTACGAGAACGAGGTTACCACCGAGCTTGAGAACGAGGAGCTTTCTTACGATCCCATCGACAACTCTTCAGGCAAGATGACCGAACCCGGATACCATTACTATTTTTGCCTATTGCTAGAAGTCTCGATCTATAGTATTGCCTCGGTGCCCATGTTTTTCCTGTAAGCCTCCTATTGTAACCATGAACCTGTTTAACCACCCTACCTATGCAAACCATTGATTGGCTATACGTAGGCTTCGCTCAGCCCCTCTTATAGCATTGCTAGTTGCAGGTGAAGATTGAAGGTTCTTGCTTCTTGTTGAAGCTTGTTGGGATATCACACTATATTAATTATTTAATGAAATCATCTATATATTGGTAATGGGTGGAAGGCTAAGCCTTTTGCTTGGTGTTTTGTTCCACTCATGCCGCTAGGAACCTTTTAAACCGGTGTTATGTTCCTTGATTATGCGTTCCTCACACGGTTGGGGTTATGGGACCCCCTTGATAAACCGCTAAGTGCTAAGTCTTTTCCAGCAAGTCCCAACATTGGTACTATTCGCCTAATAACTAATAAAACTAGCATAGGGACTAGCTATCCCTTTTATTTTAATCAACAACCCCGGGCTAGTGCTCCACATGAGTGTTGGTCCGAACTGGGGGTCCTGCGGGGCCGCCTTGGGGAAACCCGAGGTATCTGGCATACACCTGTAGCATCACCCATCCGGTCGTGTCCCGAGACTAGATACGCGCGGCTATTGTCAGGGTGTCGACAGCCGGGAGGATTTGCTGGATTAGCCTTACCTTAGTTCGGAGTATCTTGAGCACGGGATTCCGAGAATACTCGGGCCTTCCCACCTTGGAGTTGCGACTCCGCGGATCGTGGGCTTGTCATGGGCCAAGTTCGAACACCCCTGCAGAGTTTTGAACTTTCGAAAGCCGTGCACGCGGTTATGTGGCAGATGGGAGCTTGTTAATATCCGGTTGTAGAAAACTTGACACCATGTTCCAATACACTACCAGCGTGTGTACCGTGACGGTCATTTTCCGAAAGGGATTCGGGAAGTGAACACGGTGGGGTTATGCTTGACCTGATTAGTTTAGGATCACTTAGTGATCATCTCTCGACCGAGGCACCTTCTCTTCTCGCTCTCTTTTGCGTAAGCTAGTGCTAGTTGCTGCTGCAGACACTTATTCTTTCTCCAGCCTTGTTCCACACCCAAGGCTTAAATAGTCGTGTTACCCGGGAACGGGATTGCTGAGTCCTCTGTGGCTCACAGTTACTTCAACACACCAGATGCAGGTACGATGGTGAGCTACACAGGCGATGGCACTGAGCTAGACTGGGAGTACGACGAGGAGCGTAGCTGTTACTATGTGAACTATCCGGTTGATCAGTATAGCTTCTACTAGGATTCGATCTAGACCTGTGGTTAATGTTAAGTTTCGTATCTTGTCATTTGGATCTTTACCCTTAGATGGGCTATGATGTTTTATTGAATGATGTTTGGACATGTAATGTATTTGTGTGACGTGGCGAGTGTAAGCCAACTATCTTTTCAGTTTTCCATCCCCACTTTTACATGAGATGTGCAAAGGTATCAAACTTGCGATCATTCCAGCATGGGCTTATATCTCTAAGTCATGCCTCGATACGTAGGAGATATAGTCCCATCCTGGGCATTACACTATCTTCCTCCTTTTTGTCTTCTCCACAACCACCTCTATTCCACCCATAGTGCTATATCCATGGCTCACGCTCATGTATTGCGTGAAAGTTGAAAGGTTTGAAAAGAATAGAGTATGAAAACAAGTGCTTGGCTGAAATCGAGGTTGTGCATAATATGAATATTTTGTGTGATGAAGAGGGAGCATAGCTAGACCATATGATTTTGTAGGGATAACTTCCTTTAGCCATGGTATTTTGAGAAGACATGATTGCTTTGTTAGTATTGCTTGAAGTATTGTTATTTCTTATGTCAATATAGACTTTTATCATGAATCCTTCAGATCTGAACATTCATGCCACAATTAAGAGAATTACATTGAAAAACTATATTGGTTAGCATTCCACATCAAAAATTCTTTCTTTATCATTTACCTACTCGAGGACGAGCAGGAATTAAGCTTGGGGATGCTTGATACGTCTCCAATGTATCTGTAATTTTTGTTGTTCCATGCTATTATTTATGAAGTCTTGGATGTTTAATGGGCTTTATCATTCACTTTTATATCATTTTTGGGATTAACCTACTAACCCAAAGGCCCAGTCCAGATTGCTGTTTTTTTGCCTATTTCAGGGTTTTGCAGAAAAGGAATATCAAACGTAGTCCAAACGGAATGAAACCTTCACGAGAGATTTTTTTGGAGGAAATCACGCTCGGGAATCTTCGGGACCAAGTCAGGGGACGAAGGGCCAGCCCTCGAGGGTGGGGGGCACGCCCCCCTTCCCAGGGCGCGCCCACCTACCTCGAGGCTGGCCCACATGACCCCTGGTGCCCTCCTTCTTCCTATATATACCTACGTACCCCAGAAACTCCATACGCTGAGAGAAAACCCTAATTCCACCGCCGTAGCTTCTGTTCCCGTGGAGATCCCATCTTGGATCCTGTTCCGGGAGGGGGATCCATCACGGAGGCCTTCATCATCATCATCATCGCCCTCACCATGAGTTGTGAGTAGTTTACCTCAGACCTTCGGGTCCATAGCTAGTATCTAGATGGCTTCTTCTCTCTCTCTGGAGCTCAATACAAAGTTCTCCTCGATCTTCGAGGAGATCGATTCGATGTAATCTGTTTTTGCGGTGTGTTTGTCGAGATCCGATGAATTGTGAGTTTATGATCAAGGTTATCTATGAAAGATATTTGGTTCTTCTCTGAACTTTTTATGTGTGCTCATAATATCCTTGCAAGTCTCTTCGAATTATTGGTTTAGTTTGGCCTACTAGATCTATAGTTCTTGCAATGGGAGAAGTGCTTGGCTTTGGGTTCAATCTTGCGGTGTCCTTTCCCAGTGACAGTAGGGGCAGCAAGGCACGTATTGTACTGTTGCCATCGAGGATAAAAATATGGGGTTTTCATCATATTGCTTGAGTTTATCCCTCTACATCATGTCATCTTGCTTAAGGCATTACTCTGTTCGTATGAACTCAATACACTAGATGCAAGCTGGATAGCGGTCGATGTGTGGAGTAATAGTAGTAGATGCAGAATCGTTTCGGTCTAGTTTTCTCGGATTTGATGCCTATACGATGATCATGCCTAGATAGTCTCATAATTATTCGCTTTTCTATCAATTGCTCGTCAGTAATTCGTTTACTCGCCATAGAATACCGCTATCATGAGAGAAGCCACTAGAGAAAACTATGGCCCCTGGGTCTATTCTCAACATATCAATCTACATCTACATTACTTTTCTTACTTTTATTTGCTGTTTTATTAAACCAAAAATACCAAAAATATAATTATCATCTCTATCAGATCTCACTCTCGTAAGTGATCGTAAAGGGATTGACAACCCCTTATCGCGTTTGCTGCGAAGTTCTTATTTGTTTGTGCAGGTGCGAGGGACTTACGCGTGGTCTCCTACTAGATTGATACCTTGGTTCTCAAAAATTGAGGGAAATACTTACGCTACTGTGCTGCATCTCCATTTCTGCTTCGAGGGAATACAACGCAAGCTCAAGAGGTAGCAGGCTGCCCTGGCGGCACCGCGGGGAAAGACCCCCTCCGAGGCAAAGGAGGTCTAGGCGCATGAGGATGTGCTGGCTCTTGTGGTCTTGGAGCACGGCATGGAGCTCGAGCGGCTGGAGGTGAGGGTGCACTAGGTTGCCACGGTCGAGGACGCCGCCGCCGCTCGGGAAGCCAAGATCGAGCACGAGATTAACCAAAAGGTGGCGGAGATTCACAGGGCTCTTGTCGAAGAATGCCACCAGAAGTTGAAGCTTCAAGAGACGTGCTTCCAGTAGCGGCAGGTCGAGCTAGAGGGCAAGACTGCCTCTCTTAGGACGAGACTGGCTGCCGCAGAGCAACGTGAGATAGCCGCCAAGGAGGCTCATGCCTCTGCCCAAGCTGACTTGTCTTCGCTTCAGCAGCAGGTTGTGGATGTCTTGTCCCTTGTTGGTAAGGCCGCGAATGAAGCAAGCCGTCGTCGAACGATGCAGCGTGAGCGTTCCTTGATGCTTGAAGATCTCAGGGTCAGGGTCAACAGAGCCTTAGATGCCATCTGCAAAGAGAGCATCTCCCGGCCGCATGAGGATGATGACGTTGGCTACCTCCACTTTTTCAGTCAAGTCATGACCCGTCTGGAGGACCGAGCCACAAGAGCTTGCCAGCTTGTCGAAGAAAGAAGTCAGGGCCTTCTTCGACGCACGTTCTGACGCGTCTTCAGCTACCTTCTCAGCCTCAACCCTGACTTTGACTTCAATGTTGCGATAGCTCCCATGCCCAGGGTCATTCAGGATGATTTGGCGAGCTGGGTGAATGATCATGTTGACAACCTGGTCGCGGGGTTTTCCCTTGAGGGCGGTGTGGACGTGCTTGCAGCCGAAGAGGGTGTTGCGGATGGAGATGATGAAGACGATGCTGACGGCAGCACGCCTCGCTAGGCTTTCATTTCCTTTCCTATCCTCTATGCAAAAAATCTTCCGATACTACCCCAGAGGGCGTGAAAGCATTTTTGGAGGAGAGTTCGTCTATAATGTATGAAATGAAGACAGGATTTTGGGAAAGATTGTGGGAGGTGCCACCGTGAGCCAGGAGGCTCCCGACTAAAGTAAATTTCACGACTTATCTTTGGTGCTGATGGTCTTGGACGAGTTCTTGCGGCGCGGGAGCGCCTATCTCCCGAGGCGGCCTTCCGAGGCTCGTGAGGGCCTAAGCCTCTTGAGGAGCTTGGGGACCCACTCGAGAGCGCCTCGCGAGGAGCCAATTGCCGAGTTTCGGCGAGGTGTGTGCGCAGTGGTCCTGCGATAGCTGCAATCTTGACCCTGGTGCCGCTTGGGCTAGCCCAAGCGCGTGCATAGTGCGCACACCACACACAACCTCCACTCGCAGGGCGCTTGTGGGGGAGGATAGCAGGCGTGAGCCCTGCTTTCCATCAAAAACCAAAGGGCAAGAAAACACCGTGAATCGAGAAAAATTCCCCCCTTTTCTTTTGACAAGCACACAAAACTCCAAATCTCATTCTGAAAGATGGCAAATTGGGTTACAGAAAGAAGGTGAAAACAAACAGCTACATCCGGCACCTAGCTAGTCTTCTCACCAGCGCAGAGCTAAGTGCTTCCACTGGGCGTGGGCATAGTCATTGGGGGATAGTGTCGATGGCTAGCGCGGAGCATGATGCTTCTACTTGGACGTGGGTGGGAGCCCCCATGAGGCCCGATGGCGGCACTCAGGAGACTCCGGGGCGCGTACATCCCCAACTCATTATCACGTGAGAGTGTCATGAGCAGAGATCTTCACGGGTATCCTTGGCGCCTGGCAAGGGCCTCGCCCTACGCCTCCCCCAACCACCGTCGGGGCGTCCGGAAACTAGTACGAAGCCAAGGGGCAATGGGGACGCTGGCGGTGCCCTAGCGATCGTAGGCCCTCCGCCGGGGGGAAGGGCTCGCCGGCGCCTTCCCCGGTGGAGGACCTACCTTCGAGCGGCGTGCGCCGCCGTCGTGGTGGTGCCCTGCTCCATGCGACGCAAGGTAGGCCCTGGCTTCGGCCTTCCCCCGCGCATCCCCCAGTGCATTGCGCCCGCCTGCAGTGGGGCCATCGTCTTGAGGTCCTCAGCTGTTGCCGCGGCTTGGTTCACCTGTGGTCCGTGGTTAGCATAATCATGCCCCTGAGATATTGGCTGTACCCGGTGGCTGTTGTTGTTGAAGGCATCGGTGAAGCCCCAGGGCGGCCCGCGGAGGGCCTCGGGCTCACATGGCCTCGACGCCCAGGCTAGCGAAGGAAACGGGTGGGGCCTTCTTGGCGTGTATAGCAGGTCCGCCATCGGAGGCGCAGGGGTGTCTGAAGCCGCCATCCTTGAGTCGTCGCCTGGCTGTCTAGCATCATCGTTTGCCAGACCTGGTGCCATGTCATGATGACCGTAGGGCAACGTCTCGGCGCAGCCCCAAGAGAGGCCATCCGGACTCGCCACGCTCGGAGGCACCGCTTCCTGGGCAGGGCAAGCGGTGCTGCGAGCCAGGCCAGCACCGTGAGGTCCTCTGGGCCTCTCAAGGAAAGGTACCCGGGCGTTGCAGAGGCCAGCGCGCGCCCCTGGAAGCACTCGCGGCGTACGCAAGGTGCAAAAAGGTGCAGCACCCCTACAGGCGGCATCAAGCAACTTGGTGACCCGTTCCAGCAGGGCGTCTTGGCCGCCCTCCGCCAGCCTTCATCGCAGCAGATCCCGTGCCACGATGAGCGTGACTCGTGTGTTCGCTTGCTCCCGACGTGTAGCGCCATCGCCGCGGCATAGCTCGAAGATCACATGGTGGCGTGGTTGTGGCGCAGCGCGGAAGCGAGCGGCGGTGGCACGTGCCACCCACGGCCAACGACCCCGGGCGGCATGCAAGCTACGAGGAGCGTGGAGTGGAGGTCTTCTTGGACGAAGGGCGCTGCCCGAGCAGGTCAAGCGGCCCAGTGCTCAGCATGAGCTTGAGGAGCATCAGCCATGAGGGCGTTGGAGTGTCGGCGAGTCAACTGGTAGAAGAGAAGCTCCGACGCACCCCTACCTGGCGCGCCAAATGTTAGATTCGGGGCTCCACAGACCCTTGATAGATTTGAACTCTAGGGTGCGTACGAAGAACTCAACTTCGCTTGTCTGCCTACTCGTCGATCTCACGGCCTACCTTGATGAATAGGAAGGAAACGGGACAAGGCAATTTACCCAGGTTCGGGCCACCTTGTGGTGTAATACCCTACTCCTGCTTTGTGGTGGATTGCCTCGAGGTGGGCTGAGGATGAACTAGTACAGTGGAGGAACAACATCAGGAGGTGTGTTCTTGCTTGTGTGGGTGTGAGGGTGGTATGAATGATGCATCCCCTCTATGGTGGTGGCTAGGCTATACTTATAGTGGCCTTGGTCCTCTTCCCCCAAAATGAAGGCGGGAAGGGATCCCACAACAGCCAAATTTGAAGGAGGACAGCTAGTACATCTTATCCTGACGAAAGGTGGCCTTCACCCGCAAAGCTTCTGGTGGTGACGCCATGGTGGGCTCGGTGATGGCCTTCCTTGTGTCATCCTAGCGATCATGGTCTTGTTGCATGGAAATGGAAACCTTTGGCTGATTCCTCGGGACTCCGCGCCTGCGCTTGCCTCTTTAGCAGCAAAGAGGTAACATGTTGTATTGCGCCCGCTCGCGCCCGCCCGGCCTCGGTTGTCATGGATTGCGTCATATGAACCTCACGAGGTGGGGACTTGCATAGAAATCTCCGCTCCTCAGGAGCCAGCCTAGAGAGGCTGCTCCCTCCGGAGGCCTTGGCGTCGTCCGCCTCGCGAGGCTTGGCCCCTCGCGAGAGTCTTGTGTGTTAATGCTGAAGATGGGTCATACCAGGCTGGTGATGGAGCCACGCCGTGGGTCGCAGGCAAGCAAGTCTGGGTACCCTGGTTTCCAGAACGCCGATAGTTCCACTAATAAAATGAAGTAATAATACAGGTGAAATAGAGATACTGTCCTCTCTCTCATTTCATTTCCAATGTAGATAAAGAAAGTGCTTCTCTTTGTTTGTATATGTTTCATCAACTAGTCCCATTGTTAATGTTTAAGTGTTTGTGCAAACTAGGATGCTTAATTTTAGTTGAACCGCATAAAAATAGAGATTGGAATGGCTCAAAGCTCCTCCTTGTACTACCGTTGTACATTGATGTCCATCACTTGTTGAAGATGTATTGGGGAGAACTGGATCGATTTCCAATATCAGATCTACCGTATGCGGTGTTGCAGGGACCATCTTGCCCTCGCAGCATGGCATACTTTGATACTATTGTTTTTATTAAATGTATTGTATCACAATTGTTTCCCATTAAGAAAATAAAGTTTCTTCTATTTTCACTGGTACGAGTTGGTGCTATACAAATGGTTTTTGACCCCTTCCTGCGACGACATTTGGAACCGTCACCAAGTGAGTGTGGGCGATAGGGGGGGTCCTTCCCACACGACCCAGAAATCGTTGGGGATAGGCCCTCCTGGGACCCAGGCTGGGTCCATGTGCGATCGGGCGAGGCATCGAAACCCAATCATTTTCGTAGGTATGTACATCCCACACGGTAATCCAAGAAAACCATTTCCGTAGGTATGTACATCCCACACGGTGAATCCCAGAAAAACATTTCCGTAGGTATGTATATCACACACAATCAATCTAATGAATACGTTTCCATTCTTATGTACATCCCACACAGTCAATCCAGGGAAACCGTTTTCGTTCGGACGTACATCCCACACAGTTTTATGTGTAGGCTCGTGTGTGAAAGGTGTAACTATCACACACGGTCTGTCTTGGTTAACCTTTTGCTTTTATCAACTATATCACACACGATTTGATGAAGAATGTGTGGCATTGGGCTATCCATCGCAAGCGCTTTTACTGCTAGAACCGTTTGCAAAGGTCCATGACACATTCAGCAGGATTATTAGTTTACAATTAATAATTCCAGTATTACGCAAATTCACATTTCATATCGAACAGTTGTTTGCCAATTTCATACCAGGCACATAATATATTATAACATCACAGTGCGGTAGCTACATGAAAACAACACAGTACAACATATAGCTAGTTCAACTTCATAAGAAAAATATATTCATTTCCCTAATGGAGATCATCCAGGCTCGTCTTATCCACCTCTGCTTTCAGTTCAGTAAGAACCCGTTTTGCACGGGCCAACTGGGAAAGTGCCTCCTCCTTCGCCAACACCATCTTAGCAAAGTCTGATTTAAAAAATCTGAGCTCATTCTCCACCTTCAACTTTTTATCCCTCATCTTGAAATATGTTTCAGCGTTGACAATAGTTTCTCTAAGCCTACGTGTGTTCTCTTCCTCATACATGCTCCAGAGCTTCGCTAGGCACATCTTCAAAGACTGTGGCCACTCTTGATCAACCCTCTCCAAGTAAGAACACTTCCATTCATCCTATAATATTTAAAACTAGATCAGTAACAATTGTAGGGGAAATGGGTTTATAGCAACATAGA
This sequence comes from Secale cereale, assembly GCA_902687465.1. NCBI lineage: Eukaryota > Viridiplantae > Streptophyta > Magnoliopsida > Poales > Poaceae > Secale > Secale cereale. Next base: position 587,929,101 of record LR738715.1, read on the forward strand.
AAATCACCATGCTTATTTTGAAAAACTGAAGAAACATGTTAATTATGACATATCTTCTCAAAAAGATCAATGTGCAAATGAAATAATTGGTACTGAGACAGCAACCAAATTTTGGAATATCAAAAGCTATAATTAACTACAACGACGCTACAAGTTCTTACTCATGTACAATAAATAACAAATTGAACATTTTATGTGGAAGGTAAATATAACTGCAACAGCATAGCGACAGTGTTTGGATGACAGCCAATTGATACTAACAGGTGTGTACATGCACAAATTTAGTAACATAGAACTAATAGCACTAAGGCCGTCCACGATGTATGCCAAAACTGGGGTAAAGACAACTGTTGCTACATCTCGCACCGGTGCCCTGCACTAGCGAGCCGATGCAGCGGGAAAAATCAGGGACTCGGACTCCGGAGCACGTAGTTGCTCCGATGCCAAGTTCCTTCATGCCATAAAGATTTAGTATTTTACTGCTTGGCTGCTAGGATGTGTGGACCAAAGTTGGCTGCACAAACTTCTGAAGCGGTGCCAAATAATTTTCTAATGGCACCGCTGATGAGATGGCAACAATTTAAGATACTAGGTACAAACTCTGACATTGTCTTAGGATGCGTTTGGTTGAAGGTGTGGTATGAATGGGTTAGGACCGTGACAGTGTCTGAATCACATCTAACAAATGATTTGTAACAACGAAAGAGGGTCTAACCTTCTCTATGCATGCGAGAAACTTCCTCCCACTATTCACAGAATCAAATGCAACTAGCTTCACGCATGGAGATTGATGGTGACAACGAGCAGATAGATCTTCAGCCACCCCGCTCCATTCGTTGCCACCGATGGTCCTAGGGAGCTACAAGAGGAATAAATGACTCAAATCGACCACCGGGTAGAAATCCTTCATTCCAAGTCATAGCCTGAGAGAGAGAAGATAGGCATACCCGGGTGGTGAAGGAGTAGTCGCCGGAGGAGGAACCGCTGGAGAGGTCTTTGAAGAAGACCATGGCGACCCCGGAGGCAGGATGCGAGACGGCTAGAGCGAGGAAGCGGCTATAGCTTACTAGCATGGAAGGAAGGAAGGAGGAAACAGGGGAAATGTGACTTGTGGTCAGGGAGAAAAGGGGGTGAGGAAGGGGGAAGGGGGCGGGGTCGATATTTTGGTGGTAGGCCAAAAAAATTGAAATATGGAGGGAAACTTTGCGCGCGGTGCCGCCGGACCATTCACTTTGAACGATTGTGTGCATCGCAAACGATTCTTTTGCTTTACACGCATGGGATGAGTTTGATAATTCAAATTTTGGTGGTAATTTCCGCGGGTACGTCATTGCATAATTTAACATCGCTTGCTAGGGCACACAAAAGAGCGTACAACAGACAGACCACACTGACTGAATCGAGAAATTTAGTAATTAAACAGAGCCAGATGACCTAAACATTGCTCTAACAAAAGACCAAAATTAAAAACAAAGCCTAAGTACGCATAATTTTAACAAATCCGCCGTCGCGCCGTCCTATGCAACGCCGGTGTGAGATGAGACGTCGATGACTTGTCCTAGCGACATGCCATCGTTGGTGGACTCCACATCCCCCTGGTGAAGTCAACCGCGTCCTCGTGCTCGTCCTTGGCGCCGCCCTCAAGGTTGTAGTACTCGTAGTAGTGTCTGCGCCAGAGCTCGCGTTGGTATTTTTCATGCATTTACTGAATTTTTTAAAGCTAAATGACCCTGAAATTGAAAAGCACTACAAATGAACTTTGAAAAGGTTGAAAGTTGGCATGGTATCAGAATTTCACCCACATATCATATGCTAAAAAGTTGAGAGGGTTACGGCAAAAACTGGACGCACTTCGTGTAAAAAATGGACAATCTCTTTCGAAGTATCAGGGTTTCGGACGAAAACTCGTCCGTTACAAAGGGATTACATTTATTTGAACTTCAGACTTTTTGTGTGTTCAAAATGCACAATTCAAAGCCACATCATCAGTTTTCAACACTTTCTGACTTCATTTGACCTTATAAAGACATTTAAGTGATTTTCTAGCCATTTAATGACTGTAATTCAAATTTGAACTACATCTACACACAACGTCTAACCATAACGGTTTGAAAAAACATATTTTTGAGTACTTGTGTGCCAGTTAAAAAATCTTTAGACCATGTAAATATCTGGTGTTCAAAAAAGAAAATGTAAAGATCTGGCAAGACAATCGGCCCCCACACGATTGGCATTCTATTTCGCGCCTCGCGGTTTGGAAGGTGAATGGCGGGGGTTATTAATCAGACACGGTTCTGTATTGGAAACCGTCAGGTATTATGTTCACACATGGATTCTAATGCGGCAATCGTGTGTAATTCAAACTACAGTACGCGTAAATTCCGGCGACCGGCGTGTGTACTATTCTCTCTCTCTCTCTCAAAGCTCTGCCATGGCGCCGCCGATATGCCCACATGCTGACGAGGAGTCGCCGCCCCCCGAGGACGCTCATTCGATGAGAAACGATGATGAGGACCCCTACGCGCTGCCGGACGAGGTTGCGTCGGACCCTCCAACTTTGGATTGGTTTTGGGGCCAGTACAATCTTTGTGTGTGGAAGTCACTGTCGCGGCTGAGAAAGCCAGGCAAGTGGCGTTCAAGAAGGAGATGGCGGAGGAGAAAGCCAGGTACCAGGTGGCCTGTAAGCCCGTGATACCGCCTAGAAAAAGGAGAAGGTGGAGCTTTGGGGGCGGGCGCCTTGTCGTGCGGAGGAGGTGTACGAAGACGGGTACTTCACGAGGAAGGCCAAAGGAGCTAGGCGCCTCATCACTGCGTGGAGGTGGGTCAATAAGCTCCAGCGTGCCACCGACGAGGAGCTCCGGTGGGCGCCCAATGAAATGGCAAGATCGTCCGCGCTCGTCCGCCAGCAAGAGGCAGATCGGTACGTCAAGCGCTGCGAGGTGGAGGAGGCCGAGTACTGCCTCCGCGCTGGGGTGGCGCCGCGGATCATGAGTGGTTATTAGTTTTAGTATTGTTCCTTTTCAATTTTGTGCATTGTACCTAGTAGTTAAGTATCATCATCTATATGTGAAGATATTATATATATTCTGTGGTGAACTAATGAACAATTAATATATATATACAGAATGGAAAGCGTATATACACACATTGAAACAGAACATATAAGAATGGAAAATAGAGTACACACATTGAAACAGCGGAATAAATAGAGCAATACTATGATTGCTGTGATGTCACACCCTGCATTTTGTAACATGTTATTTGCATCAATGAAGCATAAAAATTTGGACCAGCAAAATTTTTTGGCATCATTTGGCTTTTATTTGGAGTTGAGTTTTTCTTCATGTGCTTTTCATGTGCTCATTAAAGTCAATATTACCTCTTGTAGAATTCATCTCCATACCTAAAACTTCTGCCCAATGATCATGCCAAGTGTTATATAGCAGTATAGTATTTTCCTATAAAACAAATTTGGCCAAAATGTATTTTTAAAATTTAGTATTCCAAAAACCCCTGAATTGAGGTTTGCACTACAAGTGCTTGATTTAGGGTGAGAAAATTATTTCAAAAAGTATATTTGAGACCTAGTAGTCATAGGACTCCCAGAAACCACAAAAGTATAATTTTAAAAGTTATTTTCCTGTTTTATTTAAAAGCTTTTTCTTAAGGCCAGAAATGGTCTTTAATAGGGAAAAATTATTTAAGTATTTCAAAAATATTTGCCAAAATTCAGGGAGACTCATAGGACATATATTGTCCGTATATAAGAGTTTCAACACTTGGTCATGTTCAAAATAATGGGCTAATCCCTCCAAAACCCTTTCTGGATATTTCAAGCTTTTGAAATATTTACAAAGGATATATTCTCCAAAAATTCTAGGGAAATTCTATCATGTCACATATGACATATTTTATGATCTTGCCAAGTCCCATGCCATGGGAAGCAAGGAAACATCTTCAAAACCCTTCATAACCATTCTGTCCATATTTGAAGTTTGAGCAACTTTACATTGCCAAACTTGTCCAAATGCTCTCAAACTTGGTACACATGCTAGAATGGCCTAATAAGGCATCTAGACCAAATGGCACAAGATTTGGAGTGGGGCAACTTGATCAGAATACCCCAAAACCCTTTCTGTTCAAATGCAAATTTGAACAACTTTACATTACCAACTTTTTACCTGGAGCTTCAAACTTTGTGGGCATGATCAATACCCCAAATGATGAAACTACACCAAGTGGTGCATCAAGGGGATATGGTTAGCTTAACTTAAACAAGATGAAGCCATTTCTGTTGATTTCTAGGGTTCACCAAAGTTACATTGGCTAGTTTCTTCAAATGAGCCCAAATTTGGTGAAACACCCTATTTTCATATGACATTAAATCTTGTTAAGTGCCATGGCAAGTGGAAATCATTTGCTTGTTCAAAACTTGATCAAACACCTTCTGCCTTTTTACTAAAACTACCATCTTGACCACTTTTACTATTTACTTTTGCCCCAACTTTCTACCACAGCTTCATCTAGTTACTATCTACCTCCAGTAACTCCCCCATGTCCACAGCTCCATGATTGAGGGGTGAAAACCCCAATTCCCCTTGCTGGACAGCCCATTTCTACCTAGTTACCAGCTTCACCTCTCTCTCCTTGACCATCCAGAGCATCCAAAGCCACAGCTGGGCTACTTGCATCACCCTGGACCCCCCAGACACGGCAGACACGCCCAGAGGGCCAATGGCATGCCATGGCATGCGATAAGGCCGCTCCAGAGCGCGCTATAGTGCGCACCCGCACTGTAGCTTCGCCCAATCCAGCGCAGCCGACCACCTCGAGCTCTCCCCTAGCGCCTACCAACGCGCCTCGACGTCTGCGACCCTCCCCGGCGCTGTCCCCCTACTCCTCCGCCCTCCAGTGGCCGCCTTTGCACGCGCGCTGGCCGCCCGCAGCCTCCACTCGTCGGCCTCACACGCGCACGCTGTCTGGAGCCTTCCCCGCTCCTCCTCTCCCCTCTACTAGGCGTAGAACACGTCCACGATCATCCTCGACTCGAACACAAGCACCAGCACGGCCTCTGGCCTCGCCCGTGACCTCGCCGGCGGACGAGTCCACGATGGACCGTGGGCTCGGCTATATAAGCACGCCCGAGCCTCTCCAACGGCACCAACAGCCTCCCCTCACCCCCAGTAGCCCTCCAACACCACTCGTTCATCCCCAGAGAGCCTCTGTGCTCGAGCTCCGCCGCGTCGGGCAGCCGGAGATCTCGAGGTACAGGCCCTCTCCGCTCCAACCCTTGCTCGATTTGGAACCGCCGCGCTTCACTAATGCATTCCCCTCACTTTTCCCTCTCTGTAGCTGCCGGAGTCGACCGGAGCAACTACCTCCCGACGCTCCTCCACCGTCCCACCTCGCCGCTGACGAACCAGGCCTCCCCGGCGAGTCGCACCACCACCACTGGAACGGCGACTCATTGTTGAGCCTGTTCCTGCCCTCCGTTTGCCCCGCCGTGCCCGGAATCGCCGCCGGTGAGCTCGCCGTCGCGTTGGCCGCAAGGTTGAAGATGACAGGCGGGCCCCGCCTGTCATCCTCATCGCCCTCTCTCTCCCCTCGCAGCCGCTGACCGCCGTGCCCCGCCCGTCAGGTTTGAAAACCTAGCGTGCGCGCGCTGGCCCCCGTGCGGCTGGGCTGTTAGCCCTGGGCCGTGCACTGTGGCCATTCTGGCCCAGTAGCACCGGGCCATTTCTTTTTTTTCTTTTCTGTAAAATTTCAAATAATTTTACAGAAATAAATACATGTCCAAATAAATTAATTCCAACTCCTAAAATCTTGTAATATTCCAACCTATTTAATGGTGTCACTTCCACACATATCCATGAAACTTTTCTGTTCTGTTCAAATTTAAATTCAAATTTGAGCATTAAAACTCCTGTTCAAAAATCCTTAGATTCCATTCTGTCATTCCAAAACTCGAACTAAGAATTTTTACCATCATAATTTTCCCTCTAGTATTTAACAAAAATAAGTTGACATTTTTCTGAGCACTTTGATTTTTCTGTTTCCATTGTGGTCTTATCTTCCCGTTGTTACTTTGCGACGAATAGATACTGTATTTGACGGAGTTGCTGAAGAAGAAGGTGGAGAAGGATTTGAAGACTTTGAAGACCAAGCCAATCCAGGCAAACAGCCCTTGACCATGATACACTTGTGTTCTTTGGAACCCGCTTGTTTCCGAATGCATGATGATAAGAGTTATGATGGTGACCTAGTTTTGAACCACCACATGATGCATGCTTACTCATGATCTTGCTATGTGCTAGATGTCATGCAAATGGTTAGTAGTGATGCTTAGTGATGCATGTGTGTCATGAAACCTCCGTGGTTGAAATCTTTCCATAAACCCCATCGGGTGCCCCTAATGCCCGAGGGTGATGTTGAGTTAGGTCGTCACTTGAGGAAGAAGTGATGTGCCGGTAAAAATCTTGTGCATGGGTGAAATGATGGATTAGATTTATGTGTGACTACCGTCCCAACCAAACATGTGCAACCACTCTACCCCTTATGGGACGGGGCTTTATCGATTACTTAGGCCGATACTAGCATGGTGCCCGCATTGCTAGTGACGGGAAGACTTGAGGTCTTTCCCAGGACGGGGTCGTGCTTTGATAGACGACCATGACTATTTTTACAGGGCACCGGACACACCGTTGGTCCCTTCGGGTACGCGTGACATTGAAATTAGGGCAAGTCCCGTGATCTATTGTTTGTGCTCGAGGGCCGTGTACCAACGAGTGGACTCTATGTTAGTGTCGTCTAAGGAAAGATATTGACCGGGTGCTTCCCCCGAGTACTTGAGGTACTGCGGGATCGTGGGTGACACGAAAGCTTCCCGGATCTTGTGGGTAAAGTGCGCAACCTCTGCAGAGTGTAAAACTATTCGAATAGTCGTGTCCACGGTCATGGACAGTTGGGTGGTGCTACTTAAACTATGTCCAGAATTTTACTTCATCGGTGAAAGTAAGTATGTGTGTGTGATGAGTCAAGGTGGAGACTTGACTCGTTGAGTGAATCATAATCATGTTGATATCGGTAACCTGTCCTCGAGGTTACGAGAAATTATTGATGCATATAATTGATGGTAGAATATTTATTCTAGCTCTTTGCTAGGTTGTTCATTGTTGTTCCATTGCATTGTTACTTTGAACCAAATCATGGGTTGCTTGCGAGTACATTCAAAGTACTCATTGGCTTGCCACTGGTTATTTAATTGGCCAGACATGGAGGAACAGGAATATGAAGAAGAGTTCTATGGAGACGAACATGCGAACTAGGACGCTATCCCAGTCAGAATGCATGTAGGGTTAAGGCAGATGGCATGGGTTCTACCTATCATCGAAGACTTCCGCTATTTGAGTTATTTGCTATTCAGCTCGTGAGGCTTTATCTATGTAAGACTCGGACATAATGGCCTTAATTTGTGTACGACGGTATGTATGGATGTAAGACTCTTGTTATTCAGCTTATGTGTGTTCAGTGAGCATTGATCTCTGGGATCACTGTACACGTGCATTCGGTGATCTCGACTTCTAGGTCGGGGTCCCCACAGAGCTGGTATCAGAGCCATCCTGACTGTAGGAAGCCTTAGTTAGCATGGGCGTTAGTTAGATGAGATCCTTTTTCAAAAATCTTCTCAACCTCTCTTCTTTTCTAAACCTGAGATTTCATCAGCTTATTAACCTCTCCTATTCCACCTTTGTAGATGGTCGTTGTACCTAAAGAGCACCTGACCACTGGGTTTCCCTTGCTTCTCGAGGATAGCCTCCAGGAGTGTCAGTTCCACCGAGCGCCCATCCTCACCTACCTTGAGCATTGGGTTAGCGACACTGAGGTGGAATACCATGTGGAAGTGATCATGAAGGCAAACGATCCTCCCACAAGTTTGTTCTTCGAGGGACTCCAGATGGCAACTCTACCTCTCGCTGTCGAGGCTGCTGCACTCAAGGCACTAACCCGTCTCCGCGAGTTTCTTCCGGAGATGGCAGCCAAGATGACAACTCGCTTCTTGCCTTACCGGAAGGAAGGAGAAGATGAAAGCAGCACACTAGCCCCTCCACTGAAGGAAGGACTCTCGCTTCGATTCCAGACCTACTTCAGTCTATGTGCCGACAGTTTGGCACAAGACTTGGCCTCGGAATCAATGAAGCTCCGAGAAGAACTTCACAAGACCAAGGCACTTCTTCGTCGAGCTCAAGAGAAGACAAATAGGATCAAGAAGGAAGGAGCACCTTCCGGACAGTCCGCTATCGCATACCGAGGCGGAAGATGTATCTTCCAAGAATGAAGAACCACCTCGGCGACGCCGAATGACGACAAAGGAATATCGCAAGCTTTTATCGGCACCACCGACAAAGCACCGTCGTATCCAACTCCTCCACTCCCCCACACCCTCAAGTGACAAGGGGGCCCAGACAGATGAAGACAAGGAGGAAGACCCCGAAGAGCCAGAATACGCGATCGAGCATTCTGCCGCTTAGGCATTATTCGCTACTCGGATATGCCAGTTCGTGACCTCTACGGTAGGATAGGTCGTGTAACCCCTATGCGCAGTCGAGTCCCTGTATGGTTCATATGAAACCATCTAGTGTTTGCTTTTGGTGTGTTCGGATGTATGTCGTATTCTTCCTTCGGGGATATGTAAACGACTGCATCACCCAATTGGATTTTAATGAATGTGTTTGGCCTTTCGGCCCTTGCATGATTTGACTAGTGTCACACCCACCCCCTTACTAGGCACCCATCTATCTTGCTTTCCCTCTTCCAAGTCATGAGACCTTTTACCGCTCCAACAGGATGCCTGTTGTAACTCGTACTGGTACCTCTACCCAGCAGCCTGAAGCTGGAGCATCCGCTCGATCAGAGGCCGGCCGCGACCAAACCAACGACCAAGCTCCACCACCACCACCTCCTCCGAACATGGACATGGCTCAGCTTCTCCAAGCTTTCCGAGAGGAATGCCAACCCAACACTGCAACCCTTCAGTTAATTGCTCAAGCTGTCACCAACAACCGCCAGCCGGCGGGGAATGGCAATGGACGTTCCACGTTGGCAGAGTTCAAGAAGCATGCACTGCCAACCTTCATCGAGACTGCTGAACCCCTGGATGTAGACGACTGGGTCCACACCATTGTGGACTTACTGGAACTAGTCGGATGCACCGAAGACCGCGAGAAGGTGGCTTATGCAGCCCACTGCCTCGGGGGGACTGCTAGAGCTTGGTGGGATGGATTCAAGGTCATGCATGCTGGACAAGACATCACTTGGGTTAACTTCAAGGCAGAATTCAGCAAGGCCCACATTCCTTCCGGAATCATGGCTATCAAAAAGCGTGAGTTCCGAGCTCTGAAGCAAGGAAGTGGCACTGTCAAGGAGTACATGCAGAAGTTCAGTGTTCTGTCAAGGTATGCCCCTGAAGATGTCACCACTGATGCTGCAAAAAGGGAGCGCTTCATGGAAGGCCTCAATCAGACTCTGCAATACTCGCTTGTCGTGTGTGACTGCCCAACCTTCCCTGACCTGGTGAACAAAGCACTCATGCTTGAAGACAAGCGGCGTGCTTTGGAAGACACTCGCAAGCGCAAGATGGTCAGCAAGGGAAGTTCCAGCAACCAAAAGCCTCGTCCGTGGCAGTCAGCCCCGGCCAAGCCAACCTATCAGCAACCAAGAGCTCCTGCACCTCACACCAACTTTCAGCCTCAGCAGTATGCCAACCCAAGGCCAGCTTTCAACCCCAATAACAGTGGTGGCAACAAGATCAACAATCCAAACCAAGTCACTTGCTTTGGATGTGGTCAGTCAGGACACATCTCAAGGGTGTGCCCCAACAAGAAGCCTGATGCCCCGCGCCCCAATGCACAGAACCCAGGACAAGGCCGCGGGATGCCACCAAGGAACCCAGCTCCTCGTAACCCGCCTAACCATGGGAAGGGGCGTGTGAATCACGTCACTGCTGAAGAAGCCTAGGAAGACCCGGACGTCGTGTTGGGTACGTTCCTTGTCAACTCAGCACCTGCAACTGTCTTGTTTGATTCTGGAGAAACGCATTCATTTGTCACTCAAAGATTTGCATTAAAAAGTGGCATGACCCCTACACCCCTGAGTAACCCTATGGTGGTACAAACACCCGGAGCAGAGATGAGAGCCAAGATAGGCTGTAAGGGAGTCAGTATTACCATTAACGATGTAGATTTCCTAGCAGACCTCATCATCCTGTGATCACAAGGCTTGGATGTGATCCTAGGCATGAATTGGCTCAGCAAGCACCAAGGCTTGTTAGACTGTGCCAATCGGACAGTCACTGTGACCAATGACCAAGGAGTCGAAGTCAAATTTGCTCCCAACTCCTCTTCCGCTCAAGCCGCTCAAGTCAACTGTCTGTCTGAAGTCAGGCTAGAGCAAGTACCGGTGGTATGCGAGTATCCTGATGTCTTTCCAGATGAGCTACCGGGAATGCCCCCTGACCATGACATTGAGTTCATCATCGAGCTCGTACCCGGGGCAGGACCCATCTATAAGAAGCCTTATAGAATGGCGACGGAAGAATTAGCCGAGTTGAAGAAGCAACTGGAAGAACAGCTGAGGAAGGGATTTATCCGCCCAAGTGCCTCCCCTTGGGGATCACCCGTTCTATTTGTGGCAAAGAGGGATGGTACCATCCGCTTATGCATTGACTATCGTTCCCTCAATGAAGTTATAATCAAGAACAAATATCCACTTCCCAAGATCGAAGATCTGTTTGATCAGCTCAGCGGAGCCAAGGTGTTCTCCAAGATCGACCTCAGATCTGGGTATTACCAGCTGAAGATCAGACCCCAAGATATTCCGAAGACGGCATTTGTGACCAGATATGGCCTGTACGAGTGCACGGTCATGTCCTTTGGGTTAACCAATGCCCCAGCTTACTTCATGTATCTCATGAATAAAGTCTTCATGGAATATTTGGACAAGTTTGTTGTTGTCTTCATTGATGACATTCTTGTCTTCTCGAAGACGGAGGAAGAGCACGAGCAACATTTGAGGATGGTCCTAGACAAGCTTCGCGAGCACCAACTATATGCCAAATTCAGCAAGTGTGAGTTCTGGCTGCATAAAGTTGAGTTCTTAGGTCATGTCTTGACCGAAGAAGGACTATCAGTTGATCCCGTGAAGATCAAAGCTGTGACCCAATGGCAATCTCCAACGACCGTCAAGGAAGTCAGAAGCTTCCTCGGACTTGTGGGTTATTACCGCAAATTCGTGGAAGGATTCTCTAGCATTGCCCGGCCAATGACTCATCTCCTCAAGAAGGACAAGAAGTTTGAGTGGACGCCAAAATGCGAAGAGAGCTTTCATTGATGACATGAATAAAGTCTTCATGGAATATTTGGACAAGTTTGTTGTTGTCTTCATTGATGACATTCTTGTCTTCTCGAAGACGGAGGAAGAGCACGAGCAACATTTGAGGATGGTCCTAGACAAGCTTCGGGAGCACCAACTATATGCCAAATTCAGCAAGTGTGAGTTCTGGCTGCATAAAGTTGAGTTCTTAGGTCATGTCTTGACCGAAGAAGGACTATCAGTTGATCCCGCGAAGATCGAAGATGTGACCCAATGGCAATCTCCAACGACCGTCAAGGAAGTCAGAAGCTTCCTCGGACTTGCGGGTTATTACCGCAAATTCGTGGAAGGATTCTCTAGCATTGCCCGGCCAATGACTCAGCTCCTCAAGAAAGACAAGAAGTTTGAGTGGACGCCAAAATGCGAAGAGAGCTTTCAAGAGCTCAAGAAGAGGTTGACCACCGCCCCAGTCCTGGCAACACCTGATATTCACAAGGAGTTTGTGATATATTGTGATGCCTCTCGAACCGGATTGGGAAGCGTTCTGATGCAAGAAGGCCGAGTCATAGCTTACCTCTCCAGGCAGCTACGACCTCATGAGGAGAACTATGCTACTCACGATCTTGAGTTAGCGGCAGTGGTTCATGCCTTAAAGACATGGCGGCATTACCTCCTAGGGAAACGGTGTGAGATATACACAGACCACAAAAGTCTGAAGTACATTTTCACCCAAAAGGAATTAAACATGAGGCAGCGAAGATGGTTGGAACTCATAAAAGACTATGACCTCAGTGTTCAATATCACCCTGGGAAGGCTAACGTGGTGGCCGATGCCTTAAGCAGGAAGGCCTGCTCTTTGAATGCCATTATTCCAGAGAGGCAGCCAGCCTTGTTTAAGGAACTCAAACAATTCAGTTTGGAATTGGTCACCCCTGGATTTCTGGATCATTTGGAAGTCAGACCGACCCTGATGGACGAAGTCAAGAAGGCACAAGATGGACACGCAAGCATTGAAGGCATCAAGAAGAAGATGAAGCTAGGCAAGGCCCCAGGATTCTCTGAAGACGAGCATGGGATTGTTTGGTACAAAGGTCGCATCTGCGTACCAAACAAGATGGAGCTGAAGGACCTGATCCTGCAAGAAGCCCACGACACTCCGTATTCCATCCACCCCGGAGGAACCAAGATGTACCAAGACTTGAAGGAAAGATTCTGGTGGCACGGGATGAAAAGAGAGATTGCAACCTATATTGCAAAGTGTGATGTGTGCCAAAGGGTCAAGGCTGAATATCAGCGACCCGCTGGATTGCTTCAACCACTCAAGGTTCCTGAGTGGAAGTGGGATAAAGTCGGAATGGATTTCATCACTGGATTACCAAGGTCGAATAGAGGACATGACTCCATCTGGGTCACAGTCGACCATTTGACCAAGGTGGCCCACTTCATTCCTGTCAAAACTACTTATGATGGCAACCGGCTGGCAGCTCTCTACATCGACAGAATCGTAAGCCTTCACGGCGTTCCCAAGGAGATTGTGTCAGATCGAGGAACTCAGTTCACCTCAAGGTTCTGGAAGAAGTTCCAAGAAGCCTTGGGAACCAAGTTATCTTTCAGCACAGCTTTCCACCCACAGACCGGAGGTCAGACAGAACGAGTCAATCAAATTCTCGAAGACATGCTCCGAGCCTGTGTCTTGGCATATGGAGCCAAGTGGGAAGATTGTCTCCCTTTTGCCGAGTTCTCCTATAACAACAGTTATCAGTCGAGCCTTCAGATGGCACCATTTGAGGTGTTGTACGGACGCAGATGTCGCACACCCCTCAACTGGTCAGAGACTGGAGAAGGGCTAGTCTTTGGACCGGATATTCTCCGCGCAGCAGAAGAGCAAGTCCAACTAGTCAGAGAGCGTTTGAAGGCAGCCAAGTCAAGGCAGAAGAGTTATGCTGACACTCACCGTCGGGACATGAGTTTCCATGTCGGGGACCATGTGTACCTGCGGGTAACTCCTCTAAAGGGAACCAAGCGTTTCCACGTCAAAGGGAAGCTCGCACCAAGGTTCATTGGACCCTTTGAGATCACTGCACGGCGAGGAGAAGTGGCTTACCAGTTGGAACTACCACCTGAGCTATCCGATGTGCACAATGTATTCCACGTATCACAACTCCGGAAATGTCTCCAAGTTCCGGACAAGCCTGATCTCTACAAGGATGTTGATCACCAAGCCATTGATCTCCAGCCTGATTTGACCTACCGCGAGAAGCCCATTCGCATTCTGGATGAAGCAGAACGACGGACGCGAAGCCGCACCATTAAGTACTTCAAGGTCCAGTGGAGCAACAACACGGAAGAAGAAGCAACCTGGGAACGTGAAGACTATCTTAGATCCGAGTTCCCCGATCTCTTTTAAGACCTAGTTTAGGAATCTCGGGGACGAGATTCTTGTAAGGGGGGTAGGTCTGTCACACCCTGCATTTTGTAACATGTTATTTGCATCAATGAAACATAAAAATTTGGACCAGCAATTTTTTTTGGCATCATTTGGCTTTTATTAGGAGTTGAGTTTTTCTTCATGTGCTTTTCATGTGCTCATTAAAGTCAACTATTACCTCTTGTAGAATTCATCTCCATACCTAAAACTTCTGCCCAATGATCATGCCAAGTGTTATATGGCAGTATAGTATTTTCCTATAAAATAAATTTGGCCAAAATGTATTTTTAAAATTTAGTATTCCAAAAACCCCTGAATTGAGGTTTGCACTGCAAGTGCTTGATTTAGGGTGAGAAAATTATTTCAAAAAGTATATTTGAGACCTAGTAGTCATAGGACTCCCAGAAACCACAAAAGTATAATTTTAAAAGTTATTTTCCTATTTTATTTAAAAGCTTTTTCTTAAGGCCAGAAATGGTCTTTAATAGGGAACAATTATTTAAGTATTTCAAAAATACTTGCCAAAATTCAGGGAGACTCATAGGACATATATTGTCCATATATAAGAGTTTCAACACTTGGTCATGTTCAAAATAATGGGCTAATCCCTCCAAAACCCTTTCTGGATATTTCAAGCTTTTCAAATATTTACAAAGGATATATTCTCCAAAAATTCTAGGGAAATTCTATCATGTCACATATGACATATTTGATGATCTTGCCAAGTCCCATGCCTTGGGAAGCAAGAAAACATCTTCAAAACCCTTCATAACCATTCTGTCCATATTTGAAGTTTGAGCAACTTTACATTGCCAAACTTGTCCAAATGCTCTCAAACTTGGTGCACATGCTAGAATGGCATAATAAGGCATCTAGACCAAATGGCACAAGATTTGGAGTGGGGCAACTTGATCAGAATACCCCAAAACCCTTTCTGTTCAAATGCAAATTTGAACAACTTTACATTACCAACTTTTTACCTGGAGCTTCAAACTTTGTGGGCATGATCAATACCCCAAATGATGAAACTACACCAAGTGGTGCATCAAGGGGAGATGGTTAGCTTAACTTAAACAAGATGAAGCCATTTCTATTGATTTCTAGGGTTCACCAAAGTTACATTGGCTAGTTTCTTCAAATGAGTCCAAATTTGGTGAAACACCCTATTTTCATATGACATTCAATCCTGTTAAGTGCCATGGCAAGTGGAAATCATTTGCTTGTTCAAAACTTGATCAAACACCTTCTGCCTTTTTACTAAAACTACCATCTTGACCACTTTTACTATTTACTTTTGCCCCAACTTTCTACCACAGCTTCATCTAGTTACTATCTACCTCCAGTAACTCCCCCATGTCCACAGCTCCATGATTGAGGGGTGAAAACCCCAATTCCCCTTGCTGGACAGCCCATTTCTACCTAGTTACCAGCTTCACCTCTCTCTCTTTGACCATCCAAAGCATCCACAGCCACAGTTGGGCTGCTTGCATCACCCTGGACCCCCCAGACACGGCAGACATGCCCAGAGGGCCAATGGCATGCCATGGCATGCGATAAGGCCGCTCCAGAGCGCGCTACAGTGCGCACCCGCACTGTAGCTTTGCCCAATCCAGCGCAGCCGACCACCTCGAGCTCTCCCCTCGCGCCTACCAACGCGCCTCGACGTCTGCGACCCTCCCCGGCGTTGTCCCCCTCCTCCTCCGCCTTCCAGTGGCTGCCTTCGCATGCGCGCTGGCCGCCCGCAGCCTCCACTCGTCGGCCTCACACGCGCACGCTGTCTGGAGCCTTCCCCGCTCCTCCTCTCCCCTCTACTAGGCGTAGAACACGTCCACGATCATCCTCGACTCGAACACAAGCACCAGCTCGGCCTCTGGCCTCGCCCGTGACCTCGCCGGCGCACGAGTCCATGGTGGACCGTGGGCTCGGCTATATAAGCACGCCCGAGCCTCTCCAACGGCACCAACAGCCTCCCCTCACCCCCAGTAGCCCTCCAGCACCACTCGTTCATCCCCAGAGAGCCTCTGTGCTCGGGATCGACCGGAGCTCCGCCGCGTCGGGCAGCCGGAGATCTCGAGGTACAGGCCCTCTCCGCTCCAACCCTTGCTCGATTTGGAACCGCCGTGCTTCACTGATGCATTCCCCTCACTTTTCCCTCTCTGTAGCTGCCGGAGTCGACCGGAGCAACTACCTCCCGACGCTCCTCCGTCGTCCCACCTCGCCGCCGATGAACCAGGCCTCCCCGGCGAGTCGCACCACCACCACTGGAACGGCGACTCATTGCTGAGCCCGTTCCTGCCCTCCGTTTGCCCCGCCGTGCCCGGAATCGCCGCCGGTGAGCTCGCCGTCGCGTTGGCCGCAAGGTTGAAGATGGCAGGCGGGCCCCGCCTGTCATCCTCACCGCCCTCTCTCTCCCCTCGCAGCCGCTGACCGCCGGGCCCCGCCCGTCAGGTTTGAAAACCTGGCGTGCGCGTGCTAGCCCCCGTGCGGCTGGGCTGTTAGCCCTGGGCCGTGCACTGTGGCCATTCTGGCCCAGTAGCATAGGGCCATTTCTTTTTTTCTTTTCTATAAAATTTCAAATAATTTTACAGAAATAAATACATGTCCAAATAAATTAATTCCAACTCCTAAAATCTTGTAATATTCCAACCTATTTAATGGTGTCACTTTCACACATATCCATGAAACTTTTCTGTTTTGTTCAAATTTAAATTCAAATTTGAGCATTAAAACTCCTGTTAAAAAATCCTTAGATTCCATTCTGTCATTCCAAATCTCGAACTAAGAATTTTTTCCATCTTAGTTTTCCCTCTAGTATTTAACAAAAATAAGTTGACATTTTTCTGAGCACTTTGATTTTTCTGTTTCCATTGTGGTCTTATCTTCCCATTGTTACTTTGCGACGAATAGATACCGTATTTGACGGAGTTACTGAAGAAGAAGGTGGAGAAGGATTTGAAGACTTTGAAGACCAAGCCAATCCAGGCAAGCAGCCCTTGACCATGATACACTTGTGTTCTTCGGAACCCGCTTGTTTCTGAATGCATGATGATAAGAGTTATGATGGTGACCTAGTTTTGAACCACCACATGATGCATGCTTACTCATGATCTTGTTATGTGCTAGATGTCATGCAAATGGTTAGTAGTGATGCTTAGTGATGCATGTGTGTCATGAAACCTCCGTGGTTGAAATCTTTCCATAAACCCCATCGGGTGCCCCTAATGCCCGAGGGTGATGTTGAGTTAGGTCGTCACTTGAGGAAGAAGTGATGTGCCGGTAAAAATCTTGTGCATGGGTGAAATGATGGATTAGATTTATGTGTGACTACCCTCCCAACCAAACATGTGCAACCACTCTACCCCTTATGGGACGGGGCTTTATCGATTACTTAGGCCGATACTAGCATGGTGCCCGCATTACTAGTGACGGGAAGACTTGAGGTCTTTCCCGGGATGGGGTCGTGCTTAGATAGACGACCATGACTGTTTTTACAGGGCACCGGACACACCGTTGGTCCCTTCGGGTACGCGTGACATTGAAATTAGGGCAAGTCCCGTGATCTATTGTTTGTACTCGAGGGCCGTGTACCAACGAGTGGACTCTATGTTAGTGTCGTCTAAGGAAAGATATTGACCGGGTGGTTCCCCCGAGTACTTGAGGTACTGCGGGATCATGGGTGACACGAAAGCTTCCCGGATCTTGTGGGTAAAGTGCGCAACCTCTGCAGAGTGTAAAACTATTCGAATAGCCATGTCCACGGTTACGGACAGTTGGGTGGTGCTACTTAAACTATGTCCAGAATTTTACTTCATCGGTGAAAGTAAGTATGTGTGTGTGATGAGTCAAGGTGGAGACTTGACTCGTTGAGTGAATCATAATCGTGTTGATATCGGTAACCTGTCCTCGAGGTTACGAGAAATTATTGATGCATATACTTGATGGTAGAATATTTATTCTAGCTCGTTGCTAGGTTGTTCATTTTTGTTCCATTGCATTGTTACTTTGAACCAAATCATGGGTTGCTTGAGAGTACATTCAAAGTACTCATTGGCTTGCCACTGGTTATTTAATTGGCCAGGCATGGAGGAACAGGAATATGAAGAAGAGTTCTATGGAGACGAACATGCGAACTAGGACGCTATCCCAGTCAGAATGCCTGTAGGGTTAAGGCAGATGGCATGGGTTCTACCTATCATCGAAGACTTCCGCTATTTGAGTTATTTGCTATTCAGCCCGTGAGGCTTTATCTATGTAAGACTTGGCCATAATGGCCTTAATTTGTGTAAGACGGTATGTATGGGACTCTTGTTATTCAGCTTGTGTGTGTTCAGTGAGCATTGATCTCTGGGATCACTGTACACGTGCATTCGGTGATCTCGACTTCTAGGTCGGGGTCCCCACATTTGAATACATAGCTATCCCCGTCGAAACGACTCAACAAAATAAAACGCGTCCATGAGACCATGACCAGCAGCCCTTGCCTAGGGTAGCTCTTGGCTCTGCGTGAACTCGTGCAGGCGTTCGTCCAAATGGTCGACACGCTCGCGGTACAACTAGAGCGCGATCTCGAGCTCCAAGTTGGCTATTTCATCGGAGATCACCAGCTCGAGGATGCGATGGCCATGTTCCTCTACTGCGCCTAGGTGGACACCTGGGCCAAGGAGGCGGTCGAGCCTACGGACCAGCGTGTTGGCATCCAGCGAGCCATGGACATGGCGAATGGCGGCACCCATGCAAACGGCCCGGCGGGCGTCCGGTGCAAGTATGGCGCGGTCGACCTCTGATGCAAGTACATCGCTGAGGGCCTGTGCCCACTCCTGGCGAGGTATGGTGGTACTGACGGGACGTGTAGCCAGCTGCGACGTTGTGTCGACAACAGGCAAGCGCCGATGGATCCACTCTTGCTGTGCGGCGCGCCGCGCCTCTGGCTCTGCGGCGCTCCAACGGTCTTGTTGTGTGGCGAGCCGCATCCTATCGGGTTGGACGTGCTTAGCTTGCTCTGCGACGCGCCATCAATCATGTTGTGTGGTGAGCTGCAGCCTGTCGGCACTGACATGCCTATCTTAATCCGCGGCGCTCAAGTGCCCTGCGCCAAAGGTCTGCTCAACCCTAGCGATGATGCGCATCACGGCGTCGTCCCTCACGTTGCCGGGGAGCGCCTCGGCCTCGACGGCCCTGGCTCCTGCTCGTTTTCCTCGTCGACGAGGTTGATGGCAGAGGTAGCGCTTTGGTGGGTTGGCATGCTTGGAAAAGGTGGATGTGCTACAGGCTGCGCTTGTGGTGTCCGTGCGTCGTGCGCCACCTATGCGCAATATAGCAAGGTGGTGGGAAACAGGTGAGGAAATGGCGGGAAATGGTGGCGTTTTCATAAAACACTATCAATTAATGGAAACTTAGCATAGAAGGAACATCGAGCTAGCACAAGAAGTATATGATGATCAGATGAACACGGACCACACTAGGGAACTCGTCGGTGATGAATTCATCAATCCCAAATGGTTGAATACTAGCAAGCGTTTGCCCACAACACACACGGCCTATTCCATCACAAACAGGATCAACTGTATGCCACGTATCGCACATTGTCAAAAAGTAATGCGGTAGACCTTCTTTAACATGTGTTAAAAAACAAGGACTTCGAAGTTAAATTAGCTGAGGGAATGGAGATTTGACCGAAATGACCCGTCCTATCAGTTAATTTAACATCAACACAACTTCCCATCTAGTCACCCATATGATGGCTGCTCTAGCCTGAGCACACTTAACTTGATAGTTTTCTTACATGATCTGCTGATAGGAATGCCTCTTCGCATCCTTATGGCGTATCCGGATGACCGCTCACCCCACAATGAACAATAGATGTTGTGTAGATAGAGCATATCTCATACGTCTTATTAGAAGAAATCATCTATGTTATTATCGGTCTTCGCACACATTTCTGATTACAGACCTGTTTGTCACGTATCACACACATCTTGTTATATCGAACCATTTCCGTTCTCCTGCCTAATCACAAACAGTTCATTCGAGTGAACCGTATGCTGTACATCGCACACACCTTGATCGGGCTGACCGATTCTATTGTGTTGCCTAATCACAAATAGTTCATCCGAGTGAACCGTATGCTGTACATCGCACACACCTTGATCGGGCTGACCGTTTCTTTTGTGTTGCCTAATCATAAACATTTCATCCGAGTGAACCGTATGCCTAATCACAAACCGTATGCATAGTGTGAGGTGCCAGTATCTACCATAAATGTGGCATGGAAAAGTACAGATGCTTAGATGGTTCCTTAAGTTCTTACCGACCCGCTGCAGAATATTTTAATCTGCTGGTGTTTGGCTTGCACATTGCTTTTTTAGGGGAAACTTTACTTGTTTCAGTGTTGCAGCAAATCCTCTAATCAAATAGGAGTATCTTAAATTGGCACTTTTTAGGGAGTACTCTTTTATGAAAGAAGCACCGATTTGTTTTTGTTTATTTGTACACATTGTCACAACTTTGTATTAGTTCTAGAGCTATTTTAGGGTGATTGGCATAGTACCTGGAGACTCAGAGTACTACCCAATACTTACCCATATGATTTCCATTACTTGTCACACTGATTTTAAGCATGAGCAGATGGAAGATTAGGTTAGTGTGAAGCTTACCTTAAACCCTACTGCAGTCGCTGAAACAAGACGAGCGGCAAGGGAACCTTGAAGAACCGTTGGAAAGCGGCATTGTGCCATCTGACCTCCTCTTGCGGTGGGAGAACAAATACTCCTGTGACTCTGGCTGGCACTACACCCTCACGAACGGCACACCATACTCGATCGATTTGTCATCCTCTGGATGCTCAACCTTCAATATGTACGTCCACCACCTTCGTATGACTTTCGCCTCGGCTGAATTTGTCCGCTCCATCACCCAGAGGAGATACTCAATGAACTTGAAGGACTGCAGCATGACTGCCGTCAGGGAGTACATCGTCGTCGTCTCGCTCTTTCTCATACATTGCCACATGGCCATCACCATCCTTTGAATCTCGTACTCGTTTTCAAACCAAGTGTCGGGTTAAACAAACAAGGGTGTATGTTTTTCCCTGACTTGTGCACAGAATACAACCCACCAACCTGGCAACCTGCACGATCACGACATCCATGCCAAGCAGAGGTAGCCCTTTGAGAAATCAAGGGGCAGATCAAGAGGAACAAGTCAAGGAAAAGGAACAAGAGCTCACTACGAAAAAACCTCCCTTGCCGGGCAGGTGAGCCCAGCGAGGGCGAGGTGCCCCGCAGACAAGTCTAAGGACGTCCCGGCAAGCCTACCGGGTATACGGAGGACGGATTACACCAACAAGGCTCCACCGCACCACCTCACACCCAACCCAAGTCACCAATCAGCACGCTGTCAAGCCCTCGAGTGGTTAAGTGGCCATGATTCGGTACGTGGCAGCCATTTCCAGAGGAAATAACCTATAGATGACACCCGTCTAGCAACGTGACATGCATGCAGGCAAGGAGGTGGCAGAATCAGTCCGGCAAGGCTTGCCGGGCTATGCCCTGATGTGACACTAAGTGGCGCATTAAATGCGCCATGTCCTGTGTGCAGAGTTAGGTATGATAGCACTATTTTGCTATCTAATCAGCACACAATGACTGATTTGCCATTATGGTAACCCCTTCAGCTATAAAAGGAGGACCGTGGCAACCGTAGAGAGGATTCAGACCCTGAACCCTTGTACACTCATACGCGCTTAGTTGCTCTCGCTCACACGCAACCCTTTCCGGGCAAGAGCGATGCATCTCCATTACGGTACGCCCCATTAATCCACCAAAGCATGAGTAGGGTTTTACGCCTCACGGCGGCCCGAACCTGGGTAAAAATTGCTTGTGTCATTGCTGCTGCGCTGCCCCGCGCTGTCCGCTCTTTGTGCAACATGCCCTTCCACTTCCCAAACTAAAAGGGGCCGATGGTCCCATAGGTGGCCGTGTTTTCCCAAGACATCTTTGGTGCTCCAGGTAGGGGGAAGCGCTTGCACGAATCCTAGAGCATACGCAGCGTGTCGTCATCATCATCATCATCAGTATCATCGTTTTCTTCATGAACAACGACACCCTAGGAAGGGGTGGCGAAAGAAGGAGCGGAGAGAGGGAGCGGTATCGCTTCCTCACTCCCCTACCCGACCTACACCATATCTCTCTCTCCACTGCGCCTGCAATGGCAGCGGCACGCCGACCCCCGCAGATCAGGCTGCCTGCTCGCTGTGCAAAACTCGGACGAGCAAAAACGAGAAGGTGCACGTGTACGAGGTTCCTCTCTCCGCCATTCGCACCTGAACGGCAATCGAGCCGCTTTGGGTTGTTAGCATCGTCAATGTCGATGAGCACCACGCGAGACTCAGTTCAGCATTTACCCTGCTTAGGGAAATCCTAAGTAGAGCGTTGGTGCAAGTCCACTGATCGACCCTTCCCCGGCAAGTGTGCTCCAGCGAGGCCGTCCGCAGTAGCGTGACTTTCGTGCCATCCGCCACCAGGTTGTTCCAAGGGTATGGAAGAGGGGGGAGGGGAACCAGCCATACCTCGCATCACCTCCTGCCACCCTTGAGACACATGCAATTCTCACCAGCCCTTGCCGGGAGCAAGGAAGCAAGGCGCACGACACCATGTTCTTTCCCTGAGCGTGCAAGCACGGTAGGTGCTCGCGGAAGGGAATGAAGAAAGAGCAAATATAAGAGCTAAGTACACGGAATCATTGCTCAAAAATTGAAGAAAGAGCAAAGATAAGAGCTAAGTACACGGAATCATTGCTCAAAAATTGCTTTATATTTTGCATTTGTTCTATCCCTAGAGCATTGAGGTTTTTGTACGAGGAAACCTTTTTGTGTTTACATCACCTTACTGGTTCTCGTTTGCACCCACATTCTGTCCCGAGTCCGCTCGCAAAATGGGTCGCAATGACGAAACTGCCAAGGGAAAACATGTCGGGACATGTTCATGCCAAGATGACTATTAAGGGCCCGACCCTTACGACGATCACGACAATGCAATACCAGCAGGCAACAAAAACATGCACAAAGGATTAATCGTATGAACACCAACGAGTAAACTCGGAAAGGGATAGGCATGCAAGTAAGATTAGGAGAAAGCATCAGTTTATCATACAGACATACGTGATACATCTCCAACATATCTGTAATTTTTTATTGTTCCATGCTATTATATTATCTATTTTGGATGTTTAATGGGCTTTATTATACACTTTTATATTATTTTTGGGACTAACCTACTGACCCAAGGCCTAGTGCAAATTGTTGTTTTTGTTGCCTATTTCAGTGTTTCACGGAAAAGGATATCAAACGGAGTCCAAATGGAATGAAACCTTCGGGAGGATCGTTTTTGGAACAAACGCAACCCAGAAGACTTGGAGTACACGCCAGGGAAGCCACGAGGTGGCCACGAGGCAGGGAGCACGCCTCCCACCCTCGTGGGCCCCTCGTAGCTCCACCGACATGCCTCTTCGTCCTATATATACCCATGTACCCTGAAAACATCCGAGAACACAACAAAACCCTAATTCCACCGCCGCAACCTTATGTACCCATCAGATCCCATCTTGGGGCCTGTTTCGGAGCACCCACAGAGGGCTTCTATATCAACACCATAGCCTCTCCGATGAGTTGTGAGTAGTTTACCACAGACCTTTCGGTCCATAGTTATTAGCTAGATGGCTTCTTATCTCTCTTTGGATCTCAATACAAAGTTCTCCTCGATCTTCTTGGAGATCTATTTGATGTAATTCTTTTTGCGGTGTGTTTGTTGATATCCGATGAATTGTGGGTTTATGATCAATATTATCTATGAACAATATTTGATTCTTCTCTGAAATCTTTTATGCATGATTTAAATATCTTTGCAAGTCTCTTCGAATTATGAGTTTGGTTTGACCTACTAGATTGATCTTTCTTGTAATGGGAGAAGTGCTTAGCTTTAGGTTCAATCATGCGGTGTCCTTTCCTTATGACAGCAGGGGCAGCAAGGCACGTATTGTATTGTTGCCATCGAGGATAAAAAGATGAGGTTTATAACATATTGCATGAGTTTATCCCTCTACATCATGTCATCTTGCTTAAAGCGTTACTCTGTTCTTATGAACTTAATACTCTAGATGCATGCTGGATAGCGGTCAATGCGTGGAGTAATAGTAGTAGATGCAGAATTGTTTTGGTCTACTTGTCATGGACGTGATGCCTATATACAATGATCATGCCTAGGTATTATCATAACTATGCGCTTTTATATCAATTGCTCGACAGTAATTTGTTCACCCACCGTAGAAATCTGCTATCTTGAGAGAAGCCACTAGTGAAACCTATGGGCCCCGAATCTATCTTCCATCATATCAATCTTCCATCAACTATTTATCTTTACTTTACTTTTATTTTGCAATCTTTACTTTCAATCTATATAACAAAAACACCAAAAATATTTATCTTATTATCTCTATCCGATCTCACTTTTGCAAGTGGCCGAGAAGGGATTGACAACCCCTTTATCACGTTGGTTGCAAGGTTCTTATTTGTTTGTGTAGGTACAAGGGACTCGCGTGTAGTCTCCTACTGGATTGATACCTTACAATCCCTTACAGAATTTCAAGGTACAAGTGTTCTCCCTGAGTATGCACCGTTGCGACAGTGTGTTATGCCGAGACACCACGTGATGATCGAATGTGATAAGCTCTACGTTCAAATACAACGGGTGTAAGACAGTTTTGCACATGCAGAATACTCGGGTTAAACTTGACGAGCCTAGAATGTACAGACAAGGCCTCGGAACACTAGAGACCGAAAGGTCGAGCGCGAATCATATAGTAGATATGATCAACATAAGATGTTCGCCATTGAAAACTACTCCATCTCACATGATGATCGGACATGGTTTAGTTGATTTGGATCACGCGATCATTTAGATGACTAGAGGGATGCCTATCTAAGTGGGAGTTCTTTAGTAATATGATTAATTGAACTTTAATTTATCATGAACTTAGTCCTGATAGTTTTTGCATATCTATGTTGTTGTAGATCAATGGCCCGTGCTACCGTTCCCTTGAATTTTAATGCGTTCCTAGAGAAAGCTAAATTGAAATATGATGGTAGCAACTACAGGGACTGGGTCCGTAACTTGAGGATTATCCTCATTACTGCACATAATAACTATCTCCTTGAAGCACTTCTAGGTGACAAGCCTGCTGCAGGAGCAACTCCTGACATTATGAACGTCTAGCAAGCTCAATCTGATGACTACTCGGTAGTTCGGTATGTCATGCTTTACGGCTTAGAATCGGGACTTCAAAGACGTTTTGAATGTCATGGATCATATGAGATGTTCCAAGAGTTGAAGTTAATGTTTTAAGCAAATGCCCGAATTGAGAGATATGAAGTCTCCAATAAGTTCTATATCTGCAAGATGGAGGAGAACAGTTCTATCAGTGAACACTTACTCAGAATGTCTGGGTACTACAATCACATTACTCAACTTGGATGCAAAGAGGATGAAGATAGTGTTATTGATAGAGTTCTTCAATCACTGCCAGCAAGCTATAAAGGCTTCGTGATGAACTATAATATGCAAGGGATGCAAAAGATAATTCCCGAGCTCTTCGCTATCCTCAAAGCTGCGGAGGTAGAAATCAAAAAGGAGCATCAAGTGTTGATGGTTAACAAGACCACTAGTTTCAAGAAAAAGGGCAAGGGAAAGAAGGGGAACTTCAAGAAGAATAGAAATCAAGTTACTACTCCCGCGAAGAAACCCAAGTTTGGAGCCAAGCCTGAAACTGAGTGCTTTTACTGCAAAGGGACTGGTCACTGGAAGTGGAACTGCCCCAAGTATTTGGCGGATAAGAAGGATGGCAAAGTGAACAAAGGTATATTTGATATACATGTTATTGATGTGTACCTTACTAATGCTCGTAGTAGCACGTGGGTATTTGATACTGGTTCGGTTGGTAATATTTGTAACTCGAAACAGGGGCTACGGATTAAATGAAGATTAGCTAAGGACGAGGTGATGATGCGCGTGGGAAATGGTTCTAAAGTCGATGTGATCGCCGTTGGCATGCTACCTCTACGTCTACCTTCGGGGTTAATTTTAGACCTAAATAATTGTTATTTGGTGCCAGCGTTGAGCATGAACATTATATTAGGATCTTGTTTGTTGCGAGACGGTTATTCATTTAAATCAGAGAATAATGGTTGTTCTATTTATATGAGTAATATATTTTATGGTCATGCACCCTTGATGAATGGTCTACTTTTGTTGGATCTCATACACATATTCATAATATTGAAGCCAAAAGATGTAAAGTTGATAATGATAGTGTAACTTATTTGTGGCACTGCCGTTTAGGTCATATTGGTGTAAAGCGCATGAAGAAACTCCATGCTGATGGACTTTTGGAATCACTTGATTATGAATCACTTGGTGCTTGCGAACCATGCCTCATGGGCAAGATGACTAAAACTCCTTCTCCAGAACAATGGAGCGAGCAACTGACTTATTGGAAATCATACATACTGATGTATGTGGTCCAATGAGTGTTGAAGCTCACGACAGGTATCGTATTTTTCTGACCTTCACACATGATTTGAGCAGATATGGGTAAATCTACTTGATGAAACACAAGTCTGAAACATTTGAAAAGTTCAAAGAATTTTAGAGTGAAGTAGAGAATCATCGTAACAAGAAAATAAAGTTTCTACGATCTGATCGTGGAGGCGAATATTTGAGTTACGAGTTTGGTCTTCATTTGAAACAATGTGGAATAGTTTCACAACTCATGCCACTTGGAACACCATAGCGTAATGGTGTGTCTGAACGTCATAACCGTATTATATTAGATATGGTGCGATCTATGATGTCTCTTACCGATTTACCACTATCGTTTTGGGGTTATGCTTTAGAGACAACTGCATTCACGTTAAATAGGGCACCATCTAAATCCGTTGAGACGACGTCTTATGAACTGTGGTTTGGCAAGAAACCCAAGTTGTCATTTCTTAAAGTTTGGGGCTGCGATGCTTATGTGAAAAAGCTTCAACCTGATAAGCTCGAACCCAAGTCGGAGAAATGTGTCTTCATAGGATACCCAAAGGAAACTGTTGGGTACACCTTCTATCACAGATCTGAAGGCAAGATATTCGTTGCTAAGAATGGATCATTTCTAGAGAAGGAGTTTCTCCCGAAAGAAATGAGTGGGAGGAAAGTAGAACTTGATGAGGTAATTGTACCTTCTCCCGAATTGGAAAGTAGTTTATCACAGAAACTAGTTCCATTGATTCCTACACTGATCAGTGAGGAAGCTAATGATGATGATCATGAAACTTCAGATCAAGTTACTACTGAACCTCGTAGGTCAACCAGAGTACGTTCCGCGCCAGAGTGGTACGGTAACCCTGTTCTGGAAGTTATGTTACTAGACCATGATGAACCTACGAACTATGAGGAAGCGATGATGAGCCTAGATTTCGCAAAATGGCTTGAGGCCATGAAATCTGAGATGGGATCGATGTATGAGAACAAAGTGTGGACTTTGGTTGACTTTCCCGATGATCGGCAAGCCATTGAAAATAAATGGATCTTTAAGAGGAAGACCGACGCCGATGGTAATGTTACTATCTACAAAGCTCGACTTGTTGCGAAAGGTTTTCGACAAGTTCAAGGAGTTGACTACGATGAGACTTTCTCACCCGTACGATGCTTAGGTCTGTCCGAATCATGTTAGCAATTGCCGCATTTTATGATTATGAAATCTGGCAAATGGATGTCAAATTTGCATTCCTTAATGGATATCTCAAAGAAGAGTTGTATATGATGCAACCAGAAGGTTTTGTCGATCCTAATGGTGCTGACAAAGTGTGCCAGCTCCAGCGATCCATCTATGGACTGGTGCAAGCATCTCGGAGTTGGAATATACGCTTTGATGAGGTGATCAAAGCATATGGTTTTATACAGACTTTCGGAGAAGCCTGTATTTACAAGAAAGTGAGTGGGAGCTCTATAGCATTTCTGATATTATATGTAGATGACATATTGTTGATTGGAAATGAAATAGAATTTCTGGATAGCATAAAAGGATACTTGAATAAGAATTTTTCAAAGAAAGACCTCTGTGAAGCTGCTTATATATTGGGCATCAAGATCTATAGAGATAGATCAAGACGCTTAATTGGACTTTCACAAAGCACATACCTGGATAAAGTTTTGAAGAAGATCAAAATGGATCAGTCAAAGAAAGGGTTCTTGCCTGTGTTACAAGGTGTGAAGTTGAGTAAGACTCAATGCCCGACCACTGCAGAAGATAGAGAGAAAATGAAAGTCATTCCCTATGCTTCATCCATAGGTTCTATCATGTATGCAATGCTGTGTACCAAACCTGATGTGTGCCTTACTATAAGTCTAGCAAGGAGGTACCAAAGTAATCCAGGAGTGGATCACTGGACATCGGTCAAGAACATCCTGAAGTACCTGAAAAGGACGAAGGATATGTTTCTCGTTTATGGAGGTGACAAAGAGCTCGTCGTAAATGGTTACGTCGATTCAAGCTTTGACATTGATCCGGATGACTCAAAGTCACAAACCGGATACATATATTTGTTGAACGGTGGAGCTGTCAGTTGGTGCAGTTCCAAGCAGAGCGTCGTGGCGAGATCTACGTGAGAACCGGAGTACATAGCTGCTTCGGAAGAAACAAATGAAGGAGTCTGGATGAAGGAGTTCAGATCCGATCTAGGTGTAATACCTAGTGCATCGGGTCTAATGAAAATCTTTTGTGACAATAATGGAGAAATAGCCTTGGCGAAGGAATCCGGGTTTCACAAGAGAACCAAGCACATCAAGAGACGCTTCAACTCCATCCGCGATCAAGTCAAGGAGGGAGACATAGAGATTTGCAAAATACATACGGATCTGAATGTCGCAGACCCCTTGACTAAGCCTCTTCCACGAGCAAAACATGATAAGCACCAAGACTCCATGGGTGTTAGAATCATTACTATGTAATCTAGATTATTGACTCTAGTGCAAGTGGGAGACTGAAGGAAATATGCCCTAGAGGCAATAATATAGTAGTTATTTATATTTCCTTATATATCATGATAAATGTCTTTTATTCATGCTAGAATTGTATTAACCGGAAACTTGATACATGTGTGAATGCATAGACAAAACAGAGTGTCCCTAGTATGCCTCTACTGGACTAGCTCATTAATCAAAGATGGTTGAGTTTCCTAACCATAGGCATATCTTGTCATTTGATCAATAGGATCACGTCATTAGGAGAGTGATGTGATGGACAAGACCCATCCATTAGCTTAGCACTATGATCGTTTAGTTTTACTACTATTGCTTTCTTCATGACTTATACATGTTCCTCTAACTATGAGATTATGCAACTCCTGAATATCGTAGGAACACCTTGTGTGCTATCAAACGTCACAACGTAACTGGGTGATCATAAAGATGCTCTACAGGTGTTTCCGAAAGTGTTTGTGGTGTTGGCATATATCAAGATTAGGATTTTTCACTCCGAGTGTCAGAGAGGTATCTCTAGGCCCTCTCGGTAATAGTCATCATAATAAGCCTTGCAAGCAAATGACTAATGAGTTCGTCACGAGATGATGTATTACGGAACGAGTAAAGAGACTTGCCGATAACGAGATTGAACTAGGTATGATGATACCGACGACCGAATCTCGGGCAAGTAACATACCAATGACAAAGGGAACAACGTATGTTGTTGTGCGGTTTGACCGATAAAGATCTTTGTAGAATATTTAGGAACCAATATGAGCATCCATGTTCCGCTATTGGTTATCGACCGGAGATGAGTCTCGGTCATGTCTACATAGTTCTCGAACCCGTAGGGTCCGCACGCTTAACGTTCGATGACGATTGGTATTATGAGTTTATGTGATTTGATGTACCGAAGGTTGTTTGGAGTCCCAGATGAGATCACAGACTTGACAAGGAGTCTCGGAATGGTCGAGACATAAAGAATGATATATTGGACGATGTTATTCGGACACCGGATGAGTTTCGGGGGTCATCAGATAAATATCGAAGTGTCGGGTGGTTATCGGAACCCCCGAGGGAACTAATGGGCCAACATGGGCCTTGTGAGAGAGAGATGAGGGGCCTCTAGGGATGGCCGCGCCCCCCCCCCCCCACATGAGGAGTCCGAATTGGACTAGGAGGGGGCGGCACCCCCTCTCTTTCCCTCTCCCTCTCTCCCTCTCCTTCCTTCCGCCTTTCTTCCCTTGTTGGAAACCTACTAGGAATAGGATTCCTATTCCTAGTAGGAATCCTACATGGGGCATGCCTATAGGGGCCGGCCGGCCTCTCCCCTTGCTCCTTTATATACAGGGGCAGGGGCACCCAAAGACACACAAGTTGACGATTGTTTTAGCCGTGTGCGGTGCCACCCTCCACAGTTACACACCTCGATCATATTGTCGCAGTGCTTAGGCGAAGCCCTGCGTTGGTAACTTCATCAACACCATCACCACGCTGTCGTGCTGACGAAACTCTCCCTCGGCCTCAACTGGATCAAGAGTTCAAGCGACATCACCGAGCTGAACGTGTGTAGATCGCGAAGGTGCCGTGCATTAGGTACTTGATCGGTTGGATCGCGAAGACGTTCGACTACATCAATCGTGTTACTAAACGCTTCCACTTTCAGTCATTTTTTCACTTTTTGAGGTGTTTTGCCTAGTCAGAATTTCCCCTTCTTCTATTTGATCAAGATGGATAGCAAAAAAGCATGAATAGGCCTAGTGGGATGGAAGGAGAGAAGGACTGAACGAGAAAAGGAAATACCTCTTTGTTTACCTTGGAATGAATTGCTCAACTACTTAGGTAACGAAACAAAACGTTCATCTACGATCTTTCTTAAAAAAAGATAGGACTGTACGGCAGTTCTCGTTAGTAGATTCACAGAACAGAAGAAGAAGTTCACTTTGACTTGCGCACTACAAAAAGGCAGCCAACGACTTCGGACGTACTCCATCTTTCGAGCCTCTATGAGGGTATGTGGACACACTCTCCCCGCTCGTTGCTATGCTTCTCCTAGATAGATCTTGCGTGATCGTAAGATTTTTTTTTTGAAATACTACGTTCCCCAACAGTTCATGTTTCCGAAAAATGTTTGAGAATTTTAAAAAATGTTCGTACTTTTAAAACATTGTTTGGAATTTCAAAATTTTGTTTCATTATAAAGAAATCACAAAAATGATCTCATACTTTGAAAAATGTTTGAGAATTTCAAAAAATGTTGTGTTTTCCAGAATTCTCCATGTCTCTTAAAAACAGTTGACGTTTTCAAAATATTCTCATTCTCTCCGAAGCTGATTTTATTTTTTCATAAAAAATTGAATAAAAAATTTGGATGTTTCTTCAAGAAAATGAGCGATTTTTTTTGGAAAACTGCTGGTTCAGTAAGCGTGCAGACCGCTATAGTGAATCGTTGCTACATAACGGATCTGAATCGCTCGCTACTACATCGTTGCTACAGAACGAAACCGAATCGCTTGCTACAGTACAATCCTTTGTAAATGGGCCGACCCGACCAAGGCTTAGGTCGGGCGCAAGCGGCTGGCCTAAGGATCAAAATCCTGCTTGGTAGAAACTTTGCATTATCAAGTGGAAATCGTTGCTCCAGTAGTCCCCGAGACTCGGGTCGATTTATAAAATCGGCCGAGGATCGAATCTGAATTTGATAACATACTTAGAGCAAGAACGATTGTGAAGTAGCCCCCGTAACTCTGCTCGGGCGCAAAGTGGCTGACATGAGGATCGAAATCCTGCTCAAAACCCATATTTGTACACCCTTCATGAGAAACATCGATGCAGTTGTTGGGAACGTAGCATGTAATATCAAAAAAATTCCTACGCTCACGCAAGATCTATCTAGGAGATGCATAGCAACGAGACGGAAAGAGTGTGTCCACGCACCCTCATAGAGGAAGCGTTAGATTAACGCGGTTGATGTAGTCGATCGTCTTCGCGATTCAACCGACAAGCACCAAACGTACGACACCTCCGAGTTATGCACACGTTCAACTTGATGACGTCCCACAAACTCTTGATCCAGCAGAGTGTTGAGGGAGAGTTCTGGCAGCACGACGGCGTGTTGACGGTGATGGTGAAGTAGATCACGCAGGACTTCGCCTAAGTAGTACGACAATATGACCTGAGGTGTAAACTATGGAGGAGGGCACCGCACACGACTAAGAGAATAACTGTTTTGTCTTGGGGTGCCCCTGCCCACGTATATAAAGGAGGAGAGGAGGAGGAGGAGGCCGACCAAGGGGGGGGCGCTCCATGGGGGGAAACTGAATAGGACTCCAAGTCCTATTCGCCCCCTTCCTTTCTTACGGAGGGGGAAAGGGGAAGGGAGAGGGAGGAGGAGAAGGAAAGGAGGGCGCCGCCCCCTCACCTTGTCCTATTCGGACTCCCATGGGGGGGGGGGGGTCGGCCATCCCTTGTGGGATGTCTCCTCTCTCCCCTATGGCCCATGTAGGCCCATTACTTCCCTCGGGGGTTCCGGTGACCCCTCAGTACTCCAAAAAAATACCCGAACCACTCTGAAACCATTCCGGTGTTCGAATACCATCTTCCAATATATCAATCTTTACCTCTCGACTATTTCGAGACTCCTCGTCATGTCCGTGATCTCATCCGAGACTCCGAACAAACTTCAGTCACCAAAAACACATAACTCATAATACAAATCATCATCAAACGTTAAGCGTGCAGACCCTACGGGTCCGAGAACTATGTAGACATGACCGAGACACTTCTCCGGTCAATAACCAACAGCGGAACCTGGATGCTCATATTGGTTCCCACATATTCTACGAATCTTTATCGGTCAAACCGTAATGTCAACATGCGTTATTCCCTTTGTCATTAGTATGTTACTTGCCGAAGATCGTCGGTATCTTCATACCTAGTTCAATCTCGTTACCGGCAAGTCTCTTTACTCGTTTTGTAATGCATCACCTCGCAACTAACTCATTAGTCACATTGCTTGCAAGGCTTCTTATGATGTGCATTACCGAGAGGGTCCATAGATACCTCTCTGATACTCGGAGTGACAAATCCTATTCTCGATCTATGCCAACCCAACAAACACCTTCGGAGATACCTATAGAGCATCTTTATAATCACTCAGTTACGTTGTGGCGTTTGATAGAACATAAGTGATGTCTACACACGCTTCTACTCTTGTAGACTATGTTGGGCCTCCAAGCGCAGAGGTTTGTAGGACAGCAGCAATTTCCCTCAAGTGGATGACCTAAGGTTTATCGAACTCAGGGAAGTAGAGGTTGAAGATGGTCTCTCTCAAGCAACCCTGCAACTAAGATACAAGAAGTCTCTTGTGTCCCCAACACACCTAATACAGTTGTTATATGTATAGGTGCACTAGTTCGGCGAAGAGATGTTAAATGGCAAGTGATATGGATGGCAAAACAAAGTAATATAAATCTGTAATAAAAAGTGCAGCAAGCAAAAAAGTGGTAAACGTGAGCACAAATGGTATTGCAATGGTGGAAACAAGGCCTAGGGATCATACTTTCACTAGTGGCAACTCCCAACAACATTAACATAATCGAATCACATGATATTTCCCATAAAACATGCAATGGAGACGCACCCGGAGGTCATTCCTTCGTGGTCAAGAGAAGACGAGAATTATGTAGGGCTACAAAAGCACACCTCAAAGTTCGTAGTTCTCAATCTAAGGATTTCCCAATGTCACCGCGGCCATCCAAAAAGAGTCCCACAATCACCACAACATATCTAAAGGATAGTCAAAGACAAGCATCAAGAGACTCTCAATCTTCAATCAACACACAAGAGAGGAAATCACTCATGAAAATATTTTTCTAATCCATGTCCAATAGACCGCTGTCACCTTGGTCTCGGGGATTATACTAGATAAAGACAAGTGAGTACATCAATCCAATACATAGAGGAAGGGGAAATATCATGGGATCACCCTAGATTAACATAGCCTATGATCACAACGAAGATCACATCATGGGAGAGAGAGATAACCACATAGCTACACGTACAAGCCCTCAGCCCCGGAGGAGACTACTCACGCATGGACATGGTGAGGAGGAGGTTGATGATGGTGTTGATGGAGAGGTGCAGCCCCGCGAGGTGGAGACGGCCACGGCAGCCACGGAGGCGGCGGCCCTAGGGAGCGGCGGCGGCCCTAGGGGGCAGCGGCTCCTTGGCCCCCCTTCTTCCTTGTGGATGGTGCTGCAATGGTGCTGATCCTCCCCTCCAAGACGGCGGCTTGGGAGGAGGAAAATTCGTGGCCCTTGGTGACCTAGGTTTTCTCTCTTTATATAGACTCTCGGATTCCCGTCATCAGATTTTGGGCCTCAGTAAAACGGGCTTAACTCGGCCGTCCGGACTCCGATTTGGACGAATTTTATATCCAGAAGCATCGCCTCGAAATTCTCCACAACTTTCGCAACTAGACTTTTTCCGTTTGACGTCGTCTTCGGGTCGGAACTTGACCATCTTTAAAAAACGTTCTCAGACAGATTTCAGGAAAGTCAGAGTCCTACTCCAATACGACTCCTTTTGCGTTTTTGTCAATTTCCAAGTAATTCCTACACAATAAAGTGTAAAGCAAGAACATTGTGCACTTTTGCAACCATTAGTAGGTTAGTCCAAATATGATCAAAAGTGTATGGAAGTGCATAAATATCATATCAATATCACACAAAAAAGGCATGGAGCAAGCAGAAATTATAGATACGTTTTGGACGTATCAACATCCCCAAGCTTAATTCCTGCTCGTCCTCGAGTAGGTAAATGATAACAAGCATAATTTCTGTGGTGACATGCTATTAACCATATAAGAACTTTTCACAGTCACATGACAAGTGCTTACTAAGACAATGAGTCTGTAGTAATTAAGTTGCCTCATGAGAAAATCACAAAGAACTGAAAGTTTTACTATATGATACTGAAATACTCAATAGATTTGTAATGAGCATGGTGTGCAAACATGATAAAGTGATATCTCGCTTGCCCCCTTTAGTGAAGCAAAACGTAAATGCAGGGGCACCTCCAAAGTTTAAGTGACGACTAGATACAATGATTTCAGAATAAACGATATCATAATCATGCAAAAGACAATGGTACTTTGGGACAATGCACATTACACTCAGAATGACAATCATGCTCTCAATAGTTGGTGCTTTAAAGAAAGAAGGCGGAGACTCTCGAACCGTGGCTTTTGTTGGCAAGGTTGAAAACCCGTGGTCGGAAACAAAAACTAAACATGTACCAGAGCTCTTGGTTTTAAAAACAGAGGTAATAATTATTTTTTAGAATATGCATATTTCGTCAACGAATGCTAGCAGATAACTCAATCACTTCTTGAGCTGGATAAGTTTCGAGGAACAGCTCCCGCATGAGGACGATCACATCCTCTTAATCTCCTTTGTTTATCACTGCCAAAGTTTTTCTGATTTCTCATGAACAAAGCGTGAAGGAGGGTTTGTTTGTTGTATAATTTTTTAATGAGCCGGACGCACTCTATGCCAGTTCCTTCTCGTATTATGGGTTTGCACATTAGACATGCAATCCCGGGGTGAAGCTTGTCCAACTTAAAAAGATCATGAATTAACTACTACTTCCTCATGAGCTAAAACAGAGGCACAAAAGAGAAATGCTTTTTTGAATAATTTCGAGATGGTACATGAAAGTCTTCGTTAGGAATGGCAGGTAAATACCATGTATAGGAAGGTATGGTGGACACATATGGCATAACTGGTTTAAAGGATTTTGGATGCACAAGCAGTCAGTCTGCTTAGTACAGGCGAAGGTTAGCAAAAGACTGGGAGCGACCAACTAAAAGATCAATGACGGTCATAATCATGCAGAGCGACAAAGCAACATTGAATCGGGCATGAAGTTATATCGCTACTCAGAAATTAAAGATCATCAAGGCTTGATAGACTTTCTTTACAGTCTTAAATATGCGTGAGCATACGCCAAGTCAATCAAAATAAATTCTTGGAGGAAGATACCACTAAACCATACCACATCATAGGCAAACAAATCATGTTGGTACTTCAATAACACATTAAGAACCCCCCAGCTATTTGGGACTAACCATAAGAAAACATGAACTACTAAGCACCATTATCCACATAGCATTTTTATCATAGACATATCAACCAGTGCCACAGACAAACTCTCTTAACAAGATAAGCATGATAACTCAAGAGAGTTCAGCAACCAACTAAACAAAAGCTCTTTAAAAAGTAAAGCATGAAAACTAAGAGCTAAACATGACAGTAGCTATTGAAAGACAAAGAACACACACAGCAAAGATAGACATGAAAATTCTATGTTGTGTTCCAGGTTGAAGTGGAGCGTGTTTCTCTCCCACATAAAGAAAGATGGGTTCCAACTCGTTATGACAGCAAGCAAAGCTAAAGAAAACTAAAAGGGAAACTAAAAGCAAGACGCTCCAAGCATAGCACATAACACATGAAGTGATAAAAATATAGTGGAACGAAAGACGAACTGATAATTGTTGATGGAGAAGGGGATGCACGGGGGCATCCCCAAGCTTAGACGCTTGAGTCTTCTTGAATATTTCTTGGGGGTGCACGGGGGCATCCCCAAGCTTGAGCGTTTGACACTCCTGAATCTTTTTATCATCTTCCCTCGCACACTTGAAAACTCCCTTCATACATAACTCATCATAATCTGATTAGCGAGGTTAGTACCCATAATAAAATAATTTTTCCTTGCTGTAAATAAGGATATTCTTGAAGGTCTACTGTTTCTCAAGATTGCCAATAGGTTTTTTCAAAGAAAAAGCAAGCTCAAGGTTTGCAAAATGAAGGAAAGGCAAAACAGGACAGAATCTGTGAAAAACAGACCAGCAGGTAGTAAATGATTTTTTCGGGGCACTTCTGCAACTCTAATAAAAAACTCAGAACAGACGCCCGAAATACTGTTGTATAGAGCACGCTGTCGAAAAAATTTAGACCAAAAAGATGATCTGGTGATTTTATACGAATTTTTCTGTCCAAGGACAGAATCTGTTTCCTGGACAGCACGTCACAACTTTTGAACTTTCTTGCAATCAGAGGCTAAACTTGGCACAAAGCTGAAAAGTAAAGATACAATGATGATGCTACTGTAGTAACAAACATCAAGACCACTAAAAACTGAAAGCAAAGATAACAAGGGTTGTCTCCCTAGAGCTCTTTCTTTATAGCCATAAAGATAGGCTTAAGACTTTAATGATGCTCTCGTAGGAATAAGAGTTGAAGAACAAAAGAGAGCATCAAGAAGCAAATACCAAACACATTTAAGCCTAACATGCTTCCTATGCATAGGAACATTGCAATAGAATAATTCATTGAAGCACAAAGCAATAAGCATAGGAAGACAAAACAAGTGCAGCTTCAAAACCTTCAACATAAAGAGAGGGAACTTGATATTATTGAAATATCTATAAGCATATGTTCCCTTCTCATAATAATTTTCAGTGGGATCACGAATAAACTCAACAATATAAGCATCACATAAAGCATTGTTACCATGATCCACATGCAAAAAGGTACTCTTACTCTCCACATAAGCATCTTTGGGGAGCCCATGGTTAGGACTTTTTAGCATTAACGTTTTCAGTCTCCCCCAAGCTTGAGCTACGCTCTCTCCGTCACGAGACCTAAAGTTATAGATATAGTTCCTGTCTCGATGAATTTCATAAAGAGGATAAAACTTAGTATAAAAGAGAGACATAAGCTCTTGCCAATCAAGCAAGTGCGCGTTATTGAGAAGCTTATACCAATCTGAAGTTTTATCTATAAGTGATACGGCGAACAATTTCCTCATGACAAACTCCCTTGATACACCTGCAAGCTTAAATAATGAACATAATTGTGACAGATATAGCAAGTGTTCACCGGGATGTCTGTCTCCTGCATAACGATTAGCCAAAACATAATCGATAATACTAGCTGGTATTTTATAGGGCACAATTTTAGTAGGGGGAGGAGCAACCACCACAGGTGTGGGGCGTCTTCCCACAAGCAACGATCCAATAGCAAGGTTGTCCATAAGCATAACTAGTGAAATAAAAACAAGAAACAAAAAGATTTAATTGCAAGATCTAAAGATATACCTTCAAGCACTCACTTCCCCGGCAACGCCGCCAGAAATAGCTTGATGTCTACACACGCTTCTACTCTTGTAGACTATGTTGGGCCTCCAAGCACAGAGGTTTGTAGGACAGCAGCAATTTCCCTCAAGTGGATGACCTAAGGTTTATCGAACTCAGGGAAGTAGAGGTTGAAGATGGTCTCTCTCAAGCAACCCTGCAACTAAGATACAAGAAGTCTCTTGTGTCCCCAACACACCTAATACACTTGTTAGATGTATAGGTGCACTAGTTCGGCGAAGAGATGTTAAATGGCAAGTGATATGGATGGCAAAACAAAGTAATATAAATCTGTAATAAAAAGTGCAGCAAGCAAAAAAGTGGTAAACGTGAGCACAAATGGTATTGCAATGGTGGAAACAAGGCCTAGGGATCATACTTTCACTAGTGGCAACTCCCAACAACATTAACATAATCGAATCACATGATATTTCCCATAAAACATGCAATGGAGACGCACCCGGAGGTCATTCCTTCGTGGTCAAGAGAGGACGAGAATTATGCAGGGCTACAAAAGCACACCTCAAAGTTCGTAGTTCTCAATCTAAGGATTTCCCAATGTCACCGCGGCCATCCAAAGAGAGTCCCACAATCACCACAACATATCTAAAGGATAGTCAAAGACAAGCACCAAGAGACTCTCAATCTTCAATCAACACACAAGAGAGGAAATCACTCATAAAAATATTTTTCTAATCCATGTCCAATAGACCGCTGTCACCTTGGTCTCGGAGATTATACTAGATAAAGACAAGTGAGTACATCGATCCAATACATGGAGGAAGGGGAAATATCATGGGATCACCCTAGATTAACATAGCCTATGATCACAACGAAGATCACATCATGGGAGAGAGATAACCACATAGCTACACGTACAAGCCCTCAGCCCCGGAGGAGACTACTCACGCATGGACATGGTGAGGAGGAGGTTGATGATAGTGTTGATGGAGAGGTGCAGCCCCGCGAGGTGGAGACGACCACGGCAGCCACGGAGGCGGCGACCCTAGGGAGCGGCGGCGGCCCTAGGGGGCAGCGGCTCCTTGGCCCCCCTTCTTCCTTGTGGATGGTGCTGCAATGGTGCTGGTCCTTCCCTCCAAGACGGCGGCTTGGGAGGAGGAAAATTCATGGCCCTTGGTGACCTAGGTTTTCTCTCTTTATATAGACTCTCGGATTCCCGTCATCAGATTTTGGGCCTCAGTAAAACGGGCTTAACTCGGCCGTCCGGACTACGATTTGGACGAATTTTATATCCAGAAGCATCGCCTCGAAATTCCCCACAACTTTCGCAACTAGACTTTTTCCGTTTGATGTCGTCTTCGGGTCGAAACGTGACCATCTTTAAAAGACGTTCTCAGACAGATTTCAGGAAAGTCAGAGTCCTACTCCAATACGGCTCCTTTTGCGTTTTTGTCAATTTCCAAGTAATTCCTACACAATAAAGTGTAAAGCAAGAACATTGTGCACTTTTGCAACCATTAGTAGGTTAGTCCAAATATGATCAAAAGTGTATGGAAGTGCATAAATATCATAGCAATATCACACAAAAAAGGCATGGAGCAAGCAGAAATTATAGATACGTTTTGGACGTATCAATAAGGCATTCCCCGGTATCCGAGAGTTGCATAATCTCATAGTCAGAGGAACATGTATTTGACATGAAGAAAGTAATAGCAGTAAAACTGGATGATCATAATGCTAAGCTAACAAATGTGTTTGTCCATCACATCATTCTCCTAATGATGTGATCCCGTTAATCAAATGACAACACATGTCTATGGTTAGGAAACTCAACCATCTTTGGTTAATGAGCTAGTCTAGTACATGCTTTACTAGGGACGCCGTGTTTCGTCTATGCATCCACACATGTATCAAGTTTCCGGTTAATACAATTCTAGCATGAATAAACGACATTTATCATGATATAAGGAAATATAAATAACAACTTTTATTATTGCCTTTAGGGCATATTTCCTTCAGCAGTAGCCCCCCCCAAGACTTAGGTCGGGCATCACGACTGGTTCGAGGATCAAAATCTTCCTCATGGGACTTGAATAAATCAATGGTAGGCAATAGCCCTGGAGATTCTGGTCGGGCAAAAATGACCGACATGAGGATCGAATCTTATGGGGCACTTCTCAACCGAGTAGTAGCATTTCGGTGCACCAAGCCCCCAATCCGAATCTACGGGATCCGTCGATCAACCTGTTAGACGCCAGCCTAGAAATTAATTTAGCCCACCAGCGGCGCTGGCGCAATAGCCCCTAGGTCGGTTCTGCGGGATCCGTCGATGAACTTGTGAGACACCAACCTGGAAAATAATTTAATCTGTTAATGGCATGGGAGCAATAGGCCCAGGCTGGTCCTGTGGGATCCATCGATCAACCTGCCGGACGACAACCTAGAAATAATTTAGTCGACCAGCGGCACGGGTGTAGTAGCCCCCATGCCGGTTCTCTAGGATCCATGCATCGCTCAACCTGTCAGATGCTAGCATGGAAAATAATTTGGTTGACTAGTGGCATGGGGGAAATAGCTCTCTGGCCGGTTTCAGGGGGGGGGGGGCTCGATCAACCTGCCAGATGTCGGTCAAGAAAATAATTTAGCAGACCAGTGACGCGGGTGTAATAGCCCCCAAGCCAGACATAGCGAGGTTGATCCCTCAAGCCGTCTG
Source organism: Secale cereale (assembly GCA_902687465.1). NCBI lineage: Eukaryota > Viridiplantae > Streptophyta > Magnoliopsida > Poales > Poaceae > Secale > Secale cereale. Next base: position 587,969,819 of record LR738715.1, read on the forward strand.
ACATGGCAAAATGGAGCAGCAGGCTGGACACGCCAAGATTGATCCCTCGAGCCATCCAACATGGTGAAGCAGTCCTGCATCCTGGATCAAATCATAAAGCAGGTTAGAAGTATCATGAGCTCGAAAATACTGAAAAGATAAAGTAAAAAAATATTATGCTTGAATTAAGTCAAGTCTTTTATGTGCTAACCAAGTTGGTTTTAAAACTATTTTTAGTGCTTTCCTCGTGCTTTAACTTTGCATGCATCCAATTTGAAACACATGCGCTAGCCAGCTTTCGGCTCAACCTCCTCAGCCATAAGGCAAACAAGGAGTGCTTCAAAGGCTAATCTTAGCCGGACTAGTGGAAACTAAAAGACAAACTAAGAAGTCAGACAACCCAGGTATTGACCAAAGATACAAAACGAAGACCATAGAAAAAAAAGGCAAAATGAGTAAGGAAGAACAAATAGGTCGACTAGCGGCACATGTTAAAGTAGAGGCTTTTACAGCCCCCAAGTCTGGTCTGGGGGACCAAAACCAAACTACTAGGCGTGAAACTGGACTTGGCGTAGAAGATCAAGAGGGAACAATGGCAAAACATCTTTATTCAACGCGCATACAATGTTTGATTGAACCAAGCAAAAATTTAAAACTGATAAAATGTAAGCATGACAGCAACTTTGCTGGTTTTATGCTCCAGGCGTTAGTGTTGAGTCCGGGGCCGTGGAGGGACAAGGTCCGAGCTCCAAGTTGGTTCCGTATGGCGATGTCGGCTCGATGAAGCAACGACACGCTGATGTCGGCGCAGGTCGGTATATGTGAAGCAAGTTGACATGGCCAGGTGGAACCCCCGGAGCAGGTCGTTTGATGACACCAGAACCCTAGAGCCAGCCGACGCGACGGAGCAGGTCGGCGTGGCAGAGCCAGGAGGTTGCCCCATTGAGGTGATGGCGCAATGATGCCAAGCCAGAATCCGCAAGGCGATAATGTTGGAGCCCCCAGGCCAGCCAACGTGACATAGCATGTTGGGTGGCGGGGCAAGGTGGTCAGTTCGGCAAGGTGATGATTTGGTGCAGCCGATGTTGGTCCAAACAAGTGATAGCGCGACGTCGCGGCAAAGGTCGAAATCGATGAGGTGACGATGTCAAATTCCAAGCCGACGGGCCGACGTGATGGTGCGACATGGTTGACATTAGCTTGACGAAGTGAAGGTGCACATATGTTGTTCTTCAAAAATTGTTCAGATGTCAAAAAATGTTTTGTTTTTCATTATTTTTTCACAAGTTAAAAATATGTTCATGTTTCCAAAAAATGTTTGTGCTTTAAAAACATTTTTTGCAATTTCAAAAGTTGGTTTCATTATCAATTTTTTTCACAAAAAAATATCTCATTTGTTAATTTTTTTTTTAGAATTTCAAAAAATGTTTGTGTTTTCAAGAATTCTCCCTGTCTCTTAAAAAACTTGACGTTTTCAAAATGTTCTCATTTTTTCTAAAGCTGATTTGATTTTTTTCAACAAAACTCAAATAAAAAATTCCGATGTTACTTCAAGAAAACGAACGATTTCTCAAAAAAAAAAAAACGAACGATAGTTTTTTTCTTTTGGAAAACCGCTGGTACAGCAAGCGTGCAGAACGCTACAGTGAGTCGTTGCCTCCGTTGGTACAGTCCTTTGTAAATGGGCTGGCCCAGCCGTGGCCTCCCCTCCTGTGCGTTGGGGCTCTGTTGGGGATGCTGAGAGCGTCATATAGGGCCTCCCCCCTTGCCACCATCCTCACAAAATCTCGCGCTGTCTTCCCGTTCACCTACCTTCCCGTCCCCTTGCCCTTTCCGTTTCCCGCCTCCCCCAACCGCGTAGAATGGCCGGCTCCGGCGGCTCTCCCGACGCCGACGATCCCAGTTGCGGCGGAGATGGGGCTGAGCCCTCCAGGACTCTTCAAGAATCCGACGACCGCTACTCCGCGCCGGCCTCCCCTCTCAGCACTCGCCCGTCCGGTCAGCCCCCAGGGACCTCGGTCGTCGCCAACGAGGGCTCCGCCTCGTCCTCCGCCTGGGGATCTGATGAAGACGACGAGCCCGCAGACAGGTACAAGAACCCGGCGTCCGCTTCCTTCCTCTTGGGACCGTCGAGCAGCACCATGGGAGCGTCCTCCTCCTCCTCCTTCTCCTCGGACAGCTGGATCGGCAGCGACCGTACGTGCGGCGGCGCCTCGACCTCCAGCTCTCTGGACCCCTCCAACTACATGGATTTCTGCAGGAACCCACCCTCTGAGTGGATGTATAATCAGGTATTGCAAGAAATCCAATGCGTTCTTGATTTGGGAATTTGCAAGAAACCTAGCACGTTCTCGATTTGGGAATCATCTCTGTGGATGCTTTGACCAAGAAACATTGATCTTGGACTTGTGTGTTTGAATCTTTGATTATGGTCGCAATTTTAACACCGTACAGGCTTGGAAAGATTCACAAATTTAGGTTCTTGTAGGTGTCCATGCTTAGAAAGATTCGTCAACTTCGATTTTCTGCATCCTCGTATACTTGTCTAATACCCTGCAAATATACAACCTACTGTCTCTTAGATAACAAAAAGAAATGTGAGAGTTGATAGCAAATATTATGCTTTCCCTACTTTCTTGCTAACTCTGTTGGGGATGCCAATGATTTACATGGTCGGTCTTCTGCAAGGCTTGTAAAATCATAGCAATGTTAAAGTCCTATATGATTGCCTCTTTCAGACATAAGCTGGAAAATAAATTAAAATTTATTCCCTCCGTCCCATAATATAAGATCGCTTATATTGTGGGACGGAGGGAGTATATCTTGCTTCTGCACCTCTTTATATTCCATATTGAAATTTCCCACACAAAAAAATCCATATTGAAATTTGCGTGCTTCTGTGTGTGGAGTTGTGTTATTGATGAAAAGTTTTGGCTCTGCTCGAGCAAACTAATGACTTATCTTTGCATAATTTTTCTTGGAAGTGTACATAGCCCGGGTCGTCTTTAGAGTGTAGCAATTGTACTAATGCTAAATGGCATTTGTTCATAGTCACTTCTTTTTATGTATTTCACATTTAGCAGTCCATGTTATCTTTTGGCTTTATATGAATTTTAGCATTATAAATTAGCCAAGTGTAGAAAAATGGAATATTGGCATAGATAGGCAGCAACAGAAACATGAATAGTTTGCACCTTTTTCTTTTCAAAAGGCGGCAATTCCCCGGCCCTATGAAAATGTCTGTACCTGTGAAGATTTCTTAGACTCGCTAGCTTAGAATTTTATTTGTCACAAATCTTGCTAATTTAGATGTCAGTTATTTATTATCCAACATTTTTAGAATTCCATTTAAATTTAATATGAATCGTACCACCAATTTCTTTGTTAAATGTTACATTTATTGCCCAGTTATGCAATGCTACTTTTTTTTTTTGCATTTTTACAAAGCCGATGTTTACAATCGACTCTTAGGTATTAATAACAGATACTGTTATCAGATAAGCTACTCTACAATGGTTTGCTTACTTTCTTCGTGAACCCTCTTTTATGCTTGAAATACTTAGTGCTCTTTTAAGTCCCATATGCTTGGCTCTTTCAGATATAAGGTGAATTTTTTTGTTGGCTGTATAAAATTCACCATCTCGTAGATGTCAAAACAAAATGTGAATCCACACCAGATATTATAAGTTCAGCTACACTTGGTGGTTTCTGTAATTTCTTGCTTAGTCCATTGGGGATGTCAATGGTGCTTCTTCATTTACATGACCAGTCTTCTTTGCTTCAACTTCAAGGTTTGTAAAATCTTAGGGCTGTTAAAGTCCCACATGATCGCCTCTTTCAGGCATAAGGTGGAAAAAAATAAAAAATTGTCTTGCTTCTGCACCCCTGTATATTCCATATTGAAATGTGTGTACTTCTATCTGCCGAGTTGTGTGTTATTAATGAATAGTTTTGCATTGCTCAAACGTAAGTTTGTAGCACACCAATATTTACAGTTCTTCGCTTTCTCAAGTTTCCGCTTTTCTTATAGAAGTGTTGGGTCTCCTACAGCCAAGGCTGCAAATGTAAATAGTGACTACAATCCTAACTCAGATTGAAACTAGGCATCCTGCAAACTGTTCACAACTCTTCTTTAAATAAACTAGAAGTTTGCGTTTGTTATGTTTTCAGATTCTGGAAGCTCCTTTTTGGAGTCACGAGGCATGTGATGCTGGGAGGGCTTCTTGGAGAGACGAGTACGAGGCTTGTGATGATGTAAGGGTTGCTTTTCAAATGCTTAGTTTAATTAACTATTCTTCAACACTCATTTCTTAACCTCTTTGCACCTTCAGTTTTCTATGGTTTTGCAGACATCACAAAATGGCTGCAGAAAAATTCTTCAAAAGGTTAACTTCAATAGGATATTCTCTAATTTTATCATTGAGGCTAGAGATGTCAATATGGGAAAATTGCATTGGTTTAACTAATTGAATTCTTGTTTTGGTGCAGGAACCTTTATCATCTCTACCGCATGAGTTTGAAAACGAAATTATGAAAGATAAGGCCAAAGTAATATGACTTGTGAGCTGTTATATTTCTACTTGATTTGTGTCCTCACTTGTTTGCTATGTATTCTCATCTATTGTATGCGATTCTGCAGAAGCTTTTGGCTAATTACTCTGAATATCGGAAGGTACCTGGAGATGAGAGTTGCTTTTACAGATCGTTCATATACTCATACCTGGTACATAAGCATCTTGTTGCTAAATTTCTTCCAGTTCTGCACCTTAAAGTTCCTTGGTGCTTGGTGATGATTACATGTTGTCCCTTGGATCTATAGGAGCAGCTTGTGAAAGTATCTCATGAGGAGGAGCTACGTTTACTTGGTGCACTTGAACCAATGTGGGAGAAATTCCAAAGGCTTCATTTGCCTGGTTCATATTCATATCTTCATGATGTAAGGCTTCCTGCATTGTTTCATCCACCAAATTTTTTGTTTTGAACCGCCAAGTGCACTTAAGTTATGTATTAATAATATTGTGATTCGTCCAGGCTTTTGTGGGCTTTATACTGGAATGTATGGAACAAAGACAAAAACTGTCAGTAAGGTGGGTTTGCACTAATATTTTCACAACAATAAACTGTGTTGCGTACTTATGTTATAAATTTTGTTGCAGTGGCTATCAAGAGTGGCTTTTCCAGGAGAGTCAAAATGAGCAGAAGTTTGCAAACAGTGAGAATATACAAAAAAAATCTTAGTTATCTTGCAAACTTACTCTAATTTTCTGACTCCAACTATTTTTGTTTGTGTTTAGTACTTTTGTATCTTCGTCTTGTGACAGCTATTGAGATATGCACTGAGGTTGAAAGGTTTAAGCCATTCATAACCGAACTTGGTCAAGGAATGCCCGATGCAATAGGGGTGAGTATTTCCTTTAGATATGCAGTAATCTTCTATGCATAATTGAGTGTCATATGTACATTAGATGCAAATGGTATTGCCTTTCTTGTCTGCTAGTTATGATTTGTCTGTGTGATGGAACTGCATTGTAGGAGCAAATTTCATCATAATACTTATACCAGCAAATGGAATTTTATGTAAAAGAAATGATGTGAAATCCTCACTGTCAGACGCCTTATGTGTTTTTGAATTGCAGTACTGCCGGCAGAAGGTTCTCCCGGTGTACAAGGATGCTCAACAAGTGAATCTCATTGCGCTCACCCATGTCCTACAGGTGCCACTCCAAGTTGTTAACATTGACGTTACACCGATTGAGGAGCCTAACATCCACATCATCTACAAGTCACCAGATTCCTCGGTTCCTACTGTGACACTACTGTATAGACCAGGGCATTATGATATCATCTACGAGAAGTCATAGCTATAGATTGTAGTAACAGCTATCATATGACATGTTGCAGGAGAGTTGTTGGCCGCGTTCCGATATACTGTATAAATAACTCTTGTTGTGTACATCAGTTGCACATATACACTATTGCTGTTTTCCTTATGTGGGGTGAAGAACTACAGGAAATTGCATTGTGACCTCTTTCCAAAATGCCACTGTACTTTGGCTATTCTCTAAAAATATCACTAGAATATGGCCTGTTTCCAAAATGCCACTCAGTTCTCTAATATTCCCAAAAAGCACTTCCATTTGTTCTCAGCACATTGTGCTAGTCAACTCTGGACATGGATCCATGATCCATGGGTTGTTTGAGCCAATTATGTTAGTCTGATCCTTGTAGGAAACCAATTATGTTAGTCGGATGCCATTATGATGTTGTGATAATTCTGCTTTGTATGCCATTTAATCATTGTCAAAATTTATGTTGTAAATTTAAACAAATTGCCGCCAAAACTTCTGCTGGAAACAAGTGCTACTTCATTTTTCTTCTTATGGTGGGGGTGCAGAGGTGAACAAGTGATGGCAAAGCGTATATTCGATTAATGACCAAAAAGAATGCTATTATTTTTTTCTCATGACCCAAACATTAGTCTTGCTTGGGTTGGCCATGCCTATGCTCTTTATACAACATTTTTACAGTAAGTTTGCTTGCCAATATTGATCAAAACATGGGCAACTAAACACATGGCATCAAATCGAGTTGTTTCATTGTGTGAAAGGTTAAGGAAAAAAATGTTTCTTAGACTCCGTTAGCTTCGGTCTGTCAATAGAGATGATACACTGAGATCGGGCAGGAGAAAAAAAACGACAAACAGTAAACATGACGATAACCTATTACTTGTGCATATATACTCGTAATAACAGTTAATAATTCATCCTCAGAAAAAGACTAACCATCATTCAACATATCTAAAAAAAAGCTAATCGCTGAACATATCCTCGTCCCACGCGGTGCTCCGCCTGTCCCTGAGTCTCTTCAGATACACGGCCATAAACCTCCAAATGAACTCATCATGCCCGCGACAGAAGGCGGATAGCTCCTTGACGCCACGGCGTGCCAGGGCCTCGGCCTCAACATGCCGTGACAGAGCGGCCAGAGCCCTGATGTACATCACGTACGCATGTGGATCCATGGGAAAGGTCGCGAGGAGCGCCTCCCCGACGGCCGGGACGCGCTCCACCCCGCCGTTGTTGATCTCGAACTCCAAGTAATCCCACCAGCCGTCCTTGGACCTGGGGAAGCCGCCGCCCTGGGCCTGCGCCCACCGCGCCCACCGCTGGAGCACGCGCCGCTGGCTGTCAACGTCGCCGAACTCGCGCTCCGTCAAGAACCAGCCCCACATGTGCGTCTCTCCATCGGGAAGTGCAGCGAGAAGTCGCTCGTAGACGGCGCGGGCGGCCTCGATTCCGCCGCCCTCGTCCAGTTCGAACTTGACGAAGCGGCGCCATAACTCGCCGTTCCCCGGGTCGGCCGACGTGCCAAACTCGAATTCCGCTCGCTTCGCCTCAGCGGACATCGCTGTGATCGCTTGATCAGCCATTGTTTGGTGTGTCTCGTCTACCCTTGTTTGTGCGGTTTTTCTGTGTGGTACGTCGTTGCTATTTATATGTTGATGAAGGTTTCCAGCGGTAGGAGGCGTCTAGTTCCGAATCAGATCGGGTTCGGGGGGCTACATGCGACTCCGATTTGATTTCCAGCGTGTCCTTTGTCGGGTCGGATGCTCTCTCACTAATACTACGACATAGGAGGGTTTAGTGCTAGAACAATAATTTTTTTTAAATTAACAACAAATAATTTCGGACGATGGGAGTATACGTAAGTGTTTTGACGACAAATGTGTGGTCACACGAAAAAGTTGTATTCGATTTTCTTGTCCTTTTGTCGGGTCGGATAGACACGTCCTTTGTTGTACAAATTTGATTTCGTGGCAAACCCCGGGCGACCCCGGAGGCGCAAGCCTAACGTATGTTGCTTGCTTATTTATTTTCTTGTTGTCTTATTTATTTGTTTGCTTGTAGTCAGTGCAGTTCTTTTTCCGCGATGTGCTAGTGGCCACAATAATCTATTTTTTAAAACTTGTCCGTAATAACCATGGGCAACATACAGACCGTTGTCACCATGGTCCTGCTATCTGCTGGAGTGACCAAGGGCCTCCTACGGCCGTAGAATCAAAGGGCCTTCTATGGGCCGTATGATCGATTGGCCAAGCATGGGCCAATAACGGACCGCGTTATGGGCCATAAACGGGCTAGAGTGGTAGCCGTCTGTTCATGGCCCGACCATATCAGGCTTTTAAGAGGCCGACGAGTATAACGGATCTTTAAGAGGCCGACGAGTATAACATGCTTAATTCTATCGACATGCATAACAGGTTGTTAATGTGCCGTATTTGATGACGCTATGAAAACGGCCCAACGGATTAACGGGTCATAAACGGACCGACTTTAACCACAGGCTGAATTTGGCCCACAAGAGAAAAAGGCCAGTAACGCACCGTAAGCAACCGAATGCTGCAAATCAGCCCAAGAATAAATGGGCCCTTAAAAGGCCGAAAGATAATACGGGCTGGGAATGGCCCAAAGGAGTAATGGGCCGTTAATGGGTACGAAGAGATATACTGTTCATTATGGGTCAGTTTCAATACGGACCGTTAATGGGCCAAGAGTTACAAAGGGCCTCATATGGGCCGAAAGACGTCATGGGCCGGAAGTTATAACGGGCTGGAATCATATTGGATGGCCCAGATGAAGCTAGTGGGCCAAATCCGAAAAGACCATAATGGGCCGTGAGTTATCGGGTCTGGATGGGCTATATGCGAGCATGCCATTAGCAGGTTTCAATGGGCTGACCCATTAACCTTTGATCAAGTCAAACATGTCGGCCTTTTGACATGAATGGGCCACTATTGGGCCATGGCACGTGTCAACGTATCATAGGCGCCTCCTGTCCATTGGTTGGTTGACATCTGTTCGCACGTGGAGCTGACACGTTGTTCCTTCGGCCAATGAGAATTTTACATGTGGAAAATCCCCATTGGTCCTTGCTGTTAGCGGGTTATCGGATCCAAAACCGGACCCTAGCTTAACGGCGACCCGTTACGGTGGATGCCACGTGTCGGTCACCCTTGACGAAAGCACTTCCAAGACACGCCATTTATCATCATGGAAGTGAACACTTCCGTGATGATAATTTTGGTATTGTCATGGAACACTTCTACGATAGCACAGGTATGACTATCTTTATTCTGTCATAAAATCATCATGGATGTACATGCATGACAGAAAACGTGACCTAATGTGACAAACATGAAGGAAATATGCCCTAGAGGCAATAATAAAGTTATTATTTATATTTCCTTATATCATGATAAATGTTTATTATTCATGCTAGAATTGTATTAACCGGAAACTTAGTACATGTGTGAATATTTAGACAAAACATAGTGTCCCTAGTATGCCTTTACTTGACTAGCTCGTAAATCGAAGATGGTTATGTTTCCTAACCATAGACATGTGTTGTCATTTGATCAACGAGATCACATCATTAGGAGAATGATGTGATGGACAAGACCCATCCGTTAGCTTAGGAACTTGATCATTTAGTTTTGCTGCTATTGCTTTCTTCATGACTTATACATGTTTCTATGACTATGAGATTATGCAACTCCCGAATACAGTAGGAACACCTTGTGTGCTATAAAATGTCACAACGTAACTGGGTGATTATAAAGATGCTCTACAGGTGTCTCCGAAGGTGTTTGTGGTGTTGGCATAGATCAAGAATATGATTTGTCACTCCGAGTGTCGGAGAGGTATCTCTGGGCCCTCTCGGTAATACACATCATAATAAGCATTGCAAGCAAATTACTAATAAGTTAGTCACAAGATGATGTATTACGGAACGAGTAAAGAGACTTGCCGGTAACGAGATTGAACTAGGTAGGATGATACCGACGATCGGATCTCGGACGAGTAACATACTGATGACAAAGGGAACAACATATTTTGTTATGCGGTTTGACCGATAAAGATCTTCGTAGAATATGTAGGAGCCAACATGAGCATCCAGGTTCCGCTATTGGTTATTGACCGGAGATGTGTCTCGGTCATGTCTACATAGTTCTCGAACCCGTAGGGTCCGCACGCTTAACGTTTGATGACGATTTGTATTATGAGTTATGTGATTTGATGACTAACGTTTGTTCGGAGTCCCGGGTGAGATCACGGACATGACGAACATTATCGAAATGGTCGAGACGTAAAGATCGATATATTGGAAGGCTATATTCGAACATCGAAAAGGTTCCGAGTGATTCGGAAATTTTTCGGAGTACCGAAGAGTTACGGGAATTCGCCGGGAGAAGTATTTGGGACTTATTGGGCCATACGGGAATAGAGGAGGCAGGCTAAAGGGAAGGAGGCGCGCGCCCCCCCCCATGGGTTCGAATTGGACTAGGGGAAATGGGGCGGCGCCCCCCCTAGCCCTTTCCTACTCCCTCTCTCTTTCCCTCTTTCTTCTCTCCTACTCCGGAAAGGAAAAGGGGAATCCGACTAGGACTTGGGAGTCCTAGTAGGACTCCCCACACTTGGCACGCCCCCTTTAGGGATGGCCTCCTCCTCCTCCCTACTTTATATACGTGGGCAGGGGGCACCCCAAAGGCACTCCAAGATTTGTCTTAGCCATGTGCGGTGCCCCTCTCCACAGTTAGACACCTCGGTCATATCGTTGAAGTGCTTAGGCGAAGCCCTGTGCCGGTAACTTCGTCATCACCGTCACCACGCCGTCGTGCTGACGAAACTCTCCCGTGATGCTCAACTGGATCAAGAGCTCATGGGACGTCATCGAGCTGAACGTGTGCTGAACACGGAGGTGCCGTACGTTCGACTACAACAACCGCGTCACTAGACGCTTCTGCTTTCGGTCTACGAGGGTATGTAGACACACTCTCCCCGCTCGTTGCTATGCTTCTTGTAGATAGATCTTGCGTGATCGTAGGAAATTTTTGAAATACCATGTTCCCAAACAGTGGCATCATGAGCCAGGTTTATGCGTAGATGATATGCACGAGTAGAACACAATGAGTTGTCGGCGATAATAGTCATACTGCTTACCAGCATGTCATACTTTAATTCAGCGATATTATTCGATGAAGCGGCCCGAACTGACATTACGCGTACGCTTACGCGAGACTGGTTCTACCGACGTGCTTCACACACAGGTGGCTAGCCGGTGTCAGTTTGTCCAACTTTAGTTGAATCGAGTGTGGTTATGCCCGGTCCTTGTGAAGGTTAAAACATCACATACTTGACGAAAGATCGTTGTGGTTTTTGTATGTGTTGGTAAGAACGGTTCTTGCTATGTCTGTAGCAGCCACGTAAAACTTGCAACAACAAAGTAGAGGACATCTAACTTTTTCTTGCAGGGCATGTTGTGATGTGATATGGTCAAGACATGATGAGTTATACGTTATTGTATGAGATGATCATGTTTTGTAAAGTTATCGGCAACCGGCAGGAGCCTTATGGTTGTCTCTTTATTGTATGAATTGTGAAGGCCTAATTGCTTTACTTCATCACTATGAGTTAGCGATAGTAGTAGTAGCAATAGTTGGCGAGACGACCATGACGCTACGGTGAAGATCATGGTGTCAAGAAGGTGACAATGGAGATCATGACGATGCTTTGGAGATGGAGATCAAAAGCACAAGATGATGATGGCCATATCATGTCACATATTTTGATTGCATGTGATGTTTATCTTATTATGCTTCTTATTTTGCTTAGTACGGCGGTAGCATTATAAGATGATCCCTTACAAGTGTTCTCCCTGAGTATGCACCGTCGCGAAAGTTCGTCATGCCGAGACACCACGTGATGATTGGGTGTGATAAGCTCTACGTTCAAATACAACGGGTGTAAGATAGTTTTGCACATGCAGAATACTCGGGTTAAACTTGATGAGCCTAGCATGTACATACATGGCCTCGGAACACTGGAGACCGAAAGGTCGAGCGTGAATCATATAGTAGATATGATCAACATAAGATGTTCACCATTGAAAACTACTCCATCTCACGTGATGATCAGACAAGGTTTAGTTGATTTGGATCACGTGATCAATTAGATGACTAGAGGGATGTCTATCTAAGTGGGAGTTCTTTAGTAATATGATTAATTGAACTTTAATTTATCATGAACTTAGTCCTGGTAGTATTAGCATATATATGTTGTAGATCAATAACTCGCAATGTAGCTCCCCGTTTATTTTATATGTTTCTAGAGAAATATAAGTTGAAAGATGTTAGTAGCAATGATGCAGACTAGGTCCGTGATCCGAGGATTATCCTCATTGCTGCACAGAAGTATTGTGTCCTTGATGCACTGCTAGGTGACAGATCTATTACAGGAGCAGATGGAAACGTTATGAACGATTGGCAAAGCTCAATATGATGTCTACTTAATAGTTTAGTGCACCATGCTTTACGGCTTAGAACCGGAATTTCAAAAACGTTTTGAACGCCATGGAGCATATAAGATGTTCCAAGAGTTGAAATTAGTATTTCATACTCATGCCCGTGTCGAGAGGTATGAGACCTCTTACAGTACTTTGCCTACAAGATGGAGGAGAATAGCTCAACTAGTGAGCATGTGCTCAAATTGTCTGGGTACTACAATTGCTTGAATCAAGTGGGAGTTAATCTTCCAGATAAGATAGTAATTGACAAAGTTCTTTAGTCACTATCACCAAGTTAGTAGAACTTCGTGATGAACTATAATATGCAAGGGATGACGAAAGTAATTCCCAAGCTCTTCGTGATGCTGAAATCGGTGAAGGTAGAAATCTAAAAAGAGCATCAAGTGTTGATGGTTAACAAGACCACTTGTTTCAAGTAAAGGGCAAAGGGATAGAAGGGGAACTTCAAGAAGAATGACGAGCAAGTTGTCACTCCCGTGAAGAAACCCAAAGCTAAACTCAAGCCTGAAACTAAGTGCTTCTACTGCAAAGGAAATGGTCACTGGAAGTGGAACTGCCCTAGATACTTGGCGGATAAGAAGGATGGCAAAGTGAACAAAGGTATATTTGATATACAGATTATTGATGTGTATTTTACTAGTGTTCATAGCAACCCCTGGGTATTTGATACCGGTTCAGTTGCTAAAATTAGTAACTCGAAACGAGAGTTGTAGAATGAACAGAGACTAGTTAAAGGTGAATCGACGATGTGTGTTGGAAGTGGTTCCATGATTGATATGATCATCATCGCACACTCCCTATACTTTTGGGATTAGTGTAGAACCTAAATAAATGTTATTTGGCATTTGCGTTGAGCATGAATATGATTTGATCATGTTTGTTGCAATACGGTTATTCATTTAAAGTCATAGAATAATTTTTATTCTGTTTACATTAATAAAACCTTTGATGGTCATACACCCAATGAAAATAGTTTGTTGGATCTCGATAGTAGTAATACACATATTCATAATATTGAAGCCAAAAGATGCAAAGTTGATAATGATAGTGCAACTTATTTGTGGCACTGCCGTTTAGGTCATATTGGTGTTAAGCGCATGAAGAAACTCCATGTTGATGGGCTTTTCAAATCACTTGATTATGAATCACTTGGTGCTTGCGAACCATGCCTCATGATCAAGATGACTAAAACTCCGTTCTCTAGAACAATGGAGCGAACAACTAATTTGTTGGAAATCATACATACTGATGTATGTGGACCGATGAGTGTTGAGGCTCGTGGCGGGTATCGTTATTTTCTGACCTTCACTGATGATTTGAGCAGATATGAGTATATCTACTTGATGAAGCACAAGTCTGAAACATTTGAAAAGTTCAAAGAATTTCAGAGTGAAGTAGAGAATCATCGTAACAAGAAAATTAAGTTTCTGCGATCTGATCACAGAGGCGAATATTTGAGTTACGCGTTTGGTCTTCATTTAAAACAATGTGGAATAGTTTCACAATTCACGCCACCCGGAACACCACAACGTAATGGTGTGTCCGAACGTCGTAACAATACTTTATTAGATATGGTGCGATCTATGATGTCTCTTACCGATTTACCACTATCATTTTGGGTTATGCATTAGAGACAACTGCATTCACGTTAAATAAGGGCACCATCTAAATTCGTTGAGACGACGCCTTATGAACTGTGGTTTGGCAAGAAACCAAAGTTGTTTATGTGAAAAAGCTTCAACCTGATAAGCTCGAACCCAAGTCGGAGAAATGTGTCTTCATAGGATACCCAAAGGAGACTGTTGGGTACACCTTCTATCACAGATCCGAAGGCAAGATATTCGTTGCTAAGAATGGATCCTTTCTAGAGAAGGAGTTTCTCTCGAAAGAAGTGAGTGGGAGGAAAGTAGAACTTGTTGAGGTAATTGTTCCTTCTCCCGAATTGGAAAGTAGTACATCACAGAAACTAGTTCCAGTGATTCCTACACCAATTAGTGAGGAAGCTAATGATGATGATCATGAAACTTCGGATCAAGTTACTACTGAACCTCGTAGGTCAACCAGAGTACGTTCCGCACTAGAGTGGTACGGCAACCCAGTTCTGGAAGTCATGTTACTAGACCATGATGAACCTACGAACTATGAGGAAGCGATGATGAGCCTATATTCCACAAAATGGCTTGAAGCCATGAAATCTGAGATGGGATCCATGTATGAGAACGAAGTATGGACTTTGGTTGACTTGCCCGATGATCGGCAATCCATAAAAAAAAATGAATCTTCAAGAGGAGGACCGACGCGACGGTAATGTTACTGTCTACAAAGCTCGACTTGTTGCAAAAGGTTTTCGATAAGTTCAAGGAGTTGACTAAGATGAGACTTTCTCACCCGTAGCGATGCTTAAGTCTGTCCGAATCTTGTTAGCAATTACCGCATTTTATGATTATGAAATCTGGCAAATGGATGTCAAAACTGCATTCCTTAATGGATATCTTAAAGAAGAGTTGTATATGATGCAACCAGAAGGTTTTTTTGTCGATTCTAAAGGAGCTAACAAAATGTGCAAGCTCCAGCGATCCATCTATGGACTGGTGCAAGCATCTCAGAGTTGGAATATACGCTTTGATAAGTTGATCAAAGCATATAGTTTTATATAGACTTGCGGTAAAGCCTATATTTACAAGAAAGTGAGTGGGAGCACTACAGCCTTTCTGATAAGTATGTGTGAATGACATATTGTTGATCAGAAATGATTTAGAATTTTCTGGAAAGCATAAAGGAGTGTTTGAAAGGAGTTTTTCAAAGAAAGACCTCGGTGAAGCTGCTTACATATTGAGCATCAAGATCTATAGAGATAGATCAAGACGCTTGATAAAGTTTTCTCAATGAGTACATACCTTGAATTTTTTTTTTGAAGTAGTTCAAAATGGATCAGTCCGAGAAGGAGTTCTTGCCTGAGTTATAAGGTCTGAAGTTGAGTAAGACTCAAAACCCGACCATGGCAGAAGATAGAGAAAGAAAGTCATTCCCTATGCCTCAACCATAGGTTATATAAAGTATGCCATGCTGTGTGCCAAACATTTTGTGTACCTTGCCATGAGTTTGGCAAGGAGGTACAATTGTGATCCAGGAGTAGATCATTGGACAACGGTCAAAATTATCCTTAGTTACTGGATGACTAAGGAAATATTTCTCGATTATGGAGGTGATAAAGAGTTCGTTGTAAAGAGTTACGCCGATGCAAGCTTTGACACTAATCCACATGACTCTAAGTATCAATCTGGATGCGTATTGAAAGTGGGAACAATTAGCTAGAGTAGCTCCATGCCAAGAATTGTAGACATAGAAATTTGCGAAATACATACGGATCTGAATGTAACAGACCCGCTGACTAAACTTCTCTCACAAAGCAAAACATGATCACACCTTAGTACTCTTTGGGTGTTAATCACATGGCGATGTGAACTAGATTATTGACTAGTAAACCTTTTTGGTGTTGGTCACATGGCGATGTGAACTATGGGTGTTATTCACACAATAATGCGAATTATCAGTATTAAATCACATGGCGATGTGAACTAGATTATTGACTCTACTACAAGTGGGCGACTGAAGGAAATATGCCCTAGAGGCAATAATAAAGTTGTTATTTATATTTCCTTATATCATGATAAATGTTTATTATTCATGTTAGAATTGTATTAACCGGAAACTTAGTACATGTGTGAATACATAGACAAAACATAGTGTCCCTAGTATGCCTCTACTTGACTAACTCGTTAATCAAAGATGGTTATGTTTCCTAACCATAGACATTTGTTGTCACTTGATCAACGAGATCACATCATTAGGAGAATGATGTGATGGACAAGACCATCCGTTAGCTTAGCAACTTGATTGTTTAGTTTTACTGCTATTGCTTTCTTCATGACTTATACATGTTCCTATGACTATGAGATTATGCAACTCCCGAATACTGTAGGAACACCTTGAGTGCTATCAAATGTCACAATGTAACTAGGTCATTATAAAGATGCTCTGCAGGTGTCTCTGAAGGTGTTTGTGGTGTTGGCATAGATCAAGATTAGGATTTGTCTCTCTGAGTGTCGGAGAGGTATC
This sequence comes from Secale cereale, assembly GCA_902687465.1. NCBI lineage: Eukaryota > Viridiplantae > Streptophyta > Magnoliopsida > Poales > Poaceae > Secale > Secale cereale. The sequence goes on from LR738715.1 coordinate 587,986,280, forward strand.
TCTGGGCCCTCTCGGTAATACACATCATAATAAGCCTTGCAAGCAAATGACTAATGAGTTAGTCACAAGATGATGTATTACGGAACGAGTAAAGAGACTTGCCGGTAACGAGATTGAACTAAGTAGGATGATACCGACGATCGAATCTCTAGGAAAGTAACATACCGACGACAAAGGGAACAACGTATGTGGTTATACGGTTTGAGCGATAAAGATCTTCGTAGAATATGTAGGAGCCAATATGAGCATCCAGGTTGCGCTATTGGTTATTGACCGGAGATGTGTCTCGCTCATGTCTACATAGTTCCCGAACCCGTAGGGTCCGCACGTTCAACGTTCGATGATGATTTGTATTATGAGTTATGTGATTTGATGACCGACGTTTGTTCAGAGTCCCGGATGAGATCATGGACATGACGAACAGTCTCAAAATGGTCGAGACATAAAGATCAATATATTGGAAGGCTATATTCGGACACCAGAAAGGTTCCGAGTGATTCGGGTATTTTTCGGAGCACCACAGAGTTACGGGAATTCGCCGGGAGAAGTATTTGGGCCTTATTGGGCCATACGGAAATAGAGGAGGTAGGCTAAAGGGAAGGAGGTGGCACCTCCCTTGCCCTTTCCTACTCCCTCTCTCTGTCCCTCTTTCTTCTCTCCTACTCCGGAAAGGAAAAGGGGAATCCTACTAGGACTTGGGAGTCCTAGTAGGACTCCCCACACTTGGCGCGCCCCCTTTAGGGTTGGCCTCCTCCTCCTCCCTCCTTTATATACGTGGGCAGGGGGCACCGGAAAGGCACTCCAAGATTTGTCTTATCCGTGTGCAGTGCCCCTCTCCGCAGTTACACACCTCGGTCATATCGTTGCAGTGCTTAGGCGAAGCCCTGCGCTGGTAAATTCATCATCACCGTCACCACGCCGTCGTGCTGACGAAACTCTCTCGTGATGCTCAACTATATCAAGAGCTCGTGGGACATCATCGAGCTGAACGTGTGATAAACGCGGAGGTGCCGTACGTTCGGTGCTTGGATCGGTTGGATCGCGAAGACGCTCGATTCCATCAACCGCGTCACTAGACGCTCCGCTTTTGGTCTACAAGGGTATGTAGACACACTCTCCCCGCTCATTGCTATGCTTCTAGTACATAGATCTTGCATGATCGTAGGAAAATTTTGAAATACTACGTTTCCCAACAAAACACGTATTATCACAGAGTGGTTTTTTGTAGTGCTAGACGGCCGGTCGGTCTAGCACGCCGCTCACCGAATGGAACGCACGTCATCTTGCATTTGCACACACAGGTGGGGCCGCAGTTGAGCAACCTACCTTAGGCACACTCCCCCGTCGCCGCAAGTCGGTTGTGTTAATAGAAGAGAGATGAGCGATAGTACTTGAGCAGTGTTGTACACACGTTCTTGTTTGGATGATTCCTACACGACACGGGTGATCAGTTCGTCCATGCATGTGACCAGACTCCAACAGACGACTGGATTGGCTATCGTCTACATATCGTGCGGGCTTTGTTGTATGTAGAAAACATACGGGTTGTACTTCTGATGAGAAATCTCAAAAAAGGAGCACCAGGTATATTACATTACCAATAAAATTTGAATCCATTTACAGTATGAATACTAATCTACTCCCGTCACCATAGGCGGCTAGGGCAACCTCTCCCCTCCATGCTTCATCAGTGATCCCATGTATTCGTCCCTCCCCTCTTCCCACCACTCCATCGGCCGATGGAAGAGAGGCGAATCCTGGCCCCTCAGCTCAGCTTATTAGTTTATGTTAGGGTTTTTAGTCCTGGCACACATAGAGCTTCAAATCAAATTGATGACAACTGTGCCTCCAGGACGCTGCTGCTTAGGGGCACATGCATGAAAACTCCTAGACGGTCATTGAAGAGGTCAAACCTGCTCCGGTAGAATAGCAGCGATAGCAACGCGTCGACGACTCGTTCTTACTGCAGTTGGTCGTTTGGTGGTCTTCGAATCTCGATACTTTTTTCATCAAAGCCGCTTTGTACCACTGGTGAACATTCATAATAGAGATGGTCATATAAAAAGGGTGCATATAGTTTCTGGCCAAAAGCAGAAGAAAGATTGATGTCATCTACAATTTGTTTCCAAATGCTAAGATCATGAATTTCAAATTTTTAATTTCACTTTCTGTTGAAAACAAATACATTTCAAGCTCTAGCTAGCTATTTGAAATATAAATTATGCATATTTTATATGTATAACGTGGTAATCAAAAAAATATATGGTGTGCCTCCATTAAGTTGTGAATTGCCCAAGCTACACATTACCTCAAATTAAAACTACTTTGTCAATGGATGAAATGTGTTCAAACCACTATTCAAGATATCTTCCGATATTCCGATAAATAGGCCGATTTATCGCTTACCGGTGTGTGACCGATAAGGTAATCGGCTGATAAATCAGCCGATGTGGCGATAAATCGGCCGATATGTCGATGAACTGGCCAATTTACACCTTATTATGGTGTAATGCCCCGGATGTAATACTTTCCCTTTTGGGTATATAATATATCTCCGGCTTCATCTATTTCCATTCCGGGTTCTTTGTCTTTCGGGCTTTCGTCGTTTTGTTGTGTGAGTGTGTGGCATTCATGCATATCATGTAGACATGTGCATCGCATTGCATTTGTGTTGTCGGTTGCATCCGGTTCGTCGTGTTCCTTCCCGTTGTCCGTTTCGCGTTCCGGAGCTCCCTCACGTGTCCGTGACGTCCCGTAGGCCTACTTTGGTGTTCGGGCGTTTAACGTTACCGGTGTGCCGCGAGGTTGTTGTCTGTGTTGTTGTTTTGTTGTGTGCAACCCGCCTCTCAAATCTCATCTCGTTTGGACTCCGTTGGCTTTTCCATCCGTTGCTCGTGTGGGTCCGAAGTGCCTTCACTTCGTGTCCCAGAAACACCCCTACTGCATTCTTTTATCTCCCTCCTAGGCCTCCTAGACTACCCCCGCGATCGGATCCGTCGGATCGCGATCGGAGGGCTCCTAGCACCCCAAATCTCCAAACCCTAGCAAAAACTGCTATATTTAGGCCCCCCTATGTCCATTTTGGGCATCCCTATCCTCTAGATCTACCCCCTCCTCTTTTTCCGTGCTCTTCCAGTTTCCTCCTCCTGAAATCGCGCCGGCCGGTCGTCCAGCCGACCGCCGCCGCAAACTTCGCCTGTCCTCCCGTCGCCAGATCGAGATCCGCCTGGGGATCCAGATCCGAGCCGCCAGGGTCAACGCCCGCCAGCGCGCTTGGGCGATCGAGCCGCCTCGCGCGCTCCTCCCGCACGTCGTTGGGCTCCCGCACCCCCGCGCCGCTCCAGGCTGGCTTCACCGCCGACCCCGTGGGCCGCGAGGCAGGCCCACTCCCTCCGCCTCAGGGCCTCCCGCGCCGCCCGGCCTCTCCGACCAGGCCGCAGGCAGCAGCGCCAGCCGCCTGGGCCGCTCCTCCGCGTGCGCCTCAGTGGGCCGCCGCCACGGCTGCAGCTCCCCGCGGCCCGCACCAGATCCGGGCCGCCGGACCCCCAGATCCCCACCGGCCCACTCCGTTTCCTCAGATCTGATCTGCTTGAGGTTGTTCCCCCACTCCTAAGTCCCTGTTCTGTTTAATCTCTGATGCAAAGTTTGAACTGCTCTAACTTTTTGCCTGATGCTCCGTTTTGCGCGTGTAATATGTCAGACGTTCGTGGAGATGTGCTCTACGTTTCCTCTGTTGTTGTCATGCATGTTAGAGATCATCTAGGTGCTTGTTTTGCTGTTGCAAGAGTGCATCATGATATAAACTGCTGCTATGTGTTATTTTTTATGCCACCTTTGCCATGTGATATCTTTTAGCTCGGTTGTCCAAATGATGCAAATGACATGTCCACGTGTTCGTCTTGCCACGAACTACGTGTTGTATGTGATAGGTTGCATGGTAGATTTATTATTGCCTTGTTATCATCGTTGCAAAGGACCATGTTCATGTGATGTTGTTTCACTTGTTATGAAATGCCATCTTGTTGAGCTCGTTGCAATCGTTGTGTTCACCTCTATGAAGCATGCTTGTGTGTTTCGGGATCACCTTCATGTGCATTTTGATGAGGTGCTTACCTCTTGCCATGTTTAGTTTCGAGGTGACTTAAACATGCTCTTTTATATGCCATGATGATATTGCTGTTTTAGGACTTAGTGATTTTTCACTAAGTCTGAAATCTGTAACGTTCCGATGCCATGTTCGTGTGATGTTCTAGGGCAAAGCATGATTGTTTTGGAGTGGATTTTGATTGTTCCTTGAAGTATATATTGTTGTCTTTCCATTCATGTCCTCACATGCCTATTTGAGTGGCTGTAGCATATTTATCTCTTGCTCTAAAGTTTCAATAAAATTCTGCTGCCAGAATTTTATTGCCAAGTTCAATATGTCCAAGATCATTGCTATTGATCCGTGACTCCGTTGGGGTGCACCTTTGGACTTAGTTGCTGTACTATATGTCTAGTTAGTGTTCAAGTCCTTTGCCATGCTTTTTGGGTGCTGTAGCTTAATTATTTTGAGCTCCGAAGTTGCTATGCTGCTGTAATTTTCAGCTTTCGCTCAAATCTTGTTTCGGGCATAACTTTTAGTCCGTAACTCCGATTTCAGCGAATCTTATATCAAACTTGATTGTTTTTCCGTGTAGATTAATAATATCAGATTGTTATCATGTTTTGAGGTGTTTTGCTTGATTGATGTTTTACGTGCTCCGTGTGCATCCTTAGTGCATCCATCATGCATTCATCTTTTCCGAGTGCGCATTGCATCTTGTTGATTGGTGCTTGGTGTGATTGTTTTGTTTAGAGCCGGAAGCTGAGACCGGGTACGAAGTTGAGCACGAGGTTTCCAACGAGGTTGAGCACGAGGACCCTTCTTACGATCCGAACGACTTCTCTTCAGGCAAGATGACCGAACCCCGATAACATTACTATCTTTGCCTATTGCTAGTAGTCTCGATCTATAGTTTTGCCTCGATGCCCATGATCTTCTTGTCAGCCTCCTACTTGTAACCAATTGCCATGTTTAACCAACCTACCTATGCAAACCGTTGCTTGGCTAAGTACGCTTCGCTCATCCCTTCTTATAGCATTGCTAGTTGCAGGTGAAGATCGAAGATGCTTGCTTCATGTTGAAGTTTGGTTGGGTTATATCACACTATATAAATGCTTTAAATGAAATCACCTATATATTGGCAAGGGTGGAAGGCTAAGCCTTTTGCTTGGTGATTTGTTCCACTCATGCCGTTAGGATCCGTATAAGCCGGTATTATGTTCCTTGATTATGCGTTCCTAACACGGTTGGGGTGTATGGGACCCCCTCGATAAACCGCTAAGTGCTAAGTCTTTTCCAGCAAGTCCCAACATTGGTACTATTCGCCTAAACAACAAAAACTTTCCGAGGGAGTAATTAACCCGAGGCTTAATTAATTCAACCCCCCTGGGCCAGTGCTCGACTTGAGTGTTGGTCCAAACTAGAGTCGTGTGCGGGGCCCCCCTTGGCAACTTGGGTATTTCGGCCACTGTACGCTGTGCTCATCCGGTCGTGGCCTGAGACTAGATACGCGCGTCTACTATCAGGGTGTCGGCACGCCGGGAGGATTTGCTGGATTAGCCTTACCTTAGCTCGGTATATCTTGAGCACGGGATTCCGAGGATACTCGGGTCTTCCCACTTTGGAGTTGCGACTCCGCGGATCGTGGGCTTGTAATGGGTCAAGTTGGAACACCCCTGCAGGGTTTGAACTTTCGAAAGCCGTGCCCGCGGTTATGTGGCAGATGGGAGCTTGTTAATTCCGGTTGTAGATAACTTGACACAATGTTACTAATACACTACCAGCGTGTGTTCCGTGACTGTCAATTTCCGAATAGGGATTCGGGAGTTGAACACGGAGGGGTTATGTTTCTGGAGCTTGTAGCTAGGATCACTTCGTGATCACTTCTCGCCGAGGCCTTTCTCTTCTCGCTCTCACTCACGTAAGCTAGATGCTAGTTGCTGCTACAGACTTATTCTTTTCTTCAGCCTTTTCCTCACCCAAAGGCTTTGATAGTCTTGTTACCCGGGAACGGGATTGCTGAGTCCTCTGTGGCTCACAGTTACTTCACACACCAGATGCAGGTCCAGCTGTGAGCTATCCAGGTGATGGCACCGAGCTGGATTGGGAGTTCGACGAGGAGCGTAGTCGGTACTACGTGCGCTACCCGGACGATCAGTAGTGGAGTCTCTTACTAGGATTCGATCCGCCTGTGGTTTATTTATCTGAGTTTGGTACTTTGACTTTTAGCTTTTGCCCTTAGAGGGTTGTGATGTTCTTAATGTATGATGTTTGAGACTTGTACTGTAATTCTGTGACGTGGCGAGTGTTAGCCAACTATTTTCAGTTTACTATCCCCTCTTTTACATGAGTTGTGCAAAGATTACCAAACTTGAGATCATTCTAGGATGGATTTATGCCTTTAAGTCGTGCCTCGACACGTAGGAGGTATAACTCCATCCTGGGCATGACAAGTTGGTATTCAGAGCCTTCTCCGACCTAGGAGCCCCCACTGTTTGATCGAATCGTTGACGGTCGAGTCTAGGCACACACTGAAAACTTTTTGAGTCCTATATTATATCGGAGAGTAGGATTTCCTTGCTTCTCATCCCCTTTCTCTCTGGTGAGTACTCCTGAGGTCTACTCTTGTCTCTCCTATCTTCAAAATTTGCACATTTTTTTTAGGAATCCCGCGAGTATTCTGGGATTGTTTCGATGTTCTTGTGACAAGGATATTGTTCTCGATGCCTCCTGTTACCGAGGAGTTGAGCTTCGGGGTATCATTGTAACAAGCATATCGCGGCAGTACTAAATACTTAAGACGGCCGACATCGAAAATCTCCCCTATACGGCCAGTGGCAAGATAACCCCGACATCACCCAGTACTGGGGAGGTAGTTCGGGAGTATTGCCATAGCTTGTTATAGTGGATGCTTTTCGAAGGTCCGAGGTACACAGTTTCCGAGAAAGACTGGTTATGTGTTGAAGGATGGATACACCTGGATGTAGGTTTAGAGTTGATTGCGCGGTGCTTCCCGTGTATCCCCAACACCTGATTGCATAACTGGAATCTTTCGGAAAACTATAGGTGGGTTTTATCCAGTAGATCGTAGGCATTCTTCCAACGAATGCAGGTTAGTGAGTTCGGGGTTCGACATTGAGTGAAGGGGTTATATGACCGATGTTACTATCAGGAGTTGCATCTTAAAGGGTCCTTGGCTATGCTGATCCGGGGATTGCAAAACCTTTTCGTAACGCGTTCATATGCTTTCAGCACAAAAGATGTTAGAACGAAACTCCTCTCTTGTGTTTGTTCCCGTCTGTACCTTGTTGTTTTCTTATTTTATTCTTTTGTCCCCTATGTGGCTTCTCGTGAAGACTGATGTTATCATTTATCTGAGAATATCATTCGTTCCTCTTGTTCGGATGATTTCATTCGTTCTTATTGTTCGAATGATTATTGTGAAGACTTGTTGCAATTCATGCCATTGATTCAGCTTATTCCTTTTGTCAATCAATTGCTGATTCGTGGTCATCTCTTACAGGATGGCTCCGAAAAAGGTTCCAAACGCTAACCCAGAGGTGGAAGAGGTCCCAGAGCGTCCTCCTTCCCCTCCTCCTCCGCCTGAGGCTTGGAGAGCAATTATGGAGACTACAGCTCAGAACACTCAGTTGATGATGCAGATGATGCAGATGATGCAAGCTAATCAAGTTAATCAGGGTGTTCCAGTGAATCAAGGCAACTTCTTCCAGCAGCACCATGCTACTCTCAATCAGTTCTTGGCCAACAATCCTAAAGCTTTCAGTTACTGTGTCGACCCTCTTGATGCTGAGGATTGGTTGACCGACATAAAGAAGCATTTTGAGTGCAGTAACGTGAAGGAAGATGACTATGTGAAGTTTGCAGCCTTCCAACTGAAAGATCAAGCAGCTGACTGGTGGCAGTAGTACAAAGACTCCAGGCCGGGTCAAGTGATCTCTTGGGAGAATTTCTGCAAGGATTTCCGTTCGCACCACATTCCTACAAGTGTCATCGAGGGTATGCGTGAGCAATTCCGCAACCTGAAGCAGGGCTCCATGACAGTCTATCAGTATAATGTCAAGTTCCAAAACCTCGCTCGCTATGCAAAGCAAGACATTCCTGATGCCAAGAGTAAAATCTATCAGTTCCGTGGAGGTCTCAAAGATGAACTTCAGCTTGCTCTCACCTTGTTCGAGCCGGATGAATTCGACAAGTTCTATAACATGGCTTTGAAACAAGAAGCAGCTCAGCTTAAGATGGAGGCTTCTAAGAAGAGAATTCGAGATGCTGTTCACTCTTCCTCTTCGTCTCAGTTGGCTGCGAAACAACAGAAATTCTGGCTTCCTCCTCCTCCAGTGATTCGAGCTCCATTCAACAACTCCAACAACTACAACAACTCCAACAACAAGAACTCTAGTGGTCGTGGTTTCTCCCACCCACCCAACCCGAGCAACCAGTCGAAGAAGCAGTTTCAGTCTCAAGGCTCCAAGTCCAGTGGCTCTCATTTCCGTCCTCTCTCTGAAGTGGTGTGCAACAAATGTGGCCAGAAGGGTCATTATGCCAACAGATGTCCGAATCCGAAGCGTCTTCCTCCTCCTCCACCTGTGAGTTCAGCTATTGTCAAGCATGATCCAAAGTCTGCTAGGGTCAATCTGATGAATGCAGCTGAAGCGGAGAACTCTTCTGATGTCATTTTGGGTAACCTCTCAGTGAACTCTTTTCCAGCTAAAGTTTTGTTCGATTCAGGTGCTTCACATTCTTTCATGTCAAGACCTTTTGCATTGTCACATGATATGCCATTGCAAGCTTTGCCGAGTCCAATGTCTGTGCTTTCTCCGGGTTTGCTCATGAACTCCAACAACTTTGTTCCGAATGTTTCTATCCGCATGGGTGATTATCGATTTCTGGCTAATCCGGTGGTTCTTGGTAATTCTGACATCGACCTCATCCTCGGAATGGATTGGCTTTCTCAGCACGATGCTCACATTGATTGTGCTCAAAAGGAAGTCAAGTTGACTCATTCTGATGGAGATGTGATTATCTTCGCCTCCAGGGATAAAACTATTCGGCTTTTCTCTCTCAATGATAAGGGCGAAATTAATGCCATAGATCAAATTCCGGTGGTGAACAAATATCAAGACGTCTTTCCAGAAGAACTTCCAGGCATGCCTCCACACCGTCAGGTGGAGTTTGTCATTGAACTCGAGCCGGGCACTGAGCCTGCTTGCCGGCGTCCATACAAGCTCTCTCCGGATGAATTGAAGGAATTGAAGAAGCAGCTTGATAAGCAGGAGAGTATGGGTCTCATCAGACCGAGTACATCTCCGTGGGGCTGTGGCGTCTTATTTGTCAAGAAGAAAGATGGCACGGAGCGTCTCTGTGTTGACTACCGGCCATTGAACAAGAAGACGATTAAGAACAAGTATCCGCTCCCCAACATCAACGAACTCTTTGAGCAGCTCAAAGGAGCTAAAGTGTTCTCTAAGCTTGACCTCCGAATGGGCTATCATCAAATTCGCATTCGCGAGGAAGACATTCCCAAGACGGCCTTCAGAACGAGCTACGGTTCATACGAGTATACCGTCATGTCCTTCGGTCTCGCCAATGCTCCTCCTACCTTTTCAAGGATGATGCATTACATCTTCAACCCCTATACTGGAGAGTTTGTGCTCGTGTATCTGGATGATATTCTGGTGTTTTCCAAGAATGAAGAAGATCACGAAAAGCACTTGCGTCTGGTTCTTGATCAACTCCGAGAGCATAAATTCTATGCCGAGTTCTCTTACAACAACAGCTTTCAAGCAAGTGCAGGCAAAGCACCGTTTGAAATTCTCTATGGCAGAAAGTGCCGTACCCCTCTCAACTGGTCTGAAACAGGCGAACGCCAACTTCTTGGCAATGACTTGATCTCAGAAGCCGAAGAAATGTGCAAAGTCATACGTGAGAATCTCAAGGCCGCTCAGTCGCGTCAGAAGAGCTACTATGATGGAAAGCATCGTGATTTGGCTTTCGACATCGGTGATCATGTCTATCTCCGAGTTTCTCCGATGAAAGGAACCCAAAGATTCGGTATCAAAGGAAAGCTTGCTCCTAGATACGTCGGGCCTTTCAAGATTCTTGGCAAAAGAGGCGACCTAGCCTATCAACTCGAGCTCCCTTCCAACTTTGCAAATGTTCATGATGTCTTCCATGTGTCTCAACTTCGCAAATGCTTCAAGGCACCTGAGCGCATGATTCCGTTTGAGGAGATTGATCTTCAACAAGACCTGTCCTACCGAGAGCATCCAGTTGCAATTCTCGAAGAAACCGAACGCAAGACCCGCAACAAGTCCATCAAATTTCTGAAAGTCAAGTGGTCACATCACACCGACCGAGAAGCTACCTGAGAACGAGAAGATCATCTTCGTTCCGAGTACCCTTCCTTTTTCCAGTCCTAGATCTCGGGACGAGATCTTTTTGTAGTAGAGGAGAGTTTGTAATGCCCCGGATGTAATACTTTCCCTTTTGGGTATATAATATATCTCCGGCTTCATCTATTTCCATTCCGGGTTCTTTGTCTTTCGGGCTTTCGTCGTTTTGTTGTGTGAGTGTGTGGCATTCATGCATATCATGTAGACATGTGCATCGCATTGCATTTGTGTTGTCGGTTGCATCCAGTTCGTCGTGTTCCTTCCCGTTGTCCGTTTCGTGTTCCGGAGCTCCCTCACGTGTCCGTGACGTCCCGTAGGCCTACTTTGGTGTTCGGGCGTTTAACGTTACCGGTGTGCCGCGAGGTTGTTGTCTGTGTTGTTGTTTTGTTGTGTGCAACCCGCCTCTCAAATCTCATCTCGTTTGGACTCCGTTGGCTTTTCCATCCGTTGCTCGTGTGGGTCCGAAGTGCCTTCACTTCGTGTCCCAGAAACACCCCTACTGCATTCTTTTATCTCCCTCCTAGGCCTCCTAGACTACCCCCGCGATCGGATCCGTCGGATCGCGATCGGAGGGCTCCTAGCACCCCAAATCTCCAAACCCTAGCAAAAACTGCTATATTTAGGCCCCCCTATGTCCATTTTGGGCATCCCTATCCTCTAGATCTACCCCCTCCTCTTTTTCCGTGCTCTTCCAGTTTCCTCCTCCTGAAATCGCGCCGGCCGGTCGTCCAGCCGACCGCCGCCGCAAACTTCGCCAGTCCTCCCGTCGCCAGATCGAGATCCGCCTGGGGATCCAGATCCGAGCCGCCAGGGTCAACGCCCGCCAGCGCGCTTGGGCGATCGAGCCGCCTCGCGCGCTCCTCCCGCGCGTCCTGGGCTCCCGCACCCCCGCGCCGCTCTAGGCTGGCTTCACCGCCGACCCCGTGGGCCGCGAGGCAGGCCCACTCCCTCCGCCTCAGGGCCTCCCGCGCCGCCCGGCCTCTCTGACCAGGCCGCAGGCAGCAGCGCCAGCCGCCTGGGCCGCTCCTCCGCGCGCGCCTCAGTGGGCCGCCGCCACGGCTGCAGCTCCCCGCGGCCCGCACCAGATCCGGGCCGCCGGACCCCCAGATCCCCACCGGCCCACTCCGTTTCCTAAGATCTGATCTGTTTGAGGTTGTTCCCCCACTCCTAAGTCCCTGTTCTTTTTAATCTCTGATGCAAAGTTTGAACTGCTCTAACTTTTTGCCTGATGCTCCGTTTTGCGCGTGTAATATGTCCAGACGTTCGTGGAGATGTGCTCTACGTTTCCTCTGTTGTTGTCATGCATGTTAGAGATTATCTAGGTGCTTGTTTTGCTGTTGCAAGAGTGCATCATGATATAAACTGCTGCTATGTGTTATTTTTTATGCCACCTTTGCCATGTGATATCTTTTAGCTCGTTGTCCAAATGATGCAAATGACATGTCCACGTGTTCGTCTTGCCACGAACTACGTGCTGTATGTGATAGGTTGCATGGTAGATTTTTTATTGCCTTGTTATCATCGTTGCAAAGGGCCATGTTCATGTGATGTTGTTTCACTTGTTATGAAATGCCATCTTGTTGAGCTCGTTGCAATCGTTGTGTTCACCTCTATGAAGCATGCTTGTGTGTTTCGGGATCACCTTCATGTGCATTTTGATGAGGTGCTTACCTCTTGCCATGTTTAGTTTCGAGGTGACTTAAACATGCTCTTTTATATGCCATGATGATATTGTTGTTTTAGGACTTAGTGATTTTTCACTAAGTCTGAAATCTGTAACGTTCCGATGCCATGTTCGTGTGATGTTCTAGGGCAAAGCATGATAGTTTTGGAGTGGATTTTGATTGTTCCTTGAAGTATATATTGTTGTCTTTCCATTCATGTCCTCACATGCCTATTTGAGTGGCTGTAGCATGTTTATCTCTTGCTCTAAAGTTTCAATAAAATTCTGCTGCCAGAATTTTATTGCCAAGTTCAATATGTCCAAGATCATTGCTATTGATCCGTGACTCCGTTGGGGTGCACCTTTGGACTTAGTTGCTGTACTATATGTCTAGTTTGTGTTCAAGTCCTTTGCCATGCTTTTTGGGTGCTGTAGCTTAATTATTTTGAGCTCCGAAGTTGCTATGCTGCTGTAATTTTCAGCTTTCGCTCAAATCTTGTTTCGGGCATAACTTTTAGTCCGTAACTCCGATTTCAGCGAATCTTATATCAAACTTGATTGTTTTTCCGTGTAGATTAATAATATCAGATTGTTATCATGTTTTGAGGTGTTTTGCTTGAGTGATGTTTTACGTGCTCCGTGTGCATCCTTAGTGCATCCATCATGCATTCATCTTTTCCGAGTGCGCATTGCATCTTATTGATTGGTGCTTGGTGTGATTGTTTTGTTTAGAGCCGGAAGCTGAGACCGGGTACGAAGTTGAGCACGAGGTTTCCAACGAGGTTGAGCACGAGGACCCTTCTTACGATCCGAACGACTTCTCTTCAGGCAAGATGACCGAACCCCGATAACATTACTATCTTTGCCTATTGCTAGTAGTCTCGATCTATAGTTTTGCCTCGATGCCCATGATCTTCTTGTCAGCCTCCTACTTGTAACCAATTGCCATGTTTAACCAACCTACCTATGCAAACCGTTGCTTGGCTAAGTACGCTTCGCTCAGCCCTTCTTATAGCATTGCTAGTTGCAGGTGAAGATCGAAGATGCTTGCTTTATGTTGAAGTTTGGTTGGGTTATATCACACTATATAAATGCTTTAAATGAAATCACCTATATATTGGCAAGGGTGGAAGGCTAAGCCTTTTGCTTGGTGATTTGTTCCACTCATGCCGTTAGGATCCGTATAAGCCGGTATTATGTTCCTTGATTATGCGTTCCTAACACGGTTGGGGTGTATGGGACCCCCTCGATAAACCGCTAAGTGCTAAGTCTTTTCCAGCAAGTCCCAACATTGGTACTATTCGCCTAAACAACAAAAACTTTCCGAGGGAGTAATTAACCCGAGGCTTAATTAATTCAACCCCCCTGGGCCAGTGCTCGACTTGAGTGTTGGTCCAAACTAGAGTCGTGTGCGGGGCCCCCCTTGGCAACTTGGGTATTTCAGCCACTGTACGCTGTGCTCATCCGGTCGTGGCCTGAGACTAGATACGCGCGGCTACTATCAGGGTGTCGGCACGCCGGGAGGATTTGCTGGATTAGCCTTACCTTAGCTCGGTATATCTTGAGCACGGGATTCCAAGGATACTCGGGTCTTCCCACTTTGGAGTTGCGACTCCGCGGATCATGGGCTTGTAATGGGTCAAGTTGGAACACCCCTGCAGGGTTTGAACTTTCGAAAGCCGTGCCCGCGGTTATGTGGCAGATGGGAGCTTGTTAATTCCGGTTGTAGATAACTTGACACAATGTTACTAATACACTACCAGCGTGTGTTCCGTGACTGTCAATTTCCGAATAGGGATTCGGGAGTTGAACACGGAGGGGTTATGTTTGTGGACCTTGTAGCTAGGATCACTTCGTGATCACTTCTTGCCGAGGCCTTTCTCTTCTCGCTCTCACTCACGTAAGCTAGATGCTAGTTGCTGCTGCACACTTATTCTTTTCTTCAGCCTTTTCCTCACACAAAGGCTTTGATAGTCTTGTTACCCGGGAACTGGATTGCTGAGTCCTCTGTGGCTCACAGTTACTTCACACACCAGATGCAGGTCCAGCTGTGAGCTATCCAGGTGATGGCACCGAGCTGGATTGGGAGTTCGACGAGGAGCGTAGTCGGTACTACGTGCGCTACCCGGACGATCAGTAGTGGAGTCTCTTACTAGGATTCGATCCGCCTGTGGTTTATTTATCTGAGTTTGGTACTTTGACTTTTAGCTTTTGCCCTTAGAGGGTTGTGATGTTCTTAATGTATGATGTTTGAGACTTGTACTGTAATTCTGTGACGTGGCGAGTGTAAGCCAACTATTTTCAGTTTACTATCCCCTCTTTTACATGAGTTGTGCAAAGATTACCAAACTTGAGATCATTGTAGGATGGATTTATGCCTTTAAGTCGTGCCTTGACACGTAGGAGGTATAACTCCATCCTGGGCATTACATATGGGTCGACCAATAAGTTTCCGATAAGTGATATCCCCAACATTGATTCAAACGCTGCCATCCACATCTCAATTTGAAATGAGTTCGGACTTGTTCATTCTATATCTTCACACATGATAATTTGACCCATGTGGTTGTTCGATTAATCAAGGGCCGGTGACCAGAAGTGATCAATGCAAAGTGTGACCTGACACGGATGCCATTTCAGAATAGTTGTTTTTATGGAGAGAAAAAAGAAAACTACTCCACTATATAGGCAGGAACCTCCGTGCTTGCTTGCTAGATTGTTGTCCTCTCACACTCTCGTCCTCTCCAGATCTAAACACGACAATGGTGGCCACACTCTCTCTGCTTACCGCTGGTCACAGATCAAGCTAGATCCCCTCCATCGGGGAAGGTGAGAAGGTGCAACGTTCACGCGGCCGTCCTCGGCGATGGCTCCGACCCACTGCCGACGCGTTGCGATCAGCGTACCTTGCCATTCTCTCCCATGCAGCGCCGGCTAGGGAGGTCCTCCAACCCCTTCTTCCTCGATTTCGTAGTCTAGGCAGATTGAGCCTCCCGCCGCCCACCTAGTGACATCCCGGCGACCCTCAGGTATAACTTCTTTCGAAACTGGTCTTGCTCTACTGCCCCAGCTCCTCACGTTGCTGCATATGTATCTTTTTCTACTTACCAGCCCCCTCGTAGATATGATTGATCAGCTGTTCAAAAGCCACCTAAATTTTTACCGTTAAGAGGTACAACTACTTCATGTAGTTGAATCTAGTAGTACTACTTCATGCAGTCAAATCTAGTACTACTTGGTTCAAATAGGGAAGAAATGGGGTGGGGTGAGGGGAGATTTGTTACCTGAATCTAGGACTTGGTGGAAAGAGGAAATAATGGGGGGGGGGGAAGTAGCAGAGACTGGCTATCCGATCGGTCTCTTAGTGTAAGAGGGAACTAAAGGGAAACACGGTACAAACTCGATATAGACCGATCTATTGGTTGAAGAAGGAAAGAAAGAGGGGAGTGGGGGACAAGTCAACAGAGTATGTCCAGCACTAGATTTGTTGGCCTCAGATAGTAAAAGGTGGATATACTGAACAAAAATGGGACTAACCCGGACCCTATTGGGATGTTTGTTGCCCCAAGCCCCTCTTATCTAATGCCACTGGTAAAATGTAGCAGTCCCACAGTTAAAGTAAGGACATGTTAAACCAATGTTGTTTTTAATGTAATGCCTCCGGTAATATGAATCAATGGTGTTGTTTTTCATGTCTTGATAAGTTTCCCATTAAGATAAGTTGCTTCTTTTGGTTAGAAATGCAATTTTCCTGGTCCACCTAGTCTCCCGTGCCCTAATACCAACTCTTTAGCAGCTATTAATGTAATGTTGCTGGTAAAATGAAGCAATGGCACCATTAAAGCAATGCCGTATTTAACAGTTGTCATAGTTAATCCTAATGGCCACACTAATATCTAGAAATGTTGTTGCTTTAGAAATTGCTACTGTCCTTGTATGATTGCCATTCAGATAAGGAACATACTTCTTTTCATTTGATGTATGTTTCAGCACATGTTAGTCACCCTCCTTTCCACCTTTTTGTGCAAACAGAGATATACATTTCACGCTTGATCTTAGTTGAACTGCACAAAATGATATCCAAATTATAGTTGCACATTCCACGAGCTTCACGAACAACCTTGATGTTGCTCAATTTTATTGCAACTAATGAAGAAGAAGCTGCCAGCTCATGGGACCAAGTATTTTCTAACTGCATGATGCAAACATTGCTTCATTTTAGGCGAACTGCACAAAAAGGTCCCATGAATTGAATCATTCATGTTGGTGACTTGTGTTGTCCCTTCTACGATGGCATTGACTGCAGATATGCTTCCCATCACGACATATGTTCCTTTTTGGTCCGACCATTTACCAAAGATCCTGGATGTTGACTCTGCTCTTGTGCTACTGTTTTGGAACAACCATGATAAAGCAGTAATCTTATTATTTTGCACCTTATGGAGGTGTGTTCTTGCTTGTGTGGGGGTGAGGGTGGTCTGAATGATCCATCCCCTCTATGGTGGTGGCTAGGCTATATTTATAGTGGCATTGGTCCTCTTCCCCCTAAATGAAGGCGGGAAGGCATCCCAGAATGGCGCAATTCGAAGGGAGACAACTAGTACATCTTATCCTGATGAAAGGTGGCCTTCGCCTACAAAGCTTCTGGTCATGACGCCATGGTGGGCTCGGTGATGGCCTTCGTTGTGTCATCCTGGCGATCTTGGTCTTGTTGCATGGAAATGGAAACCTTTAGCTGATTCCTCGGGACTTCGCGCCTGCGCTTGCCTCTTTAGCATGAAATAGGAAACCTGCTATGCTGCATCCGCTGGCGCCCGCCTGGCCTCGGTCATCATGGCTTGCGTCATCTGAACCTCATGAGGTGGGGACTCGCATAGAAATCTCCGCTCCTCAGGAGCCAACCTAGAGATGCTACTCCCTCCGGAGGCCTTGGCGTCATCCGCCTTGCGAGGGTCCTGTGTGTTGATGCTGAAGATGGGCCATACCAGGCTGGTGATGGAGCCATGCCGTGGGCCGCATGCAGGCAAGTCTGGGTACACTGGTTCCCAGAATGCCGGAAGTAGCCCCTGGGCCCAAGGCGTGCTCGGACTTGGCTTCGAGGTGAAGCCAAGGGGCAAGGGCGAAGCGCCGCGGGCCCAATCGCCCGTGGCTCGGTCGACATGTGGCACTTGATGGGACGTGGGCGCCTCCACTTCCCCACGCAGCCTCGGTAACCGCCAGACTTGATGTCTGCCTGTTGTAAGCGCAACTTTGCCAGACTTGACCACTGCGCTCTGACTTGGCTCCCCCTCCTTCTTGCGTACTCGCAGCTTCTCTCCCAGACTCAGCACCAACGCCAATCCTCCCCCGATGCCATGGCCCCTAGGTCGAAGAAGAGGGGAAAGGCCTACGTCCCTGCCGAATCCCGGTGGGCTTGGAGCCAACGCTTGATCGGTCGATGGCGGTTAATCGGGAGGGGTTGGACAAGGTCCGGCCAGCCCTCGCCACCGATTCCAATGAGTGGAAGGCGACGAAAGTCTGGCCTGCCTCCCGGTCTATGACGGACATGGAAGCCACCAACATCCCCATCTATCTTCATGCTCTCTTGGCCGACTTGGTCCCTCCTTTATCTGATTTCTTCAATTCACACTCCCGCATTACCAGATCCAAGCGCTACATCTGGACCCTAGATCCATCATCCTCCTCGCCACCTTCGCCTTCCTGTGCGAGGCTATGGTGGGCATTGCCCCATTTGTCACCTTGTTTTGCCATTTCTTCTCGCTCCACCTGGTCGACGACCGACAGCTCTCAGGATGCGTGGCTTTCTAGGCCGTGGCGGCGACAGCTGGCTCAAGCATCGACTTTGCGCTCTGCCCGGATGTGAAGGTGTTCCGGAAGCAACATGTGTTTATGGATGCTGCCGTGTACAACCCCCTGCTCTAGCTCCCGCAAGCACCGGCGGAACCCAGCTCCGACTGGGGGCACATGAAGCTTGTCGATAGTCAGCTCGCCCACGCCTGGTCCAGGCTGGCCAAGTTGAAGAAGGTCGGGGTGATGACACCAATGGTGGCGAGGGAGTTCTTCAGGTGGCGCATTGCCCTGCTCTAGTGCCATTCTCGCCCAATGTGGGCCTTCACTGGACCCGAGGACCCCATGATGCTTTAGGTGCCTTCTCTCCCTTCCAAGGCGCTGCGCGCAATGCTTCAGCTCCTGACGGGCGACCCAGTGCCTGCTGCACTTCCAAAGGAGGGCTGTCTCTTGTACAACTTCTCGAACAAGGAGGACTTCGTGAAGCAGATGCCCCTCTTCGACGAGTGGGGGCTACACCTGAAGGGCCTCGCGTGAATCCCATCTTGGTGGCTCATGTGCGCACCGATCCTGTGGCGCGCGCCCTAGACATGGGTGCG